>RSCD01000022.1:0-608839 GCA_003942215.1 Saitozyma podzolica | reverse complement strand
GTCTACGAGGGTCGAGTTGATGCCGGCGGGGTTTTCGGCCCACGCCACAAAGCCGATGGTGGAATCGTACCCCTTCACGTTGAACTGATCCTTGACGCTGACCGGCAGGCCATGAAGAGGGCCGACGGTTGTGCCGTTCTTGGCGAGATACTCGTCCAAGACTGCGGCTCTCTTGATCGCGTCCTCAAACATGATCTCGGTGAGACTGTACTCTACTGAGCGATGAAGCATGGTCTAGGGCTCACCAGTTCACCAACTGTTGAGCCAGTGCCGCCCGAAGGCAGAACGCGGTAACCACCTCCACAGACGTATACGAACCAGACGCGATGTCGTTGACTAACACGCATGCGTTCTTCTCCGTGATTTCAAGCTCGCGCTCGGTCATAAGACCAGACTTGAGTGGGAAGTCGATCACATTGCGGACCTCACGACCGGGAAGCTTGTTGGAGGGGATGATCCACTCTTTGGGTATTCGCGACTGTCTCTCGGCCTGCTTGCGGATGCAGATCTCTTGACAAGTGCCGTTGAGCGACGGTCGGGCGGGCATTCTGCTCGCATGGATGTAAGTATGTTGACGATTAGAAGGGATCAACACGTCTGGGGAGCTGGCGAAATTGGGAAACATGGCGTCGGTGGGGTGCCGATAAGGGGCGGCGCAAGGGCCGACAAGTCCAATCGCAGGAATGATCGTCGGGGAATCTCCGATCGCGGCAATACTAATAGATCTAGCAAGTAATTGCCGAGACAGGCCTATCTGTAAGTCACTGCATAACAAGGGGATCGATCGGCGCGGACCACAAGCCCTTCCTTTATGTACCCGTCACGCGCCGTGGTGGCATCGCGCCGCAACCACGGTCAGCCGACCGCGCGACGTGCGGAGAACGCTCGACACCAGATCTACCGGCGTGCATGTCCGGATACCTCGACAGCTGTCTCATAGTCGGTATGGGAAGGGAGTGTTGCTCGTCTGAACACTACTGCTCCGCAGCCTCCCAGAACGACGTCCACGCGAATGGGAAGACCGAATTGGCCGCCGAAGGCTGGCTGTTGAATATGGAGGGAAGGTTGTCAAACGGAGACAGCTCAATGGCCAACGTCGCATCTGTCATACCCGACCTCGTTATTCCTCCCAGAGGTTGGGCTCCCGAGAAGAGGTTTTGCAAGTGAGCGATTGAGTCGGTAGCATCGACCGTCTGCGAAGGCAGAATGGCGGGCGAAGTCGATGGCAGCTCCAGCAGCGCATCATTGGGTGATTCTCCGGGGGCTCAGTCGCCCGCAAACGGCGGGAGATGGACAGCTCATATCGCCAGAAGGAATTGTTGAAATCGAACTCGGCGTCCACGTTGGCGAGAGAATGCACTTTTCTGAGACCGTCAGTGCACACAGTCCAGGCGTCAGACTACATACTTCAGGACAGCAACCATATCTTCTTCTGTCAAATCGTCCACGTATCCCAACTGAATCATCCTGTTGATCGCCTCAGGTAGCTTGCGTCAGTGAAATTCTGTGACATCAGACTCACCAACAGTGCGACCAGCTCGCACACTTTTGCAAGATTGCGAATCACCTGCAGCAAAGGCTTCAAAGCGATCGCTACCTCTTCCCTGGTTATGATGCCCTGTGCTCGTTCCGCGGATTGGCGGATTGGCTGGAAGAGCAAGATCTCGATGGCGTTGTACGCGTGCATTGCGTTCTGCGGATCGAGGGTGACTCGATGCTCGAGTGCATCAAACACGACTCGGCTCGTCTCCTTGGCGCTCTGCACCAGTGAGGCTCGATGTCTGGAGACCACTGGTGTCCCGGAGTGCAGGTCGGCAGCGGACAAAATGCGAAGTAGGGAGATGTGTCGTTGAACAGTCTGACGCATGAGGTGAAGATGGACCATGATTGGCACCTGGTCCCGGAAGGCGTGGTACTGGGCTCGAGAATATGTCATGGCCGCGGGAAAAGTGTCGAGAAGCCGCCTGGCGTGCGACTCCGCAGTCTCAACAGCTTCAGGTATCTGATCAGACTCTATGAGGCGTCGTGAGATCCGAGAGTGAACATCGGCGATGGCTTGACGAGCAGTGATGGACCGGATGAGATGGGCGGACAGGCCAAGATCAGAGCTGGCGGTCAACACCGTTGTCTGCGGTAGCAGTGGCTCCGTCTTCGTCGGCGTCTGCAGCAGAAACGGTCGCTCGTCGCAGGGCAGTTGGATTGTAAAGGCCCCATCTCTGATGGTGGAAAAGCCAAAGTTTCCCCCATCGATCGTCGCGTCAAGAAAGTATATCGACCACGCCAGTCTGCGTAGGGTCTCCGCGCCGAGCAGCGGTTTGGCCGCGGGAAGCGAGGATTCATCAAGCATGTGAAGTCGAAGGAACGTCATCATCCTAGGAGTCTGAGTGATGTCCAGGATTGAGGCTTACCTGACGGCCATTCCAGCCATGACAAAGCCGCGGGAATAGCGCCCATTCAGAAAGTCGTAGGTCTGGCACAGCACCAGCTCCTGCGCGGTCAGTCATCCATCCCGGTTGGAGCACTCACCATCAGCTCCACAGCTCCGAACTCGTCCAGGATTAGAGGAATCAGCCCTTCGCCGGTCCTCGCCACCCATCGATCTGCGACCTCCAACATCTCCGGGCCGTAGTCCCGTCCTCCAAATCTGGACGCGAATCAGCACATCGCCGATCATCACACCTCACCTCAAAGCGCTCGCGGCCATCAACAAGGTCAGTCCCTCTGGCACCCTTCCCTGCTCAAAACGCTCCCAGTAGTCGGCCTCGTGAATGAAGGACAGGTAGCCAAAATCTGCAGAACATCAGAGGACAACGGCGATGTGAGAGGACAACTGCGACGGGTACTCACGGTGGACCGTGGAGAAGTACAATTTGACAAGTTCCCTGACGTCGACGCCTTCAACGCTCATGCTGTTGGCAGTAGTGGAGTAGAGGTATGGGGCTGCTCGCTGGGACGGGGAGATGTCTGGGACGGTGGTATAGGTGTGCGGTATCGGTGCGGGGGCTTGTTGAGCAGGTCGAGGTTCACTGATGGGTGCTTCGGGTGGAGCTGTTGCCTGAGCCATTCCCGGTATCGAGGCCGATGACTCGGATCGACGTGCTGTGTCCGTCCAACGACACGGGTCTCCCCGTGCCCGGCATGATTCGCAGGTGATCCCTTTGACCGCTCCGCAGCGTATCTGCCGGCCTTGGTTAGCCATGGGAAGGTGACATCGACGTACCCGGCGCTCACGGCATCCATCGCAGCTGGAGATGGATCTAGGATTCCGCTGCCGTCGCGGGCTCGATGCGAGGCGGGGCCATTCACAGTTGATTTGACGGTTGAGGCAGCGTCCACACCTGGGATGAACCTCGTCGCACTTGATCTGCGGACAGGGTCAGCGGGAAGTAGATCGGGCAGGTGAGCGGCGGTTTGAGATACCCTTGTCACCCTGCAGGCCATGCATCCTGCCCTGCTCCGCTTGCCTCGGCCCGGGTTTGTGTTTGCGGTGGCCTGGTCCATGGCTTTGCATGCATGTGCAGGTGGAGAGATATTGGTCAGAGACGCCGTGATGTTTGCGCGGTTGGGTGGGGGAAATAGGCACCTGGACCGAACCAGACGCAGGGGAATCTGTGGAATTTGATTCCGCCGGCTTGTGGACTGGGCAACGGATACATACATACATAGGCTAACTCGACCGATGGCGATGACCGGCGACGCATACAAACGACTGACATCTATCCGATCTTGTCTACGTATCTTGGTGGCCGTTGCGCCTCAGCGTAGTCTGGGAGGATCATCCCCTCGTCCGGCTCGGAAGGCAGAAACCGAGCGAATACGTTGCCAAGCGAGAATTTGCCACGACGCCGACCGCGGCGATGAGTCGTCGCAGCGCACCGACCCCGAGGGCCGACTCGGGCCATGCGACACGAAGAAAAATCGGTCCAATCGCGCCGTCCTGGGCCCTTTCTACATACGTCCGGCAGTAGTCCTCATAAGCCTTGTAGGCCCGGGTCACCCCTTCCCTGCTGAAATATGGTTGCTTGGCCAGCTCGCTGGCGAGAACGTACGCCCCAGTGATAGCGCACGATGTTCCCATCCCGCTCATTGGCGATGGACCATAGGCCGCATCGCCGACGAGCGCGACTCGACCCCTTGACCAGCCTTTCGGTCTGACTTGGGCGACTTCCTGCATGTAGAAGTCGCCGCATCGGTCATGTGGTCCAAAATTCGTTCCGTCTGCCACCCGGCGCCCTGGAAGAGTTCTCGCCATATCTTCTTCTGTTCCGGGATGTCGAGGAAACAGGCGTCCTTTAGTTTGAGCTGAGCAACCGGGTCCGCGATGATGAGGCAGGCGAGCATGCTCGGATCTGCGGGCACCGGCCGTAGCCATATCGACCGTCGTCCGGTCGCAGTCCACCATCTCGACCACATCCCGTCTTCTTCTCGATATGGAATCGAGAAGTACGCCGTATGTACACCTAGTGACTTGTAGGAAAAGTCGCCGTTGCTGTGGGGGGTCTCCTGGGTCTGGAACACGAGGGAGCGTGACTTCGAGTGCATCCCATCCGCGATGACGATGGCGTCGAACCCTCGAGTCTGGCCGCTCTCGAAATCGACGATAGCTTCCGCTTCGCTCTCCTTAATGCCTTTGATCGAGTCGCCAAAAATGTCATCTGTCCAGTCCTTTGAGGCTTCGTAGAATATAGTCGCGAGTCTGTGACGAATAAATTCAATCTCGTTGGTCATGCCTTGGCCCACCGGGAAACTGGCACAGACCCGATCGCTGTGGTCGACGAAGTGTGTCCCTGCTTCGTGCGTGCCGGCATTACGGATGACAGAGTCCAGCCCCATCTTGGCGATGACATCCCTGGCAACACCGTGAATGTCCAGAGTCTGCCCGCTGGTTCGCAAAGACGGAGCGCGTTCTACCAGCGTCGTTCGAATTCCAGCTCGTCCGAGCCAATAGGCGACAACGGGACCAGCGATGCCTGCGCCGGAGATGAGGACTCTTCGGGGATGAGAGGCCATTGTGCGGTCCCCCCGTGAACGAGGCGATGCGAACACGTCGGAGAGACTAGCGCCTACGAGACACAAGTTGTGGTGTGGATGGAAGCCATTTCAGATTGGACATGATTTCGATGGCCGGCTTTCGAATTCAGGGTCAAGGAGGTGACTGACGCGGCGGATCGGCAGATCACACCCCTACGTGTCCAGCCGTCTGGAATTGAAACTTGCGGTGTCGACCCGCTTGTCCTGGGCGACGCGCTGTCTGCGCTTGCTGGCTTCTCTTGGAGAGCGGTACCGATGATCAGGGCATCCTCACGCAGTCTTTCTATGTCAACGTCATGTCGACTGCCATGCGATTAATGTGAGCCCTTGGTTATCTGGTAGTGTTTACATGGAGATGCCGCATTGCGGGGCACTGCGTTCACATCAAGCCGTGTTGCAAACGCGTCCTCACAGCATCATGATTGTACGATGTCACCACTGCTGACCGAATGAGGGAGCCCCCTGACAGAATTTTGGCCGTTCAGAATCAGTATCGACTACAGGATACAGCTGCGCATCCGTTTCTCATTGGCTTCGGCTTTCCCCGAAAACTACAGTGCAAGTTGCTAAGGCCTGCGGGCCGCGCAACCGCAGCTGAAGGACATCTCCCAGTCAGTGCACACGCGACATATCTCCACCTCACCAACGCGGCCGGATCACATCCAGGTCCCAGCGCTGCTTAATTTCTGGTGACCAATGTTGAATATACTGGCCCCAACGACGAGACCACGAGCGCACGACGTGGTGACGACGAGAGGCATTCATTCTTCATCAGGCGAGTGCTCGCAAGACTTGACAGCCCCGATCTCTGACTCTCTTTCGCCGCAGACTCAAACATCGTCACCTTTGTGAGCCACAGCGGCCGTCTCCTCGGCGGTGGTGCGAGTGGCACGGAAATCGCGCGCCGGAATCCTCCGCTCGAACAGCTCGTCGAGCTCGATGAAAGATCGTCCCCTGGTCTCGCTGAGGCTCATGTCAGTCGAGGCCATGACACTGCAAGGCGGGCGGCCGACTTACGGGATGAAAAAGTACACCAATACCAGGCCAATAAGACCGGTACCCGCGTAGAAGAACGATGTCCCCTTGACGCCCCAGTTCGCTCCCGTCGTGCTCAGCATCAGGGGCATGCAGTAGTTGACGACCAAGTTGAGCATACCCGTCATGGCAGCAGCGGTAGTCGTCGTCTTGGCGCGCAGCACCACCGTTGAGGTCTCGGCGAGATAGACGTAGCCGATAGGACCAGCGGTCAAGGCGTATACGGCAACCAGACACAACTGCGGCCGTCAGTTATGATCTTAAGACAGTGATCTCACCTGAATGCGATGATGACTCCGCCGGTTGCCGAGGTTTGAGTCTTGATGGTCCCCATGCCACCGACAATCATGAGACACGCGATCATGAGGACGCCACCGATGAGTAACAACCTTCTTCTGCCAACCTTCTCGACGGTGAAGAAACTGATTGCGACAAATACGACCAGGATGAGGCTGGGACAGGTGAGCCTGAGCTGTTCCACTCAACCTTAGAGAGACTTACTTTACGGCAACTGTACCCATGAAAACCTCTTTGAGACCAGCGAGCTGGAAGAAGTAGCTGGTATAGCCTGGACCGGTTTCAGCAGTAGTCCCCGCTCGGAGCACAAGTAGCCCGTACCGAAAATCACGGGCACTCCAATCCATTGCTGCCAACCAAACGGCCCAAACGAGATGAGGGTTCTCCGGAGATTGGTACCCCTGAACAAGTCGAAGAAAGACGTGCCCGAGCTTCTGACAGCAAGCCGGTGACCGTCCTCGACCTCTTGCACCAGGATGGCATATTCGGTCTCAAGATCGTACCCCTCGACGCCGCCGTTGACTCGTTGCAAGATCTTCTTGGCCTGCTCGTGCTTGCCTTTTTGGCAGTACCACCGAGGGCTCTCTGGCAAAAACACCCAAATGATGAGTGCAATTCTGCGACATCAGTGCACTGATTGGTACTGCAGCGCAGTTACGGCACGTACCCGATGAAGACCCATTCGCTGTATATAGCATGACGCCATTGCGATGAGGGCATGGTGCTGACAATCTGAATACCAATCGACGCGCCAAATCCGCCGACAGCCCACTGCTCCGCTCAGCTTTCGAAGGTGTTTCATTCGAGGGGATATCTCACCCAAAGCTGATAGCACGCCAAGAGGGCCCCGCGGGCATTTGTTGGCGCAAGCTCGGACACGTAGGAACTGCATACCGCCTGGTTGAGCCCCACCGATAGACCCTGGAGTCATTCAGTTGTTTGGTCAAACATCAGAGTGTTTGCCTCACATCAAAGAGCTTCGAAGCCAGCCACAACTGCCAGTTGTTGGCAAACATCTGTTGCAAGCAGGCAACCACCATGAGAAGCTGCACCCAAAGCAGGCAGAACTTGCGCCCAAAGTAGTCGATGGGCCAGTTGCCCGCGAGAAGAATGACAATGTATCCCGCAGTGTACGCGGCTGCCCAGTTGGAGATGGTGGTGGCCTCGAGGGTCTTGACACCATTCACGTCGACTCCAAATTGGTTGACTATCATGCGGTCAACGAGAGCCCTGGAATCAACATGGCTGAGTACATACTGAACCCCTCCATCGCGATGATGTTACTGCGAGCAACAGTGAGTTGAGGTCCCCTCTGTGACGCAATTGACTGACCCTGGAATGCCGTTCTGAAACCCATCACTACACGCGTTGAATCCCGCCAGCAGGCAAAGCGCGGCGGCATACTTGAATGTTGTGATTGTCTTCACGAGGCCGTAGCTCTGCAGTGGGGAAACGGTTGCGACGGCATGTGGAGTGGTAGAGGCTTGTATCGCCGAGACTGGCTGCTCCGCATGCTCGATGGTGTCGAGTTTGATATCGTCTTGGATTTGCGGAGCGGACATCTTGATGGAGAGGAACGGTGACAACGAGCTCTGCCCTTGCAAGCCGTTATCCTGTTTATAACATTGATGCATCCAGCTGCAGGCGGCAATTCGTTGGTCACTAACAACCGCTGCAAACTACAGAAAGCTTGGGTGACGTGCCTTTGGATGGTGCATGCTCAGGGATGCAGGACAACCGGACAACCGGGGCATCCGGAGACCCCCTCCCAAGGTGACAAGGAGCACCTGGCCGGGGGACCGATCGCTGTGGTTGAGGGGTTGATGTTTCCGAGGATTTAGCGGTCTGCACTAGGTCAACTCCGTGATCGGATGCGCGCGGATTTACGACGACTGCGTCCTATGGCGATTGCCGTCACCTCATTGAAGCCCCACTGCTAGGGAGTGCATCGGGTTGCGGGTCTACCTGTAACACCCGGAAAGGAGTCCATATAGCCTATACATATCAGCATCAGCGTCAGCATCACGGCAACGAGTTCTACCGGCGAACATGGGCGCCCACAGGGGTCAATCAGCAAGGCGTCGTCCGAACTTTTTGGCACTGAGCCGCTCTTTGAGGCTGTCGTTTGGCTCATCCTGAGCGCAGGGCACGTGATGCATCAAGGAGCGTGCGCCCCCGAGGCTCAACCGGACGGCAAGCAGCCGACATTATCCACCCGAGAACCGGATGGGCGAGGCTTGTGGTGGAGGGCGAAGGGTGCTGCCAGCGTGAGTGGAATCAAAAATCACTTGATCAGCACTGCCCGCGCGCCGCCGGCGCCGGGGGGGGGGGGGGGGCTCCCGTACGGGCAAGGACCCGCGGTGAGGAGGGTTTGGGAGGCTATCGTGGCGAGGTGTAGGGGTGTCGCTCCGAGGTAAGGACAAACGGGACGAGGAGACAAGATCAGTTTCTTGTTCAGCCATGTCAGACCACGGTTTCTTTGATGCAGCTGCTTGGCTGGGGAACATGTTCATGGATTTGGACATGCGGGCCGTGATCTGCGCCCCTACGTCCTTGCCAAGCGTTCATGGGTTCTGAGCCAGTCTGTCGACAAGTCTGTCACGCGGCACTGCACTTAGCCACTCAGCATCCCTGATGCCCGGTGTTCGGTCGCCGGCGCCGATACCCGACTCCGAGCCCGATGTCCGGAATGGCACAGTGGCGCGGCAGTGTTTGAGTACGACTTTGCAACATTGTCATGGCAATGAAGGGGTGCAACTGTACGATCATCGCTGTTAACCGCGATGCGCAGTTGACTTACCAAACTGCTGAATAACGCTGAGCAATCCAGACGGGAAGACCCCATGCGACAGCCCCTCCATTTCGTTGAAAAGGCGGGGTCCTATCCTCGATGGGGCCGCCGTCGACTTCAACTCAACGACCCAAGCACCTATCTACACCCAGTCTGTCCAAGCACAATGCACACCGACTTCAAAAACGTCGTAGTTATCGGTATAGGTCTCGGGGGTGCAAACGTAATCAAGGCGCTCGACTCAACTCTTCCTGCGACTCATCGGATTATAGCCAGTATGTCACCTCGGCCTGGACATATCTGACGACCAGTCTGCGAAGATGAATATGCCTACTTCCCCGTCGCCTCTATCAGAGCTGCCACCGTACCAGGTATGTGCATCAAGTACCGTAAACACGCGTGCGAGCAATTTAACCACGCAGGGTGGGAGCGCAAGGCGACAGAAGACGCCCGCAAGTTCTTCGCGGAAGGTTCACGCCACCTCGTTTTGCCCGGGACCGAGGTTCTTAAGATCAACAACAAATCAGTCGAGATCGACCGCACCCATCCGGGCTTCGGCACTGAGATATACTTCGACGTACTCGTATACAGCACGGTGTGTGCTTCTCGGTCCCCCCCCCCCCCCCCCCCCCGCGCCCGGGGGACATTTCGGCGATCTGACATGACGGCTCGCGCAGGGGTCCACCTATTCGTTTCCTTTCCGCCCGATCAGCGGCCAGTCGACTATGGAAGAGATCAGGAATTCTCTCCGTGGGTTCCAAAACGGAATCAAGAAACGCGTCCAGCATCCACATCGTTGGTGGGGGACCAACAGGGGCGGAGTTTGCCGGTGAGATCGCCGCACAGCACAAGGGCAAAAAGATCACTGTGCGTCTACATGACGGTACTCCGCGTTGCGCTTGTGGCGGCACTAAACTTGACGCTATAGCTCGCACACAGCTGCAGCTATCCACTGGATGGGGGTTACTGGAAGGAGAAAGCTGGAAAGAATCTCGCCAGCCAGCTTCGCAACTTCAAGGTCACCCTCGAATCACATGCCCACGTCGATACGAAAGGGCTCATCAATGGTCCCATCACGATACAAACGTTCGACTTGGGCAATGGAGGAACCGCAACCGGTGTGTTTGGACCACTTGTGCGGTGACTCATCGGGCTCATCGCTGCAGCTGACTTCCTCATCACTGCGCATGGTCTCAAGCCTCGGTCCCAGCTTATGGCAGCTTTCCGGCCCGACACTGTAGATGCCGCCGGTTTTGTCAAGGTGAAGCCCACAATGCAGGTCCTTACCAAAGACGGATCGCTCGACCACATCTTTGCCGTCGGGGACGTCAACAACGCCGACGTGAGCATTTCTAAGACACTGGGTCTCAATCAGACTCACTCACGCCTGTTCACAGAGATCGAAACAAGCTGTTGGAGCGGATAGCCAAGGCAATCTTGCCGCAGCGAACATTGTCACCTATCTGAGCGGCAATAACATCCTGAAGCTCTACAAATCAGCAGCGCCGTTGGGCGTGTTCGCTCTTGGGCCTGCGGCGGGAGTAGGGCAGATATACTTTGGGCTGGTCGTCGGGAACATGCTTTCGGCGAGGATCAAGTCAAAGGAGCTCTTCACACACGAGTTTCTGGAAACGTTTGAGCACTGAGGTCTTTTCCTCTTTTGCGCGTATTCCGCGGCTGCATCGTACTCCACAGGACGACTGAGAGCTTGGTAGCCTGGTCCGAGTCGATGATGAGAGCGCTCACATGGGTGCAATGCTCGTGTTGTCTGTGATGTATCCAAAGTCTCCATACCGTATGAGTACATCGACCCTTCAGAGCGGCGTTGTGACATACCGGAGCGGGTACATATGCACCCGACGCACCGCTTCCGCGCTTCGGCGCGGTGTCCTATGATTTCCTACGGAAATCAACCATTTCGTCTTTCAGCTAGTTTTCCCCACAGATTTACTTGATGATGCCGAATCATGCCCGTTACATCGACAATCCATATGTGGTGGAGGGCGAGACCAACCCCACCTGCAAGTTTCCCGCCAAAGACGACCTTGATGCCCTAGTGGCCAGGATTGGACGGCGTGTAGACTATACCCGCCCGGACGTCTATGTTGGTGAGCCCATAGTGTTGTCCTGGCGATCCCTTCTCAGAAATCACAGGTGCATCCGGAGTCGCTCTCCTGCAGCTGCACCTTGGCGATCATGCACGGGCTCTGGTCGTGGCGGAGAATGCTCTGAGGACCGGCAGGAGGCTCAGATCTGGATGTTCCTTCCTTTGCGACCACGTAGGATTGTTGTCAGTCGCCGCTGTGGGTGAGCGAGATAGTCTGATCATGGGTGTACAAGTACTGCTGCTGAGTTGCGCAAGCGATACATCGCGAACGACCCGATGATACTAGGCTTCCAGATTTGATCCACAGGATCGAAGCCGCTGTCGAATACGTTCTTCGCAAAGACACAGGTGACGAACTGCTGTACGGTCGAGCGGGGTCAGCCATGTTTCGCCTGACTGAGCTGCACCGTGGTCTGACGCCTGTAGGTACCTCTATGCCATCCAATTTCTGCGTAAGGACTTCGCCAGAGACCCGCTGGGTTCTAAACTCCCAGTTGTCGCCAAGCAGACTTTCGATGCAATACTTGCATCAGGACGACGCTCAGCTCTCGCCCGCGGACCACCACTCTACTGGCGGTGGCGCGGGAAGACTTACCTAGGGGCAGCACACGGGTTCGCCGGCATACTCACAGTCCTCCTACAAGAGCATCGCGTGTTTGGCACAGTCATCACGCCCGAGGATCTGCAAGCCATAAAGGCAACGGTGGACTGGCTCGCCAGACTACAGACAAACGATGCAAACCTGCCCTCGACCCTCGAGAGTGGCCACGCCGATCTCGTTCAGTTCTGCCATGGTGCCCCCGGGCTGGTTCTGTTGTTGACAGAAGCGATGGGGACCTTCGAGGACATGCAGAAAGATTGGCTTCGGATGGCGGAGAAGGCGGGACTCTGCGTATGGCGGAAAGGATTGCTTGTAAAAGGTGTGTCAGGTTTGTGCCATGGCATTGCAGGCAACGCGTACACCTTTGGAGCTCTTCATAGGGCGACGGGTGACACTCGATGGCTGAGCTGCAGAGACGCGTAGGTAACTCTCAAGACATTTTCATCACACTGCTAACTGTGCTGTTCTAAAGATTTGCCACCCTCGCGGTTAAGCTCCTATCTCAGTCTCGTCTCGATAACCCCGACCATCCGTACAGTTTGTTCGAAGGCATTGGAGGACTCGCCTGGCTTCTCTCGGACGTACTGAAGGGTGGTGAAGCTGGCTTTCCGGCGTTCTCCGACGTGGCGGAGCGATGAAGTCAAATACTGCTCCATGCCCTGGTATGTAAGCAGGACACACTATGTAAGGGAGTGAAAGAGAGAGGCGAGAAACGCTGCATATTAAGGGGAGACTGATATCACAAGACATCCTGTATCTACTCGCGCTTCGCTGCGATCTACATACCGGAGCGTGTGAGCTTGAAACTTTTCTGGAGTTCACGACCCACGATCGACATCTCCACGGCACAGCCCAGAGGCAAAGCCGCAACTCCGACACAAGCCCGCACCGGCATGGCGGTATCGCGACCGAAGGCCTCTATGTATGCCTGATTTTGGTGAGCTGATTTAAACCCGGTATGTATGAACTTACCTCGTTCATCGCTCCGAAATCGGCGGAGTAACTCGATAGATAAATCGTGACAGAGATGACTGAGGGGTTAGGTGAACATTATTGACACTTCTCACCATCGGACAAGTCGAGATCTACAAGTGCCAGTCGCTTTACGGCGGTCTTCAACGCCACAGTGGCCTCCATCGCGACACCCCCTCGCACCACGTTCCCGCATCGTCGACACCAATGGCACCGGCGAAGTACACCTTGTCCCCGGAGACGACCATGTTTGACAAGAACGGCGAACCTAGACGTCAGAGGCAATCGTCTCCAGATCACATTGTACTGGCCTCACCCTTGGGTCCGTCCGCTTCGCGTATGACCACTTTGTTCAAGTTTGGAGACATGTCGGCGTTTGGGATGTTGGATCGAAGAAACACTTGGAGTTAGGAAAGGTGTTTCACACCCTCACTCAAGGGGTTTAAGTCATCCAACAGTATCCTAGCCTCAGGATCAGAGATGTGAGGGTTCGGCATCCGAGACAACGACCAGAACTCGGTTACTCCGAGCGGGTCATTCTCTGTGGTTGGCGATACGTAAAACAGTGAGTTCGGCAGATGAGAGCGAGCTCAGAGTGAGCGAATTATGCAAACCACCACCGGCTGAAGCCTTGACGTCGTTCACACGTAATCAATGCATCGCTGTATCTAGTAACCCTTGGTAAAGCAGACATTATTGAAGTGGGGTTTTCCAGCCCGGAGACGCTCGACATTCGCCAGAAAGATTGTGGTAGACGCCACGAGCTCGTCCTCGGTTTCACCCGAGAGGTGCGGCGTGATCATAATTCGAGGATGAGACCAGATAGGGTTTTCAGCTGTGAGAGGTTCGGGCTCTGTGACATCGATGGCAGCTCCCAGAAGACCTCCAGGAGCATCCACCGCCTTGATGATCTCCTCTGTTGGTTATGAGCTGACGGCACCTGGGCTTGGTGGCAGACTCACCAGAGGTGATCAGGGTCCCGCGTCCAACGTTGACAAAGATGCCTTCTGGTTTCATCCAGCCTAACATCGGTCAGGAGTGTCACAGAGGCAATGGTGTCTCACCAAGCTTCTCGGCGTCCAGAAGGCCAGTGGTTTGATTGGTTGACGGCAGGGAAGACACCAGCACATCGCATTGCGAGATGAAATCGCGGAGAGACTTTGGGTCCTTGGTCGAGTAGAATTTCTCCGGGAGCTTGCCCTCCGGGTCACCCGTCCCATCGAGAATGAACTGGTGCTGTCAGGCGGGTTCTGCGCGAGCTACCAGACTACGCAGGCTTACCGTGTCGTCATCCTTTCGCACACCCTCCGAGTTTGCCGCGATGATACGTGCTTTGGGGAAGATGGAGCACGCTCTCGCGAACTCTCAGCCCAGCTGAAGGCGTGAGCTGACAGTTCGATGGATCACCTACGTCGTTGAGAAGTGGATGTCTTCTTGGTTCGTCTTAATCAAGTTGGAACACTCACCGCTCCGTAGCCAAGAAACCCAAAGGTCTTACCGTAGATCGTCTTCGACCCGTAGATGCCGGGCCTGCGTGCGTCGGTCATGACATCGCCCATGGAGGACCATCGTCTCGTTGTCTGCTCCGCTCAGTACGGCCGTTTGAAACCGGACTACCCTCTGGAGATAGATCATGGAAGGAATAGAGTTGTAGAGACCAGTGATGTAGTTGAGAACGAAGTGGGACATCTGGGTGGACTGTCGCCGTTAGCGATATGAACGACCTGAGACTTACATAGCCTCCAGCCACGTTCGCAAAGTGGATACCACTGAGGCGGCCCGGCTTTGCAGTGCTGATGGGGGTTTGCTGCCTGTTCGAGTTGTAAGCGACCGGACGGGATTCAAGAGTGCTATCACCAACAGAATCTTCTCGACACCGGTGGCCGAGTTCTGAATGACCTTGAGATTGGGCATCTCGTGAAGGGATTTGACGCAGCTAGGGAATCCCGTGTAACCGTGACAAAACAAAACGTTAACCTCGCTGAGCAGATCTGCCGGCACCTCTGCATGCTTGTCGGGGTTGTAGTACACCTGGTCGAACGCCTACAAGGCTCAGAAGGAACAGCTTCAGCGGACTCACCTCTCGCATCCTTGCGAGCTCCGTTTCGGGGAATTCGCCATTGACGAGGAGGGTGCTCAGGGTGGGGTTGCTGGGGGATACTATGATGGAGAATGCGAATGCGGAGGCGAAGTCCAAGGTCAGTCTGGCTGCAGGTGGGCTTCTACATGATGAGGGGAGGAGATGGGGTGCTGCTGTACTTATGCTGGCGAGTCACGGCCATCTCAAGCGCTCACAGATCCCGCGGCGACTCCGAACGTCGTATAACGGCATCCTCCATCCTGGGAGCATTCGGAGTCGCCGACAAGGGCGTCAGTCAGCCAAGGCATACAGCGGCTGGCCGGAATCTCGCGGCCGCTCTTGGAAACGCAGAATGCATGCTCGATGTCAATTGCAGTACAGCCGGAATCACCTATCCTTATCATACACGGTCACCTGCTGCGGTGGACCAGAGGGACCGAGCGAGAGAACGTCTGACTCGTTGGCTATGTCCGACTCGTTGGCTACAGCTCTGGTAGATCAAGGGCAGAAGTATCAAACGTCATTCCAGGAAGCTGCAACTGATCTGATGGCGCAGCAGGCTCGGTCGGCAGTGACCAGAACTGACTCAACGGGTCCTGACCCGATATCCACGACATAAGCAGTGCCGACTCTGGATCGGTACTGGTTGCGAAGTCAGCTCAGGTGCGAGGCTTATCAGACGTACGCAGCATTCGCGGCTGTTCCGAACAAGTTGGACGTTTGACTTTGAGAGGTCGTCGTGAGGTTGATAGGGGAGAACATTCCCGCGGCTGCATGCGAAGGAACTGACCGATCGCCAGATGAAGACCCCTCGGGGGTTGTCGCTGGACGGTGCCGTTGCGCGAGTGGTCTATACCAGAGTGTTTTCGTACCGTCAGATCCACGCACCGCCTGGGCGCGTTCGATATTGACGCCGAAGACTGCCACCGTTTAGCTCCATGTCTTGAGTAGGGGGTACTGAACAGAGGCATTCCGCTCACCCCTGCAGGTTTCGTCCAATGTCTCGGCCGCCCCCAGAGCTATTGGCATGATAGTCACAAAGCGGGAAGCAGCATCGAAGCGGCTTGCACCGACGATCGGCACTCGTTAGCCTGCTTCTCGTCCTCGTCCGCCTTTGCCAGGAGGGAGCATGCTAGTAAGAGTCGGGCTGCGGCGAGCACACGGTACACGAAGACTGAGTGGGTCAGAAACTAGTGCAGAGCGGAGGACTAGCCGTTTGGCACTTACAGATGTCGCTCTTGTGCAAGGGTTCTGTAGCCCCCATTTGTATGCACGATAGCACAATGTCTTGAGAGTGCTTCATCACCACCTCACGCAATGCTCTCCCTCCCGCCCTGTCATGCGCTCTGGCTTCGATGTCCTCCATCCCAGGTTGATTGATGACCGACATGAATAAGCGTCTACTCGCAACCAGGAGAGATATGAACATCTCGGTTGCTGCAACTTGCTCCGCGGCCGCCGACTGCAAAGGGGCGGCAAAACGGCCAGCCACATCACGTGGTCTCAGCCGCGGACCGAGCTGTCTGACAGTCAGCAGAGTGAGGTCGCCATCAACTCACTGTCGCCAGTCCTCCAACATCCTCTCGATGTTATCCACGCCCTCTTCTTCGTCTGGTCCGACCTCGAACTGTGAGGCGACATTGTCCAGAAATTCCCAGTTGGGAAAGGCCGAACAGCCAGTCGCACGCGTGAGAGCATGGTCAAGCACTACGGACACCGCTATGAACTCGCAGAAGATCTCAACGTAGGCAGCGTCGAGGCTGAGGGGAAGCGCTTGGCCACTTTTGTCTCCATCGGCAAATGGCGTTGGGCGCCCGACATCGATATGGGGAAGCCGGATGAACGGGTTCCGACCAAAAAGTGCTGCCGCCTGTTTGTTCCAACTGCCGTGTTATCAGCAGGGACCCTGTTGAGAAGGCCTGGGACACCCACCAAAATATCGCCCACCCGGCACGCTGTTGCAGTCAGATAAGATGCGACTGACCAGCTCACCTTTCTCATCTCTCGTTCCTCAGGGCCAAAGTCGACATCCTCTGGGATGAACCTTGCGCTGATGAGCACGATGTGTAGTACCCGGTGGAGATCGTCACTCACCGGTTCAGTCCCAGGTCAACGGATTGGGCGAAGGCAATCCCGAAGTAGACGTTTGCGATGGACTTGGGGACATTGTCGGTACAGAAGTAGAAGTACGCGACCGTATTGTACAGCATCTTTCCTCCGCGCAGCTCCACCAGACGGCGGAAGAGGTCATGATAGAATCCTCCGAGCGCTGCCTGCTCGTCTGTGACAGCGTCAGGACAGTATTGGCTCGGCTTCGGGGATCCGCACCTTTGCCGAGCGCCTTGATTTCGCCCGAGTATCGTGTAGCCAGCATGCACATTGCTACTGCCAGGGCCCCACACGATGGGTCATTCCAGTGATAGAGATGCTCAAGGATCAGTTCCGAGTGGTCGACTTGAGACTCACTGCTAGAAATTGAGACTGGTGGATGATGGGCCAGCATGGATGCACGACCTCAAACTGCGAGACGGTCAATGTCACCCTACTATAACCGCGACGCTACACGTACAAATGTGCTGATCAACCGAACTAGGAGACCCTCGGGGACTGCTCAGGTCAGTGGGCCTCCCACCGCTCGTCAACGCACTTGTCGTCGTGACCAGGTTGAAGACATTGGTTCCTTCCTCTCGTTTATTATGGCGGTCCGGAAAGAATACGCCAGTCTCAGAGTCGTCGCCGCGTTTTGCATCGCTACTGGCGGCTTCCTCTCCCAACAGAATTCGACTCATCAGATCCCAGTCTTGCGACGGGACATCTTCTGGGACAGCCTGCGCTGCGCTTCGGGAGATGCGCTGTGCGACATCTCTTCGAGGTATCAACGTACGCCTCCAAGTCTTGTGCGGACTCACAACACCGGGAGACCTGCAGAGAATCCGGTCACCCCCGTGTCACCGTGCCCATCGGTGAAGTAATGCGCAGACCATGCAACATCTTTGGTTCGGTTGTATAAGGCTGTAGCTCTGATCAGCTGCTTCTCACAGAGGTGTGAGTGAGGACTGACTGGCTGAAGGGCTGTCGCCCTGCTGCTTTGCTCGTTTCTGTCCGGTTGATCGCTTGTTTGCGTTTCGAGAGGCATCCTCGGTGGAAGCCCGATTACGCTTTCTGCGGAAGTCCGCCAATGGACGGCGGCGGCTCGGACTCGAGATCTACTCACCGCTCGGTCGATGTTGTCGATGCCAGTAGCTTCAAGTCTGCCTCAAACGTGCATTCCAGACGGTTCCTTGCACTTGGTCACACGGGGCGTTGCTGTCGCACTGCGAGAGCCGCGATAAGCCGTGCCCTACGACAACAAGGTACAAGCTCACCTTCACTTTGCGTGCCCTGCTCGGCTTCAGCACTCAGCTTGACAGGGTCACAATCCGAGAGCGGTGCACCTACCTGCATCGATCGCATGCTCGGAGAAAGCGCACACGATTCACGATTGTCCCTCCGGAGTCACCGCCATTGTCGACCTCGACTGGCGAATGTGTCGACTCGGAGCGGCCGTCCATGGTGAGGTAGGGGACACAGAGGTGAATGGCGAGCGATCACCTCCCAAGGAAGCTCCGAGGAGAAGTCCAGTGTTCGTCGTAAGGGAGGATGTAAAGAATAGAGGATGCTTGCATTCCGAGTATCAGTGGGAATACCGAACCTCCTCTCCTTATCTGGCGGGAGGGCGTTTGCCTTTCCGGTGGGGGCAACTGGCCCTGAACTCGGAGTGGCCGAGCAAGGCAACGTCTGTCCTATGGCTGAAAAGTCTCCAGTCGGCAGCTCCGATGGACGGCCTCCCCACCCGGCGTTCCCCATATACATCCTAGGCGCTCTCGACACGGCTCGAATGACTTAAAGAGGGCCGAGTCGTCCACAAAGTGTTGTCCTCAGGACCACGGGACCCTGTGTCATCGCCACGTCTCGCCTTCTCTACAGAGCTCCTTACCATGTCCCCGCCCGAAAACGAAAAGTATTGCGATGTACCGCTTGGCGATTCGTCCGGCGACGACAAACACCATGGGTTCACCACGCAGGTCCAGGCTGTTCATAGCTCCCCTGATGACGAAAAGAGGACACGTCGCGAGCTCAAGCCTCGTCATGTCCAGATGATGGCGATCAGCGGTGCAATCGGAACTGGTCTTTTTGCAAGTACACCTCGTAGCGCTTGAGCGTGCCCACTGCTGACAGACCCAGATCGGTAGCGGTGCAGCCTTGAAGCGCGCCGGTCCGCTCGGACTACTGCTTGGCTACGGCGCCTTTGGGTCCATCACCTGGATGACATTCAACGCCATGGGTGAAATGGTCTGCTACCTGCCAGTGGACGGGTCATTCATCACGTTTGCCTATCGATTTGTCGATTCTTCCTTTGGGTTTGCCCTTGGATGGCTCTACTGCTACAACGCTGCATGCGTCGTTGCCGCCGAGATCACCGCTGTGGCCAGCATGGTCAACTTCTGGAACTCTAGCATCAACAACGCCGCCTGGTGCGGCATGTCTCTGGCTGTCGTTTTTGGTCTTGTAAGTGGTCCCGAGTTGGCAATGACTGACGTGCGTAAGAACCTCCTCGGAGCCAAATACTTTGGCGAGGGAGAGTTTGTCCTGTCCATCTTCAAAGTGCTGCTCATTCTTGGTCTCTTGATCTTCACACGTACGAACTGCTTCTGGCCGTCCGTTTCGCGCTGACCCTCAGTCATCACAATGTCTGGGGGAAACCCTCAGCAACACGCATTGGGCTTTGAATACTGGAAGAACCCTGGTCCCATGGTCGAGTACCTCACCTCTGGCAGTTTGGGGAGGTTTGCGGGATTCTGGTCCACCCTGATCCAGGCGGCATTCGCCGACGGGGGCCCTGATTACATCTCCAACGCCGCCGCCGAATGCAAGTCACCACGTCGTGTCATGCCAACAGTCTTCAAGCGTGTCATCGTCCGGCTCCTTGTCTTTTACATCCTCGGGGTTCTCGCCGTTGGCATACTGGCAAGTTGATCTTCAGACTTGAGAATCCAAGTATTGACTTCTTTAGGTGCCTTCCAATGACCCAGACCTGGGCGGCTCAGCGCCTGGCGCCGGATCCTCGCCATTTGTCCTGGCCGCAGTTCGCATGGGAATTCCCGCCTTGCCACACATCATCAATGCTGTCATCATGACCTCGGCCCTCTCTAACGGGATCGCAAACTGCTTCTCGGCGTCTCGTAGTCTCTATGCCCTCGCCCTCTCTGGCAACGCTCCCGCCATATTGAAGACGACCGCGCGCGGTGTCCCAATATATTGCGTCACCGTGGTCTGCGCCGTTGGCGCCTTGTGCTTTCTCAGTGTCTCCAACAGCTCCGCCACAGTCTTCACCTGGATCACCAACTTGACCGGTTCGGGAAACCTGTTACTTTTCGGCCTCTTCCATGTCATCTACATCCGCTGGTACCACGGCATGAGGGCCCAAGGACACGACAGGAATGACCTCCCTTACAAAATCCGCGGCCAGCTCGTCATGTCTTACATTGCTCTTATCGGTTACTTTGTCATTCTTCTCGTGAGTGTAACGTACCGCAATGTTCACTGACACGGAAGACCAACGGCTTCTCGGTGTTTGTCAAGGGTCACTGGTCCTATCAGGACTTCCTATTCGACTATCTATCGATCATCTTCTTCTTGGTCCCCTGGATCGGCCACATGATCTGGACACGCTCGTTCTGTCCCATTCCGATCGATGATATCGATGTTACGAGTGGAAGCGAAGAGGTGGATGCGCAGGATCATCTCCGTTCGCCGGAAGCCAACACCGTCTTTGGCAAGCTGAACGAGTGGCTCTGGGGCTAGTCCCATTCAACAGTCATGCAGTAGCCGGAGACGATGCGTGGGAGCAGAGGGCTGGTGTTGATTTACAGCGGGTCGATGCTGTCCTGGGGCGTGATGCAGAGCTCGAGTTCGACTAGACTGTGGAGTTGTAGTTGTTCCATGAATAAGAACTGTGCTGGTGTGCTGGTGCTCGGGCTGCGGTACGCCCTGTGAAAGCGGGATGGTGCTTGAGACATGGTTTCGGTCCCAGCGTTCATACTTTCATACACTCTATGCGACGGTCAGTGATATATGACGCCTCTTTGTCGCAGTACGTGTGCATGTCACAGTAGTGGTAGAAGCAAGGAGGTAGCAGCCGCGATGGAAACGAGCGGTATCGTCTACAGTACAAATCCAGTGTACAGTATTGTTGTACAGGGGCAACTACTCAGGAGGTCGACTGCAACTTGAGGGGCAGCTGGTCTTCTGACCGAAAGCTGCCCTTTCCACTTGAACTTTGTACTTTTCAAGAAAACGATGCATACATGTGCTTCTTCGGACACATGTCCCTCCTCAAACTGCGGCGACTCGGACCCTCGCCACCTGACTCTCGAGCTCCATCATCTTGTTCTTCTCTGAAAAGGTGGTTTGTGAAATCTGTTCGGCTCTCGAGGCAGGATGGAGCTCAGGAAGCAGCTTGCCTCTTGGCTGAAGAGGGACGAACTCCCCGCTGCTGCTCAGGCGACCGAGGTGGGCGCGCGTGATATCGTGCACAGTCGAACATCCACAGAGCCACATGGTTGTCTGCAGCTCGTCGCGGAGAAGTCGCAGTGCCAGCTCTACGCCTTCGTCTCCCTTGTACTGGGGACATCAGCCTCTCACAGTCATCCAAAGATCAAACTCACAGCCAATCCCCAAATGGCCGGACGTCCGACCCAGCAGAAGTCCGCACCGATGGCGAGAGCTTTGAAGATGTCAGAGCCTCGTCGGATACCTGAGTCCACATGCGCCTTGATACGCCCAGCTACAGCGTCGACGAAGGCGGGAAGCGCGTCCAACGCTGAGACAGCGACGGCCCCCATGAGTTGAGACGATGATGCCCTTGGCACCGGTCCCCAGAGCCTTCAAAGCGTCCTCGGCGGTCAAGACTACATGCCCTATCAGCTGATGTTCGGACACAAGGGGTTCACTCACTTCCTTTGAGAAACACTTCCAGGTGCGTCGCCGCGATAAATGTCCTCACCGTGTCCCAGCTGACCGAGCTCATGTAGGTCATGCGGGGGTCGTCTTGGATCATATTCCGCATGTCGACGTCCTCGGGCATGTTGGGGAAAGAGAGACCTTCGGGTAGCTTGAAGTTGTTTCGGTGCTCGTTGAGTCTGCGCCCCAAGGAGGGCGTGTCGAGTGTAAGGACGAACGCCTTGCATCCGGCCCCTAAATAATCAGGTCCAGTCGTGCCAGCCGTGGGTGAAGCAACTCACTCTCTGCTCGTCTCAGTATGGAGATGTTCGTGTCCCAGTCGTTCACCATGCAGAGCTGCATGGCATAGGGGTTGCCGCCACTCTTTCCCGTCGCCACGACGTCCTCGATGGAGCTGTTAGAATAGTGCGAGAGAATCATGGGTACACCGACTCGGGAATCTGCGCGGGATGTGGCGATTTCCCCGTCTGGGTGGGCCATGGCGTGCATCGCTGTTGGGGCAAAACCGACCGGGATCGTTGACTAATGATTTGTTCAGCTGGAGCGCCCAGGTCACGGGAGTTGAATTACCTTGGCACCCCATACAGCGGCCGAGGTATCCACTGCGCACACGTCGCGGCAGAGGCGAGGCCGAAGGCTGTAGCGATCATAAGCGGCCTTGTTGTCGTTGAGTCTGTTAACAAAGTCAGACAGCAACCGCCGCCGCAGCTGTGGGAGGCGACATACGTTATAAGATCCATCGCTCCCTCGTTGTAATACTCCCCGATCATCTTTGACAAGTTCCGGCTGCCCTCTCTTTCGAGGTCGGCGAGGCAGACCACCTTGGTGTCCCGTTTGAGCTGGCGGTTCATGACTACAGAGTTCTCCGAGGGTGTACAGGAGCGGCGCAAGAGGTGACACCGTTCCTTCTTAAATGTCTTTGACCCGCTAGATGGAACTCCCGGAGGGTGCCATTGTTGTCCCCCAAGTCTGGCCTGCCGGGGCAGACGACGACAAGCCATCGGAGCGCAAAGTCTTCTACACCCTCTATCACCGCAATCCCGAGAACAATTCGCCCGACTCCAACCACTGGGGCTTTCCCTTGCCTCTTGTTGTCTGGTGGGACCTGTGGGAGCAGAAGGTCACCAGTATCACTTACTGCTACACCGGAGCGGAGGAGGACGGGCGCAGATTGCGCACTGGTCCCAATACGAATCCCACCCAAGGCTACAAGAGCGCCGAGTTCTTCCCGGAGCTTCGGGGCGGCAGCACTCGCGACGACCTCAAGCCTCTTCACGTGAACCAGCCAGAGGGCCCAAGTTTCACAGTCGACGGTCAATTGATTCAATGGCAGAAATGGAGGTTCAGGGTCTCGTTCAAGTGAGCCGAAAGCAATCGCATTATCGGTTCCGCTGTTGCCTGCAAACCGCTGACCTCTCAGCTATCGCGAGGGCCCCGTCCTCCACGACGTCACGTACGATGGCCGTCGCCTCTTTTACCGGCTCTCTCTCAGCGAGATGCACGTTCCGTACGCCGACCCGCGCCCCCCTCTTCACCTCAAGCAGGTTTTCGACTTTGGAGACATCGGCCTGGGACGGTCGGCAAACTCGCTTGAGAACGGCTTCGACTGCCTTGGTCTTATGAAGTACTTTGACTCCTCAGAAGTCAACTCCAAGGGAGAGGGACGAGTCATGAAGAAGTGAGCTTCGCACACCTCCGAGAGAAACCCGCCATGCTCACTCGTCCGCAGCGTTATCTGCTGTCACGAGCAAGACAACGGTATTCTGTGGAAGCACACCAACACGCCGACTGGACGGGCGGCGGTGGTGCGGCAGCGTCTTCTGATCTTGCAGACGATCGTGAGTTCATCTCCACAGGCTTCCCACAAAGCAAACCTGACAATGGCGATAGATTACGGTCGGTAACTACGACTACATCTTTGCATGGCAGTTCGACCAGGTCGGCGGCCTCCACCTTGACTCTCGAGCTACGGGAATTCTCTCAACCAGCCCAATCGACCCGGGGAAGAAATCACCGTTCGGAACGGTCGTTGCTCCTGGCGTGTTCGGTCCCTCCCACCAGCATTTCATCAACCTACGAATTGGTGAGCAGTCCACGATATGACCCAAGCCTATGCTAACCGTGGACAGATCCTGCAATCGACGGTGACAACAACACCATTGTCCAGGAAGATGTCGAGGCCTGCGGTTTGGGACCGGATGATGAGCACGGTATCGGCTTCCGGGTTAAGCAAACGCCCTTCAAGGAGGCCGGCTACGCCGACGCCAATCCCTTGAGTGGAAGGGTGTTCAAGATCGTGAGCATCACAATACACGCTTGGCGACTGATAGTATAGACCAACCCAAACGTCATCAACCCCATCTCCATGAGCCCAGTCTCTTACAAGCTGGTGCCCCACCCGAGCCAAATGAGGTTGGCCTGGAGAGACGGCATCATCGCCAAACGCGCCCCCTTCACCCAACACCACATCTGGGTCACCTCGTACAAGGATCGGGAGCTGTTCGCTGCGGGACAATACACCAACCAGTCCAACGGCAAAGCCCAGGGTCTGGAGTACTTTGCCGGCCGCCGCGACAACGTGGACAACACCGACATCGTTCTCTGGCACACCTTTGCGCTGACGCACATCCCGAGAGTGGAGGACTTCCCCGTCATGCCCGTTGAGACACACATGATCTCGTTGAAGCCATGTGAGTCGTCATACTCTCGCTACACACCTTCAGCGAGCTGACTCGGTGCCAGGCAACTTCTTCGACGCCAACCCCGCCCTGGATGTGCCACTCTCCAACCAGGCGTTCAACAAAAGCTCGACGATCGACGGGCCTCCGTCCTCGTGCTGTGGCACGGGGAATGCTGCCCCGGGTGGTAACGGCATGTGAGCCATCACAAGGCTGCCCATCGGGCTGCCCATCCAGCCGAGGAGGTCACGGCCACCCGCGCTTGCTACAAACTGTACTCGTACATATCGCTTTTCCCCCGCCAATCCTACGACGTCGGGCATGCATTGTTTCTCCCCAATGTGCTCTGTCCAGTGCATTCTGCTGCAACGCAACAGCACCCGGGAGTTGCCGTTAAACGCCGAATCCCAAGCCGGCAACCTCGGGCCGGCGCGACCGAAAGTGTGCGAGGTTTATCCGACGTGACCTGTTCCCTTTGCTTCTTGCAACTCGACACATCGCCGGTGCGTCTGATTGTCGCTGAGTCCAAAAGTCTGCTGGCCATGTCCTCCTCAACGAGGTCAGCTCGGTCTCCGGATCATGCACCGCAGACGAACAGCGATCGCCAACTAAGAGAGGATAGCGGCGATGGGTTGGATACCTCTGGTTTCACCGTCGCCGGTCCCTCGGCACCCGCGCGGCTTGCCTGTAGGCCATGCAGGGCACGAAGGGTGAAGTGTGACCATGCGAGGCCCATCTGTGCAGTGAGTGTTTCCCGTGCTGTGCAACTTCGGGGGCGGCCGTTCTCATGCTCATGTATGTCAGGCTTGCATGAGGTCGGAGATCCCATGTGAGTGGCCAACGGGCAGGCAGAGGAAGCGAACACGCAAGGAGATGGAGGAAGCGAGATCAAGCGAGGTAGGAGGGGTGCGAGAATCCCTCAATCGCCAGGAGCTAGGTGAAGCGACAACGGTATGTGGCATAAAGTTGCTATTCTAATACATCGTCCAGCGACCGGATGCTGCACCCGCTGCACCTGACCAGACGAACGACGCATCCGCCCCTGACTGGCTTGGGCTGCTCACAACCCCAGCGGCCTCGTCTGCGTACGTCTGGCCAGACGTATTCCTGCAGCCTGTGGAGACTGGCCTAGAGCTTGAGGCTATGATGGGAGACACCACACTGCCCTCGTTATCCGCCAGCGTAACCGACCAACGACTCATCCAAGCGCTGGAAAACCAGGCAGCGGTCGTGCAACAGGGGCCGGACCAGGAAGAAGGATTGCAGCTATACTACTATCGTTTCGTAAGTGCACCGATCCCGTCCTCTTGCCAATGAACGCTCACACTATTCAGTCCGGGTCCACTGCAATACAGCCCGGCGTCAATCGGATCAACTTGCGTCTTCAGCGAAGGACCGCCGATTCGCCAACCACATCCGTACCGCAACCCGTCGCTCCCGACGTTCCACCCTCCCCATCGCGCGCTCTGTCCGATATCTTTGACACAGAGGGCATGCCCTTCACTCACATTCGCGAACCACTGTTTGAGCTGTTCTACCGACATCTCTCCCAACATTTCCCTGCAATCTCCCGCCAGCGCATGAATGAGCGACTTGCTTCAGGAACCATGTCCCAGTTCCTCGCCAACTGCATCTGCGCACTTGGTGCGCGTTTCGTGGGCGATCCACAAGAACCAGCATCGCAGGCTTCAGGGCCCTTCATGGCCAAGGCGCTTGAGTTGGTCGTCCCACTCACATCACTACCGGCTACGGAGACTACCAGTGGCCTGATCCTCCTCGCCTGGGCAAGCTACGGCCAGGGGAACGACAGTGGTTTATGGCAATTCTCCGGCATGGCCATCCGAATGGGCATGGACATTGGCATCCACGAGGTGTCTGAGATCTACGACTCGCCGCAACACGTCGTCCGGACCCGCCTCCTCTTCTGGACGCTCTTCATCACCGATCGCATCATTGCCTTCGTCACTGGCCGACCGGCCAGTATCTCTGAGGAGGTTGTGGAAATTCCTCTCCCTGAAGATCGGGACCTGTCTCCCGATCCTGCTCGCAACACCAACGAGCACCCCATCGAACTGGTGGAGCCCGTGCCGTTCGTATACTTCGTCCGACTCATGATCATCGTCGGGCGCATATCCAACGTACTGAACGGCAGGCGCGGCAAGCCGAGAACTCTTGTCACCACCCCGGAACTGGAAAGTGGGCTCCTGGATGATCTTCAAGTTAGGCTTGTCCAGTTCTTCTCAACGCTCCCGGAGTCTCTTCGATGGTCGGCGGACAACTTCAAGCACCAGCATGAACGTGGTCACAGCGTAAGTGCAACCCACAACAGCCGCGCTGATCCATTAGGGAATGTATCTGGCCCTTCACCTTTGGGCACATGCCGTGCTCGCTCTGACATACCACCCTGATCTCCTCAAGTCTGCTTCCGGCACCGAGACCCCGTTCAGCAAATCAATGAGTCGCAATGTTCAGCTGGCCTTGGCCTCCTCGCGGCAGATTTCGGAGTGTATGGTCTTTGCCGATCTGGTGGCGAAGGAGACATATGTAAGTCTTGAGGGGCGACTGCGAGCTGATTTCACA
Organism: Saitozyma podzolica; assembly: GCA_003942215.1. Classification (NCBI taxonomy): domain Eukaryota; kingdom Fungi; phylum Basidiomycota; class Tremellomycetes; order Tremellales; family Trimorphomycetaceae; genus Saitozyma; species Saitozyma podzolica. The sequence continues at coordinate 581,665 of RSCD01000022.1, read as the reverse complement.
GACTTCGACGCCATATCTCGTCCAGCCTCTTTATGTGGCGGGGTAAGTGAACCCTGGGTCCGAAAAGGGAGCGCCGTTGACGAAACAGTACCGCGCTGGTTCAGGAACTCGGGTTGATGTCTCGCGGGAACCCCGCCGTCGTCAACCCGACCGACATGTTCTTTGTATCGTTGGCTCGTCAGAACTTTGCCTCCCTCATGAAAGCACTGTGTCGGATGGGCGAGTTTTGGGCAGCCGTAGACCCTGTCATCAGTATATTGGAGAAGCGTGAGTCATTGTCTGGTTGATTGGGTGCATCTGACAAGGCAGGGTCTGGGATGACTCGACCGGACGCCAAAACGCGGCGAAACATTCTGATTTCCTTGCCTGATCACGGCTTATTGAGGCGCTTTGCCGCGGATAAGAACCACCCGGACAACATCGCGCAGCCCACAGACACTTCGCTAAGAGATTCTATCGCTCGCGCCCAACAGAACGGACCAAGTGAGCTCTAGGTCTGCCCGTCGTTTGCCATTCTGACGTCCCAAGGTCCCTTTTGGCTCGCCGACTTCATGAGCGATTATGTCGTGGAAAACATGTCGTTCGTGCCAGCGGATGTGAACGACCTCGAGCGACTTCTGTCCCTACCAGCAGGGAGCGGACTCTCGTCGGCATGAAGTCTAGGTTCTCGCTGGCTTTGTATGCGATCATAGTGAACGACAGAATAGTACTGTGATGACGATTGTTGTTTGCATCTCTACGTGTATCTGCCCGTGCTGCGTAGATGCTCTGTGCGCTTAGTTCCCTGTAAGCAAGCGGGCACCGTCTGGGGCATCCGCGTTCCCCGGACCATACCAATCCGGGAAACCCTAATATGGAGTCAGTCGATAAAGTCCATTCACCATGAACTCTGACAGTACTGACGAAATCGGTCATCCAGTTTGGTGTGAGAAATCGACGCTGTTTCCCACCCTCGACGAGAGTGTCCAGCAGGTGTATGTCTTCAGTATCAAGTTGGACGACTTGCATGTTTGACGCGATTCCTGGTGACGCCGTAAATCTCGGTATCAATGCCCTTCACTCACTGTTCGGCGAGACCGACTTTGGCAGCACAATGACACCTCTGTTCACCTGCCAAGAGATCAAGACTGTGCCCACAGACACACCATGCTTCTCTGCAATCGTCGAAACGACAGGGTCATGAAGCAGTGGGGAGTCTTTTGGTGAGCGTGCACCTGTTTGCAAGTGCTCACTAGTCGATCCCAGAGGCGAGTAAGCCTCCAAAAGGATTCCTCGGGCTCCGCAATAACTTTTCAGCGAGTGTTGTGGGTTGTACGGATGAAGCTCGACCTCCATCGCTTAGCCTACTGTATCCTTGGTCTTCCAAAGACCCACTTGATTGACGGCCGGGACCACTTTCCATGTCTTGCTGAGCTGGTTCAGGAGAATCTCGCTAAAGTTCGAAACGCCAATCGCTTTGACCTTTCCCGTAGCCATCAACGCCTCCATCTGAGACCAAGTGCGAGCTTGATCCCAGTCCCAGTCGACGTTCCTCGCCCCAGATGCGGTCACGGGGAACAGCTCGGATGTCTCGTTGGGTACCGTCCGAGCCGGCCAGTGTATCAAGTACAGGTCTAGATAGTCGGTTTTCAGGGAACGAAGCGTCCTGTCCAGACATTCTGCTACTCGGTCATGATAGGTGCACCACCTGCGATCAGCAACAAACAGCAAGGCTGACGTACAGCTTGGAGGTGATGAATATGTCCTTCCTGTCGATGCCCGACATTTTGATCCCCTCGCCTATCTCGTCCTCGTTCTGCGGACTTGGTCAGTATGTGGAGCGCGAAACCTTACAGAGACATGTACTTGGTAGCATAGTGCGCAGTCGAGGTGCCTATAACCGACGCGGAGGGCGTGGGCAACCGCCTGTTGGACCTCGCCTGGCTTTGCCTGCCAGGTGCCCAGTCCGATCGCCGGAATAGTCGCTCCAGTGTTCAGCTTGAAGCAGGGTGCAAAAGTCATCCTTAGATGAGAAATGTTATGGGGAGCACAGGCATCTTGCTCGCATCTCATCGATACGTATGTACGAGGTTTACTGCAATCCCGGTCACACCTCGCACTATTGTATTTGTGCGGAAAGTGCGAGATTCATTCGGCAGATCTCAGGATGCGGAAAAATCACGGAGGGCACGTCACGTCAATCCCGTTGATTTTCCAGAGACGTACAAGACTTGGAATGTAAGCACAGCTCGAAACTGGCTTGCTCACCTAGAGTCGTCGTCCTTTCCCCACCCGCATGATCTGCCAAGAATGAACTGCTGCTGTACATGTGACGCGAGCGGCACGGCACAGCCCAACCGAGCTGCTTCGTCTACCACGATGCTCATGTCCTTGACGAAGATGTCAATCATCGAGGTCGGAGGTTGAAGGAGCCCGTCGAGCATGTGCTTTCCACGATGACCCATCATCCAGCTTTCGGCCGGTCCGGAGAGGAGCGCGGCCCGGGCCAAACGAAGTGGTAGACCAAGACGAGCGGCAGAAGCCAAGGCTTCTGCAGTGCTTGAGATGTGACAGCCAGCAAGGTGCTGATTCACCAGCTTGATAGCGGCACCCATTCCGGGACCTCCGGGGACATGAATGAGGTTTTCCTTTTTTCCCCGCGATGCACTTAGAGCCTCGAGAACAGAATAAACCTTGGCGTACCCATCGGGGTTGGAGTTGGCGTTGGGGTTGACCGGGCCCGCGCACAATATGGTAAGGTCTCCGGTTGCAGCTCGGGGTGTTCCACCGGAAACCGGGGCGTCGAAGAATGGCAGATCGTTTCGTACCTCGCGAAGGCGCTCTGATAAGGCAATGGCCTGGGAGGGAGCCACCGTGCTCATCAAAATCACCGAAGCCCCAAATGGCAAGGCTAGGCGGTCAGATAATGGAGCGGGCCTTGCCTCACCTTGCGCGACACACTGCTGGAAGAGCGCCTGTTGGGCTTGGGTGGCGTTGACTACCATTAGAACAAGCACCTCGGCATCCCGGCCACACTCCTCTGGAGACGAGGAACAGATGCCACCACCGGCTGAATACCGATCCATCGAGGGCTTCCAGGCGTCGTAGCCGACCACATTGTGCCCAGCGGCCCGCAGGACTGCTCTCAGCGAATTCGAGCTTCGACCCACCATTCGCCATCCCGAAGCCCATCGCACCGAGCCCTATGAACGCGATCTTTGATGGGCGTGAAGCTTTCAGGTCCGAAGACCCAAAGTCCACGGCGAGCCGCTCGAAAGTGCCATTTGCCCTACGGGTGGAGCATAGATGATTCCAATCGACCTTGCCATCGACACTGGAAGTGCCTTGTAGCAGCTGCAGCGCCAGCGTAAAGAGTGGAGAGTAGAACGACTCCTGGACGGCTATGCGAGACGCTTCCATCTACATCTCTCAGCCTGAATCGATTGACATACTCAGTTCACTTACCAAAGCCTTCCTTGCGTAGTGTGGGCCGTGGATGACGTTCGACGGGTCGGCGGGTAGTATGGAAATCATTGTCGGCACAAGATGACGGAAGGACCTATCGTCAACCCCGCCTTAATGGTATACTCACCATGAAGCACCGGCCGCCCCTGCAATGGCGGAGTAGAGAAGTTGAGGATCCAGGCCTGCCTTGACACCTAGTGAAACAGCCTCACTAAATCTGTCAGATTAACCCGCGCGAGTACGTCCAAAGGCGACTCACGCTGCAAGCATCGTCTGGGTGGCACATAGTGCAGACTCTAGCAACCTGAACATCCCGGCAGCCATTGGGTCCTCCCCAAAGTAATAGTATCCGGCCTCTTCGATCATTGGCCTTGCTTTCGGATGGAGCCAGCCAGCACAAGCGACCCGGTTGGCGATGCTTGCTCCCGGATTGAGAGCCACCACGACGAGAACGTTTTTTTGAGAGTTGTTGTGCACGACACGGGCAAGGAGCTCTAGACTCTCTCCGAGGAGCAGCAAGGCGGGACGAGAATGGGTCGATCCATTCGACGGGGGCTTCAGCGTGGCACATCGACCAGCCTTTGAGAGATCCACAACGTCGTATAGGGTGCCTAGCTGCTGTAGGTGGTCCATGGCGAGCTTTGAGTCGGAGGCCGCTGGGCGATGGATGGTCCGTAGCGAAAGCCCTTCATCAGAGAACAGTCTTATCCCTGCTCTGCCTGCACACGAATGCACTACACCCGAACGCTTTGCTCACCGGGTGCCACAGGCTGCCACAAGAACCGCAGCGAGACAGCGACAGCCGCTTTTCACCGAGGCGAGGTTTTTCCGATTGTCCAATGTTGACCCGACCCGCACTTGTCGGATACGTCCCACCAGCATCCTCCACGGTACAAATACAAAGTAGATGTCCAGTCGAAGCCCGACATGAACACTGATACGACCTCGCATCATGACTGCGTCTACATTCAACCCCCGCACAAAGTCAGAACACCTCGCCTCATTGTCGGTCGCTCTCGCACCGCACTCCTCGTGGAGGCACCTGTCTCGCTTCTCGCGGCCGAATGAGCCCTACTTCCACCTCAGCGACACCGCCTGGGCAACATGCCATCGCCTGGACTACAAGGAGGCAGAGCTACTTATACGCAACCGGGCCGACAAGGGCTTCACCTGCATTATGATCGTGGTGTTTGTCCAACACGGGTGAGCCGCTTGCGCACGCCAGGCAGGGTCGCGCTGATCTCTCAGCGCTTTCCTCTATCCCAATCGCGAAGGCCACTGGCCCTTTGCACCTCTCGAGGGTCATCAGGAGAAATCTGGAGACTACCTGCCTGACGTCACGAGGCCGAACCCCGAGTATTTCGAGTTTGTGGATAAGGTGCTCAACCTCGCTGCCTCTCTCGGCGTCACGATCGCACTGCTCCCAACGTGGGGCCGGTATGTCACCGGTGGATATTACGGTTCGCCAATTCTCTTCAACAAGGAGAACGCATACGAGTACGGACGCTTCCTTGGTCACCGCTACCCCTTCGTCCCCTGGTTCCTTGGCGGCGACACGAACCGCTACTGGCATCCCGATACGCTCCAATCGATCAAAGACGGCAAGGCGCCCCCGGCGTCCATCGACTACGGGCCAGTGTTTGAGGCCATGGCTAATGGGCTAATTGACGGCGAGAGGGCGGCTGTGGCGGAGATGGACGCGGACCTGCAGACACTTGCTCAGGGCTACAAGCCGTTCATGACCTTCCACTCGGCATCATGTGAGATCTACCGTGCTGCGTGAGACTGATCCATGCAGGCTGGCTGCCCGATGCTCCCATCCCCACAGCCTCTGCCCAATTCCCGAACGCGACATGGTGGTCCTTTGACTCCTGCCAGTCTGGTCACCACGACAGCCTTGTGACCGAGGACACGGTTACCGGCAGTCACGCCCAAGCTGGAGCTGGCAACATACCGATGTGGTTGGGCAGGAGCAGCTATCAGGCGATCCGTCAGATGTATGAGACCAAGCACTCTGACGGGGTCCCTCGCCCCTGTCTGGACCTAGAACCTCATTACGAGAACACTCACCAGCACTGGTCTGTGAGTGACTCGACTCCATCGTGAGCACCGCTCATCCACAGTACGAAATGCCCAAGTGGGTCGGAGCCGACATCCGCAACGGCGGCTGGCAAGCGGTAAGCGGTCGATTCGATGCGAGAACATTCGCTTACATTTCTCAGATCTTTGCAGGGTAAGACCATCCAGCTTGGAAAAGCCTAACTCCTCAGGGCGTGTGGGTACGTGTACGGCTGCAATTCGATCATACAGATGCACAACGATCGTTCAAAGACTCATCTGCCGATTGTCCCGCCGGTGAGTACCGTGTCGGTGATCACCAACTGACCCCGTCAGACGACGGCCTACACGAACTGGTATCTGGAGCTCGATCTGGAGGGCGCCTACTCTGCCTCCATTATGCGCCGCATCATGCTCTCGCTGCCCGACTACTTCAGCCGCATTCCTGACCAAAACTTCATCACGTCCGACACCCAGGAATCCGCCGACGGGACCGCGGCTGGGGATAAGCTGATCTCGGGTATGCGGGGCGAAGGCTGGGCCATGGTGCACCTACCGTATGGAGGGAGTGTGGAAGTGGATCTCAGCAAGGCCCTTCCGAGTTGAGGACAGTGGCGAGCTTGGTGGATCAATCCTCGGACCGGCGCAAGGGAGTCATTTGAAAAGGGGGAGGAACCGAAGGGGGTCAGGTCGTTCAAGAGCCCCACGCAGGGTTCTTTGGAAGATGACTGGTTGCTGCTGTTGGAGACGAGCACTCGTATATGGCCCTAAGACTGGATGATCACCATGCATTGTCGTCAAAGTGGCAACAGCACGTTGTTCAGACTGCAAAGACCTGTGTATGTCTCGGTCGTCTTCAAGGAACTTCGGTCGTCACGTAGAGCACGTATGCATGCTTGTCAATGCGGCTCACCCTCCCTGCGAGTAATACCTCATTCATCATTCTCGAGGACATGTTCTCACCTAGCGACCCGAGTACTGTGATCGAAGCTCCCCTAAGGACAGCATCGCCCATGGTGCGAAGTTGGTGAGAAAGAGCCTAAAGAGCGAAAGAGCCGAGAGAGCAAAGAGCGAGGGAGCGACAGTGCAAGTGCGAAAGTGCGAAAGTGCGAAAGTGCGAAGTCAAATTGCGAGGATAATCCTCGCTCGCACTCTCGCTCTCGCTCTTTCGCCTATCCCTCTTGGATTTTGCCCCGCATTCCAGCTCTATCACGTCTCTCGCGGCAATGCACTGTACCACATCGTTCTCCGTACTTTCCGCTCGCTCTTTGACCTAGTTCCCTTCGTCGTCGGTATCTCAGTCGGGAACACCTCGTCTTTGATCGGTCTCTCGCCGTTTCGTCAAAGATCCACCGATCTCATCGCTGCCCCGGCCAGACGCATAAAGAGGGGCCGCCGGGGGCGCCATCGAAATCCCCATCGGTACTCATCTTTGAAATCTTTCACTCAACGCAGAGACTTTATCATCATGGTTTCCAGTCAAGTTGGCTCAGGCAACTGGGACGCGGTCCGCCGCGATTTCACGGGCAAGATGCTTTTCGTCGCGATTTTCGGGACATTTGGGAGGTGAGCTCGGACACCTGCACCGGCATGTTCAACGAACACAGTGACAGAACACTAATCAGCGCAGTATGACATTCGCCTTCGATGTGGGATGGTGGGGTAGCGCCCTGGGACATCCCGCATTCACCAACTACTACGGACAACTCACCAAGCCCAACGGAACCCATGCTCTTAGCCCGACGCAACAGTCTTGCGGGACGTACGTGGTTTGCGGTCAACATCTGCAAAGTACGAGTCACTGACTCATCAGTGCCCTTGGCACCGCGGGGACGATGATCGGGTGCATGATCGCCTCGTGGTCCGCGCGCGCCCTCGGCCGCAAGCGCTCCTTCCTCCTGCTTGCAGTCATAGCACTTATGGGGTCAACTGTCCAGCTCACGAGTGTTCTCGGTGATCGCTCGGGTCCCAACAAGTTCTGGCAGCTGGTGGTCGGCAAAGTTCGTTGTTTGACATACTGAGTCAGTGGTGGCACTGACATCCACAGATCATGGTCAACGCTTCCGTTGGTATCGCTACGACGGTCGTCCCACCGTACCTCTCCGAAGTGTCGCCTACCTCCATCCGAGCCTTCATGGTCACGTTTCACAGTCTCGCCGAGGGTGTCGGTGGCATCCTTGCCAACGCGACTGTGTACGGCCTTCAGAAGCGTACCGATATGCTCCCGTGGATGCTGCCCATTGGTCTTCAAATGTGAGTCTGGCGGACCTCTGCACGCTGCGAAATGATTCTCATCCGTCAACAGGGTCATCCCGGTCCTCATGATCATCAGCTCCGTGCTTCTGCCCGAGTCTCCGAGGTGGCTCATCGAGATGGGACGCAAAGAGGACGCGATCAAGTCCATCGAGAGACTGCGGACTGGAGGAGCGGAGGCAGCGAGGGAAGAGGTGGCTGCACTCGAGGACGCCATTCACCAGCACGAGCAGTTGACGGGAGGCACTTCTTGGATCCACCTCTTCCGCGGTTCCAACGCCCGTCGTACCATGATCACCGTCGCTATGACCTGTCTGCAGCAAGGCATGGGTAGTGAGTCCATGACATCCTGCTCGTCACTGTCAGGGGTAACTTACCTCCGCAGTCTCCATGGTCAACAATTACCTCGTTGTCACTCTCCTCAACATCGGCGTCACCAACCCTATCCAGATCGCTCTCATCCTCGGGTGCTGCCAATTCGTTGTCATGTTGACCGTCATGTCCTTTGCGCCTGACAGATTTGGTCGCCGCCCGATGCTCATGCTGGGGGCCTTCCTCATGGGCAGTGCTCTCTTTGTCGTTGGGTCGATCAGCGCCGCCACCAACAACGCGCCGCCTCCGGTCATGCAGCGGACGACTATTGGCATGTTCTTCGTTTGGGCACTGTCATTCTCCACGTCCTGGGGACCGCTGTCTTGGACGACCATGGCCGAGACCCCTAGTGCGGCGCTCCGTGAAAAGTCGATGGGCTTAGGGGCATGGGCTGGCTTCGGGGTGGGGATGACGGTCAACTTTGTTCAGCCTTATATCAGCGCCGCGATCGGCGTGAGTGCTTTGAACCCGCACTTACAAGGCGAAGCTCTACAGTCCGTCGCTGACGACGATCACAGGCTCGCTCGGCATTCGTCTACGCGTCGATCGCCCCCTTCTCTATCGCCTTTACCTACTTCCTGATCCCCGAATTCAAAGGTCGCTCCCTCGAGCAGATCGACGAGATCTTCGGTAGGTGCACAAACCTGTACGTCCGCTGACGCGGCGCAGATGCCAAGGTTCCGGCGCGCAAGTTCGCTACTTACCAGTGCCGAACGGATCTTTCAGACGCTGCCGACCGCCAAGTCGAGGCCGACAAGCTGGGTTCGGACGAGAAGCGCGCGTCAATGGACCAGATCGAAACCGCCGAGATGGTACAGAGGGTATGAGCTTGACAAGCGGATGCCGGCGGTCGACGGCGGTCGAGCCAGGCGCGGGCACCGGGTGGGCCACCGGGGCTCTGGCAAGAGCGTCAGGCGAGCAGGTATGGAAAAGCATAGCGAAAGGACAGAGGTGGACTGAGTTTCTCGGTGTTCGTAATGGCCCGGACGCCGATGCTCCGGTTTGGTTGGCAGCACGAATGAAACCTTTGCTTGTCGCGGCTTTGCGCCGCAGTGGACGGCCCGCCTGCGATGAATGACTCCAATGGGCGGCCCGGCCTAACGGCTGACCACAACGCTGAAGACAGGTGTACGATTCGAGCGATAGACACAAGGGAGGTGACCAAGCGGGAAGTTTCGGATGACCAGGGGGAAGCGCACAAGTGAGCGGGATTGCTCCATTGCAGTCCTCCGTCGGGCAGGTCTCGTCGTACGTGCCCGGCAAAGAGACGAGCGAGCAGGGCACATTGCGCAATGCGTTTAGGACGTTGCAGAGACGTGAGAGGGAACGCGAAACCTGCCGAGGTGGGCGCCCGCTGTCGCCGACTTGTCGGGGCTTGCGCTTCTCCGAGTCCCGCGAGCGGACTTGGCAAAATCGCATAACAAATGGGATCGGTGGGTCGGCCCGCATGCCGGCAGTTACCGCGGGAGTTGTCACCTGACCATATGGGAAATGGCGTATATATACGAGGACCTAGATTCAACAGAACGTACAGTACTCGTGCATCCCGCCATGGCCGCTGCTGTTGCTGCCAACCCCATCCAGTTGCCTCTGACCGACAAGGCCGTCGGCCAGGCGTCCCAACCTTCTCTGACCTACCGACCGTTGCATCGGACATTCGGTGCCGAAGTCACCGGGGCTGATTTCGGAGATGTCAGCTCGTACCCCAAGCTGTGCGAGCAGGTCAAAGAGGGACTGGCCAAGGTGAGTCTCTGGCGACGCTTCAGCCGGGGCTGATGTGTGTCAGTACGGTGTCCTCGTCTTCCGAAATACCGGCCTCGACGACGATCGACATGTCGCCTTCTCCCATTTGTTCGGTGACCTCGACGACATCACACCCTTTGTAGCCGGACTTGGCCAGAAGAACCGCCTGAGCTCGGACTAGTGAGTCGGGAAGTCATTGAGTTTCGAGTCACCTGTCTGATGTCGTAGCCTCTTCGATGTGGGAAACGTCAATCCCGACGGTACTGTTACCCAGACCGACACGAAGCGCGCCGCCCTCCTTCGCTGCAACTACCACTTCCATGCCGACTCCGCCTTTAACCCTCGCCGTGCCGGGTATTCGCTCCTTCTGGCCCACCTTCTCCCTCCACCGGGCACTGGCGGGGCAACCGAGTTTGCCGACACACGGCAAGCATACGACGATCTCGACGACGCGACCAAAGAGCGGATTGCGGATTACGTGGTAATGAACTCGCAACATCAGTGCAGGCGGGCGGCCAACCCGGGCAACCCAATGCTGGATGGCGCGGAGGTGGGTGCTGAGGCTTTCGCCCGCGGGTAGTGACTTGGCTGACGGTCGCAGCACGACCCAATGCAAAACCGCTTCGGAAAGCACAAACTGGCGCAGCTTCATGAACCGTCGGGGCGCATGAACTTGTACATCGCGGCGCATGCGCACCATGTCGAGGGCAAGGACATCGACGGGGGTCACAAGGAGTTACTGGAGCTATTGGAGTACGCTGGTCGCCCCGAGTGAGTGGTGACAGCCCGCACGTCACTTGATCCTGATTGCTGACTCGACAGGTACACGTTTCAAGTCGATTGGAAGGAGCCCGGAGATCTCGGTGAGCAGCGCGTTGGGATATATCCATGCCTGGATTGGCTCGGCGCTGATCGTTGCAGTCGTTTGGGACAACACTTGTGTGCTGCACCGCTCCGTTCAGGGGACGTACGAGGGCAAGTACCTCCGCGACCTCCGCCGGACCACAGTGCACGACATGAGCTCTCAGGCCTGGGGTCTGAACGAGGTCGGAGCGACATGGCGCTCCGGACTACCATAGCCCCGGCTTGACCAAACTACATGCAGCACTCAGTTGTGTGCGGCTTCTGAACACGCTACCTTCGCGCGTGAGCGAATGGCCAGAATCGGTTCCCACTGAATCAGACATCGCGTGCCTTATGGTTCTTTTGTTTCAGCCTGACAACCCGAGTATTCCCCCGATCAAACTTGCCCGCTTATATGTACCATCCTACGACGGCGACGAGGATGTGGATCATGTCTGTCTGTGGCCACATTTACATTCGCGATTATTCTGCTGCTACACTCGGCTAGACGCTATGCTGCAACCCGTGCCCGGGAGTGCTTAGTTGACACCACCCTTGCGGCCGGCCTCGTGCGGGTCGGGGCCGTCCCTGTTCGCTCTGTCAGTGGCCACCCTTGTGGTGCATTCGCGTGTCACTCACGATCCGCCAAAGCCGTGCTCGGACGAGGTCCTCTTGTCCTCGGTTCCGTCCTTCTTGACTCCGCCGTGCTCCGAGGGCTTGTACTTCTCACCGCCAGAGCCGCCGGACGAGTGGCCGCCCTTCTGGCCCTCGACGTGCGGGTCCGGTCCATCCCTACCGAGGGGAACAAGGTATCAGCGAGGAGCCCGTTCACCTGGAATCAAAAGACCCTTACGAGCCGCCAAAGCCGTGCTCAGAGGAAACGCGCTTGTCGGGTGTGCCGTCCATCTTGAGGCCGTCGTGCTAGAGAGGGGTGAGCCCGACCGACAACCGAAAAACTTGACACGTCAGAGAAGGCACGCGAACTCACCTCGGTGGGCTTGTACTGGGCAGACATGATGTTTGGTTGGCTGTGTGTGTGTGTTGGAAAGGAACGCGAGTTGAAGCGGGATGTGAGTGAGTCTCGAGGAGGTCTTCTGTGAGGTCGGTATATATACGTCGCCAAGATGAGATCGGGCAACATGACGCCAGTCCATTGCATCACTGAATGCCCTAAGTGATATCACGACTCGTCGTCGAGATCGGTGAAATCGAGCGTGTCCCGATGATCGCGACGAGTTACGAGCATGTCAACACTGCGCCGTGTCTGCCGCCTACTCGTAGCATCGGCGGTGTTGACATCGATCTCGTCCCTGCATGACGACGAGGTGAGTGCGAGTCCTGTTTACGGTACGCTTGCATCGCACATTGACATTAGCGAGCCGGGCCGTCGCGTCAACCGACCGAAACCTCCAACGCGTTCCTGTCACCAGTTGTGGGCCGCTACGATCGATCGGAGCCTGCCTATGCACTCGTACAGCACCACAGTGGCGTCGGCGTGAGAGAGAAGTTAAGGGTGGTGACGGTGGGCGTACGATGCATCGGCTAGTCAGCCCGAGATCGTCTTCGGGACATGTGTCAGAGCGTCATGCGCTAGCTTGGCGGAACCCACCGGGATATCGACGATCGATGACCGCAAACCATCGTTCTGTATGTACCGGTTCTCTGGAATCCATCTCCTGGAATCTGCAGTACTCCCGATTTCTTGTTCCACCTCCAAACCCCTCGTCAATCGAGTGACCGATCTCAGCCGATCGATCGCGGCCCCGCGCGAATGTATCCTGAACCCCACCGCTTCCCGTACCGCGAACGCGTCCGCCATGATGCGGACGTGCTTGCATCGAGCATGACCCGACTCCAGTCAAGATCATCGCAAACTTATCCCGATGGCCCTAACACACCAAGACACATACTACTACGTCTCCATCGGTGCGGTTAGCTCACCTGGGAACCCTCAACATCAGCGTCAATGACGACGCTCCATCGAGGTTCAGGCCGCCGGGATGAGAGTGGGCTATAACTCTTACCGGAGACGATGACACCGGTGTGACAAACTGCGAGTAGCATCTCTGCGGGGTGCAGAACTCATCATCGGTCAGGTTGTTCACAAGGTCTGAGCAACAATCGAAGTGTTCTCGAGATCGAAGCTGGACTGAGAGTCCGACCCTGCAACGATCCGCATACAAGTAGGTGCATACGGGCGCATCATCCCGATGCGTCACTCTATGTGTCCCGAGGGACCCGTCACGATGACGCCTTGACCCTCTCTGACAGCTCCTGTCTTTGGCAATGGTAGCTGCCGTCCTCATCCCAGCATCCTGGCCACCACGGCATTTCCCCGTGCACGCCGAGTCTCTCCCTGGCCTCTTCGACAGACCACCTGTGCCCATTAGTACCAGGCCTGCTCCGCGTACTCTTGAGAACTCACCGGGGTTGCACCTGCCAGTCCTTGCCGGTACACAGCGTGCTGTCCTCGTTTATGAATACGTGGAGGTCCTTCCCGCCAAACAAGAAGTCGCCCGGAACCGATGTGTGGAACCACGGTTCACCCGCGAGTTTGCCCTCTGCGGCGCGGAGGAAACCGGCGAACGGCTTGTACGACCTCATCGACACTTTTGGCAACGCCTTGTTGTCGGTCCACGCCCAGAGTGTCGCGTCCCAATACGGTGCACGATGGTCTCCCATCCTTGGCTCTCGGAGTCTCTCGTCCATGCAACCGAGGAACTCGATGTACCGGTCCCGGTCCGGCTCGTCGGCCGAGTTGATGCAGCCCCCGCTGACATTGACGGCGCGGGACCCGCCGATGAATCGCCCCGTATAGTTTTCGTTGTTGGGCACGCCAGGCTTCATCCCGGTGAGGATCATTTCATTGAGATCGCCGTTGTCATAGTTGTACCTGGGGCCGTTGTCTGCCCAAGCGAACCACCGCCGAAGGAAGCTCCATCCTCCAGGCGAGTTGCGGATGAGGAACGCGCAGGCGCAGATCTCGACGTTCCCCCGATCGTTCACAATGACGTCCCGAGTGTCGTCCAGCCACTCGCGGGGATCTCGGCTCGAGTCGGCGACGATCGTGTCGGCGTCGGTGACCATCAACCACTGGTAGTATCTTAGGTACTTGGCCACCGATCGGTGTCTTGCCGTCATGAAGTGTCTGTCGTCGACGAATACCGAGTGCTCGAGATGGAAAGGGATACCCGTCTTGGCGCAATAGCAAGCGATCTGGTTGAGTTGGTGCGAGTACTTGGCGATGGCGTCGGGCGTGGCGACGATGACCCACGCGACGGCGGGCAGGGACGACACATCGATAGAGGGGTCGAATAGTGGGATCACCTCCAGCCCGGGACCATGTTGGGTGTACAGGGCCATGTTGCCTTTGCCGTTGGTCGATACGTGACTTCCTGGCAGCAAAGGGTATGACACGCTTCGTTGCGGCAGGGGGGATGTTGTCGAGGACAGGGCGGACCAGGTCAGATCGTTGGCTTGACTCGACATGATGAGGCGCAGACCGACCAACGCGCACACGAAGAAAGCGAAGACTGCGGGAAGGGTTCGGATCATGCGGTACCCCTTGTCATGGCGCACCTGCGTGTGTCAATAGCAGCTCCCGGACCAAAGTCGTAGGTCCACATACGTTAGATACGGTAGTGAAGAGCATGGTGATCCTCTGTCCGAGCGGGGAGTCAGTGGATCCTCCGGTGAGCCGGTAGGACAAGAGTCCCGTCAGGGCGATCCCGTAGCCTATGTATGTAAGCAAGTGCCGGACATGAGTCCAGGACGGCGGAACCAGTCTTGCACTCACCGAGCACCTGCATGGGGGTGATGGAGGAGCCTAGGAGAATGACAGAGAACATGATGAGGAGGACGTCCTGAGCGTCCGTCAGCCTCGGACCGGTTGAGTATCGGTACTGCATCTAACCCACCTTGAAGACGCCGGAGAGGGTGAGGACGACGCTTCCAGCCGAGTCGATGAGGAGCACGCCAGCAATGTTGAGAGCGAACGCCACCGCCCCGTTAAGCAGTAAGGTGGGTATTCCGACCCGGTCTAGGAGATGGAGCCACGGCGCAGAGCCCTCCATGACCGGCATGATGAGACCGATGAGGACGACGCAGATCTGGCGGACTCAGTCAAAGTCAAGTTGGGCGTGGCGTTTGGCTGTATCGGACTCACCGGAGAGTACATCGCGATGCTCGTCAAGGGATCCATCTTGTAATCTTTGAGCAAGACTTGGACCAGGACTAGTCTGATCGACTCAACCTGCCAATCAGCGTCGTTCGTACTCGGATTACACGACACGGGAAGGCACTCACTACCACTGCGGAGGTCTGACAAACAAACCCCAAGACGGAGAACTGGACCTCGCCGTTCGCGGCGATGAAACATCCCAGGCTGGTGAGAGAGATGACCCCCAGGAGGAGGTGATTGTACGCTGATCAAAGCTCAGCACCGGTCTCACTGCTGCCATCTTGTCGGGCTCCACCCACCTTGCAACCCTGCGGCTAATTGGATGATGAGGACGAGGATCGGGATGAAGGCCTGTGGGTGAGCAGGTGCACGGTACCGCTCACTCACTTTCAACATCTGGACAAAGGACACGCTGAGGTGCACGTATGCAATGTTGGAGAGTATCAGGGACAGGGAGAACATGACCGCCATGGGTAAGATGATTTGCAGCTTGACCTTGGCCTGCCGATCAGCCACCGCCAGCCAGGTTGTACCCACCGGCATGTCCACCTTGCTGGGCGAAACTCGGCCCGGTATCAGCCGCAACAGCCGTGTCCCGACGGTCTGCCGTGGTTAGCATGAGCCTAACTCTGTGATACAGCACACCCGCGGCTTACCGCGACGGCCATGTGGAAAAAGGTGAGGAAGACTGGCTGAGAAGTCAACTGGGCTGCTTAAGTCGATCGACCGTCACCAACGAAGCCGCTCACGTAGGGGAAGTTGAGGGTGGTGAAGATGTGCTTGTTGAAGAGGATGATGCACCCGGAGAGCATGATCTGGTGCCATGAGTGAGCGGCATTTGGGTGAGCGACCCTTGAGTGAGATTTCGAGAAAACGTACCCAGATAGCTGAGTCGGTGTCAGCGATGACCGCGCATAATCCACTGGATATGCCCAGATCCACCTACGGATGATGAACTTTGCAGGTATTGGTGCAGCTCTGTCGGGAGAACCTGAGTGACTCCCTGGTGGGCGGACCTTCTCTCCGCCAATCTCCTCTTCCAGGGCGTCGCCGAGTGATCTTGTCCTCGATGCCAGGAAGCCGTCTGTCTCGCCGCGATGGCCATCAGACGACGACGACTCGGACAGTCTCGGCCTGGGCTCCCGCTCCTTCTCGGATGCCGGCCACATGATCGCCTGGGTATTCGGGTCGGGCTGTAGGTCGATTCACCCGGGTCGAGAAGTGAGTGAAAGATATCTTCACCAGCAACAAGATGTAATAAAGGATCGTCAGCTAGATCTTGACAACGGTCTCTCGGCCATGGTCCTTTGCAGCATCCCCCCTCCCTCTTCCCTCGTCCGTCCCTCGTCCAACTCGTCACCGATTATCTCTGGTAGCCATCTCGCAGATACCTGCCACCATTCTCGGGCCGACTGAGCTTAATGCTCCTTTGTCACCAATCCATGCCTCCATTCATGCCATCACACCGGTCGATATCCAGCAAGTAAGCGGAACATGTGTCAGGCGAGGCCCAGAGGCCCATGCCATCGCCCCCACGACATCCCAAAGCGAGCATGTGAAACGAGCATACAATAGGTTACCAGCACAAAGGAAACACGGAGACTGGTGG
The DNA here is from genome assembly GCA_003942215.1 of Saitozyma podzolica. Classification (NCBI taxonomy): domain Eukaryota; kingdom Fungi; phylum Basidiomycota; class Tremellomycetes; order Tremellales; family Trimorphomycetaceae; genus Saitozyma; species Saitozyma podzolica. Next base: position 565,163 of record RSCD01000022.1, on the reverse strand, counting down.
ATTTTGCCGCAAGGGGGGAAGGGGGCGGTCGCGCCCATCTGATCAACCGTTTGGGCGGCTGGCAGTGCGATTACGTTATCAACGATGCATGCACAAACAACATCTTATGCATGCGTGAGGATACGAGGACAGGAGGAATCATACGAAAGGTGGACCAGGCGATCGTTGTAGGGAGCAGCAACACATCCAGGCCTACCATTGCGAGTGAAGATGTCGTCTGGTCCTTTTACACCACCTGCATCGTCTCGTCGTTCGGGCCCTCCATCAACTCGACGATCGTCATCTTCTCCTTGTCCCACACGCCCTCGGTCCAGTACGGGTCCGCCTTGATCCGCTTCCACGCGTCGTCGAGGGTCTTGAAGCGGTAGATCATCCCCGAGCCGGCCATGCCTGGGTTGGCCTGGTCGGAGGGGAACGAGGGCGGAGGGGCGGCCTCGGTGTGGGAGTATTCCTGGGAGAGGAAACCTCGGCCAAAGACTGCGAGGGATCAGCGCTATCACGACGATGAAGCGCCCGGCGTCTCAGCCGAGTGAGGAGCACAACGGCGAGCCTCTTCCCCTCCCAGATGGAAGGAATGGACGGTGTCTGTACAAGTGTGGGTATGCCTGACCCACCTTTCTCGCCCTTCTTCCCGCTCTCAGCACCCATCGCCAGGTGAGCGGGCCGCGCCGCAAGCCTCTTCTGCACTGCGCCGGGGTAGTCTGGTCCGTAGATGAAGTACAGCGGCATGGCGTTGGTTTTTGTGAGAGGCTTAAACGATTGGAGAACGGAGGGATGCGCGCGATATGTAGGCGAACGGCGCCATGGAGGACCCCGCTGGAATGTTCGGGGGACCAAGGGCGGGGGGCTTCGGAAATGGCCGCTTGGCTGGCAGCGGGACCCGGGGGGTTTAGCCGCACCGCGGCGGGGGCGAGCAATCAAGCGGGCGTCTCGAAGAGAGATTGGCAACGATGGAGTGAGTCGAGGAGTCCCGGCCGAGGGTCGCATGCGTTGTATGCATGGTGTCAGGGATGTGCATGTGCCGGCCCATCAGCAGATCGGGTCGACGGGCGAACGGCATGTTTCCAAGGGGCAGGGCCAATACAACAGATCCGCATTGAACCATGGATACCGAATCGATGCATCAATGTACTGGCTACTCAACCCGGACAAGGGGACCCGCCGGACCCTACTTCTCCTCCTCGATCTTGTTGATGAGCGTGCCCACGCCGTGGGAGAGGTAGACCCGGAACTCGTCGCCGTGCTTCAGCAGGGTACGGGGCTGGGCGGACCATCCGACGCCGGCTGGGGTCCTGTGGACGTCAGCGCCGGCACGGCGTGAGGAGACCGTGTTGACCGCATCGCAAGGGATGGGGCTCGGCTCTGGTGCGGAACATGGCTCACCCGGTGATGATGAGTGTTCCGGCGGGGAGGGTTGTGCCCTGCGACAGGAACGAGATGATCTTGGGCACAGAGAAGATCAAGTCGCTAGTACGAGTTAGTATTGAGTCTGGACGATGCGACACGCAGTGCGGCTCACTCCATCTTGCTCTCCTGGACGGTCCGCCCGTTCAAGGTACCCCGGATCAGGAGCTCGTCGATGTTCTTCACCTGGCTCTTGTGCACGAAGGCCGGACCGACGGGACAAGCCCCGTCGAACGACTTGGAGTAGTTCCATTGGGACTGGGCGAATTGGGCTGCTCGGGAGGACACATCGTTGGCGACCGTGAAGCTGGCTGTGTTAGCGAGCTCACGGTTGCCCCTACTTCCCCATCACCCTCCGCGTCCTCGTGGGGCGAGCGACGTTGGGCAACGTAGACGACGGGGAAAATTGAGGCGTCGACGAACGACTCACCCGAGCAGGTAGTCGAGTGCCTCCTCCTCCGAGACGTTCTTCGCCTCCTTCCCGATCACAAGGGCCAGCTCGCTCTCGTAGTCCGCCGCGTTGTCCTTCACGACCGCCTTGGGGATGACGGTTGGCGCGGGGAAAGGGTCGGCTAGGGAGGTGGCCGGCTTGTAGAACACGGTTGGAACCTCGGGGAGGGCCATGTTGACCTCCTTGGCGTGGTTGACGTACTGCGGTGTGATCAGCACGGGGAGGATCACCGGCGAGACCGGCGCATGATATCTACGAGAGGTCATATGCGACGTGTGCGATGCAACCACTCACGTTGAGACCGATGCAGCGGATCGTGCCCACTTCGTTCTGCGCCAGGGGACTCAGCAGCCTCTCCACCACCTCCTTCTTCCCCGTCTTCTCCCCGGGATTCAGGATCGAACTGCCGGAGAACACGTCCACCTCGATAGTCTCGCCGGCGTAGGACGCGAGGCCCACGTCCTGCTCCGCGTTGACGGGCTCGCCGATCAAGGGAGTGGAGGATGATCTGGGGAGGAACCGCACGAGGCGGGAGTAGGAGGACATGCTGGTGGATGTGATGGGTTGTCGTGGGCGGAGCGTCGAGAGGGTTGGGGAGGCTACACGTCCCAGACGAGAGAGCATGTAGGTTTTGAGGCGAGCGAGAGTCGAGGAGGAGCGCGATGCTTGCGATGAGATGTCATGCACCCAGTGCTCGGGTAGGTGTGCGGTGTGCGGTGTGCGATGGTGCGATCGGCAAAAGCCGGCTGAGCACCCTTGCGGCGACTAAAAACGACTATAAACGGTGGGACGACACGATGATCCCCGCAAGGCCATGGGCGCGGCCGGACCGACCTCCCCGCAAGATACTCCGTATCGAGACGCACACTCGTCTGGTCTGTCAATCCGGCCGAAATATCGCGCGCAGTACACTTCGTAGATCATCTCCCGATCATCTCTCTCCGGCGCATGCTCAACCCCCTCCTCAGACCACCGTTCTACGCGCTCATCGCCAGAAACGCGCTCCCCCGTCTCAACTCCAGTCGCAGCATGTCGTCCCAGCCCGTCAACCTCGTATCGGTCAACACAGCCCCGGACAGAGCCAAGAAGGTCATCGGCGCGGTGATTGACAACGTCAAGGACAAGTATAGCATTGTCCACGCTGGCAACTCGACGAGTGAGCGCGGGAGAGCGGCCGGCTCGTGCACAGCGGCGAACGTCGTCGAGTTGACGTGAAACAACGGAAGCTGACTTGCATCAGCTATCGAGGAGGTCAAGCCGCTGCTGCTGTCGATCCAACCCCCTCCCGGTATACTCGTGAGTCCGACGTCTGACCTGTATTGATCCGGTCTGACGACTTGCCCTAGTTCTGCGCCTCAATGGTGAGTGCGCTATCCCTCCGGCGGTCTGTGCGGCCGCTCTCCTCGAAGTGCTCTGGCGTGACCGGGCCGCTCTCCGCAGATCCACAGGCTCGCCGAGGACCTCTTTCCCCCCGTCAAGACTGGAGTGGCTGAGCGAGCAACCATGCTGTGCGCTCCCCTGCTGATCTCACCCAGTGGACTCCCGAACAACAAGAGCAGATCCAAGCCATCGCCCGGGACACCATCCCCGGCATCAAGACCCACGCGATCCCCACTGGGCTGCAGGTCCAGGTCGGCCCCGACGGGGTCGTCAAGTACCTGATGGAGAGGATCGACGACATCATGCAGCAGAAGTAGACGACGTGATCTTGCATATGTATGTGGTAGCTTCGAGAGGCACGGGGATCCTGTGGGACCAACAACGCATCCAGTGTCATTGAGCGGCAGATCGTTATGTAACGCCCCTGGTACTGGCACTGCCTTTAGGGAAAGTGGCCTAGCAGCGCCTTACAGGACGCGACCATGCCCCGCGTCCAGGAAACCGCACACTGGCTCCGTGGCTCCGCCTCTTGCTACAGTTTCCCCTGGAAGCGATGACCGGCTTCTCAGGAATGACACTCTGAGCTTGCCCTCACACCGCCGCTGGCCCGTCCGTCGTGGGGAAGAACAAGCGCCTAGCCACGCGTCAGCGTTTCATCCAACGCGCTCGCACCCGACTCACCAGAACTCATCATCAGCTGCCGGGAAAAGCACGTCGTCAGGATGTGTGGAGGGTTGCGGTAGAATCGCAGCATTCGCTTCAGGATCCGCGGGGAAGGTCGTGTTCTGAAAGGCGTTCGGCATGGTCCCAAACGAGAACTTCGGATCGTGCTGGTTCCACAAGTGATCCTGAATGATCTCCTGCGCGCTGGTCGCCGCCCATGTCGCCGACGAGTGATGCTGCACCTGCGCGTCCGCGTGGGAGGCGGAGCCTGCACCAGAGCCGTTGATGACGGAGACGGTCGGGGGTATCGTGTTGGGGTTCGCGCTCCCGGTGACGAGGGCCTGGCCGGTGCGCTGCGTGGGCACCAACGAAGAGAATTGCCATTCGGGAGAGATACCGCTGAGGAGATGCTTGAGGAGTCGGTGTGTGTACGCGGACATGTCGTCAGAGCTGCGAGAGGCTTCTTCGGTCGAGGACTGGACCTCGGACAGTGTCCGGATTACGCGGGACCGATCCGTAGGGCGCATCGCAACGATGTTCTACGGCGGCACCGTCAGATCAGTCTCGCGGATATCACCGTCCAGGTCGGTCCGACCGGGCTCACCTTGACGAGCCAGACAGATGTCACAGCGAGCGCCACCCATACTCGCACGAAGCAGTACGGCAGGTAACGGTGTCTGACAAACTCGTTCTGGAACATGGCCGGGACACCAAGCGCGGCATCCACGCACTCGCTGAAGGCGAAAGACAACGGTGTTGGCTCGCTGGCATCGAGAGATCGGCCTTGGGAATGGTATCGTGCCGTGTAGAGCAGCCTGTACTCGGCAATGTGGAAACGGAAGAAGGCGTCGTCCATCTTCGTGGTGGATACCTGCTGCGCGGTGAATTCGAAGCCGTCTGCGATATGTCAGCTCCAACTGTAGCTCTTTTGAGGTTGTCAGCGGAAAAGCAGATCACTGACGGTTCTCCAACAGCCATTTGCTCCGCCACCGCTTCCACTCCAGCTCGAGCCACTCCAGCATCCGCAGGTTCGCCTCGTCCCCTGACATACCCGCCAGCATGTCGGCGTAGAGACGGCACATCCGACCAAATTGGATGCGAGGAGCTAGGGCAGCTTCGCCGGGGCAAGTGATGTGAGGGTGCTCCTGCACCCAGTCGGCCGGATCATTGATGCCTTCCTCGGCGATCATACGCGGGAGAGAGTGGTGTATTGCGAGGCTGCGACGTGAGTTTCTGATCTCGATACCGACTCGAATCCCAGTCCAGATTTGGTCTAGGGGGAGATACGACTCACTGATAATCGGAGATGATGAGGTCTGGGTTGCTGTTAGCATATCACTGCGCCCCCGGAGCTCATGATCACACTTACTGAGCCATGTTCTCTCCGTGTTCAGCACCTCTCGCGCTTGCCTCTCGTTCTTCGGCAACGGTCTTGCCCGCTTCACGTTCAGCTTCAGCTCCTGCGCCATCCTGACTGCGTAACCCGCCCTGCGCCAGGCGGTCGTGTCGTCCGCCTTCTTCCAGTGCGTGAGGAGGATGATCGCCTGGACGATCTCGATCGAACACAGTCCATACTCGACTGCCTGCCCGACAAGCTTATTGGATAGCATGAGGCAGTGCGAGTACGCCTTGGGACGGATGATCTTGGCGGTGACGGTGAGGACGGCGGTGAAGAGGAGGGTGGAGCGGTCCCGGCAGAACGAAGGCGTGTGGAGGACGGGATCGAGGATGGCGACGGTGATATTGAGGTGGCGAAAGTAGCTGATGCTGTCAGCAGGGCATACATGTGGAGTGGGGGGAGGGCAGGGGCCGCTCACAATTCAAACAACTCGAACGCATCCGCCTCCGATAAAAGTCCCGCCGTTACGGGGTCAGGGCAGTCTTCACGAAGAAGTTGTTCCAGGTCGCCTGCGGCAGTCTGTCGAGCAGCCTCGGCTGCGATGGGAAGGAAGGCTGCGAATGGCGATGTCAATACACGCGGCCGCGCTATCGCCGTGAATAGCGATGGCAGAGTGCAACGGGATGAAATGATATGTCTCGGCGCACTCACGCGAAGAATCCCCTTCGCCCGGGATGACATGAGAGAACGAGATGTCCACTCTGCTCGGCCTGCTTGCTCTTGGGGGCAACGGCGCGAGGTCTCCTCCAGGCATCTCCATTGGCCCGTTCTCCCCAAGCACATCTTGTTGCTGACTGACACCTCCATTCATTGTCCCGCTCAGGGAGAATGAGCCCGCCTGCGCGCTGCGGCTGCCCTCGGCGAAATACGACTGTACCGATGACGCCGTTACCCCGACGCTATGCCCCGTCGTGGGCTGGTCGTGAATGTCAGTGCTCTCGACACCCGCCACGCCCGACAACGGCAACGACAACGAGGTCGACGGATCCTGCCCCCGGCTCTGGCCCGTCGCGGTCCCAGGCCCAGGCCCAGCTCCGACTCCTTCCCCCGCCATGCTCTTCTTGACTCGCCCTCGGCGGTGTTTCTTGTACTCGCAGACGAGCTCGTGCGCGACACAGCGCTTACATGTTGTGCGGACATTGGGTGTCAGGCACTTTCTCTATTCCGCTCAGTGACGTCGACGTCGACGGTGGGACGGCACGCGTGGAACGTCCGCAAAGGATTAGAGAACATGAATGACAGGCGATGGGACACGCAACACTCATCGAGTCGCATGTCCCTGCGATGGTGACTCTCCAATGGCGTGTATAGCCGAGACGAGACGTTGACTCACCTTCGCAGCCCTACATGCCAAGCAACTGATCTTGCTACATTGTTCATCTGGTGTCAGCCATGTGCCCTTCCGACATTCGATGCCATCGACCCAGAATCAAGCCTACTCACGCCGGTGTCCGCTGGCCGGGCGGTGCGGGGGAGGCGGACGGCGAAGCGGGCGACTCGCCCTCCGCCGCCGTGGGACCGCCGACACCGCCGACACCGCCGACAGCGCTGGGAATATCGATATCGATATCGATATCGGCGTGGAGGGGGAAGTCGAGGGTGGGGTCCATGGTTCTCTGTTGTCCGCGCTGTGTGCTTGGTGCTTGATACTTGCCCTTGCCCCCCTGCGTCTCGCTGCGGTCCGCCCCGATTGCGGGTGAGCTTGGTTGTGTTTCCTTTGCGGGAGATGGGCGGCGGTGATTGGAACAATAGTGGACGATGCGATGTGGGAGAGATGACAGACATGTGAATGAAAGGCCGCGTTTCCGGCGGCGATCAGCGATGGCAGCAGCTCAACTCGGCGTATTTTCCTTTTCCTCCTCGTCTCCCCAATCGACCGGCAATGCTCGCCTGGTCCTACACTTCGGCCGCGGAGATGAGCATCATGAGCCTCCGAAGTCGCACCAATGCATGGCCCCCGACTCGGAAGGGTCGAAAGCGATGCGCGGCGGGCGCGCATGTGGTGGACAGTAGAACGGTGCGTCAAAACACCCATGCGGCGATTTCCCCCCTCTCGGTCCCGCCTTACCCCACAAAGACGCCGCAAGTGAAACCGCCCGAGCGAGCGGGCGAGCGAGCGAGCACTAGAGGCCGGGCCATGCATGCATGATGTTACAGTACTCGTATACATCTCGGCGAGACTGTCGAGTCCGGGTCAAATCGTCAAGATAGATAACCCGGATACCACCTCCCGCTTCTCCAGGTCACGTCAATCCGGCCACTCACCTCTCACTCCCACTTGCCCAGCATGATCGCGGCTCCAATCAACTCTGGCTTCCTCTTGCAGGACGACCCGTCCACCCCGCGGACCGACGCGACTGTCTCCTTCCGAGACATCCTCCCCAAGCCGGACCACCCTCGCATCGCCGGGATCTCATCGCACACCTCGCACACCTGGTGTCAGTCCCGTCGCGAGGTCCCTGCGCCGGCCTGGCTCATCAACCGGCTCGACATCAAGAACATCGAGAGGCCCTATGTCGGTTTCTCGGCTGACGGGAGGCCCGACCCGTCGATCTTCCGGTACGAGCAGGATGAGGGGGCACCCGTGGAAGAGGCTGTGCGCGCGGTGGAGAAGCTCCTGGAGGTTTTGTCGGAGGAGGACAAGGCGGAAGTGATCAAGGGTGACGTCGAGACGGACGACGAGTTCAGAGCGTGGTCCAACCCCGAGCTCTACGTGAATCCAGGTGAGTGATAGCACCTCGCCAAGCATGTGTCCTCGAGACCCGGCGCTGACCTGCCAGGCGGTATCCGTATGGACGAGACGACACCCCAGATCCAGGAACTGGTGCACGACGTGCTCAAGGCGTCGCTGTCAGAGGACGGGTACCGCAAGGCGCTCGGGTGTACGTTGACCAACCACTTCCTCGGCGAGCTGGTCAATGGCCTCAGCGTGCTCAACAAGCACTCGTACAACTTCCGGTAAGTCACCCAGCAGCACTCGCACTCCTACGTAATCTACAATACCCACTCAGACTGATTGTTGCAGCCTGTTCCTTCCGGACTCGACCAGGGCTCCATCCCTCACCGCTCCTTGGGGCTGGACGTTCTTCGGCCACCACCTCTGCCTCGCCGTGTGCTTCGTGGGCCGCAGAATCATCATCGGTCCGACCTTCATGGGCGCCGAGCCCGACCGGATCGACGTGGGCCCACACGCGGGGTTGCGCCTCTTCAGCCAGGAGGAAATTAGAAGCCTCAACCTCATGCGAGATCTCTCGCCGGAGAACCAGAAGAAGGCCCAAGTGTGCGAGGGGATGGACTCGAGCAGCGGGCTGCCCGAAGACCGGTGGAACCCTTTCGACGAGAGGTGAGTTTGTCCAGTTGGCATTTGAACGATGCAGATGCTGTGTGCTGAGACTTTCGCCCGTAGGCATCTCGGCGGAGCACACCAGGACAATCGCGTAGTCCCATACGACGGTCTCCCCATATCGTCCATGGCGCCCGAGCAGCGCGAGGAGGTCTACGCCATCGTCCAGGCTTTCAACACCTATCTCCCTGAAGGCCCCCTCCAGCACAAAATGCGACGCGTTCGCCAGTTCGAGGACCAAACGTACTTTGCCTGGATAGGCAAGTACGGTCTCGGTGACCCGTACTACTTCCGGATACACTCGCCCGTCACCTTTTGCGAGTTTGACTTCCACTGCGGCAGTGAGTGACTCCCAGGTTCCCCACACTCGTACTGTATCATGGCTCCGCTCCGATGCTCGCGTTCTCGTTATGAGCCGTCGCTGACCCGTGACAGTCTTCCTCACCAACACGTCGCCCGCAAAGTGCCATATCCACACTGTCAACCGGCTGCCTAACTGCGAAGACTACGGCAAGGCTCTGATCAGGCAGTGGAAACGGGAGCGGGCAGAGAGGCTGGGAGAGGCCGCCTAGGTGTCGACTTCCAATCGATCTGTACAAGTACCATACAACTATCCCCCTCATGCATCGTGTACCAGTGTACATGCCCATGTCCCGGATGTCGCTGTGCGCAATGGTGTCACCCGCCGATCCGCACGACCTCGGCCGCGCCCTGACCCTCTTCAGCTCCCTTTCAACCGTTGATCAGTTAACGCTTAATCTCCCGGTCTTTTTCCTCTGAGTCGCCTGCTTCCTCTGAGTGCATGCAATGAGCTCATCCCATTCCCCAGAGTCTCTGCAAACGCCCCCAACATGCACGATGTGCTCTCAGTGCCGTAACAGGCTCCAGAATCGGCAGCTCCACCCTCGATCCACGCAAACAAGGTCACCGCAATGAATCCCGCAGGACCCCGCGAACGGATTGCGTCGTCCACGCCCTCGCCTGGCAAATATGGTCCCCGACCCCGCAGGGCCCCCTGGCGCGCATGATCCCGGCGGCGCGAGTGCGCGAGCCGTGCATGCGAAAGCAGATATTATGAACACCACCAGATCGCCGCATTGTCTGGAATCGCCCAGTCGACTTGGTCAGCGACGGCCGCGGAGGATGGACCGGTCCGTAGACAGCGCAGTATGAGCCGCGCCCAACCGACCTGACAGTCCCGAATATATCTTGCTCGAACATGCCGAAGCCAGTGTTGTAAGGTGTACATTCTCGCACCTTGCTTTCTCATCTTCACGACGGATCTCGACCGAGAATACACCTCCGCCTTCACCGAAGACCAAGGACAACTCGCTCACCATGGCACCCCCGCTTGCTGATCTGAACATCCACATGTGAGTCGTGCTATGCCCCACCGGCTCGACGACGGACCAGGGACTGTTCTGACACCGCCGCAGCATCGGAGCCGGGATGGGCGGTATGGGCTGTGCCCTCTCGCTCGCCCGACAAGGCTTCACCAACATCCACGTGTGGGAGTCTGCGACAGCGCTCGGCGAGGTCGGCGCGGGGATCAACATCGTCCCCAACCTTGCGAGGATCCTCGAGCGATGGGGGGTGTTGCACATCGCTCAAGCGGAGGGCGTGGCGCTCGACGGGGCCAGCGTGCTCAGTGAGTGGTCTCGTCTCGTTGCAACAATCATACGATGTATTGGGCTGAGTGTGCGCAGACTGCGCCACCGACGAAACCCTCACAACGGTCGACTTCCAGTACATGAGCGACGAGTTCGGGTACCCTTTCCTCGTGGTTCACCGCAAAGCCCTACAGAAGTGTCTCGTGTCCGGCGCGATGGACTCTGGAGTCGTCAAACTCCACTTGAACAAGGTGGTGTCGGAGTACGACTTTGAAAACACGAGGTTCCTAGTCCAGGACAGGCAGAAAGTGCCAGCCGGAGACGAGATCAACGGGATCACCGAACCGCAGTATGTCGACGCCGACGTGATCCTTGCGGCGGACGGGGTGCGGAGTAAGGCCAGAGGAGCGATGCTACAACGCAAGGGCGAAGTCGACTCGGGTGAGTGGGGCGGAAACGACGACGACAGCGTACAGCATGCACGAGACGCTGACCCGATGTACGTAGTTGTGGACACCGGTCAGGCCGCCTATCGCATCATGGTCCGCCGATCGATGATCAACGAGGACCCGGAGCTCCTTCCTTTCTTCACCGGCTCGCACTCGTACCGCTGGATCGGCGAGAAGCGGCACATCATCGTGAGTAGTTCGCAGCCAAAGCCAAAGCACCTCGCACTCCTTGCGGACCCGCTGACCCGCGCATCCCAGGCATACCCTATCGACTCGCATGACTTGTTCAACATGTCCACGGCGCATCCGGACCGCCGATTCGTCGAGGCAGACTCATGGACGGCCACTGGGTCGAAAAAAGAGATGCTCGAGGTGTTTCACGATTTCTGTCCCCGGGTGCAGAAGCTCCTGTCCCTTGTGCCAGAGGGGGATGTCCTCGAGTGGAAGCTCAGGGTGCACGAACCGCTCTCTACCTGGGTGGACCACAACGTCGCGCTTGTCGGGGACGCTTGTCACCCCACACTGCCCCATCTGGCCCAGGGTGCCGCCCAGGCGGTAGAAGACGCGGCGGTACTCGGCGTGGTCCTCTCCAGGATCACCGATCGGAAGGACATCAACAAGGCACTCCAGGTGTATCAGGCAGTGAGGAAGCCTAGAGCGGACTGGGCAGTGATGACCGCCGCTGCGAACGGCAAAGGTCTGCACCTCGGTGCGGGCAAGGACAAGGACGCAAGAGACGCTGCGTTCAAAGCCGCTGACAAGAAGGGCGGCGCCAACCCGGACAAGCAGATCGACAGGTGAGCGGCACACTCCCAGACCAGCGGGTGTAGCTTGCCTGCTCGCGGCTTACAGTATACTGACAATACGGTTCAGGGACGTCCAGAGGACTCTGTACTCGCATGACTGTGCAAAGGAAGCGGAGATTCAGTTCGAGGAGCTGTTCAAGCAGGCGGTGTGAAATGAAGAGATTGATCAGTGTCGCGACTGGCTGTATCTGTACTGTATGCAATAGTGCATTTCCGAGTAGCACCGGGCCATGTGAAGCCTGAGTTTGAGGGAACGGCGTGGAGACCCGAACAATACTCTTGAGCACAGTAGCAAGCTGTCATGGTGAGAGCATGATCGCCATCGACCCCTCGACGCGAGCACTGCGAACCTATGCCGCGGATGTTAAGCAGCCAAGACCTGGGACAATCATCCTCAGCCCCGCGGCGCGACGTGGCTTTCAAGCTGGGTTGACTGGGCCAGTCTTCGCCTCAGGTCTGAGTCTTCCTGGCACCTGTCCAGCTCTGGTGCTTCGGGTCCAGACGGTACACATACGTAGTGTATAGACGCCACCCCCGGCCGCCGGCCGCCCGTTCATGATCGACGAGTATGTCAGCGACTCGAGTCTCGATCCCGTCGACTGGATGCTGCGCTCGGTATGCATGCGCCCTGCATCCAGGCTGTCCAGACTTCCTTCCCCCTCACTCGGCCCCGCAGTCGCGCAGTTGCGGACACCTGCCATTTCGGTAATTCCCCGCAAGCACCCTACCGGGGTTCACCGTTCACGTGCCCAATACCCCCCATTCCAGCGGTGTCCTGCGGCGACCTAGTCACAACACCACCCCCCAGCTTCAGCGGTTCAGCTGTCAGCGGCTGGACGGCGGGGTCGACGATACCCCGCAGGTAGCTCCAGAACGATCCAAGTTGCTGCGAGAGGGGCACCAAACACCACGACCTCGACGTCGAGTGCCCGCAATGGGGACAAGGCTTGGTGTATAAGAGCTGGAGTTGGCATTCGCACACATCCGGATCTCGCAACCCATCTGCCCCCTTTCTTTACAGTACTGGTTCGGCCTCAAACACTCTACACACCGCGTCACCACAGAAACTCCGGGTTTGAACTCGGTCTGGTCCCCGTTGAGACCCCCGCCATGTCGAGTCCCAAAGACACAGAGAGGCACGAGGAACACCACCACCTCAGCCTGATCCGCGACGGGAGAGACCCCACCCTGCCTTCCAACCACCCGATCAACGCGCTCAGCTCGACGAGGAAACTTGCCATTCTATGCGTCCTCACCTATGCCGGCTTCCTCGCCAACTTCAGGTGGGTGTCGCACCACTCGAGTCGTCACGTCGTATGTTTTGCTGACGATCCTCCAGCGTGGCCATTATTCAAGTCGCCTTCCCGTGAGTGACCAACGCAACGCCGTCATGCAGACGCGGTCTCTCTGACCACCCACAGTAACATCGGAGGGGCGTTCGGCGTGTCTCCGGCCAAGATCCCCAACACGATTGGCTACAATCTCCTCGGCTTCGCCGTTGGCCCCTTCTTTGGAATCCACTCTCCAGGGTGGGTCTCTTTCTCGGTTCTGACACCGCCGATTGAAGAGAAGTCTGGCGACATGCGCTGACCTGCTCAGACCGTCGGCCGCCGCACCGTCTACCTCATCGGATCCACCCTGTTCATCCCTTGCGCAGTGTGGATGGCCCTCTCCCCTTCGTACGGGGTGTTCTGCGCCGCCCGGGTCGTAGCCGGCTTCATCTCCTCGTGGTCCCAGACCGTGCCCCCCTCGACGATCGCCGACATCTTCGTGAAGGAGGTCCGAGGCTCCAAGATGTCCATGTTCGCCGTCGGCGTCGTCATCGCCCCGCCGGTCGCGCCGATCTTCTGCGGTCTCGTCGTGACCTATCACACCTGGCCCGTACTTTTCTGGATCGTCACCGGCATGGCTGGTCTCCAACTCGCCTTGTTCTTCCTCGTCGTCCCCGAGACACTTTGGGTGGAGGACGAGTCCCCCCTCCACGTCGAGAGCCTCCCCCCGACGAGCACCCACTCTGGGAGCAACATCGAGGGTGAAGTCGAGACCAAGGCTCACGGGCAGCATGTCGAGCACAGTTTCCGCGGTACGTCCGCGATCAAGTCGGGTCACACCGGCATTGCCTGGTACCCATGGCAACGACCCGGCGAGTTCCTGAAGATCTTCGTTTCGCCAATCACCATGCTCCGCTTCATCTCCATCACCGTCCCGTCCATCTACTACGGCTCCGTCTTTGCCTGGTCCGTCGGGATCACCATCGTCTTCCCGCAAAAGTTCGAGGCGGCGCCCTACAGCATCAAGACGATCCCGCTCGGAGCCATGTTCCTCGCGTTCGGCGTCGGCGGTCTGCTTGGCAAGTGGTCGGGCGGCATCGTCGGTGATAAGACGGTCTCTTACTTTGAGCGCCGAAAGGGGTACCGCCAGCCCGAGCACCGACTCTGGGCCCTGGTACGTGATGACTCGGACTCTATGTGATGCCTGAACCATTGCTGACACTCCTCGCAGATCCCCATCCTCCCGTTCATGTTTGTGGGGTGCATCCTCTGCGGCGTGACCGTCGACCACAAGCTGCCCTACATGGTCTACCTGTTCGGCGGCGCGCTCTTCTTCTTCTGCCTCTCCGCCGCCACGGGTCTCCTCCAGACATATGTCCTCGAGGGCTACATCTCCAAATCCATGGACACCCAGGCGGTCTTCGTGTTCTGGAAGTCCATCTGGGGCTTCGCCGTTGCCTTCTTCGTGTACGACTGGGGACTCAACTCGTCCTTCACCAAAGAATACGCCACTCAGGGCACACTCGCCACGGGAGTCGGGGCGATCATCTGCGCAGTGTTCATCGCAAAGGGGTACGAGATCCGCAAGTGGCAGGGCATGCCGGTGACCCCTAAGGACTAGTCGGGTGAAGGGTCGTGATGAGGTCGCGAGCGAGTTCGAACGGAATATCAGGGATCTGCGTCTCCCAAGTGGATCTGGTACGAGAAGAAACATTCAAGGGTCGCAATTAGGGATAGCCAGTCAGTAGCTTGTGCCCAGAAGTCCGCTACCATACGCGGTGGCAACCGAGAAGCTGTATGTATTCTTCACGTATGACCGCCACGGCCCACAGGTGATCGGTTCATTAGGTGTCTTGCTGGCTGAGTGAAGGCTCCCCACGGCACTGTTCCACCGCTCCAACGCTTTCCTCCCGGTCGACGTATGTACCAGTACATGGAACTGTTACCATGCCAGTGCGACATGAATCTAGATCCCTGTCTCGTGAATAGGTCTGCGTCTACTTGCCCTGTACCTGTACTCGCACTCAATCGTCAGTATGAGTGATTTTTTTGATCCCGCTCGGCGACGAGGCCGAGGCCGAGGCTGATCCATGCACCTGTGGCGGAGACGTTTCGACGGTGCTCGGGACGGTGTCGATAGCGATGGCGACGATAAAGAGCGCATCGGCGTTCGGCATTCGGCGAGGGTCAGTCCATCGGAGATGGTAATGAGGGACTTCCAACGGCGTCGGAGGCTGCGTGAGGTTGACACGCATAAATACCAAGCGCTGAGAGAGCGGGATCCCATCATCCTGTCATCCAGCATCTCGTGGAAGTTCGGCACCATCGTCAAGGCATCGGTTCGACCGCCTTCGTACAAATCGTACATATAGCCCACGCAGCACGGCACTGCACACTAGCACAACCCCGAGGTGTCACTCCCCCATCATGTCCTCCACCTCCAGCACCGCCGAGCCCGTCTCGCTTGTTTCCCCCTTCCCCCACCTCGCCGGGTGATCACCTACCACGACCCTTCGGGCAAATGTATCGCTATTGACGATACCGTCCCGCTCGAGTACCGCGCTCCCCTCCCCTTCGGATTCGCCAAGATGTTCGTCCAGTCCGACTTCCCCGGGGAGCCGGCCAAGACGGCGGAGTACTCCGAGGAGCAGATCAAGCAGACTCAGGGGTTCTACCACCCGCAAGGTGTCGCAGCGTCGTTTTTCGGTGAGTGAGCAAGCTGCCAGTTCCGTCGGCGGCTTTGAGGACAGGCACCCGAGCAGCCTGATGCCGCTAGATGCGTTCTGGAGCATGATCCGGAGCTGATGGTGCAGACTTCGCCCCCAATCCAAAGGGCCTCACTCACTACACCGACACCTTTGGTGAGTTACCAAAACCTCACGCAACCAGTCACCCGTTTGGTTCCTCGTGCCTCCAAACGGGTTAGGATCGGATCAGTGGAACAGCCTGACATTTGTGACTCCTCCAGACTACCTCGTCCTCCTGAACGGCAACCTCACCCTTGAGACCACTGAGGGGAAGACATACGATATCGGTCCCGGCGACCTCGTCGTGAACGCCGGAAACATCAGAACGTGGCACAACAGGACCGACCAGTGGGCGAGTGAGTTGCGCACCACCACGACGCCTCTACCGGATGCCTCTCCCCTATGCCTCTTCTGATCTTGCTCCCGCCGAGATGGCCTGTGACTCGACGCATCGCACTGACGCCGTGTGATAGGAGCATTCGGAGTCCTTGTCCCCGCCAACGAAGCCAAGGTCGACGGGCAGAACCTCGCCCAGAAGTACGGGACGTGGAACCCTGCGCATAGGCATTAGACGTACGTGTCTGTAGGAGTGCATGGCAGGAATGGATCTAGCAATGTGAGACGGGAAGCAAGATGCACATGACTTGCATTTGATGTCCTCCACGTCAATGTATTGGAGCCACAGCCTACGAGGAGGACGGCAACCAGACCGGCTAATTGTTCCTAACGGGTCTCCGCGGGGAAAGTGCCCTTTCTCATTCCGCGCCCACATTGGTACAGTACGAAGTATCTACCTACTCTGCTCGGCCCACCACTCCTGTTCTCTCTCTTGTCTCGACCATCATCATAGGCCCAACTACCTCACCTCAGCGCGGTTTCAAGTCGTCAAAACACTCTTTGACAGGATTTCGGTTGGCGAGAAACTTGGGCGAGCGCGGTGCGAGAACGACCAATCCCCCCCCCCTTCCAACGACTTCTCGTCAGTGCTGCCGTTTGTCAGAATAAGGGCGATGGCCGGCGACACGCAGATGGAGGCCCTGAAGAGTAGGCCTCTCCCTCCTGTGGACGACTGACACTCACGCTTGCATCTGCTCAGGCCGATTGTCCGAGATGGACATGAGTATGGAAGACCTCCGAGCGCTGCTAGGTAACTCAATCCCGGGTTCACACTGCCCCCAAACGGTGAACTAACGCAACACACCAAGCAGCACGCAATGCCGAACCTCAGGCGGAATCATCCACCTCTGAGCAACACCGGAAGCGATCCTCGGCAGCTTGTTTCGCGTGAGTCGCCCGTCAGAATTGCATCGCGCCTGTGTGAGACGGCTACTGAGAAGACCCCAGCTGCCGGAGGCTGAAGACGAAATGCGTCCGCGACGCAACGTCGAGTGGATCATGTTCAAGGTGCAATGTCCTCGGGTTGGAGTGCGAGGTGATCAAGGGCAAGAGAGGTCGACGGCTGGGGAGCAAGAAGTGAGTTGTTCAGAATAACCCCCGGGGTGCGCTCACGTTCCCGTCAGCAAGCACACGGGGTTGGCAAGGTCGGTTGCACACGTACAGGCTGCGCTCGAGTCGGCATACCGATCAGGGAGCAGAAGATCTCAGGATGCGGCGGGGTCTGATGAAGTGCACGATGGATCGGCTCCGTACGAAGTCAGCTTCGAGGCAGGGATGGCGGGAGGTGGTGGAGGAACGGCAGAGGCGTCATCTCAAAGGTGAGACCTTTGCTTTCTGAGGAGCGCCAGACTGCAATCGCTCACAGTAACCAGCATCCATACTTCCTCCCAATCGTGGTCGAATCGGAGTGGGGTTGCCCAACTCCCTAAGGCGACCCGTCTCCCGGAACTCGACGAACCGACAGTGCTTGACGGTGACGCGGCGCAAGATATGGAAGACCTCAACTCAGTTCTTCCTCTTGAGAATCCACATCACTCTTCGGACTCCGAGTCCTCTCCTGATGGCAACACGCACCCACTATCTCTGCTGAGCACCGTCGGTGCCATGCTGAAGGGAGACGATGTTTCTCTGCCTGTTTCACAAGGAAACGGGTCAGGAGCGCCGGCGGGTGCACCCTATGCACACGATCAGCCAGGCGTGGACGAGGGCATCTCCATACCTGGATGGACGAGGGCTCAGCTACGTCGGGCCGCCGAAAAGAAGCGGACCTACTTTCGATACCCGCTCCATGCCGTCAAGAGGGATCTGGCTCCGAGTCTTGACCCGATCCTACGCGGGCTATTGAGCGAGGCGCAGGCCGAGCAGCTGCGCGCAATGTAGGTGCCTGTCACTGCGCAACATTGACCATCCTAGATTCTTCGCCCATCTGCAACCCCAGATCGGCTTCCTAGATCCCACCCTGCACGACCTGCGATACATCCGCCTCCACTCGTCTTTGCTCGCAGTAGCTGTATTCGCGTCGGCCGCCCAGAATGCCGACGATCCGTCACTCCACCTACTCTTCAATCGCCTGCACGCCCATGCCGAGCGACTTCTCCTCACTGTGATCTCTTGCAACGCGCGCAGTCCCGAGATTGTCCAGGTACATCCTTCACGCACCCCCGGAAGGCGTTGCTGAGATTCCAGGCACTATTAGTGATGTCGCTGTGGCCCAAGCGACCCGAACGTCTAGTTGATGACCGGTCGCGAACGTCAGTGCCGTCTTTTGATCATGGTGCTGTGAGCAGAGTTGATCTCCACTTTTAGACTTCTAGCTCTCGCGATCAACATGGCCATAGAGCTTGGTCTGGATCGTCTGCGCTTGACAGTCGACGGAGAGGAACCGTCGAGGAGGTGCGTCATCGCATTCTTACGGGCCACTCACCTTCAGACGCCACCGCGATCGTGTCCGGACGTGGATCACCTGTGTCATTCAAGACAGAAGGTAGGGGAGTGTTCTGGTCACCGAAGCTTAGATCCGCCAAGTCTCAGCGCTTTGTCTGGCCGTCCCTCATTCGTCAAAGGCAACATCGATATCACCAGTCTGCGCTCTTGGCTCAATGACTCGACGGCAACCGCAGGAGACTACATGCTTGTCGGCTTTATCGAGTTGAGGACTATCGAGGTGAGATCCGCACAACGAGGTGGGAGACCGTATTTGACCAGACAGCGCGGTGCCAAGGACAGCCTTGTCGCGGCCGGGCAGCCTTACCTGAGAGACGGGATTCGACAAGGCTGCGTCGTTCAGCTGGAAGGATGGGTGAACTGGTGGTGCGGAACTCCTCTTGTCAGCCAGGGTACGTCGCTTCTTGGATCGCAACCTGTCGCTGATGCCTTTCAGCCAGGACTACGGAGAATATGATGCGTTTTCTCGCTCAGCACGTGTACCTTCTGGTACACACCTCTGGGCCAGGTTCGATGGAGGATGCTGCCGCGCGCACCAAGGCGGCAACTATCGCCAGGGCTTCGTTGGAGTTCGTCGTCAACAACTTTGGATCCGAGGCGAGGTACATCTGCCGCACGGTCTGCGGCATGATCACTTGGGCTGCGATACTACTGCTTCAGGTGGGACTCCTACCTTGTCGAACCGAGCTCTGGCTGATGATCCACGATCACTAGCTTGAAAAGTCCGCAGCAAGGGAACTGGTGCGAAAGACAGGCCACTGCCTCGCGCCCTCTGGTGATGAGAAGTGCGAGGGGAGCTTTTCCCACTTCTATGGGGCTTTCCTGCTCGGATTGTCCCTTGATCAGCAAGGCCTGGCCATCGCTCTGTCTCCAATGACCGACAGATCTCACAATATCGGAGACCCCACACCCAACTCGGACATCATCCAATCGATAATGGATGAAGCTGCTGGTGGAGCAGACATTCTCACTGCGTCCACGGTTCCCAGCGCCTCGGACATCTGGTTGAACAACTGGAGAAACATCCACGGGGGACAAGGAGGACCGGCGGGCTCAGGAGACTCATTCTGCGTGGCTGACTCCGGCAGCAACCAGGCCATGGGACCCGATTTTGACACGTCATTCCTGGACAGCCTCAGCCTTCCGCTCGACCTTCCCATATGGGACCCCCCGAGAGGCACCGGTGCGGACACAACGGCCGAAGCCAACGATCCCCTGGAGTGGCTGCTGAGCGACCCTGTGGGCCCTCCGATCAGCGACTTCACAACCTCGGATCCGGCTCGAGCATGGCTTGGAAATGCCGCGTGGCTCTGGAATCAATGACAAATACTGTATGCACAACATGGGTGTCGGCAGTTGGGAGATCCCGTACAACGACTGCTATAACAGTGATCGCTATCAGGCTAGTCGTCCTCCGTCCACCGGAAGCACAACACCTGTGAGGAAGCGAGCGTCATCACTGCAGAGGAAGGCGACAGAGTTGCCAATGTCTACCGACGTCAGCTCAGATCTCAACCAAATCCGACTTCTACTCGCGAGCAGTTAAAACCAAAGAGATAGAGCTATCGAACGTACCGGAGGGTTCCGCAAATCTCTTCAATGGAATCGTGCTGAGGTATTGCTCCTCGCTCGCCTGACCTAGGAACTGGGACATCATCGGAGTCTTGCCAAGGACGGGGCAAATGCAATTGACGCGCTACATTGGAGCAAATCATGATCAGGTTCGAGGTCGGCATCGATGCGCGCCATGCCGTGCTCACTCACGATCTGTTGGCCTGCAAACTCGTGAGCCAGGCTCTGGGTCGCGTTGATTGCACCAGCCTTTGATGCGCTATACCACGTCAAGCCCGGTCGGCCTTTCACTCCCCCAGTCGAGGCAATGTTGACCATTGACGCCGGGAGCCCCTTCTCAGTCGCAGCGATCAGGCTTGGCATGCAGGCAATGACAGAGTGGTAGATCGACCTGAGATTGAGGTTTATGCACTTGTCAAAGTCGGCTTCAGTTGTTTCGAGGACGGGCTTGGAGGGGTAGGTGCCTTCAGAGTGTAAGCTCGGACTGTTCTGCCCAGGCAAAAATTGCACCACCAACCTCCTGCGTTGTTGATGACAAAGTTGAGGCCCCCGAATGTCTGAACCACTTGCTCGACGCCAGCCTTCCAAGCGTCGGCCGAAGTCACATTCACTGCCGGTGACACCGTCAATCGCTGGTCTCCTAGGGATGACCATGGCCCGAGGGTCGTGGATCACGTACCTTTGACGAATATCGCCTTCCCGCCAGCTGAGATGATCTCCGACACCACGGTCTGGCCGAGCTCTTCATTCTAGGATCAAGTACATTAGCTCTCTACCAGACCTAGACATCGCACTCACCAGGTCAAAAATCGCAACATTGACCGAGTCTCTGGCAAGGCGGCGCGCGGCACCAGCTCCAAAACCCGAAGCACCTCCCGTCACAATCGCTGTCGGTTTCACCGCTTCTGTAAGGGCCATGATATCAGATTTGGGCTTGGCGATGAGATTCACATGGAAGACTGAGGGCTTCGTGGCCCTACAGTTATATACGGTTACGAAATAGAAGCCAGCCTGGCCAACTCCGGCTAGAGCCTCGATCTAGGAGCCGGGGCCCTTACGGTCCCCGCGGTTGGCTCGCCTCTGCAAACTCGCTACTTTGATCTAGATTCCGCTCGTGCAAAGCGACGAGCAGCGGAGTCCGGTCCCCTGTTCCAACGGTTCGTCGTCCTGCATAGGACAGTAGCACACCACAACAGAAAGTCATTGAAAGACATCCGTTGGGCCGGTTTTTGGCTTTGTGGCATACAGCGTACGGGTTCAGATGGGATTTCCTCGTCCATTGCAGATCCCCACAATGCCAATCGTCCATTTGTCTGTCTTTTGTGGACACCGACGGCGTTCACTGCTGAGATGACATGCATGTTTCTGAATGGCAAAGGTGCGACCCCGAATCGCGGCATGGTCAGACGCCATTGACGTGATCGACGGCTTGAACAAGATACGATACGAACCTCTCGGGGTTCTCTGTGGCCGGGAAGTGGCCCAGCCCCTCCATGATCTCTGGATGACTGTCAGCAACGATCTTCCGTCTGTGACCTCCTTAGGCGCGACCATGTCGCCTCATTCTACCACTCACTGATCCAAGCGCCCTTGATTTTGGCTGCCGTGGCCAATGACATTTCAGGTCGGCAAGACTGGGCTAGTCAGCCAAAGACGGAATGGGGTGGCTCGAGTTGGCTCACCCAGTCGTATTCGCCCGTCAGCATCGCGACGGGGATCTTTGTCGTATCGATGCTCTCGAGCTTGCCGCGATAGTCGAACCCCCCGAAGTAGAAGTCTAGGTCGCCCGCGTACATGCCATATGCTTGGGCTGAGTAGGTGTGCCAGACAAGATTCTTGCAGGCAGCCGGTGCAGTGGGGGACATCATGCCGTATGTGAACTCGGGGACCAGAAGAGTCTGGTTGACTTCGGGATGCTGCACGATTGTCAACGACCGAGCACACATCGAGCACCTAGCGGCTGAGGTGCGTATGTACCTTGTCCCAATTCATACGATCCATGTCGACAAACCTGATCGGGAAAGTCAGCGCCGAACGCTGGCGTCTTTGGGAATACTGCACGCACTCGCAACCCTGCACGGGAATCGTCGCGAACGCTCCAACTTCATGATTGCGGAGAGCGACAGCAATGCAGATGAGACCCGCCATTGATGCTCCGCAGACCTGACAGGCGTCAGTGGGGGGACTGGGTCGACGACGGTGCGACCCACGATGGTTTTCTTGAGACCCAGGTGCTTGATCAACGCCGATATGATCTCGATGTAGCGATCCTCCGAGTTGTAATGCTCGCCAGGAACCGATGAGGCGGGTGGGAAAGAGCGGCCGTGTGAGGGGAGATCGAATACGGTCATTCTGAGATCCCTTCCAAGCATCCGAGGGTCATTCATCACCTGTCTGGTCAACTCTGCACCGCTGACGCGCGGACGCCTGCGGATTCTACGCACTCCATGATATTGCCTTCCGTCGCTGCCGGCTGTGTGGAGGAACAGGATATCTTGGGTCCCACTTCCGCTCCTGCGTTTCGTAAGCCCCGCCTCTGACTTCTGTGAATGGACATACTGCTCGTAATACACTTTGCAAGGGCTGAGAATCAGCTTACGAACCCGTTCCTCCCTGAACTTACCCTCCCCATTTCGGCAAGTCAAGTATGGCATATCTGCCCACGATATGATCCTCCGTCAGCTGCAGGGGTGCATCCTGTGCTTTGTTTGACCCCAGAGCCAGCTCGCGGATCAGCTCCAAAGTGCATCTCCACACAGGCGCGTATTGCGCAAATTTGAGAATGTCGCCTTCCACGGAGGCCACCGCAGGGATGAGTTGATTCTGAGGAAGATACATAGCTGAGAGATAAGCACAAATAGCTGAGGCACAAACTCACCCCAGAATGACTGGTAACTGTAATCGCATTAGCATCTGACCGAGGATAAATGCGAGGCGAGGCTCACCCAAGCTCTTGGTTGTGGTGGAAGTGTTGGGCCCACGCTTCGGCAGGAGCTTGCAGGGTGAATGACGCATCTTCCTCTGGCCCGTCTGAAAGCCTTCCAGACAGTTTGCCCCGTTGTACATCGATATGCAGAACTTGCTGCTCGCCAGTCACTTTGAAGTCGAAGGTGACGTTGAATGTAGGTTGACAGAAACCCCTCAGCTGTCGGTCCTCAGCTAGAGTCCTGTTGAGGTCGTCGACGCGGATAGTGGAGAAGATGTTGGTGGTCATGGTGTCTGTGAGCTCGACCAATCTGAAGCTGGGGGCTACGAGTAAAAGGCTCAACTCGACGGGGTAGATGAAAGCTGGAGAAGTGTCGCTCTGCGCAATTGAGAGTATGCAAACCAGAGCGGGGAATCAGGGCCTCCGCTTCACCGCGTTGTAGATCGGTGAATATAACTAGAAACCGATGGAAGAGGATGTATTCTTGCGAGTGAGTACGTTTCATTGTGGCGGGGCGGGACGCGCATACTTCTAGGAGCCGTAACAACGTACTACTTGTGTACAGAAATGATAACTCTGCGCCCCTAAATGATAGGTCAACCCTCTCTATTGGTTGACCAAGTTCGTTCTACCGCTCAACTCAACGCCGACACCCCACCAGTCGCACTATTCTGTCCAGATCGATCATTGTTGCAGAGCACGATGTTGGAAGCCAAGGACCAAGCAGTAAGTCGATTTTGCATAACGGACTTCATGGGTAGGTGAAAGGCTCACAGCTAATAAGCCTGTCCGACTCAATGACCCCACCCTCTGGATCGATGACTCCCTCGTCAACGATGAATGGATTGCGCTAGAGCAGGTCCCTCGCTTTCCCGTGACCAGTGAGTCGACCCAAAACCGAGGAAGTCACACTGATCAGCTTGAGATCCTGCTACGAGCGAGGTGATCGGAACTGTCAGCGACATGACTGTGGAGCACTGTCGCGAGGCGATCGACCGAGCTCACGAGGCATTCAAGACTTTCTCCAAGACGACACCTCAGTTTCGCGCCGACGTGCTTCAGGACTTCCACCAGCTCGTCCTCGCAAACAAGGAAGATCTGGCCAAGCTGGTGACCCTGGAAAACGGCAAATCCCTCACCGATTCCATGGCCGAGGTCAAATACGCGGCGAGCTATCTTCAGTGGAACTCGGGAGAAGCACTGAGACTGTATGGGCGCACGATTCCGAGTAGTCTTCCAGGGACGAGGAACTGGACTCAACTAGAGGTTCGTGATTCCCGGGTTGCCCCCGCAAGTTTACTGTAAGCATACATACCACATGCTGAGAATCGGCCAGCCCGTGGGTGTCGTAGCAGCCCTGTGTCCTTGGAACTTTCCCATTGGGATGATCTGCCGCAAAGTTGGGCCCGCCCTCGCTGTTGGAGCAACAGTTGTCATCAAGGTCCCAGCGGAGACGCCATTCAGTGTCCTCGCACTCATAGAGGTGTGTTACGCTAGGATGTGTCATCCCGCTCGGTCTGAATAGTCTTAGCTTGCTCGACGGGCAGGCGTACCTCCCAATGTCCTTCAGGTGATCACGACGGACACTCATCTCTCTGCCATTGGGGATGAGCTTTGTACCAACAAGAAGATCAAGAAGATCAGCTTCACCGGTGAGCATCACCGTTGGGTGATACGGACCGGGCTGATCCCGTCCCATCCCACAGGATCAACGCGTGTTGGCAAGCTTCTGGCGTCCAAATCGAGCGGTACTTTGAAGAAGCTCAGTATGGAGCTGGGAGGGTAAGTTCTTGAAGGACCAAGGCACGCCATCCAGCTGATTGCCCAATCCAGCAACGCCCCATTCATCGTCTTCGATGATGCAGACCTGGATGCAGCCGTGGGCGGCGCTCTGGCTTCCAAATTCCGCGGCTCGGGCCAGACGTGTGTCTGTGCGAATCGGCTATATGTGCAGTGAGTTTACCGCGCCGTCACGAACGAGATTGGTATCTGTTGACATGCTGCAGCGAGTCGATCCACAGCGCGTTCGCCGCCAAGTTTGCAGCGGCTGTGGACGCAATGAAAGTTGGAAACGGTCGCGACGAGGGAACGTGAGTGTAATCGGCCTAATCGGACGGAGGTCATTACCCCCACGTCTCGAGCTCACAGTTCTCCCAGTCATCTTGGGCCCCTCATTCATGAGAGGGCGGTCGCGAAATGCGTGGAACACGTCGAGGATGCGGTCAAAAGAGGGGCCACTGTCGTAACCAAACAGCGTCCAATGCCCTCTAGGGGAGCCTTCTTCAACCCCGTTGTCCTCGCCGACGCTCCCCAAGATTGCGTAGGTGTCGAATATCCAAGCATTTTACCTGACAAAACCCCGCAGCTGCTCACAGATGAGGAGACGTTTGGTCCAGTCGCAGCATTGATCAAATTCAAAACGGAAGATGAAGTCATCGTGTGTACATTGCCTGCGGGCCAGGAAATTAGGGCTGACCAAGTTGACAGAACCTGGCAAATGAGACAGAGTTTGGCTTGGCAGGGTGGGTGCAATGCTTGTGTTGACATATCGAAGCTATTCGCTGGATCGACTCACCATTGATCAGGTATTTCTTTTCGCGAGACGCTGCACGGATCTTCAGAGTTGCAGATGCACTAGAGACCGGTATGGTAGGCGTGAATACCGGTGTGATCTCGCAAGCTGTCATGTGAGTCTTGGATAAGTCGCTCGCCCGTTGAATCAGATGCTGAGACTATTGCAGCCCGTTCGGAGGGTACGTATCGTCTCCGACATCTGGGGTACTGATGCCTTCTTCAGTATCAAAGAGTCTGGCTGGGGTAAGGAAGGTGGAGCGGAGGCCATCCTCGACTTCTGCAAGGTCAAAGCTGTGATTGTGGGCGGAGGAAAGTGAAGTCCACTCTGCCGGGGCTGGATCTGTCAGCCCCGCCATGCGCCTGGTAGTAAACAGGCTCACACAGCCTTACGAGATTTTCAATAGTCCATGTACTCTCTGCACAGACATATGGTCCCTACCGCGACGTGGATCGAGCACTGGACAATTCATTTACCGCCTTCTAGAAGATATTTAGCGTAGTCCGCAGGGAACAAACAAAGGATAGGGCAGCGCGCCTGCCACATCACATCAACACACGTACACTTGCATCATGGAGCAACGCCTTGCAGGAGTAATCTAGCACTTGGCCTGATTCGCCGTGAACACAGGCCTGAATTTGTTGTCGCTGGCAAGCCGTCAATCATCTTGGAGGCTCCATGGGCATACGCACAGCAAGTCAGTCTAGACCGCTTCAACATTTCCCGCTTGCCAGATCTGGCGGCCTCGGAAATGAGGCATCCCCTCGAAGTGGGGCCCGCTCGTTTAGCCCCGCGGTGCCTCCAATCAGATTTGCATTGCCGGTTGGGACCCGCCTCACTCACCTCGCGGGTGGAGCGTTCCCTACCCCAGCGGCAGGCCTTGCTCTCCAGACTTTTAAATAGCTGTGCGTGGCGACCTCAGATGGCGAAAAACGTCTGATAACCCACCTCTCTGGTCCTTTCCTGCCTATCCAGCAAAGTGCAAACCGTGGAGTCAATCGGACATCATGGCGAACTACCTCACTCTTGCCGGTGAGTCGCCCATCCCGCCTCATTCATACACATTTGTCAGGGAGCTGACACTGTTCTTCAGTCATTCTGTTTGCCTGTATAGGCTCGTGGACATGGGGCGTAAGTGTTTCTTTGCCACTTTGGATGGCCCAGGTCAAGACTGATCTACTGTGCAGTATGTCGCTGGTATCATCGCCTCGACCCTCGGTCAGCCGTCTTTCAGCTCTTATATGGGCTTCAATGAGTCCAACACGTCCACCCTCCAAGGTCTGGCGAACGCTTTGTTCTCCGTGGGAGGTTTTGTCGGGTGCTACGCGTCGGTGTTCGTCAACGAGCGCAAGGGCCGTCTGGCGGGGATTTTCGTCGGCTGTGTCCTCGACATCATCGGTAGCGCCCTGTCCGCGGGCGCCGTCCACATTGCCATGTTTATCGTAGGCCGATTCGTCGTCGGACTTGGCGTTGGCTTCCTTCTTGTGCTCGTTCCTCTCTACGAATCCGAGATCACCCCTCACAACAAACGCGGTCTCCTTGTGGGTCTTCACGGAGTCATGCTTTGCGTTGGATAGTGAGTTCAGAAATCATCCAGGAAAATGGTCTGTTGATCCTGTTCCAGCGTCAGCTCCAACTGGATAGGATACGGTTTTTTCTTCGTAAAAAACACGAACATCAACTGGCGACTGCCTTTGGCCATCGGCGGGGTTCCCGCGTGCTTGCTGGCCGCCTGCGTCTTTCGTCTTCCCCAAAGTCCTCGATACCTCGTTCAGAGGGGGGACAATGAGGGTGCCCTCGACGTCTGCCGTCGCCTTCACTACGACCCTGCCCACCGGGAAAGCGACCTGTACTTGCGCGAGCACGCCCAGATCGTGCAGCAACACGCTATCGACCAGCACTCGCCAGCGTCATGGGCGTCCATGTTTCGGATCGCACACTACAGAAAGCGGGCCATCATCGGTCACACCACAATGTTCTTCGTCCAGTGCTCAGGTAACCTCGTTATCACCAACTACGCGCCCATCCTGTACGGCAAGCTTGGTTACGATGCCAACAAGCAACTTCTTATGGCCGGGGCGTGGATCACAATGTGTCCATTCGGTAATCTCCTCAACGCCTTCCTCCTGGATAAGGTGGGAAGACGCCTGCTGCTTTCAGGCGGCCTCATGGGTTGCACTATGTGCCTCGTCGCCGAGGCGGTCTCGGTTGCTCGATTCCAGCAAACCGGTTCTCAAGCTGCGTCCTTGGCGGCCGTCGCGTTCTTGTTCATTCATGTAAGTACAAGCACTGTACATCAGGACTCACTGTACCGCGCCCTTGTGAAGCTGACTTGAAAACAGATGTTCTTCTTTTGCACTACCCAAGACGCGTCTTCTTATGTCTACGTTTCCGAGATCTTCCCCACCCACAGTCAGTTGCCCTGCTCGCCATAGAGTCCCCCTGCAATGAACGCTGACAATGTCTGCAGTCCGCCCCAAGGGTGTCGCCATTTCTGTGTCTGGGCTGTTCCTCTCCACCCTCATCTTTGTTTCTGCGGCTCCTCAAGGATTCCAAAACATTGGGTGGAAGTACTACTTCGTCCTTATGTTCCCGGCCTTTGTCGGGTCACTCACCGAGTTCTTCTTTTGGCCGGTAAGCATTCCTTCTCCGTCTGTGGCACATGGGGCTTCAGACTGATCAGATCACAGGAAACCCGAGGTCTGCCCCTGGAGGAAATTGCAGCCAAGTTCGGCGACGATACCGCCGCGCCCTTGGAAGACGTGATGAAGCATGGTGCGAGGCCCACAGAACCCCACGGAGATGATAGCCTCGCCGCCTCCAACGTGGACTTGGAGAAAGCTCGCCATCATCTCGTCGAGCAGGTTTGAGGTGAAGGAGCGCATGAAGTCGAAATACGCTTCCTCGGTGTGCTAGCGCGTATCTGTGTAGGAAGCTCGTCTGGTCGAGCAGAGCAAGCAGTGTACTTGGTGATAGGATGTCTCCGAGATGTAATCGTTCAGTATCCTTCGCGAGCAAGACTCCTGCAGACGGTCTCTGTCGGCGAAAATGTATCCGACTGGAGAAGGTCCCATTTTAGACTGACCTCATTTATGCATACCGTGATTCCCGCAGGCGAGTCCTCGAGTCTTCTGCGAGCAAGGATTCCGCCATACTTCTGCTGAGAGGCGCTGCGGGCAGCACGTCTCCTGGTCGCTTGAAGACAGCCTTGTGGTCAGAGAAAAAGCTGTGTTTTGACTGGACAGTTTGTGCTCTCGTCGCTGTATGTGCGATTGTCGAGACTGGCATGTACTCGTACATTGTTCGTATGAACACGCTGCGGCACTCTTATCACCACCTCTCCGGACCGCCAATGAAGCGATACACCACACGACTGTCCCGATCGACGCAGTCCGGATGGGCAGCCGCTTCGGTATATACTTGCAAGCTTGGCGGACCGAGATATAGCTGAGCACCACATTGCTCCGCGGCCCGTATAGCGAGGTCGTAGTCCTTGCGCATGAACTGGACCTTGAAGCCGGGAGCGTAGTCATTTGAGGCCGGTGCTTTTGGATCCACTCCCGGAACGGGCTAAGCCGCCAGTCAGTATTTGCGGTATGTCAATGTCCCAAGATGATGTTGTATTGACGCTTGTCCCACTCACGTTGCAGTTGCTGTTAACCCAGCTGCCACCTGTGCTTACCGCGAGCACTTTCTGGAAGGTCATGGGATTCAGCCCAAGGCGGATGGCGAGATTGTATCCTTCCGAAGTGGCGATGGCGATGGTTCCCGAGATGTAGTTGTTGCATATTTTGGTAGCGAGACCGAGGGTAGGCCCGCCGCACTCGAACAGGTTCTTCCCCATCATTCCGAGGATGACCTTGATGCGTTCGAGATGGGGGTGTGTCGCATCCAAGCCCATCATGAACGTCAGGGTGCCCTTTTCGGCGCCTGCCGGACCTCCAGAGACGGGTGCATCAACGAAAATGGCGCCTCGTCGCATGACTTCGGCAGATACTCGCTGAGATGTCTCCATGTCGATGGTTGAGCACTCCAGGACCAGCTTGCCGCTTATATGGGGGTTGGCGAGTGCTCCGCCCGGAGACGAAGAATATACGGCGGTGACGTGCTTCCCCTCGGGCACGATCGAGATGATGCAGTCCTATCGCGCACCGGCAAAGTCAGAGATAGATAGCCAAAGCCGGCTACAGTATATGTTTGAATCACTCACCGACTTCGCAACGACTTCTTCTGAACTTCCGCAAACGATGACTGTGCCCAGTGAGCCATACGTTGTGTGGAACTTCTCCAGCACCTCTTTGTTCACGTCGTGTATATGCAGGCGGACCGATTCGGGGAGCTTGCTTCGAAGGTTCTTAGCCATCTGGGATCACATCAGCTACTTCTCCCCTACCATCATAAGGGCGGTCAAACCCCACCCAAAACCCCATGGCTCCCAGGCCAACTACGAGTATGATCAGCTGCTGTAGCTTTAGGGAGAGAAGAAACTGACTGAAGCCGATGTTGCGTGGAATTTGCGCGCTGGACATTTTCGCTGAGTTGGGCAGTGATCTTTGGGTTTCGATTCTCCGTTTGTGTTCGATGTCAGAGTCGACGAGGATGCTGGCAGGCTTTTGTGGTCGATGCATTGAGCGTGCATTCTCGATATGGTGTGGAGAGCCATAGCAAACGATGGAGATACATACCACAACCCCCTGAGGACTAGATCTGCCACCCGGGTTGCACGTCCGCGACGGCTACTGTACCGGCATTGTTGATCTGTTTTCCGACCCGGTCCAGCGGTGTTCACTGGTCCATACTGCAGACAGCGGATGTCCTGCCGCCATGGATGTTTATATGCCCTCAATTGGAGCGTTTCCATGCTTCGATCATCCTATACTGGTACATTGATCTATCCAAAATGAACTCTCAGCAACGTGACGAAGCCTTCCAGCAGCTCTACGACCGCGGAATGGGGAACGTGAGTCTCCCTACCTCCGGGGTATCTCCGATTGCTCGGCAATCGTCGTGTTCGAAGGCAGCTGACCGATTACCGTCAGCGCCGCAAGGTCATGGGAGACGCCTACGTTGACAAGGCCCTCGCGGGCGGTGTCTCTGAGTTCTCGCGGCCGGCCCAGGAATATGTCACCCGCAATGCATGGGATGGCATCTGGGGAAGGGAAGGGCTGGAGTTCAAACATCGCAGTCTCGTTGTCATCAGGTGAGCCATGCTGTTCACTTGAAGATGGGGAGCTCTATCTCAGACTCAACAGCATTTGCGCGGCTCTGGGTCACACGAAGGAACTCGCTGGCCATGTTCGAGGAGCGTTGAACAACGGTCTGACGGAGATCGAGATCCGCGAAGCCATGCTGCACATCATGGGCTATTGTGGTTTTCCGGTGGGATTGGAGGCGTGAGTCGTTCCGCGAGTCGTACAAGTCCTTGTACTCACATGAACCTTCAGGTTCAGGACATGTGAGCCCGTCATCGAAGCTTGGAAGGCGGAGAGAAAGGCGTAGAGGTACTGTGCTACGAGTACACTCTAAAACCATTCTCGACCTCGCATGGTATACTCGCGTGATATGTACGAGTACAGTATGTGCATTACGTGCGCTCCAACGCTGGAGTCGCATGAGATTAAGTCGTACACGCTTCCCACATCAGGCATAGCAGCTCAACTTGCTTGCCGACGCCCGTTCCTCGGCTACCTTGTCTTTCCAACCCTTGTTCTGCCAATCGGAAAGATCAATATCCTCCGGCACAACCTTCTCCACCTCATATTCGTGGGCCAGGATGACCCAAGTATCCTCGCGGTCGTGTAGACGACTCAAGCTTTCGAGGGTCTTCGTCGCCGCTTTCGGATCCTGGTGTATGGGCTGAAGAGGCGAGAAAGTAGCGATTGCGTGATGACACGGGCAAGGGTCGTATAGCGCTCGATTGTGACCGGCGTCGCCGGCGAGGACAATGTCTGGACGCGTCAACCAAGATATCCGGTGGCCGGCACAAGACCAATGTATCCACGCACATGAAGCAGGCGAGGCAGAGACCCTCGCGATAGCAATAGTGTGTCCTGGGCAGTGCTACCATGGGCCGAAATGCAGTGATCAGCCGAAGCGGTAAAGGTATAGTGGCCAGAGGCGGAGTCAGAGGGAGGAATGGCACACTACGAGTTCTTTACTCACGCCTGGCGCCGGTACGAGCATGAGGCTGCCATCCCCGAAAAAGTCGACGCCTTCGTGGTCCATCCCCAGGACAACCGTGTCACCAAACGGCAGCTCTTCCAGGCGGTCCAAGTAGCTGACTTCCTTGTTCCCCACATGTTTCCCAAGTCGGTCTTGCAGGATCGCACTTCTGGTCCCAGCCCCTACATAGACCGGGACGTGAGCCGGTACGGTACGGACATCACCGCTGTGATCCCAGTGATAATGCGACAGAAATACACCTCGAAGAGAGGCCAGGACAGCGTAGGGAAGTGACGATGGCAGAGGACGTCGGACCATCGGAGGGATCCCCAGCCATGTTTGTCGGGTGGCCATGCCGACATTCTCCACGTCTGGTCTCATGCCGAGGTCCTGCTTCATGTCAGCAGCGGCACTATCTTCTGAAGTGTCAGTCTGATCTGGCGAGGACGTGATAACACTCACCCAGAGATAGCACCTGTCGTCCTTTTCGATCAGGAAGCAAAGAACGGGCATGCGCACCGTCTCCTCTTCGTCCGTGTTGATCCACTGGTTCTTCCTCGAGGGCGTCAGGAACCCATTGTTGATCATCGACACCCGGACCGTTGACCGTCCGTTTTGAGGGGGCACCAGCGTCATGGCGCAGAGGCGAGCACTGGGGAAGGCGAGGGGGCCACAGCACCGTTGTTGAGCCCCGATATACATTGGTGGAGGAACGAAGGATTGACCTCGGCGAAGGATCCGGTCATGAAGTCGCAAGCTACCGCGGCCTACTTCAGATTGCCGGATGGACATGATGTATGTTGGCATCCGCGGCTTCCAGTTCTGTCCCCATCGCCGGCCCAGGAACGACTCGCTGCTGTACTCGTACATATCGGGGGCTCACATCGTCAAGCTATGTACTCGTACTCGTACAGTTTCGCTGATTATACGCCTTGTCATCTAAGCAAACATCTATGTATTCTTCATGATCTGAGCATTATCTGATTAGCCGGTTCACAGTGCCGACCCGTCAACCCCCTTCCTCTCCCCCTGTTCCTCAGTCAGACCGTGAATTACGCCCTGCCACCCCTCTCCGGCGACCTCATCCTCGGTCGCCCCCTCTCCGCCTCCTCCTTCTGCCTCTGCACCGCCTCGTTCCGGTAATCAGGTTCCACTCCCTCGAGTGTGAACATTTTCATTCGCGCCTCGATGTTCTCGATGCCCACACCGCATGCGCACAGGTCCCAGTATCCCCTCGCCGTCGGAGACACGCCGCCCTCGTTGCGGCACGAGATGCACAGGTCGGATTCGAAGCTGTCGCCCGGCTGCGGGGCGGTGATCTGACTTAACAGCTCGGGGCTGAGCTTCTCGACGTGCTTGTGTTCCGGATGCGCGGGCAGGGTGGGCGGGCAAGCTTTGCAGAATTCCTCTCCGGGGAACCGCTTGCACCTTGGACACTGAGCTGCCGGTGCATCGCAAGAGTCTAAGTAGCATGAGCGAGTGTCACGGATCCAGGTAGAAGAACTCTATCCAACTCACACTGAGGCAAGTTCAAGACGGGTGGAATGAGAGCGCACTATGCGAAAGTGTCAACTGCGGTCCTACTTAGGGCCGCCTGTCATCAGGTCGACTCACCGATGGCACCGCAATGGGTCGCTGGACCTTCATGAACCGCAGGCCTCCCGGTCCGGGCTTGCTCATCGGCTCGCCCTTGTCCGTCTCGCCCCAGACAGAGAAGTAGATCTCGTAGATGAGCGAGTGCGACACCTTGATCGGAGTGATGATGCTGCGTCAACTCGTCAGCTCGAGGTCAGACCGAGTCAGGATCGTTCCAGACGGTCAAGCGCCTCCGTGCCGCTCGACTCACCCGGGTAGAGTCGATGGTCGCCCTCGGTCGTCTTTCGGCATCACCCCGTTACCCTCAATCTTGAAGAACGAGCCCTCGTCCGTTCCGCCGGACTCGACTCCACGCCACATGGCCTCATGCTCGAGGCCCGGATTCCTCACGTCCTTGGCCGGACGCTTGCCACGCTCGATGATGGGGAAGTACCGCGTCGAGGAGATGGGCTCGACCGCCTCCGGGTCGTCGCGCGGGGACTGGATGGTGTGGGTTTGGGAGAGGATGAGTCGCCAGTTGAAGATGGTCGTCTTGGGCGAAAGGTCGGGGAGAGTTAGGCGGGCGTGAATGAAGCCGCCAATCGTAAACTGGGATGGCTCGTATCAGCTTGGCCTAGCCTCACCTCTATCGGAAGAAGGGACGAGGAGCACTCACCACGTCGGAGAAAATTTTCAGGTCGTACACGCCCACTCCTGGCGCGTAGCCCCTCTGCCTCTCGTCCAGATCGCTGTGCGCTCCATGCGGGTTTGGATTGTGCATTACCATAATGTTTCGCTTAGTGGAATACGAACCCCTGATCCAGCCGTCGTCGACTTGCTTGCCGTTACCCCTCGCCACGGCCTCTGACTCTTCGTAGCTCGGCGCCTGGGGCAACATCGCCTCTTGCCGGACCATCGACAAACTCGCCGTGGCGCTGAGCATGGGGCTCATGAGTGGGGATGATGGGGCGGACAACGAGGATGGGGAGGGTAAAGGCGATGGGGACGGAGAGCGAGAACGAGACGCGGATGTCGCAGGGGTGAGTCGCCCAGGAGTCATTGATCCCCGGTTGGAAGAGAAGCTGGCGCGAGACGCTCGCGAGCGGAAGCCAAAGATGGAGGGCGACGAGGGCTCGGGTAACCCATCAAGCTCGGCAAACAGGTCGTGCACCAGCTTCCCGTTGCTGTGCCAGTCGTGAGATGCCAAGGTCGATGGTAGGATCAGAGTGAACTCGAACCTATCGAGTCAGCAGAGGTTCCAAACACGATCGACCAGAGCCCTACACACCTCTGGACACCCTCGTCAAGCCACATGCCGTCCGAACTCCCGCTCAGGACCTCACACTTCCGCTCGAATATCACGTCCTCCTCCCACCCCTGGTCGGGCCCATGTTCAGCCGGGCTGTGGTGCGCAACCCCACTCGGATCGACTTGCACCGCCGACTCACCCCGGGTGGGATATACACGTCAAGCTCGCCTCGTAGCAGGTGATCGTCCCGCGGGCGGTCACTGATCGCTGCGGGCCAGAGAGGATCGTCCGGAGGGGGCATGAAGACGGTACCGTAGCCCTCGACGCGCAGAGTCAGGCGGACGTCGTCCTCCTTGCTCGCATTTCGGCGAGAAGGTGAGCTC
The DNA here is from genome assembly GCA_003942215.1 of Saitozyma podzolica. Classification (NCBI taxonomy): domain Eukaryota; kingdom Fungi; phylum Basidiomycota; class Tremellomycetes; order Tremellales; family Trimorphomycetaceae; genus Saitozyma; species Saitozyma podzolica. Next base: position 530,360 of record RSCD01000022.1, on the reverse strand, counting down.
GAGGTCGAGCCGGTCATCGCCCGCACGGGCGACAGTAATCGGAGAACGCTCATTTCGAGTGTCTAGAGGAGCAGAGCTGGTCGGTCAATGCAATGACGTGGACAACGGAAACGAATAGGCCTCTGGTAACGGTGGTTTCGGAGGGCGGTCTGTCGTACGATTTTGTTCAGTATGCACTCGGTTTGTCGAGCGCGGCGCCAGATTGAAGTCGTGTGCGTGTGCTGGGGGCTGCAGCAGCTGCCAAGCTCGCGCTCATTGTTATGTATCGAGATACGATGCATTGATTGTACGCGTTCCAACTTTTGTTCGAGTCGATTCCACCGGGCCGATAACCGGGACATCGGGCATGCAAGTGGATTTCAATGATGCGATGCGATGCTTGGTCAAGCCTCCACCCGGAACAACTACAACTCGGCCTCTCGCTGCGGCTCGACTCGACTCGAGTTACGTACCCGGTCGCGGTCCGCAGCGGTATACTCGGATGCAGGCGGGCTTGCAACCCAGACCCACTGACGATTGCTTGAGGTCGCTCAAAGGGGAGTGCACCAGGCCCGGGGGAAAAGAAAAGGAAATACAAGACGCCGATGCCCAGGAACGCCGATGTCCGAACCCAATTGACATTTCGGGTCAACCACAGCGCCAAGTCCACATCCAAGACGATGCCAGAACCTCATGGAATGCCGGGTCAGGTCGATTAAAAAGTCAGGTAATCCGACTCGACACGGTAGTATCTCGCGAACAACGTGTTTGCCTCGTATCCTACCGACATTCGAGTCGAGATGTACCGCAGCAAACACCATTGCCGCTTCCCGCTTCCGCCGGACCGGGACTCGTTTCGCCGTGGCAGCCTCAGTCCTCAGTTTCAGTCTCGCTGCCCGAGTCGACCGCTGTCTCCGTTTCGGACTGGTACATGTAGTCGTTGTCCATGGCGCTCTGTAAGCACTGCTGGTGCAGGAAAAGCCTCTCGGCTTGGTCCACCCAGATAGCTTCCACCTGGTCTCCCAGAGTCGGTTGCTGCTCTCCACCGGCAAGCGCTGCCGTCTTCTGAGGGCACGCAGGCAGACTGCACACCTTCTTGCCGTATGTCGGGCTGAAGAATTGCATAGACCACCCTTGAGAGAGCATCGTCTTCTCCACTGTTACCTGACTCACTTCAGCATAGGCTCTCTCATTACTAACATCGGCCGTCGAACGAGTGACGTCGGTGCTCGGCCGACCCACCCGTTCTTTGGCATCCATCTGGCTTCGGATAGACCTGCGAGCGGATTCGAATTTCCGCAACAGATCCTCTTGGTTTATCCCCGGCGACCCTTCACCGTCGTCTGACCCGCGGCCGTCGTCTGACACATAACTGTGGTCCGACAACGCATCGTGGTCCTCCCATTTGTCGTCGAGTGCCCTCATCATGCGGTTGAGGTACCCCCGACGGCTCGTGGGTCCGTACACTCCCATACCTGGACGGACGTCACCCATACCTGGACGGACGCCACCCAACTTGTCCACTTTCCTTTCAAGAAACGATAGCACTCTCTCAGGCTGCGTGCCATCCTTGAGGTTGCTGGGGAGCAGCTTTGATATCTCAGATGGTATCTGCACCTTGAGGTTCGACCGCCTCGCGTTCTCCGTGTCCGTTGCAGTCTTTGCGTCTTCCGTTGGGCAACCGGTGTGCCTGAACGACCTTGACCTGCTCCATACCCAGTCCTGGTTCTTGATGGTCTCGCCGCACCCCTCGCACGCGGCGGTCATCGTGTGACGCGTCCATTTGGCGCTTTGGAACATGATCTCGGTCAGTGTATCGAGCATCAGGGCGGATTCGGAGTGCTCGACGGACATGGTGAGTGATCGACCTTGATTGACGTCGATTCGTTCGCTGTATCAAGTTCGTCTGTCCTGCAACGATTGGGGGGTGAGTTGAAGTCGGAGGAGGTACAGGCCCAAGTTCATATGGCCCACAGTGGTCTCTGATGTCCTTGATGATGTTGGTGCGGATGAGCTTCGATGAAAGGTACTGTAGAAACGCTAGCACTCGTCTACTCGCCGATTGCCGCGTAGAAGACCCGTGAAAGGATGAGCTCCCTTCACTGGGACGTCTGACAGGACCACTCATGTCCAGGTCAGCTGGCGAAGCTGCCCATGCTAGGAATGAAATGTCCTCTCCACATCCATCGTCCTGTCGTACGAATTGGATCCTCAGCCGTGTAGTGACGTGGGCGAAGTACCGGGCGTAAACGCAAATGCCAGTAGCGGATACGCCGAGTCCCATCGGCACTCAATGCAGGGAGACCTTCGGGTGGCGCTGGTTTCTCACGCAAACATTCTATACTGCATGTATACATGAGACTCGTACTCGTAAAGCGGTTTGGCTTATGCCCATCGGCGTCCGCTGAGCCTGATACCGAGTTGTCACGGAGAAGACCGAGACCGGCGTACAGCGTGTAACCGTGTCCGATGGCGCGGTGCGGTCCCAGGTCCACAACTGTCCGCTATCGCGGACAAGTCCAAACCCCTACATCTGCTACTCAGACGCTCACCTTGCCTTATAAAGGCGGCTGTTAACGCTCATTGGGGCGTGGAAGTCTCACTTTCCACACAACTCGGGTCAAACCTCCTGATACACCATGGGCCAAGCCAAATCCACCACCGCGAACACCACCACCTCCTCCCCCTCCGCACCCCCGGCTTCCTCCCCTCCCCCGCTCCCTGCGCTTCGTCTCCTCCCCCCACCCGAGCCCCGGACCAGCCCATGGTCGCCAAATCCGCCCGCATCCTCGTCGTCGGCGGAGGAGGCACCATGGGGTCCTCCACTGCGCTGCACCTCGCTCGGAGGGGGTACACCGATATCCGCGTGTTGGACGTGTATGAGAGTCCGTCGGCGAATTCTGCGGGGAACGACCTGAACAAGGTGAGCAGGCGCGGGCGCGCAGCGACTGAGAATGCGAATGTGAATGCGAATGCGAATGTGACGGCTTTCAGCGCAGGCAAGCCGCTTCTTCCTTGATCAGTCTTTCGCGATTCGTGGACAGATTAACACGGTCACATAAGGTTGAAGGGAGCTGGGCTGACCGAGACAGATCGCAGGCACCGACAGCACCGGCGTGTGGGGCGAGCTCAGCATTGAGGCATGGGACATGTGGACGAGTGATCCGGTGTTCAAGCCGCACGGCCACGCCGTGGGCAAGGTGAGTCGGAGCGGGCCAGCATGGGAGCGGGTCAGCCCCCCACCCCCCCCCCCCCCGGGACCCGACCCGATCCATCCAAACATGTGTGACCCTTTGTTTGGAAACGCGGTGCGGGTCAGACCCGTCGTTGAGACATGTGGTACGCCGGGTTTGTAGCCGCGCTGATCCCCAGCTCGACCTCACGAGCAACGACGCGCGCGAGGAGGAGCTCCGAGGGAAGTACGAGCGTATCATAGCGGAGGGCCGGGGCGATACCGTCGAGTGGTTAAAGGACGAGGAGGCGATCTTGTGCAAGGCGCCGCACCTCAAGGGCGCTGACATCAAGGTGGGTTGGGCGGGCGTCGACCTGCTGTGGTTCTGTGCTTCTGCGATTATCATCGCCCCTCGTCCCTCGTGCGGCCCTCGCCTCGTTAGCCCCATCCCTCGTCCCCAAGGTCGTTCGTCCCCCTTGGTGCCTCGTCCCCTCGTCCCACTCATAACCCTCGCCCCTCACTTTCTTACCTCTCGAGGAATAGGTTCAGAGTCTATCGCACAACTGCGAGCGCTCGCTGACAACCCGCGCCGCAGGGCTGGCGAGGTCTCTACTGCTCCTCTGGCGGCTGGGTCGCTGCGCGCGACGCCCTTGCGTCCGTCGCCCGCTCTCTCCGCTCCTACGGCGTCAAAACCGCCTTTGGCACCTCTGGGACCTTCTCCTCCCTCCTCCTCTCCCCCGACGGCTCGTGCACCGGCGTCCGCTGCGTCGACGGCACCGAGTGGGACGCCGACCTCGTCGTGTTCGCCACGGGGGCGTGGAGCCCGGGGCTCATCGACCTCGAGGGGCAGTGCGAGAGCAAGTGCTGGGTCTACGCGCATGTCCAGCTGAGTCCGGACGAGGCGGAGAGGATGAGAGGGGTGCCGACGATATACAATGATAAGCTGGTGAGTACGCGCGGGCGCGTGCGGGGGCACCGACAGCTCGAGCGCGTCGCTGGGCCAGCCTGGGTTTGGGTCGAAAGTTTGAGGTATCCGGCCATCGGCTACCACTGGCTCTCCTCCTATCTCTCATCCCGTTCATGTCTCGGCCCTCCATTGCGGGGCATCACCCTTCTTGGGCCTCGGCGACCCCGCTAGACCTCGATACCATCTTGCACCTGGACTCTCCAAGTGCTCACTCCTTCCTGTCCTGCTCCGCTCTTTTCTCGCATCGCCCCACCGCGTATCGCCTCCTGTGCTCGCGTCCGCGTCGATCCATCTCCCCCTCTAGCCCTGCTGACCCCTGCTCCTTCCAGGGCTTCTTCATGGAACCCCACACGACCAGCAACATCCTCAAGCTCTGCAACGAGTTCTCCGGCTTCACCCATCTCACCCCTGCGCGACCTTTCGGTTCCAACCCCTCTTCCTCTCCACTCATCTCCGTTCCCCGCTCACACGCCGATCACCCGACCGACACCATCCCCACTTCCTCTCTATCCGACATCCGCGCGCTGATCCGGACTTGTCTCCCGCACCTTCGCGACAGACCAATCATCAACCAGGCCATGTGCTGGTGCACCGACATGCCCGATGCGAGGTGGTTGCTCTGCGAGCACCCCCGCTGGAGGAACCTCGTGCTCGCCACGGGGGATTCGGGACATACGTTCAAGATGCTGCCCGTAGTGGGCAGGGAGGTGGTGGATCTCATCGAGGGGAAGGTGGGCGTCGGTTCCGGTTTCGGTTCTGACCCTCTGCCCGCTCTGCTTCCCGAAACCCTCGCGCGATCAGTGTCCATGTCGACGATCGGACATCGCAAGGCTGCCTGCTCCTCTTGTCTTGCCTTGTTGCCCTCCCGCCGTGTCCCTTGGACACGATCGTCACCGCACGTTCCGCATCGTCACATGTTCTCGTCTCGCGTTCTCACGTCGACCCGTCGACCCGTGCTCACGCTGCGTGCCCCGCTGACATCTCTTCCACCCCAGCTCCCCGAAGCCCGCCGAGAACTCTGGAAGTGGCGTCCGGGCCGAGGCGATCCCGAACACACAGGCCGCGGCGGTCCCCCGCCGAAAGACATTGCGGACCTCCCGGGATGGCGACATGACGACGAGGAGCCGAGCTCCAAGGAGACGGAGACGGTCTCTGGAGTCGTTTCGACAGAGGCTGCTTAGTGGTTTGAATCATCTAAGCGGCGCGGTGCACGACCACGCTGAGCCACCCCGCCGACCACACCACGCCACAACCGTCAGATATACTAGCAGGCAACATTAAGACGTAGATACAACACGAGCATTACTCAGTCGCCATCACGGCACGCCGCAGGATCGTGCTGTCAAGCTCACAGGCCAATTGCTCAATACATATGCATCGCATCACTGGTCACATCTCGGCAACTTGCCGATCGCGACGCCACCGCCGTTCCTCCCCAATCTATACACAAGGACGGAACACTCACACACGCACACACCCGAATGCACCTCACCTCACAATACCCATGCCCTTCACGTTCCTTCCCGCCGGTGTGCCGCCATCCCCCTCGCGCTTCTCTTTCCCGCCGACTCCGAAATACTCTTCTCCTGCCCCGCCCGCCACCCAATCCACATCTTGCCATCGCCATTCCAGACCTGCGCCAACACCGCCGACACAACCAAATCCTCTCATTGGCGGTAATCACTGTGCTTCGCTTCGCCCCGCCTAATCCTCATCCGTCTTCGCCTTCTTCTTCTTCGGCTTGCCCTCCGAGTCACTCTCCTCCTTGCCCTTCTTCTTCTTCCCCGCCGCCCTCCTCCTGATCTCCTCCATCATCGGGTCCGAAGCGTCCGACGCCGCGCCCGACTCCTCGTCCGAGTCGGATTCGGTGGGTGATCCCCGTCGGATTCAGAGTCTTCGAAATCTTCGTCTTCTACGAACGCTCGGTGTTAGCGAGAGCTCCGGGCTACACGGAGATGACAAGACTACGACCACAGGGGGCGATTGACATTCCAATGTGGGTGTACAGCAGGAAGCTGACGCCCGACGCCTGATGCCTGATGCAAACCACCGCGCTCTTCGTCGAGCAGACTCGAGCCGCATCGAAATCGCCCCACTCACCCGACTCATCATCGTCGTCGTCCGCCGCCGCCTTGACCCTGGCCTTGTCCGCTCCTTTGCCCTTGCCCTTCCCCTTCTTCCCCCGCTTATCATCCTCGCTCTCGATACTCGCGTCTTCGTCGTCCTCGTCCGAACCCATATCCACGTCGTCCACATCGATCAGCGCCGCGACCTCGTCGTCCATCTCGTTCTTGAGCCGGACGTTCTTGCTCGTCAAGAACGCAGAGATGGGCGCGACTTCCTCCTTGCTGATTGCAGAGAAAACGTGGTCGGCGACCTCGGACTTTGAGACCACGCGCATGTCGAATGTCTTCGCGGAGGCGATACCGCCGCCGACACTGAGCGCGGCGTCAGCAGAGGCTCTTCGCACATAATGAGGCAGAGGGCAAGAAGGAGAAAGTGGGCTCTTCGTGGAGTGACGCGGGTCACGAGAGCCGTGATATAATCTGGAATGCAGGCTTTCACGCACCGGGAGAACGAGATACTTTCGGTCTTTGAGAAGTCGATCAGGATAGGCTGCTTGGCGATGAAGATGAGACCCTTGTCGAGGAAGTACAGCTCGCCCTGCGTCGCCTTGACGTTGGCCTTGATACCCTGGAGCCCTTGCGCACTGCAAAAGACATCAGCAAGACCGAACGGAGCACCTGGTCCTACGAATCACGGTAATCGCTCACTTCCTGAACGACCCTGGTGGTGTCACACGCTTGCCGGTCAATGACTTGAGCACCCGCGAGATGACTTGGAAAGTCGGCGCCTCGTACTTCCGCTGCAGGTCCGGGAACCTGGCAATGTCCTCGCTGGGAGTGTTAGCGGCGGTCAGACGAGCGTATACAGAAGCCTGGTGTTACGGCTCGTGACGCCCTTGACCCTCCACTCACTCGCTCAGGTTCAGCTCCGCGTCCACCTCTTCGTCCTTGGGCCACTGCGCGACCAAGAACGGGTACCTCGTCGCGCCTTGCCTGATCGGCGGGTCCAGACCTAGCACGAGCTGGACGTGGAGGTCGTCGACCTTGGGGAGGAGGAAAATGCGGTGGATCGAGGTGAAGGGGACGCGGTAGTCTGTTGATTTGCCGACCAGGCGGAGGGAGTCTTGGAAGAACTCGAGGGAGAAGCGACCTCTGCGGGGCGTTAGCGGGGCGACCAAGCGGCAACAGCGCGGAGACGTTGAACGAAGTGAGAGAGTGACACTACAGGATGGAGATAGATGGAAGGCAGGGGGAAGCAGCCGACGGGGATCGAACCGTGCTCACCTCGGAGTGAGGACCAGCACATCCTCGAACACGACGATACTGTCGCCGACCACCTGCCCGATGTCCGCCCTCTCCTTGATGAGGTTATGCATCGCCTCTGCCGCCGACACCTCGTTCCCATCCTCGTCCACCTCGACCTCCTCGTCCTCCGCATCCTCACCCTCGTCTCCACCTTCCCCGCCCTTCTTCACGCTCTTCCCGGGCACGTAGAACCGCATCTCGACGAGCTCGTCCGGTGCTCGAGCCGTAGCGCCGCCGCTGCCGTTGATTTTGGGTGGGGGGTTGAACTCCAGCGCGACCTCGTTCTTCCCCGCGATGTTCGAGTTGGCGACCCATGACAAGGGGATCTCGAACGAGGGTCTGCCCTGGACCTGAAAGGCGATCTCGTTGCCTATCCCAGGGTTATCAGCTACCGAGCCACAACGACCCTTCTACAAAGCATTGTTACGCCGATGACGAAGGGGATTTGGAGCAGCCTGCGCAGCTGACCACTCACCCTGCACATCCGCCTTGCCCCAGTTCCACCCCTTGAGGCTGATATCCCGCGTCTCGAGCTTGACGTTGAAGAACTCGTCCAGCGTGCGCTTGACCTTGTCGTGGTCCTGCGAGCGGGTCAGCAGAGCAAGGTACACAGCGTGCGATTGAGAGTTGTCGCCGCTCCGCATCGTCCTAGCTCTGAGACATCCATCGAGAATCCGCCACCAGCGAAAAGGCACACGAGTCCTCCGGGTTCTCCCGTTCAATTTCGCGAAGCACCTTCGTTTCCCCTTGTTCAACCCTCGATCGTGTTAAATGCTACCTTCACCCCAAGTCCATCCAGGTGCTGCTCGGAGCAACAATTTGTTCCTCGCAGCTGTCCCGCCGCCTGCTCCCAAACATCCCACGCTTCGGCTCGAAAGACGAGTCCGAGTCGAGCCCTGTTTCTCGACCGGGCAGATACGTTCCCAACCAAGCAGACACATCCCCAATCAAGCCAAGACCGAGTGCACGCTCCTCGCTTCGCCCTCCGCGCCACGCCCCACTCACCTCCCGCTTGAACCCATCAAACCCCACCCTCCGATCCCCTGCCTCATGCCCAGCCTGACCCCCCAGAGCCTCGCGACGCGGATCCACACCGCCGACCGCACGTCTGCGCCGGAGTAGGTGACCGGCTCGTTCTCCTCTGAAGCGTATGATTTCCAGCCGAAGCCGGCGGCGTTGAAGCGGAGTTCTGGGTGGTCAGCGGGGGTACAGGGAAGCGGTCGCGTGCAGAATGACAGGACAATAGGCAAAGAGATAGAGAGAGAGAGAACGAGAGAGAGAGAGAGAGAGAGAGAGAGAGAGAGAGAGATACGATGGTGGTGGTGGTGGTGTTTGGGCGAGAGGTCGAGGAGTCACTCACTACCCAAGTCGGGCGACTCGCCATGGTACACTCCAACCCGTCAGCTGAGCACGGTGGCGGCCAGAAGAACAAGCTCTGCTCGTGGCGCAGGAAGTGTGCCGGTCCACTCACCGTTCTCAAATGTCACGGTGGACATGGTGGACCAAGGTGTAGTGGAGAAGGAAGGAAAGGTGGACAACAAGTGGACAAGAGGTGGACATGAGGTGGACACAAGTGGATGGCGCGTCGGACGCGGCGACGGGAGCATTTGTATCAATATCAAGGCCCACGGCCCATAGGTGGAGTGCCACGTCACGCCACGGTGACATCCCCCCACTCTGCCATTCGTCGGTCCCCCACCCTGTGACAACTCCACTCGGCCATCTCTGACTCGAAATGCCTCAAAACAGCAGTCTCCTCGCCTCGAAAGCACAAATGGGTCACAGGCCACAGAGACATCGGAGCTGTCAGTTCGAGATCTCACATCACTGACACCACACCCATCTGAATTGGACCATAGGATCCAGCTTGCGACACCTCACCCCGCTCGGCACTCTCTGTCTCCATTACCAGCCATGTTATTCGAACAACCGCGTGAGGCAATGCCCTCAGACCTCTTCTTACCCTCCCGTGCTCGCCGACCCCGATACCCAAACGCCTTGAACAGCCCTCAGACTGTCGTTCCCACGCTGACCTGCTCAGACTCCACACAGTCCCCGCAGCTCGCCCGGGACATCTCCCCTCTCCACCAGTCACCCCAGCCCCGACTCTTGCTGACGGTGATGCCATCCCAAGGACTACAACCGGAATCGGCCCCACGGTCATCCGCATCTCGACACCGGAGCAAAAAGCAGAGGCGATGAGGATACGGCATGAAGGTGGGTCGGGCAGCGAAGCGGTGGAAACGAGCTGGCGCAGGCTTGCACGGCTGGTGCTGCGCGGGGGAGTGGTATCGGAAATCTGCACGAGACATAGCTGACTTGTCGGATTGAACTCAGTGTTCTGCATCGAACAGGTCGGTACCCGCGGGTGTCGCGGCGGCCAAGGGTTTAGACTGACGATACAAGGGCTACGGACCAGGGATAGAGCTGCCCGAGAACGACTGGTACGTCTGCGCAAGAAATGGAGCGGAACCGAACTCGCGTTGCCTACGCGTTCATGAAGGCGATCCCACTTGCGGGTTCGAATCACACTTGCCTCCATCGTGGACTGACCATTCGTTCGCCGCTCGCTCTCCGCCGACTTCCTTGACAATTGCGATTGACAATTTGGTCTGGCGGCTCCACCGTCCTCCTCTTAATCCACCCGCCCGAAGCCGAAGCCGAAGCCGAAGGGCTGTCCCGAATTCTAGCTCAAGCGAGGCACAACGCCATGAGTATTCACCGCTAACACCATTCCAATCGTAGGGAAGACGTGTTGTCCACCCATTTCCTTCTCTTCACGGATCGGGGGGAGCCGGCGGGGACGGTCCGCGTTCTAGATTCGCGCGCCAAGGTGAGTGGGGAGTCAGATGGTTTGGTCCGGAGTGCCGGGCTCGGAGCGGCGGCCGGGTGTGTTGGCGAGATCCGGGAGATGGGCGTATCGAGATCAAGAGCAGCGAGCGGATCGGGGAGTCCGCGAATGAGCAACGCCGGCGAGATCGTCGAGATCACCGGGTCCATCGGGATCATCGGGAGTGGTCAGGCCCGGCGGGTCCGACGGATCTGCATGTCCCCGTCCCGTCGTCGTTGTGCCCCGAGACGGTTGGGGTGAAGAAATGTGGACGTGACCGTGCATGCGCTCCGGGCGTTCTCAGAACAACACGTCGCGTCGTATTGCACGACGTCGCGTCCACCGAGCCGAGCAGAAATGTCCACTGTGATCTGTAGACCGTGGAGCGTGGACTGTGGACTGTGAACTGTGGACCACATCGTCGCCATAACGCCCCGTTGCTTCTCCCCGCTAACGTACCCCAGCTCGGCCGGCTCGCCATCCGCAAACAGTTTCGCGGGAAGGGATACGGCCGACCCCTCTGCGAGGCGGTGCACGACTGGATGAGGAAGATGGGCACGAAGGAGGTGGTATTGGATTGTCAGGTGGGTGCGGCGTGCGCAGCGAGCGCAGCGAGCGAAGCGAGCAGCGCGAGCAGCGCCATCATCGCGGCGGGGGGAGCAGCGCGGCGGGGCAAGCAGCGCGCGGGGGGGGGGGGGGGGAGGAGCAGCGCGTCGGGGGGAGCAGCTTGGCGGGGGGAGAAGCGCGTCGGGGGGAGAGCAACGCGCGGATCACGAGATCAAGAGCGCCGAGCGCCGATCACGTCGTCAAAAGCGCGGCGGCGCGGCGGCGCGGTGCAAGGAGCCTTTCGTCGGCGGAGAGCCGTGGTGCTCGTGATGCCTAACTTGACGTGGTGCGAGGCTTCAGCCTGCAGTTCGCTATCACGAATTCTACCCCGGCTTCTTGCCACTCGTCGCTCGCCGCTCGCAACTCACAACGAACCAACTCACCCTCCGCCCCGTCACTTACCATGCGCCCATCTGCCTGGGAGTCACGACGAGCGAGCGCGAGTGACGAGTGACTCGCTGCCCGTGACTCGCTGCCTGCGAGAGGACCCAGCTGAAGCGATAGGCCGGGGACGCGTCCAAAGGCGAGGTCGACTGCCAAGGATTTTACGCGCGACTGGGGTATATCCCCCGCGGCGAGCCATGGCTCAAGCATGGCGGTGAGTGGGCTGAGCTGTCGCCGAGAGCTGTCGCGGAGAGCCGTCGCCGAGAGCGGGCCGGGGCGGGCGGGGGCGGGGGCGGGGGCGGGGGGGAGGATGTAGGCGACGACCAGGGCAGAGGCGACGACCAGGGCGAAGGCGGCGTCGAGGGCAGAGGCGACGTCGGGGGTAGAGGCGACGTCGGGGGTAGAGGCGACGTCGGGGGTTAGATACAGATGCCGAGGCGGAGGCGGAGCTCAAGCCGAGGCTGTAGGCAGACCCAGACCCAGAGCCGGGGGCGATGTGCGAGGCGAGGCCGAGGGGAGATAACGCGATGGCGAGACGGAGCCGAAGCCGACGCCGACGCCGACGCCGAAGCGGAAGGGATAGTCCCATGCCTATCGCCGTCGTGTCTTATCGTGTCGTGTCGTGTCGGACTTGCAACCTCGCAATGTCTCGAGTCGTGGGGTGCATCCGCATCCTTTCCAGACTGCGACGATCAAACCGAGGAAAGAGGGACGAGGCGGATGACTGACGTACGATTAGTCGGGTGCCAGCTTATGGTGCTTGATCTGGGGCTGTAGTTTGGCAATGACTAGCCCACGGAGCATGCGACGGAGCAAGGTTTGGAGCTGGCTCGAACCGAAGTTGGACGAGACGAACGACGCGGACGCGGCGGACGAAAACGAGTACGAGGCGGCGCGGACGAGGAGGCGGACGAGGGACAATGGACGAGGCGACGAGGCGACGAGGCGACGAGACAAGGCTTCACGTCGCTCGGGCACGGCTCGATGTCGCTCGGGCACGGTCCAAGTCGGATCCGCTGTACGGGTACGCTGCAGTCATATAGTCATCGATGCAACGTCTTGCTTCTAGCTGCATTGCCACAGTGGAGCGGGAACGTGCGGGGATGGAGATCGAAAGTACTGTAATTGCGGCTACGCAAAGTTGAGGTGGCGGGACTACTGTGATACCGAAGAACGTCGGGGGGAGATGCACCATGGGCATGTCCGAGGATGATGCATCCCGTGTATTCTCGTACAGCGCAGCGCACTCGAGCGCACCGACCAGCGAAAACGACAGGAATTACTCGTATTGTCGTAGTCCTACGCGGGTTCGTCTATCCTTAGCCTCAAAAGATGACTACGACATAGCCACCCAACAGCCGCAGCAGTTACAGTCACTACTGCAGGTAGTACGGCAGACTTGGCAACGAGCTGGAACGACGGCACGGTCGTGCATGAGAGAATGTATAAACACGATAAACACAATCGACAACTTGCCGTTGCGAACGCTGACAGTGTATCCGTGCTACGACAGACCGAAGCGGGCCGTACGATTCACTGGACTCGACCATCCTGCATGTTGTCCGACGTCCTTGCATTGGCACAAGACGCAGTCGCTCGAGGCGCATGCGCCCGCTCATATGACAGCCGGTCGCTCCACTCATTTGCACCCGCTCGCACCCGCTCGCACATCGCTCGCGCCGCGTCGCTCACTTCCTTCCTCGTCCTCTCGCGCCGCCCCTACCGCCCCTACCTCCTCGGCCCCTTGCTCCGCCACCCCTCGCCCTCTCCATCCTGTCCTCGTACCTCACCGCCTTCCTCACGTTCAGCCCTCCCTCCTCGCCCTCGCCTCCCTTCCTCCCCTTGGCCTTCTTCCCCTCCCCCTCTCCACCCCCTTGAGGAGCTGCAACTGCCGATCCTTCTCCCCCTGGACATCCTCGTTCGCTTCGAACTTGCGCTTAACGCCCTTGGCCCTCGGCTCGCCCTCGATGGCTTTATCGAACTTCCCCAGGGACGCCGTGGACGTCTTGGACACGAGCATGCTCCGTTCGAGCTCGGCCTTGCGGACAGCCCGGAGAGACACTTTGGCAGCTTGAGAGATGGACGAGCCGCCCCCAGACGCAGACGTCGATGTCGACTTGGACGCGGATTTGGACGGACCAGCACCGTCAACCTTGAAGGGACCAGATGCAGCGGCAGCCGACGCGGCATCGGCGAGGTTACGAGCATGTTGACGCTCGTTTTTGGCGATGCGGTCCTTGCGCGCTTTGCGGGCGGTCATCGCCGGGTCCTGGTCGGCGTCTGCGCAAGTCAGCGGGGCGGCGCAAGAGGTGGACCAAACCGAACGCCCAACTAGGGTCAGGCGAATGCGACCGGGTCGACGAGTGAACACGGGGAAAGCCTCCTGACCAGATACACGGACTGAGACGAATAACTGAGACGAACACGCAAGATTCGACGAGAGACACAGGTACCGAGGAGTCGTCGTCGATTGTGGGCCACAGATTGCAGTCCGACAATGGAACTTGGGAACACAGATGCGGTGCCGAGCCGTCGCCCGCGCAACTCACCCTCACCCGCCTTGACCTCGTGGATCCACTGGTCCTCCTTCTCCCTGTTCTTGCCATCGCGGCCCCAGCGCGCGACCCACTCGCCCCGCTCCTCGTCCCACTCGTGCTTCTCCCTCTTCTTGTGGCTGATCCCCTTCTCCTTGGCGAACCGCTCCCACTTGGTGAGCGGCTTGGGCTTGGGGAGGGGTTTCTCCCGCGGCAGCAGCGTGGTCGGCGTGGGAAGGAGGGCGGTCGGGCCCGAGGGAGTCGAGTGGGTCGGCAGCGAGAAGAGCGAGGAGAGGAGGGAGTGGGTCGAGGTGAGCGTCAGCGCGAGGAGGTGGGGTTCGAGCGAGGTGCTGGATCGGCTCAGCGGGGACTTGAGACGGTCGTACAGTCCAACCAGATCTCTCCGATTTCACGCAGATCACTGCAGACGTATCATCTGCTCTCGACTCCTCCGCCGCATCATCTCCTCTGCCTCCTTGACGATCCAGCCTCATCTTCCCCTTCACATGGACGACCCCGTATAACCCGCTCGGCGTTCTCGAACACTGCACTCTGTGCGCCGCTTCGGCCGCCGCTACGTCCCAGCCGCACTCACCTGTACGCTTCCGCTTCCACCGGCGTGGTATCGAACGCCGCCAACAGCCCCGCGTCCACCTCGACAGGGACCGCGCGCTCGATCGTGGCCGTGGTGCTGGGTGCGCGTCAGCGGTGATCTGTGCTCGAGTTCTCTCGTACTGCGAGTTGGAGGTACTCGGATTCTCTCGTACTGGGAGTCGGAACGAAAATCACTCACTGATTCTCGGCGTACTCCTGGAGCTCTTTGGATACGTCCATTGCGGCCAATAGCGTGTTGATGGTGGGGAAGAGTGGACGAAGGGTGTAGAGTCGCTGGATGATAATTTCAGAACCTCGGAACCACCGTCGCTGAAGAAATCTCAACGGCCAACCGGGTCGTGCCTGGACAAAAGAGTGGTAAAAAGTGCCACACATAAAATATACGGTCGTGTCGATTTTGATCCCGCGCCTGTCGCTGTTCGTTTGCGGAACGAGACGGACCCGCTCCCTGCTCCTTCCCTCGCTGCCTCTTCAACCCTCCTCACATCCTCATCTCGCCTTCTCCCTCCTACTCCCTCTCACCCTACACATCCTCATCATGATCAACTGGCTCGTCAACCGTGAGTACTGCGACGCTGCAGTGGATGTCACACACCCTTCCAGCCAGCTCGCTCGAATCGATGCTGACGACCCAGGCGCACCCCACATCCGGGAGAAGCAGATTGCCATGCAGGTGGGTCCGCGCGCGGGAAACGACGGGCAGTGAGCAGCGATGTGGAGTGTGGATCGGAGCAGGCAGAGTGGTCAGCGAGAATGAAGGGGAGAGGGGGCGAGGGAAGTGATCGTGGGGATGGGGCGTGGGAGTGCAGACGAGTCCGATCGTCGCCAGTCACCGATGGTTCGGACCACCTTCCGCCCAACTAACCCTCGCAGGCCGAGCAGGGCAAGAACTTTGTCTACCTCCGTGGCCCCAGGTCCAAGCTGTACTTCAGTGAGTGACCACGGCACTGAGATAACGCGACACGGCACTCTTGGCCAGGCAGTACGGCATACAGTCGGACAGGCGCTAATCATGTGTCTCTCTTCTCCCTGCTTTGCCCGTGTCTATGCGCCCCTTCGACTCGTCCTGACCTCCGCTCCACGACCGCGCTCCAACCGTTTCGATACATCCTTCACCTTGCTCCGCCATCGGATCTCGATTCTCGTCGTATCGTTGTGTTTCCCGACCTCGCCAACCGATTTGCGCCGCACCCCATCGATTTCCCCGTGTGCTCACCGGTCCTCCTCAAACGCACACCCCACACCTCGCCTCGCGCTCCACATCATTCTCCGCTCGCCCGCCTCCGCGCGACACGCCCTTTGCAGCCGCCTACATGGCGCTCTTCACCGCCGCGCTTGTTGGCACCAACGTCCAGCTGATCCAGTACGCCCGCGTGAGTCGGCACGGTCTCTCTCGAACCTGTCTCTGTCTGCACTATCGCCGTGGGACGGATCGCTGACGTCTGATCCTCCTTGTTCTCCCTCTATTCTCTGTTTACTGCTGCATACTCCCTGCTACGCTGTCGGTGTCTTGCCATCGGCGTGTACGTGACTGTGTCTGAATATGCGTTCCGACACCAGGGCAAGGCCAAGAAGGTCGGCGAGTAGATTGGTATGGCCTAGACATGGCGCGGGAATGCAACGAGTGATGCGATCAGTGCGGCGTGTAACGTGTTGGCTGTGGGCTCGGCGCGTCGGTCGAAGGACCATCGTCCGTCCTGCGTGTGACCGCTTGCATGAACACTTTCAGCCCCTCGGACGACTGAGCCGGAGGGAGAACGGAAGCAAAATGCGGGTGGATGGGATGCCTAGTCTGAGCTTGACGTCAGAGAGAGAGAGATGTTGTCTGGATGTGAATCAACATGTGAATCCAGAATAGACATCTTTCTCGCAGCTTTCCTCCTCCTCACTACCATCAAACACCACAACGCTACATCGCCAGGACATGATCTGACTCCCACTCGCTGGCGACGACCAATGCACCCAGCTCGCATAGCCACAAGGCATCACTTGCTACTGCAACCATCTGCCCACCCACTCGATTTCTCACTGCCATTACCGCTGCGAGTACCGCTGCTACCGCAACAGTGCAAGCTCGGTTTCGGTCTCCGTCTCAGACCCATCAACCAATCCCTAGCCCCACGCCGAGGGCTCTCGCTGTGTTTCCGACCAGGCGCCATGTCGTCCCCCTCGCACACGCAGGGTGACCACTCCCCCGCAGAGGCGCAGCGCCCTTCTCTTTATTCCTCGCACTCGAGTGAGTCGGCGCGTTTCGGCGCGTTCCCGAGGTGGTCTCGCGGGCATGAACACGAATGCTTTTCTCATCGACTTGTTCGCGCGCACTAATCCGCCTGACGCGCCTGGCATGGCATGACTGTTTCTGAATCTCTACTGCCTCGTCCGCCTCGCCTGCCTCGTCTGCCTTGCCTTTCTGGTATCCTCGTACATATGCCACGGATCATCCGAAACCCGCTGACACCCTTCTTACGTGTCTCAGGCTCATTCCACGCCCGCGCCCTAGCCGTCTCGGCCGCTCACAGGTTCACCACTCCCTCACACCCCTCCGACCGGGCGTCCAACGTCCCCTCCACGCCTCTTCTCCCAGCGACCTCCGCCTCTCCTCCGAACTACGAGTCCAGCGGGCATACCCCGGCGCCGATGCCGATGCCTATGGGGAGCTCCATACCGCCTCACACGATAGCGGCGGCGGGGGCGATGGGTCATTCGGGGACAGCAGCGGCAGCTCCGACTGACACCTCCGGCCCCGACCGCGCTTTCGGATCCTCCCTCTCCCCGCCCCGGATCGTCCCCCGAGCACTCTCCCCCTCGTACCGCCGCTCCTCGATGGATCCCTCGAGCCCAAGTCCAGGTGCAGGTCTCAGTCCCGGTCCCGGTGCCGCGCTCAGCCCATCCGGGACGTTCTCCCCTCGATCGCCCCTTCCCTCCAGGATACGCGCCTTCGGCTCTTCCGCAGTGCCAGGCTCGCCCACGACTCCGGACCTCGAGGCTGGCCGCGGACCGGCGAACTGCGAGAACGGCGGTAACGGCGGTAACGGCGGTAATGGCAATGTTCATTTCGACCCGTCCTTACCCCCCGGAAGCACCAGTCCGGTATTTGGTTCCGACTCGGTCTCCGGCGCCTCTCGTAGACCCAGCGGCGCGGGTGCGGCTGGGATGAACGACCCCGCGGATAAAGAGAGGGAGAGGTATCACTGGGTGTCGCCTTCTGCTGGAGGAGGCACGGGGGATGAGCCGGGCGTGAACGTCAGATCCAAGAGGGACGAAGAGGCTTATAGCCATCTCACGGCGGCGAGCCAGGTGACGGTGAGTGGCGCGGCGCGGCGCTCGTTCGCCTCCCTCGCCAGAGCAGCAGCGATGGTGCCGTGCTCGTCGAAGACTTGTTGTCGTGTTGAGCCCCCAAGTTCCACCAAGGTGTCAGCAAAGATGGCTCTTCCTCGTGATTTGTCTCCTTACCAATCTTCTCCCCGGAGTTTGTCCTGCTACCAAGTCCCTCCAGGGCGTCAGCGTAGATGGCTCTTCCTTGGGATTGGTCGTCCTGTCACGAACCCGTAGACATGCGGGAAACGCGAAGACAGACACCCTCGTCCCTGGCGTCTTCTCCGCGCTGACCCCTCGTCCAGGTCGTCGACTTCTCCGCCAACCCGGACCAAGACACCTCGAACATCCGGTGCGACTTCCAGGGCGAGCGTCTCAAGGAGTTCCTCGAAGGCGGATACAGGCCGACGGACGATGAGGGCAAAGCGCTCGGCGTGAGGTGGAGTGAGTGCGCAGCGCGACTTGCAGATTTGGTCTCAGCATGGTGTACTGGTGTACTGGTCGGCGGTTGGATAGCGCACGTCATGGTGGACCGTGCTGACTCGTCGCAGTCCATGTCGAGGGGCTCAATTGGGAGGTCATCAAGACGTTGACACTGCATTTCGGGTGGGTAGCAGTCTTGTTCTGCTCTTCCGCTGCGTCGTCGTCACTGAGTCGCCTGCTTTCCGTCTCTGGGTTTCGTGTCAAGTGTCAACGCCGTTTTGTCTCAAGTGCCGGAGCCGCAACCTCCCATCTACACGGACCGCGCGCACTCTCCCTCACCCCTCAACGTTATCCTTGAGACCATGGGCGCGTCTCATCCGCGCCTCGTCCGCGCCTCGTCAGTGACCCCCGCTGACCACCCCAGCCTCCACCCCCTCGCCGTCGAAGACGCTCTCCGATCCTCCAACTCCCCCCGCTCAAAGCTTGACTTCTACCGCTCCCATCTCTACCTCCAGATCCTCGCGCAGCATATGCATCCCCAGGACGAAGTGGCCATTTCCGCAGCTGCGGACGCCATGTCCCCAGGACGCGCCGAGGATGTCCTGTCGGGCACGACCGAGTCGCCAAGGACGGTCGTTGGGGATCTGCCCGGTCGGAGAGGGAGTGGATCTGGGTTCGGGTCAGAGTCCGGGACGGGGATGCATTGGGATCACACCGGTCCCGGCGGGATCGGGATCGGACTTGGAGGGAATAGGAGGAGAAGCAGCAGAGCAAATAGCAGAGGAGGGAAGGCAGGAGGCGCGCTCGCTAGGATGAGAGACGTCTTCGGAGGTAGTAGGAAGATGATGAGGTTGCCGGAAGGTGTGGAAGGGGTCTTCGAGCCGAGTATGGGCGGGACGAGGTTGCAGGGGGGTCAGTCGGTGAGTCAGGTGTGCAGCGTATACCGCGCAGTCAGGCGAGGACGCGGCTCCGGTTTCCTGTTGTGTGGGGCGGAACAGGCGAGGGCGTTGGGGTGGGGTTGGTCGTTCTTGGCCAGTTTGGCCAGTTTGGCCAGTTTGATCGACCTTGTGATCGTGGTCATCGTGGCAATCGTGGTCATCGTGGACCTGTCTGCCAAATTGACCGGCATGGACAACTCGGCTGGGCGGGGAGGGCGGCGAAGACCACACAATCGATGGGCATTTGGACCCATGGTCCTTCGCAGAGCCATCACGGAGTCGCTCCCGCAGAGCTCACACTCAACCCGACTCCACTCCACTTGACTCGACGTGACTTGACTCAACTCGACTCGCGCTGACTCGACTCGATTCACGCACACTCGACTCGCTCGTGCTGACTCGTTTAGCCGTCCCAGAAAGCAGCGCACCGGCTCACGGTGGATCACCTCTCGGCGAAGTACATGGTCCCCGTCCGACGGGGTATCATCAGCGTCTTCCTCACCCGCGATGGTGGGTCCTGTCTGTCTACTCATAGCCCCTTCTTTGCCGCTCGGTGCCGCGCTCCTATCGACCCACGCTTGATGCCAGTGTTGGCGGTGGTACCTGGGTATCTGCATCTGCTACTCGCATTCCGGTCCTGCCGAGATGATTGACGATCGGCGAACGACGATGCCGAGACCCAGGGATATGGGCTTGGGACCCAGGGACTTGAGCTTGAGACCAAGGGATTGGGTTTGGGCTTGGGACATCGGGCCCAGTGATCGGAGACCAGAGATTGGAGACCAGAGATGGTCGCGCCGTCCCGCCGCTTTGCGCTATGCTGACCATATTTTCCCCTAGGCACCCTCATCAGCCTCACCAAGCAGCCGATGCCAGAGGTCATGAACCCCATCTACGAAAGGCTCGAGGACGAGCAGTCCCTCCTCCGGAGAAGCGGGGACGTGAGCATGCTGGCCGAGGCGCTCTTGGATGTTAGTAAGTGCGACGGACGTAAGACGTCTGGGATCACTTCCTCGCCCTGCTGTATCGCTGCGTTGGCATCGCCATCGCCATCTTGCTCTCAAGATGGCGTGCTCTAAATATTGTGTGAAATCAGACGGCGGCTGCGTCTGCTGGTACAATGACCCCCGAGTGCCGCGCTGATCACGATCACCCCGTCTTAGCCGCCGATCTGGCCATCGAGGTGAGGAACCCGTGCAAGATTGCCTGAGAGTTTGGAATCCGCTCACGCCCGACAAGATCATGCAGACTTTCGAGGCGGAGATCCTCAAGCTCGAGGCGTCGGTGCTGGTTGATCCGCAGGTGAGCGGCGAGCATCTATGCAACAGCGAGATGGATCGCTATTCCTACATGCCCATCCCTACCTTCCCTGGATCCATGCCCTCCAGACCCTCCATGTCCTCCATGTTCTCCATGTCCTTCATGTTCCTCATATCCTCCATGTCCTACACCCTACATGTCCTACACGTTGTGCCTCACAATGTCCCTCATATCCTCATGTCCTGCATCCTACATGTCCTACACGTCCATGTCCCGCACCGTCTTACATGTCCCCCATGTCCTTCATGTCCTTCATGTCCGACACTTCCTGCATGTCCTACATATCCTGCGTGCTCTTCATAACCATCCGTCTTGCCTCCTCCCCGGTTCGACTCCGATCTCGCCCGCTTCCTTCGCCCCCCCTCCTCATCCTCGCATTCGACTCGTTTGTTTCCTCAAGACCTCTGGGTTGTCCCTCGCCTCTAGTCCTCTTTGTGCCCCGCTGATGCCCGCACCAGCTCGAGACCGTGCGCCACCTGCACGTCCTCTCGTCCCAGCTCATACGTCTCCGTCGTACGCTCACGCCGCTGCTGCACGTATGCTACATCATCCGTGACCAGGACGCGCAGCGTTCCGTCGCTGCGAGCGCGATGGCCGGTGGTCCCCGGGTCGGGGAGAAGCATGGGATGTCGAGGGAGGGGAGCTGGGGCGGTCTCGCCGGGGATGGGAATGGGATCGGAAACGGGGACAAGTATGGGTACGGGCATGGTGATGAGAAGGGAACGGGTACGTTTGGAGCGAGCCATCTCGGAGGAGGAGGACTCAACGTGCCTTCCATCAACCTCGGTCCTGGGGTTCCCGGCGGAGGCGCTCAGACACCGATACCCGGGGACACCTCGAGTCTGGATTCGACTTCGACCGTTCAGCCACAACCACAACCGCAACCGAGATTACCGCCGCAAGCCCAAGGTCAAGGCCAGGGCCAACTCCCCCAGCCGCCCTCGCCCAACTCGCCGCTCTCAACGGCACCAGCACCCCAGCCTCACTCGCCCTCTCCGCCCTCGGTCCGGCGCCCGGTGGACAAACCGCTGTCGGCTTCTTCACCCCCATGACAAAGGTCTATATCGGCGACGTGATTGATCATCTGGAGATCATCGTTTCGAGCCTCGATCAGTTTGTCGCGACGTGTGATCATTTGACGGATTATGTGTTTGTGAGTGGAGTGCGGTTCGGCTCTGTTTGCGCGAGAACGAGGGTAGTGAGGGGAGGGCACGCAATGAGACGGGCGAGTAGTCGGGCGATGCGACCCGAGGCGAGGGGGGCAGATGTGAAGGAGGCGAGGGGAGTGGCTGGTGAAGGAGGCGAGCGGAACGACGAGCGGATGGAGGAGGATTGATCAATCGGGAAACAAAGAGAAGGGGAGAGATCGTGCGAAGACGAGATGGCGAGATGAGAAACCAGAAACGAATTCTCGCAGGAGGGAAGAATGATGTCCCCAGGGCCGAAATCCCGCATCGCTGGGAGAGACGGCTTCACTCGTGGATGGTGATTGCGCTGACGCCCCGCGCCCCCCGTAGAATGTCCTCTCCTTCCAGACCAACGCGTCGATGGAGCGTCTCAGTATCGTCACGGTAGTGTTCCTGCGTGAGTGGCGCTCACCAGCGCGGGTGATGGTCACGGCGCGGCGGTCGGCGGTCGGCGACTCGACGGACCGCATAGTGCAGGGATATCGGAGCAGCACTGATCACGTCGTAGCGCTCACGTTCATCGCGTCGTACTTTGGAATGGTGAGTTGTGTGGCGTGCATTGCGTGCGGGTTGCACAGTCGTCGGCACGGGTCCGCTTGATCTTGTCCAACCTGCGTCAATTCGCTTTGTTTCAATTTGCCTCGATCTCCCGTTCAATCCGCTTGATCCGCTTGATACGCCTTGATACCCTTCCGTCTTGTCCTCTCATTCGGCTGCTCTTCTTATGCCTTCGGGACCGTTGTCTTGCGTACAGGACAAGAGTGTATCCATCACCCCGTCCACCGAGGGGAAACTTTGTTGCCTCTCCACCTGCTTCTCCCAGTGCCAGTCCGCTTTATCCAATCTGGAGACCTCCAGTCCACGCCAATACCCCACTTCCCGGCGTGCTACCTCATCCATGTACTTGCTAGTTGTGCCCCAGCTAACCCTCCCAGAACTTCACCACCTTTGACGCCATACAAGGCTCCGTCTCGTACTTCTGGAAAGTCGCCATCCCGTGCACCGTCGCCTTCTTTATCATTTTCAGCTTCAGCTACCTCCGCATGGCGGCGCAGACGATCGCGAGGAGGCTGGCGAGGTGGAGGAGGACAAAGGAGATGGAGAAGGGCGCGGCGGGGAGGTGGGGGAAGATCAAAAGGCAGTGAGGTGAAGGCGCGGGACACGGACGCGGACGCGGACTTTGGGACATTAGCAGGGCAGGTCAAGGGGATTGGGACGAGTTGGAGTTGGAGCAGGAGTTGGAGTCGGATGCGGATGCGGATGCGGATGCGGACGCAGAACGGGATTGGGAGCGGGATTGGGATTGGGATTGGGATCGGGATCCGAACAGGGAGAGGCAGAGGGAACCGGAGTGTGAGCGGCGGTGTGTACCCAGTTCTGCAAAGAAGAGTAAAGAGGGGATAGCCGGAGAGTTGGAGGCGATCGATCAAGGACGATGGAAGGGTACGGCGGTTCACTCGGAAAGGTACAGTAGGATTGGCGCACCCGAATACCACACGGATCTGGAATTGCGTCAGATCGGGTTGTAGGCTTTGTGAGTGTAGATGTAGATACACCGAGGCGGCGTTGGTGCGAAGAGTACGAGTACGGCAGTATCTTATGCATACAATGAAGAGGGATACGATCGGATTGGTTTGGTTTGGTTTGGTTTGGATTGGATCGGATTGGTTTCGTCTGGATAGCAGTGGACTGGAGTGGATTGGATTGGAGTGGATCCGCTCGGATGAGGCGGATACAGTATTGGATAGAAGCGACCTCTCCAGTCGATGAGATTCAAGTGCTCCCGTGAGCTACATACCAGTAAGCACTCTACAGCCCGATTACAAATACGCACGACCAGAGCTCAGTAGGCGATGGCGTCACGTTGGGCCGATCGACCCGCCGAGAGCTGGACAGCCAACTCCTGAGGCGCGCGAACAGGTCGCACGTCTACACCATTGCCCGCTGAAATGTGTTCCTTATTGTCTTAGACATGACATGATGCATATCGGTACAGCGTCGCTCCATCGCATCGTCGCTCCATGTTCTTCACTCGTGCCTTCAGTCAGGACCGATCGACGATCGCATCAGTGCGTCAGGCCTCCCCGTGTCCGCCAGATAACCTCATACACCTCACTCTTACGCGCCCCACTGCGCTCGCTCCGCCCACTCTCCATCATCGGTCCATTTCCCATCCTCGGTCCATCTCCCATACTCCTGGTCGCTTCGTCCCGCGAGGTCACTTTCCGCGAGAACGCCGCAATCGTCCTTCTCGACTTGAAGTCTATCCGCCTTCCTGTCGGCGATCTCGTCTTGCTCGTCGTGCCAATCTTGCTGGCGCTGACCTTGCCTTTCTTCATCATCTTGCCCGTACTCGATTCCGTCATCTTCCTCCTCTTGCTGCGGCTCGAGCATATCCATCAGTATATCCCGGACGTCCTGCGTCTCCTCGTCAATGTCCCACGAGAGGAACCTCCGGCACAGCTCCTCAGCCTCTTGAAGCTCAGTGATATCTTCTGGTGTGAGTTCCGCGTCGAGCAGCTTGGAGATTTCAAAGTTGACGAGTAACTCCCTGAGTCCAGTCAGCGTCATCAAGGCCAATCTGGCAACATGCCACGACAGATCAGCGGGCATCTGGGACCTACGTGACCTCCCTGGCGCGGTCGACGACGGGTTTCGGGATCCCGTGGATGAGCGCACATTCCGCCGCGTAGGACGTGTAGCAGCGAGACGGCCGAAGGCTACCGTCAGCGCCACGCCGAGACACATGCGACTTACCGATACATGTACGATATACCCGCCCCGTCCGGCACTTGCACCGTCTCCATATGAGCGTACAGGATCGGAGCATTGCTGTCGATGTAATTCTCCGCGAATAGGTCGCTTGAAAACCATCAGCCGGGGACATACCACTTGAGATCAAGCGGCGGTGAACAACTCGCTGGAAGTGCGTGAGGATAACGGTTCTAGGACATGGTCCGTCGACAAGATACTGAATCACACCAGCGAGCAGACCCAGGCCGTCTGCCGGCGCGGTCCCTGGGTCGTCAGCCGCGACGGCTCGAAGCGACACACCTTTGCCAAACTCGTCAAGGATGATCAGAGATCGCGAAGTCGCGCCTCGTAGGGCCAGAGAAACCTGCGCCAGGTCGATCATGAATGCGGAAGCTACCTGACACGTCAGTCCCAGCCCGAGTCGACCTCGCACCTTGGAGACAGACTCGCGGGTCTGAACCCTCGTATATACTAGAATCGTTTCAGTATGATGTGCCCAGCGTTGTGCTCACTCTTGTCCACCACCCCAACCTCAGCCGTCTGAGCAGGCACGAAACTCCCGATCTGAGCCATAAATGCCATGAGGGCCACTTGCTTGCCGTACGCGGATTTGCCCGACCCATTGGCTCCGGTCACGATCATCTGCAAGGGTGAATTCGTGCCGTACGGTAGTCTTATTGTCAGAAATGGTCTGCTCACCATGGGACAAAGGTCGTGTTGGCCACCCGCAATGTGCGTGTCGTTGGGAATGTACGTATCAACGCAGAGCTCCTGAAGCAGGTGTCTTCCTGCTGTAACACGAAGGACTGGTTCTTCTGTCATTTTCGGGCGGACTAGGCGATACGTCACGGCTGCATGGGCCAATGCCAGCAGGCTGGTGACTCATCAGCACACTCGTGCAAGCGCTCCAACACACCAGTCCAGCTCGGCAATTGCATCCATCGCGACCATGATTCGTGGCTCCAACTCCCGAAGACGGTCGACGAGCTCCTGGATGTATTCAATTTCGATGTCTTACTGTCAGCACCCATCGCACATTGCGGATTGTACCAATGATCTCGTTTTGGATGTCTCCGAAGTGCTCGTCCAGGTTGAGCATCTGCTCGGTCTTGAAGTAGTGCGAGTCGTCGCTGTAAAACTGACCGTCAACACGGGTCTGATGATTGCGAGACTCACCTGCTCCTTCCAGTCGGACGGCAAGCCTGTAGACGCATCTCGTTCGCCCACCACCACCAGATGGCCGAGTTGAGGAAGGTACGTCACGGCGATGGGGTGTGATAGATGGAAGGGCAGAGTCCCGGTGATAGTGCGCGCCACTTGGGTCTTGAGAGTGAGCAGCTGGCAGACACATACCGCCCACCAGTAAAGCCTCATGACCTGCTGTCAGCGCAAGCCGACAAGTCCGCACACACCTGCGAACTTCTCCCTGAGCTCGTCGAGGTCCGCGTCTACCCCGACGCGAACGCAGACCCTCCCCTCGTCACGGGAAGCATCCCAATCAATCTGCATGACTCCAGCAAGCTCCCTTCCGTCAAGGAGACGATGTTACCCACGGTCGCGACGATGTCTTGCACGAATTGCTGCAACTCTCCGGTGACGGCGTGTTTGATCTGCACGATCACGATGAGATTGTCTCTCAGTGACGGACGCACCTTCTCAACTATCACTAGTCTATGTGAGAGCCCCACCTCAATCACATGATCGCGTAGCTCATTTGCAGCGCTCAGAGCCTGCTTGTAATAAGCATGAGGACCAAAACCGGTCAAGCGCACAGGTCCGACTTACATCAACAAGAGCTCGCCAGTCCCGGAGTTGCGCCCGGCCCCTCCGCAGCGAAGTGCACACCCTGGCAATGTTCCCGACCTTCTTCATAGCCCCGCGCATGAGTTTTGCTTGGAATTGATGATCGGTGGATGAGAAGGCTGCCACCGCATTGTGGCGTTCATTGATCGCGACGAGATCAAGCAGAGGCCGGAGATGCCAGGTGTGGAGCAGCTTCCGACCGAGCGGAGTGGAGCAGGTGTCAAGGATGCCTTTCTGGCGTCAGTTGGGGTCAAAACGGAGGTATTTATAAGCGTTGAACGAAGGATGGCTCATGCCGCGAAGCCGCTGAGCTCACCAAACAGAGACATGGCCTGCTTCTGCTTGTTGTTGTGCATGAACGCGTGGGCTTCGACGTCAAAAATGGCGAGCGAACTGGACTTGTCAATACGTCTTAGGCCCTCGTTGTAAGACAGATGTACGTGAGAGCATCATTGTTGATGAGCATATGCTCCTTCCTGCAGTGGGATGAGCCCTGAGTCTCGTCTGTTGACGAGGCGTATAAGGAAGAATCGCTCACAGAGCGAGACTCTCAATCCCCGTGAGTTCTATCGGACCGTGTCCCCCACGTTGAGTGCCAAGCGGGGCCTCCTTGCTGAGATACCACAGAAGCGCTCCGGCGGAGCAGACCTGGTACCATCCTTCAGCACCTCACTTCATTCCCCGCCTGATCAACGTTGATCAAACCACTCACCGCAGCAGGAGCATCAACGTTAACCCAGCAGCCCAGCTTCACCATGCTCAGTCTGACCTTCCCCATCCCCGCCGCCCTGTCCTCGGTGTATCCGTATTCCGCGTGGTCTTGATCTTCATCCCCTGTCTCGTCGGATGACGGGTGATTCTGTACGACGGGCACTGAAGTATCGGGGAGCTTGGCTGAAGCGAGATGATAGGACGCCGAGCCGAGGAGGAACTGCTTGAAAGGGCAAAGGGTATGGGTCGTGGTCGTGTTGATCTCGCCTGCGATTGCGGATTTGCGGTCAGCGCGGGATCGTATGTAGATTTCCTGCGAAATCCAACGGTTTGTGCAATGTGAACACGGCCGAGATGGGCTCGAGTGAGTCGATGAGAAACACTTTTTGCTCACAATACTCCTTGACCTTGTCCAAGAGGGAGTCGGGGACCCTCGTACTCATAATGATGCACGTCGGCTGAACTTGCTCCATGACTACGCGAGTCAATGCACATCGGTACTTCGTCCTGGACTAAGGGTGTACAGTCCGCTGTTGCACCTTATATGGGGTTGCGGGCACTTGTGACCCATCAACGTGTGGAACGAAAGGAAGGAGGACCTACGCAGGCAAGTCAAGTCCCAACACCACGTATCCTTCGTGTCTTCCATGACGTGCAGCTTCCTCGTCTCGGGATCATAGTACGACGCGGAGATGGTGTTTCCAGCTGGGCTATGCAAGCTCAGAACCTACAGTGCCAGTGCCAACGTCAGTTCTGGCTCACAACGATCGTCCCAATCCCGGCTGCCCAAAGGTGATCGGGACAAGGATTAACGAGGAAGTTCAGCTAAAAGTCGTCGAACTCACACGCTGCTGGAATATGTTCGCCTCATCCGCTTCCTCAACTGCTTCTCTCTGTAAGGAGGATCCGCCCGCAGTGGTGCCGCCTTGATGGTGGGTGGCGACCGGGTTCGCAATGTCGTCCGCCGTTCCTTGCCTGAAGCGAACTCTTCTTGACGCATCATCGGACCGAGCGGACCCGATGCTGCTCGCTGGACGCTTGACCGCGGGCATATCACTTTCTCGTCGTGACCTCAGATATTGCGAGGGTTCACACGAGTCAATAGGAGAAGATGAATGAGAGAAGGGGCAAAGAAAGGATGAAGGAAGATGTCAGAAGTGAAGTGATCGACTGTGGTTTGGGTGGACCTCGTCGGTGGAGGTCCGAGCGGGGGTCACCGAAAGGCCTCGGCCTGGCAACGACGGAGACTCATTCCTTATCGATGCAATGCATATGGTATGAGTCGTCGATGACTACACTACAGTACCCTGATACATGTCCACTCACAACGCGCGACAGTGAGCTGAGACCATTTGGAACGAACGTTGAGAATGATGCTGTTTGAGAAATCGACCCAGCAGTGAACACCGCTTACCCCTTCACGCACCATTGGGCCCCGGTCCGCCGGCGAGAACAACCAGACCGTCCCTGTTCTCAGTCTGTCCAGCTTCCTGCTTGGTCGTCACCCCCTTTGCGGCACTCGCGAAGGACGCCATCGCAGTTGCTGATAATGGTGGCATGCCCTCGATGGCCGGTGGAGGCTGAACGTCTACGATTCCTGAGTCGTTGGCTGGCACCGGATCCGCCCCTGTGGGAATTGGGAGCGCTGCCGGTGTCGAGACCTGAACATTTGGTGTCCCGCCTGGGGTCTCCTCCGGAGTCAGGAGAGGCAGACCGTTGGGTCGTACCTCATCAGTGTCCATCGGCGTTGCTCTATCCGGATTAGCCTCGCGTTGCGTATGAGCAGATTCAGACGCACCGCGATCGCTTGCTGGGCCCTTGACCCTCCGTCCCGTCCTCCACACCAAGATCAACAGAGTTCTGCTCGAAGTCAGCCAGACGTCTTGCGAGATGGATCGTGTAACACACATTCAGTTGTCCTCGCTTGGCCTTCTTCTTCGACTTTGGTTGACCTTCGGGGAAACAGTAGTACGGCAATTCCGACCTAGATTGTCAACGGGGCTGCTTGGGATGCCTTCCAGACGCCCTCACCTCTTGGCCGGCCTCAGAATCACGCTCATCTCCTGCTCGTCGTATTTGTCCCACGATTGACACGCTGCGCAGAATCGTTTGCTCGGGTAAAACAGGTTGAGTACCCGGCTACCAGATCCATCCTCTGCCAAATGTCAGCTGCGCCCTCTTCCAAAGTCATCCATCTTGTCTACCCGGTGAGCAGAACGGTGGGCAGAAGGAGTTCCCAGCTCACTCGGCTTCTTCTCGATCTCAAGGCCAATGAAGAAGTTCTTGGTGTAGATCTTTTTGTACTCCTTCCCCTCAAAGTCCTCCTCTTTGCGCTTCATCGCTTCCACGCTCAGCTCTCCCTGACTCGCAGCCGCCTGTTCCTCGTCGGTCAGGCAGATGAACGTGTTGCTAACCCCTCCGACCTGAGGGTGCGCAGTGAGAATGTTGTCGGTATTCTCGAGGTCCTGTACCAGGGTTCGTATTCTCGATTCGACTGTGCCGCTCCTACCCTCTTTAGCTTGGCAGCAGATTCGCAGATGCCGCGCCAACTCACCAATCCTTGATTCCTTCCGAAGTTGATGCGGATGCGACAACCTGGACATAGGTCTTGTACATGCCAAAGAAGTCGGCGCGCTCAAACAGCTCTACCCACGAGCTTCCAGGATTGGTGAGTATCTTATCGGTGATGTGCATGGCTGATGACAACGTCAGTGATCGTCCGGCGGAGGAATGGCGATCCGAAATCACCTCTCAGCATCTCGTTTTTGATGATGGACATGGTTGAGGCGGTGATGTTGTGGGTGGAACACATGGAAGGGTAAGCGGGAGTGATGACCGGCATGCGGTGTGCCATATCTCGTCGGTCAAGCTGGAAGGGTCAGCAAACGCACACGGCACCCAGTGCAGCCCCGCGACATCGGATCGAGACTTACTTTGGGGTTCCAGACAGGATGTTGCATATTTGGTGGTCCCTGTTCGATCTTCTTGAGGATCACAGGTTGTGGCCAGCCCCTGCGAAGGGATTAGCAATGCGGCTGCGGCACTTGGCCAAGCGGGTAGGATGACTGAGAACTGACCACTGGTAGTAGATCGGGAAGAACTTTGCAACTATGGTGGACGGCGCTGCTCTAGGGTAGAGCTGGCATATCCTCGCCGTGAGAAGCGCCCATGCAACACCACCAGGAAAGCCCAAGACGTTCGAGTAGATCCCTCTCCGCTTGGCCCAGAGTCGGATCGTGCGCAGAGCTGTTCGGAAGGTCGCCACGTCGGGAACGAGGTTGAGGATCATATCTGTGACTCTGGGACCTGCATTTGTTAGCCGTAAGCGCACCCGGACGCCGTCTAGCATCTGGACGCTATTGGTGCAAGCAGAGAGCTTACCGTTCAAACTTCGCTGCGAAGCATCGTCTACCCCTCTCAGGATTTCGTCCTTCTCAATATCCAGCTTGTCCCCCGCCTCGGGGAGGTTCACCCGCGCAAACAGCAAATCCACCTCGACTCCGGAGATCACCGTCTTCATCACCGGGACGAATGCCGATTCGACCGCCTGGAGACGATTCATTAGCTCCAAGCTTATGTCTCGCTGCTACACACTCGAGGAGAGCGGACATGGACTCACTGATATCTCCGTGACGGCAGGCCAATCCTTCAACATCTGTCTGAACTCGCCAAAGAAGTGCTCTCGGAAGACATGTCTCGGGCAAACGCAGATCGTATCGATATCTGATCCAGGGCCGTGCACTCCCAGTCTACCATGACACCGTCAGTCAACCTCCTCGGGGAGCTCGATGCAGTCTGCAGTCGATGGTTGAACTATTCGAAGCTCGGACCCACCTATAAGAACCCGACGTGTATATTCTCCCTCCAGCTTCACTCGCGACCTTCTCTGACAGGCCCGACTTGATCGATACGTCGTGCACGAACTTGCTGACGAGCTGGGCAATGTTTGAAAGTAATCTCTCCCGGACCTTGCGCTCGGCGTCGGATTCGAACTGGTTGAGAGCGATCAGATCGGCCATGAGTGCTGGGTCGTGAGTCAGCTTGCGTAGTCGGCGAATTTTACAGACCGATTCGAGCTCTGATCGGGGAGTGCACGCCGCGCACGAACACGAGACACAAGTCATACCTTCGCTAGCCTTGATGTCGGTGGGTTTGGGTACCTCGGTGCTGATCGGCGGCGTGACACCGAACATCTTGACCTGGTCTTGGCTGAGGGGGCATGTCAGTCGCTAGCTGGATTTATGTCTGTCTACGAAGTACTCACCCAGACATGATTGGTGATTGTCGAAGTCAAGGCAGGAAGCGCCGGCCCAGCTGGGTGGAGGTTGACGTTGGTCGATGCTCCACTGGTAATGTTCGAGATCACCGAGGCGTATGCATCCGTTTTGCGACAAGTGTTGGGAATACAGCTGTAGATGACAGTCGGCCCTTGAGAACGAGTAGGGTCGCAAGTGTTTGTGAGCTATGTATGTATGATGGACAAAGCGAGAGCAACAGCAACAACATTGACTTGGACCACCACCACCGCGACTGTCAGCCCGGCCCCTCTCGACGGCGGAGATAGCCGGAGATTTGCCCGATGTGGCGGCGAGGTGGCACACCAGCTCGGTGGCGGTGGCACCGGCGTCGAGAGCTGCCTCAACACCCGACAAGACACTCACGCAGACAAGAAGTCGAAGCAGAGCCATGGGCCTTCTCTGTCAGTGCACCGTCAGAGTCCAGACCTACTCTCTTTGTGCTGCTCAGTCACGTCACGCTTATCGAAGCTGTTCCTTTTCAACGAGGAGGTACATTCGGCTCTTTCCCCGGATCACAGTAATGTTCTGCGACTTCTCAAGGCGTCATGAGAAGATGTCCGAATGTCGTCCTTTGTCTTGATGCCTTCCTGTCATTATGACAGCAGTCAGACACAGAGTTCGTATCGCTACCGGAGTCTCGATGGTAACACAGTCGGGAAGACAGACTGTGGGCGTATTGTACACACAGTAGCATGGACCCCCGCGTGTATATATATGAAAGGGCATTGGAGTAGGAGGGGCTCCTGGATATCTTTGACGACGCAATCAGCCAATCAGATTGCCACCCCTTTCACGCTTCGCTTTGACTGTACGACATGAGCAGCATCTGGGACAGATTCAAGCCCACGCGCACGAACTCCACGACCTCTACCGCCAGTGAGGCGAGCACAAGCACAAGCACAAGCACAAGCACGAACGCAAGCACACTTGGCGACTCGGTTGCCGCCGCCACCTCAACTTCCGGTAGCACCACCAGTACAACAACCCAAGCGAACACGTCCACTGCGACCTCCGGCACAGGCAGCAACACGGCGGCCAGCCCTTCCAGGCCGTTCGTTACGGGAAGTGATTCCGGCTACCACGATATGATTACGTTCTACGGGATCTCTCGTTGAGCTAATGCTTCCTCGAGATCGGGGCTTGGGTGGGACTGAGGATGAAGCGAAAGCTCGTGCAGGTGTGGGAGCGTAGCGATCTTGAACTCACATGCAGATGATGTGCGTGCGTGTCAGAGAGCTCGCATCGCGATTACGACTGGCTACAGTGATGAGTATGGTGCTGAACCCCCATTTCCGGCCCTCCGGTTGTCAACCTCAGTCCTTAATCATGTACATGTACGTCGCAAGTCTCCCTGACCTTCTCATTCTGGTGTGCAGTCGGAATCCATGGCTTACTGTGTCTTGCAAGCGGGCACCCTTTGAGCACGACGAGCTGCACGTGCCGATGGGAGTGGGTTACAGACAGTCGGAGTTGAAAGGGTGGAGGTCTTCTACAGAGCACAAAGGTCTCCCGAGACAGGGTGGTGTTTGCTCAGCCGTTCAATAGGGGTCATCCACAAGAACACTTCGTCCGCTGAACATCCAACAATCGTCCTTCTTCCCAGGTACAAACTGGTCAACGTCCCCCAGCGCCCCTGCACGCCATGAGTACCGTCGACACGACCTCCCAAACTGAGCCGTACGCCTTATTTCTCTTGATAGCGCGGGTACTGTACTCGTTCATGTACAACCACTGTACTTATGTGCTGTACCGACTGACACTAAGGAGCACGCTCGATCTGATCAAACCCGATGCTCGACCGCTGGTTCTTGATTCTTGGAGAAGGTCTCAACAGTGCGTTGCGTCGAGTCGACCGTCCCGCGTCGTAGGACGAACTCCATGGTCGTTCGAATCAGCTGAAAGGGCTCAGGACCGGACGTTCGGTACAGAGTCATATTGTCCGACGCCTGCGCAAGATTACTCGACCCGAGACTCTGTCTCTGGATCCAGCCTATATTCGGGTAGGAATCGGACATCTGTGAGTCCAGCCGCGGTTTCTGAGTGCTCGAGTTGGGAAGTACGTTGACAACGATAGCAAGCAACTATGGGCGGAAAAGGAGCAGACGCTGCGAGCCCAGGGCAGATCTGATAGTGCCGATGCCAAGTGTACCCTGGGTTTTTATGCCGCGTGAGTGCGAATAGACTATCGAATGACTTTCAACCTTACTCCCTGCCGTGTATCCTACATTGACTGAGAGACCCGTATGAAGCTCATGAGTGTCCCAAATTCGTAGGACGATCGAAATATTGGGTACTCATCTGGAATCGAAGTAAGTACTCTCAACTGTGGCTTCGTTGCCAACTCGCTCGTGGACCCCCCACGGCCGCGGGTACTGTAGTCAGCATTCTCGAGACCATGAGCGCGGCTAATCAGAAACCAGAGAGCTGTCGGACGTTCTCGCAGCCATGACCCTCGGCAGTACATCGAATGGAGGGCCGAGGTGTGTTCGGAAGAAACCCGGCGAGCTTCATGATCTGATGGCGCAGCCCGAACGAAGCTTCGATAAAGGACGAGTCACCGATAGAAGACGAGCCCTCGATACAAGACCAGCCCACGATAAAGCTCGAGTTCCCGCCGAAGGACTACATCTCGATGGATGACATTCCCTCGATAAAGGATGAGCCCTCGATGAAGGATGAGCCCTCGATGGAGGGATAGGGGCAGGATGAGCGGGGCAGTCAATCTACTTCTGTTACTGAAGCCCGACATTCGATTCCGTGGACACTGCTGACTCGATCTGTAGTGACGACTTCATTTCGAGTACTGTCCCCGCTGGGTCCACCGGACTGGTAGAGTACTGTGGTTGCGGCGTTGTCATCTGTCTGCGCTCGTGCTGTTCGCTTGTCTTCACATCGACCCGAAGTCGTTTTACCTCCCGTCACAGCGATACCATACAGTATGTACTTGCGATCTTTGCGAAAGCACGGAACGAGTACATATCGATGCAGAGGGTCGCGTGCATCATCAACATGAGTGGTTACAGTAGAACGGAACTACAGTATATGCGGAGAGTTCTGATTTGACTTGAATCATGGCTCTAACACTGTCGCCTTCGCCACTTCCACAATCGTACATCAGCTGCGGTCCTTCAAATCACATACATGAAGCACGGATTCCTGCGTGCCAGAGTCAGCGACATTTGATACGTGTGAAAGAAAAAAGGTTCTTACTCAAAGTCCGTCATATCGTCAAAGGCGTTCTCGAACACGATGTCCCTGTTGATGCCTTGTTCGCGCATGACCACGCTCAGCTCGGCCCTGTACGCCGCTGCCTCGTCGATCGTCATGATCGATATATCCTTGAGGTCCTCCGGGAGTCCGAGCTCCCGGCGGCGAATAGCCTGTCGACGATTGAGTCGCCTGAGGTGGAAGAACATGGCGATGCACAGGAGGACGAGCACGCTCCAGCAGCCGATATCCACATACAGACCCGTGCGGTAGTATGGCGCCTCAGAGTCAAAGTAGACTTGCGGTCCGACCACCTGCAGAGACTTATCAGCGATGCCGAAGACGGGGCACAAGGGAGGGGAGAACGTACATTGCCCGCGCACTCTGTCATCCAATGTCAGTGAAGCAAAACCAGCACCTTGATGATTAAGACTCACGGCCGATGAACAACACCGCAATCACGATCACGCGCTTTGTCGTACCCGAGGCGTTGAGGTTGGCCCACGCATACAGGAGGGGCTCTGTTGTACGAACGTCAGACGAATCCGTGCTCTGAAGTACACTGTAACCTCACGAAGGCAGGGGTACGTGTGAGTGACATAGTAGCACGCCATTAGCCCTCCGATATTGCTCCGGCTCATGTAGACCAAAGCGCAGCAAGCTCCGATCGGCGGCAGAGACAGGATGACGATGACGATGTAGCGGTTCTTGATCTTGTTCGCGACCCAGATCGCCGCGAGGAGCTTGATGATGCCGATGATTCCGATGGGGATCTGCATGAGCTGGGTCTGCGCCGCGTCAGTGGCCTGTCAACGGCAATGTGGGACGCCTGACGACTCACCTTGAAGCTGTCGAACCCAAAGCCCTTGGTAATTAGCCCTCCAAAGGTCCGAAGCCATTCGACGGGCAAGACACGCAGCTGCATCGAGACATCAGTCTGTGCAGTCGTGCCCTATCCGGCTTGAAGACCCACATGAACATGGCGGTCCACATCCACGTCTTGATGTCCCGCATTGCCTCCCAGAACTGCGGCCATTTCCACTTGGACGTCTACAGCACGACGTTAATTTCGCACAATCATTCGAGATTCAGAGAAGCCAACGCTCTAGCTCACCTTGGTGCCAGTGTTGTTCTCCCGAACCCGCTCCAAGGCAATCAAGCGGTCGTTACCGTGTCGCAGGAATTTGGCGGTCGTCGGTGAGTTGGGAAGCAGGTACCAGACGAGCGGTGCACATCCGAGTGAAATGGCCCCGAGGTAGAGGAAGATGCCTTGGTAGGGATAGATGCTGGTCGTTGTCTTGATCACAGCTTCTCCGATTCCTTATGACATCAGAGATCCTAAGATCATCAGCCCCGCACTTTTTTTTCCAGCTCATGGACTCATACATCAATTGGGCTTCGGCGGTGCTCTGAACTCACCAAAG
This sequence comes from Saitozyma podzolica, assembly GCA_003942215.1. Lineage (NCBI taxonomy): Eukaryota > Fungi > Basidiomycota > Tremellomycetes > Tremellales > Trimorphomycetaceae > Saitozyma > Saitozyma podzolica. The sequence continues at coordinate 494,522 of RSCD01000022.1, read as the reverse complement.
GCGCTCGCTACACTGAGCGAAATCTGATACGCGATTGTCCTGTAAGACTGCTCCCGGCGTGTCCACCACATTTGTGTGATGAGCACAAACGAAGGTAGGATTGTCGCCTCGAAACATCCAAGTAGGATGCGGCAGATCAAAAGCCCAGTGAAATTCTTGGCAGCCGCTACAAGCAGTCTGAACAGAAAGTGCATGGCACTCGCTCTCCCACACCCCATGCGTTTTGTTTGTAGTTCATGGCTCACCGGTGCAGATCGTGACGATGCTCCAGGAGATCATGTTGAACATGACCCAGTACTTGACCGGGAAGACGACGAGGACATACGCCGACAGCGGCTGCACGACGAGCTGCTCCGCGTATCCGCAGCTGCGGTGGCTCAGTGCTAGTTGAACGTGATGAGGGCATGGGCACCAATGATGAGAGCCAGGAGTACTGTGATTTGACGAGATGGGTCAACTTTTGCAGGTCGAAGATCGCTGCATGTCCAAGGGAGCTCTTGTCAACTGTGTAGTCGATTAACACCGTACACCGACTGGCGTTTGATGAAGAGAGACGACCAACGGTGGACTTACGAGATTGAACGCAGTACACGATGCACATGGGTGCGCAGACCCACCAATCGATTCTACGAAGCAGCCGTTTGTTCTCTTCCGGACTGATCTCGATGGACTCCCCTGCTTGATTGAGAATAGCCTTCGCATCATCCAATTGGTGATTGCCGAGATGGCGCTGTTTCTCATTCAGCATGTCGTCGTCATTGGCCGTCAAGACATGTTCGAGATGCTGCGTCGCGAGGAGAACTTTGGTCTGCGTATCAGCCGCCGGCACGGCAGACAGCTCGGGGGGGATCGACATGGACTACAGTATGTGGCTCCAAGGCGGCGAGAGATTACCGGCAGTGGGGCAGTGGTTTGGGGACTGTTCGAGATAGGGACCCTCACTCTCCGCGGGGCCTCGTTCTAAAGTCACAGGTAGCGGCTGATGCAGCGGTTGTCGGCCGCCTGCGATGGGTATGTAGCGGTGTCCTGTGCCAGTCCATTGCGGGGTACCCGGACCGAGTCTCGTCGGTCCGGATCCCTCTCGCAGTACTCATACAAGTACCCGTGCTGTACGAGTAAAAGTACTCGCACGCGGCGCCCGCAACGCTCGATACGAACCGGGCCGACACGGGCTCCTCAGAGTGTCGCCCGATCGCCACCACCAGACAGACGGGGCAAGGTCGCAGGGCGAGTCGGCGAACAACAAACTACCGTATGACCCCGTGATCATTGAAGTCTGCTTGCTCTAGGCCTCATGTACCCCACGGGCCAGGCAGCAGGTCAGATGCTTGGTTGCCTTTGAAAGCAGCGGACGAAGGAGAGCTTATCCAGAGTAGGTCAAGCCGGCATGATGGGCCGACTCTCTAGCGCGTCTATTCTCGGTTCCTAATAGACAATTTGGTACTCAACTTGTCTGCTGACCTCGCTGCGGGGCATCCAACAGGCGTCAAATCCGTCGGCCGTCACCGAGCATCTTCCGCTTGAGCAACGCTTGACCACTTGGTGAGCGGCGTCGGCGCGATGTTTGGCCGACGGAGTAAGCGCATCCCTTCACGCAACCAGCGTGTGAGACGGCATCTCCCACGCCAGGCCGCATCAGGACGTCCTCCCGTTGTGAGCTGATCGAGTCACACGGTCGGTGTGACGATCGTGATCCGAGCAGGTCGGAAGGACATCCCGTCGGCGGTCGAACATGGAGCGCTGAGGGCGGAGCTCAAAAGAGCTTTCATACTGTCATGTATGTCATACCGCAGTGCCCATCGATCTGGCAGTCACTTGGAATTCACCGCATGGAATGGCTCGCATGCAGATAGGGTGGTCCAAGGAGCAGTGAGAAGGGTGTAGGGGATTATAGGGAGTTTTCAACAATGTTCTGGCGGACCGAATCACCCCTCTTTCACGCACTTTACCGGTGCAGGTGCTCGAGTCAGTATCGGCGGACTCAGCTCGCACACACTCCGCTATGTCCCCATCATCCCCATCTTCCCACCCTCCTCGTATCCTGCGATTCTCCCTTCCTCCTACTCCGCCACTCCCCTCATCCTCCCCAACTTCCCACCCTCCTCGTACCCTGCGATTCCCCCACCTTCCTCCTACTCCGCCACTCCCCCACTCTCGCCTGCTGCTATTTATCTTGTGATCCCCGGCCAGCTCCTCTGTCTCGCAGGAAGCCATTTCCCGACGCATGCTTGGTCAGATTTCACACCTAGCCTTCCTCCGACGACCTCGCAGAAAGGTTCGTCCACCGACGACCTCGCAGGCGTCTATAAGAACGCCCGAAGGCAGCAACTTAGAACTTTCTTCCTCCAATCAAATTCTCACTGCAATTGCGACATCGTATTGGAAGCCACCGTCTCCACCGTCCCTCGCACGCACTCGTACAGTACTCGCTTGCGAAGCACCATCAAACTAAACGATCACAACATGCCCGAGACAGTGACAATCCTCATGGAGATGCGACGCAGGCGGTCCGCGGAGAGTCTGAAGACTGGGGAAGAGACCAACAACACTTCCAAGTCCACTGCTTCTGCTTCAGGAGGAAAGACTTCGGGCGATGAGACGAGCAACGACAAGTCGTCGTCGTCCTCTGATGCCCCGAAGGATCAGACCTCGACGCCGTCTGAAGGCAAGAAGGACTGATACGTTTCTCCGTGGAGAGGCAGAAAGGTGCCACCTGCGAGGTTCGCGTGGCGGCTCCTCGCCCGTTCCCTCGGAACCTTAATCCAGTTGCAGTTTGAATTGACAAAGATGGATGCATGATGATGAGTGAGGACTTCGTCGCCCCAGAGAGAAGATGCAGGTGCAGTGGTCGATATCGTGATTCACGAGATGCAAGCAGCGGTTTGACTCTCCCAACGCAAGTGTGGACATGATTCAAGGTTTGCGCTCGTCCGGACAAACTGTGAACGCTAATCACTGTCTGCCCTCTACTGTAGAAGCCGCGGAGTGACAGAATGTAAGACTCGCAGACAAAGGTCGTCCTGCAGCGCGCTCACTCTGCAGGCATCTCGTGGCCTCCCGGCCTTCCCAGGACACAGGGGATACGATTTGAGGCAGGCCTTATCGCCTACTTCTGAAGCTCCATGCTCCATGTACTTCGCCTTGTGGGGGCAGCATCGCCTTTCCAAGCGTCGGCGGATAGAAGGCCCCGGCGTAATTGCAGGCCGAGGTGAAGGGACGAGCTTGCCAGCTCTTCCTTTGGTCATCTCGAGTATCTGACCGCCTCTTCGCTACCCGCAATCGGTTATGAAGACTGCGGCGTAATCAGCGCGATAACGAGCCAGCCCCACACTCCACCACCGACAAGCATCACAACCGCTCAGCCAAATTCCAACCAAGGACACAGCACGTATCTCGACATGGACATGCCATCGATCGTCATTGCCACCATGAGTGGCGGTTCTTCGAGCAGTAGCTCAGGATCCAGCGCTGGCACTCAAGGCGAGAAGGAGGACTCCAAATCCACGCACACGTGAACGGGGATGTGCACCTCGCTCGTCAACGTGATTCCGTTTGGGCTGGGTACTGTACAAGTACAGGTACCCGCTCTTCGCGAAGTACTGTACCTGTGGCGGAGGAAGGCCTCTCGTGGAGGAGTTGAGTGACGAGGATCGAGCAAAGTGAATGTCCATTCATACACGGTAGGCTTGGGCATAGGAGCGTGTATAGGTAGCTCTCGGTTGAATGGAAGAGGATTCGGGTTGAAAGGGGTTTGGAAAGCGCAAGCGTGTATGACGAAGTCCTAACCTGTCAGAAAGGCAATCACAGCGGCGTCCGCTTTCGGAGATCACGACGAAGCCGTCGCGCTCGCGACGGCGAGACACTCCTGAACCTGCTACATGTTGTGATCAGTTCCGACTCTGACATGTCCCCGATAGAACCGCACGTGCAGTACCCACCTGACCCTCGCACGCCGAGACCGTGAGGCTCCCCTGGTTCCCGCCCGCATTCGCGGCGGCCTGGCAGTCGTTCATCTGGGTATAGCACGACGCGTCGAGCGCATCGATGGCGAAGTTGTATGTCTGGTTGCTGCTCAGGTATACGTTACCGGACGCTACGACGCGAGGGATCGACAAGTCAGCGTGAACGCTCCCCTTCGACGAGACCACTCGCAGGAATCCCACCTGCGCGGGAGTAAGAAGGTGCAGTAGGTAGGGACACTCGCCATACACCGCCGGAGCGACGATGCCGCCCAGAGCACCAATGTACGTCTGTAGGTTCGTACCGCTCGTACCGGATGACGCGGAGCTCGTAGCGGACGGAGTGAAAGACACCGATGAGACGGTAGAGACGGTCGAGATGGAGGCGATGGAGCTGGCGAGGGCGCTGGACGGGGACGGGGACGCGGATGCGGATACGGATGCCGGGAGCGTCGCACTGCTCGTGAAGCCAATAGAGGGGCCGGCGGAGCTTGGAGCCAAGGACGGTGCCGGAGCAGAGGTCGCGCTCGAGAGAATCTCGGTGTTCTCACCGACGGAAGCGGCTGAGGAAGCGATACTGCTCGTGGCGGCGGAATTGGTCGTTAGGACCGAGCTGGGAGCGAGCGAAGAGGTGGCAACGGATGTGGCGGATACAACGGAGGACGTCGCAGTGACGTTGCCAGAAGCGCTGTATCGTGCGATCAGCATCGGCTCGGCAGGACAGAGGATGTGAGGAACGGCCACACCCCGTCGGAATCGGAGGTGAGAAGAAGCTGGCATGTATTGTCGCTCACCCAGGGAGGTACTGCTCCACAGCGTCGCTCCAGATCATCTGATCGGTACCATCAGAGTTGGGCGTCACGGATAGAGCGTAGCTGGTGTCGAACGACCCGGCCTGGACAACCAGCGTCAGAGATACAGTTCCGGCTCGAGGGGACGCGGAGGGCCGAGACCAACTACAGTATCCACTCACAGCCCAGATCACGAAGCCGGTGATGGTCTCGCTGGACGAAACGACGTCGTCAAGAGCCGCCGACAAACTAGGAAGCAGTATCAGTATCAGTATCGTCACTGTGCTTGACCATAACTGGGATAGATGTCCGTCAATGTGCGGTTGGGACCCGACACCGATTGTGCAGGTGAACGCCGCCGTGGACCTCTCCACTCACTCGGTGACACACGAGTCGGTGTTCCCGCCGCCAGTCTCAGTGATGATTCCCTTCCTACCGTTCTGCTCGAGGAAGCTCGCCCAGGCGTCGATCGCGTCGGTGCCGCTGGGCGTGCATGAGTTTGTTACAGTAGTCCATGGAATATGCGGTACGACTGACTCCGCGAGAATCGGGGAGCAAGCACTGGGACTCACGTCGTTGTGCACTCGGTGCTCGTTCCCGAGCCGTCGCTGTCGAGGTAGATGTGTCCGACGAGCTGGTTGTTGTTGTTTGGGTCGGTGACGTTCTGTGCGGGGTGGGGGTGTTGGTCAGCACGATTCCGTGGCACATCACACATCGCGATCACTGGGCTTGGAGAACGGGGTGACTTGTTTATGTCGTTATACCCCCCGAGGAAAGATCCCTCAAGACTCTGTGATCCTGAAGCGCCAAGCACAGAGCCAACCCGTCCGAGATGCCGCTTCCACTGACCAAAAGCGCACCATCGCTTCCATCGGTCCACGCATCGAGGTGCGTGTACTCCGTGCCCGGGATCAAGATGGTCTGGGACGTGGCGCCCGCGCCCCAGATCGCGTCTATCGCAGCCTGCACTGTCCCCGCCCAGAGCGAGACGTCGAGGTCGTGCGGCTCGTTGACGAGCTCGAACATGACGAGCGGGTTGGATTTGTACTCCGTCGCGAGGAGGGTCCAGAGGGCTGCAAACTGGAAAGGCCAAAGGGTTGGCGTTGTCAGTACGTACAGTACATTCAGGAGGTAGATTACGACACTGTACACAATGCGTTGCGAAGTGGTGCGTCAAATCGATCAAGGTCGGGTACCGGCCCCCACTCCGCACTCACATCATCGTTCGACGGACCGCCCTGACCAATGACCTCGCCGTTCCACCGCGCATAGTTGTGCACGTCAATGATAACATATGCCCCCGAGTCCGTCACGGACGTTACGAGGTTGTTGTACGTCCCGAAAAACGTCGCGTCGAGGGTGGTGGACGAGGAGTCGGTGGTGGATCCGACGAGGTACTGCCATCCCACGGGGAGGCGGATGCTGCGAGTGATCAGCGGGATGGAAAGGTAATGATTGTGATGGTGTCGCAGCGCATCGCAAGGTATCGCAAGGTATCGCAAGGGCAAATGGTGGTCGACATAAGACGGAACGAAGTTCGGTGGAGTGGAGTAGTCGAGAGAGTTGCTGTGCTCGAGTACTCGTACTGTACAAGTATCGCTCACTCACACGTTCGCACCTTCATTGACGAAATGGCTGATTTGGTCGGTGCCAGGGCACTCCGACGTGCCTACTCGGTACTGAGTCAGCGTGGCTTAGAACCCTAGCAGGCATCGACTCGACTCACCAGATGTCCCGTCCGTGTGTTAGAAGGCGCACGGAGATTGGCACACCGTGCACCGCACGGGGATTGGCACACCGTGCACCGCACGGGGATTGGGACATCGTGCACCGCACGGGGATTGGGACACCGTGCACCGCACGGGAAAGAGCTGTACTCTGTGCATAGTACATAAACTGGTTGGTTAGCGCTTCTTGCCCATGCAACTGCTTCCCGGATATCACTTACAGATTAAGAGTCTGCTGCCCTACCTACAACAAGCCTGTCACCACCATGTCGACCGATTCTGCTACTCCCACTACGCTGTCGGCCGTGCCGAAGCTGCGCGGGAACGCCAACTACATCGAGTGGCGAGAAGCCATCGAGGAACAGTTGCTGGCTCATGACCTACTCGACATAGTCGAGGGAACGGAGGAAGAGCCATTCGGTCAGAAGGGTGTGAGGAAGAGGAGGGCGGGATCCGTCATGCCAACCGGTGGTACAGGGGACCCTGGGGATGCTCCCAAAGCTCTGTCAGCCGTGGAGGTGAAGCAGTGGAAGGACTGGTCGAAGCGTGAGTCCAAAGCCCAGGCTTGGCTTCGCATGACCTGCACGGAGGGACCAAAGCGTTCGATCATGGGGATGCTCTCTGCCCATGAGATGTGGTCCCACCTGGAGAACACTCACATGGTTCGTACCATTGAGCGACAGGGACAGCTTCTCCAAACCCTTGCCTCCTTCCGCCTCTTGTCAGCCAATTCGAAGGCGATGACGACGCATATGGAGTCGTTCCTTGTCACTCTCTCGAGGTATGAGACTGCGGGAGGAATCCTACCAGAGAGTCAGCAAATTGTTCTCTTCCTCAACAGTCTCCCGGCCGCCATGGAGCAGTGGAAGGACACCTATGCAGCGCTGGACGAATACCGACAGACCTGGGTTGAGCTCGAAAGGCTCTGGAACCGCAAGGTTGAGGACAAGGAGAGGTACGAAACCTCTAAGGGATCCCACTCGAATGGGGACGCATTGGCGACTCATGGAGGGAACCATGGCCAGAAAGGGAAGAAGACGGGAGAGAAGAAGGAGAAGAAGCAAAGGGACATGTCGAAGGTGAAATGCTGGACTTGCGAGAAGACCGGTCACTTCAAACGCGACTGCCCCGATGCCGAAGACTCGAGCAAGAAGGACAAGACGGACGGCCAGGCGAATGCTGCAGTAGAAGCGGAATTTGAGGCGTTTGTTGGCCAGGCCGTGCAAGATGCGACTGGACTCGACAGCGAATGGGTTATCGACAGTGGTGCGACTCACCATCTCTCGGGTGACCCAAAGGTCTTTGCTTCAAGGTCCGACTTGCCTGAGCCCTTCAGCTTCTCCCTGGCGGGACAGGGGTCTCTCACTGCCGAGCAGATGGGGGAAGTGCCTCTGCGTCTGCCATCCGGTCACGGACTCAGCCTTCAAGACGTCTACTTCACACCCAGTGCAAGGCTGAACCTGTTGTCGGCTAGCCGCCTGCTCTCTCGTGGTTGGACGATATCCCTAGCGCCCTCTGGTGGTCGGATCAGCAATGGAAAGGTCGATGTTCCGCTGGAAAAGCGAAAGGGGCTGTGGGTGCTCACCGCCAAGTCGGCGAATCAGCCAACCCATGGTCGCGTGCTTGTGACAACCGGTGCAGAGTCGCTTCATGCTGCACTGGGCCACATTCGAGGCAAGAAACTTGAGGACGCCGCGGCCCAAGCGGGCCTCAAGGTGGCTGATGTTATGCGATCGGCCGAAGGTTGCTCGACCTGCGCAGAGGCGAAGGCAACGAAACAACCGAAGGCGGGGACAAGTCCCCGGGGAGCATACGCCGGCGAGCTCGTCCATGTCGACATTGCGGGTCCATTCCAGCCTGCGAAGGCAGGCGAGGACCACTTCCTGGCTTTGGTCGACGACTGGAGCAAGATCAGCTTGGTGGTACCAATGGGCGGGAAGACTGAGGCCTACCGGCATTTGCGCGCATTCGTCTCGATCATGGCGCGTTTGGCTGCCCCTCGGGCTGTGCGGTTTGTGCGCAGCGACGGCGGTGGCGAGTTTGGCAGCCTGGAAGCCCAAGCTTGGTACCGGGAGACCGGAATACAGCACCAGGTGTCGCCGCCATACACACCTGAGCTCAATGGTGTAGTCGAGCGCTTTATGCGCACGGCGAAGGAGATGATCACGGCGATGCTGAAAGGGTCAGCCTTACCTCACGAGTACTGGACGCATGCGGCTCGGCATGCGGCGTGCATCATCATGAAGACGACAAAGGTGCAAGGGAAGACGGCATGGGAGAGACTCACTGGACGTGAACCGACCCTCCCGACAAGCCGTGTCTTCGGCCAGAGCATCACGGTCGCGATCCCGCGAGCGGTGCGAACCAAAGGGTCTCTCACCAACGCTCGCGGCGTCAGGGGGACGCTCCTGGGCCAGCGTTGGGATAGAGTTGGTTGGATAGTGGAGCTCGAGGATGGCAAGGTGATTGAGACCAAGGAGGTGAGTAAGACGACAACGAGCGCCGGCGACAGTGGCATTACGGGAGGATGGCGCCACATGGGCGCTATTCCCGTGTCGACACCGCAGACGGACACCGTACGTCTACCAAGCACCTCCTTCGACACCAATGACAGCGACCTTGACAACGGCTCCGTTGGGGACGAGGGGGACGAGGGAAACGGCGACGAGCAAGATGGGACCCAAGAGTACGTCCCCTCCGAAGCCAACGTCCATCGGCCGCCCCCAAGCCAAGATATTGCAACCCAACCGACGGCAACATCGGCCCCTCCTCGCATTCGACACGGCTGGACCTACGAGGTGCGCACGCCGGAGACGCAGCGCAATGCCATTGAGGTCGAGATTCTGCCGACCCGCACGCGCAGCGGACGCACTGGCAATAGTGGCGAGGCGAATTGGCTCAACTGGCAAGGTCCCGAAGCGGAAGAGCACCATCTAGCGTCTTCTGCAGCTATGGCATTGGTAATGACCAACCTCGATGACGAGCCCGCCAACCCGCACGAAGCCAAGCGCACTGGCGAGGCAAAGCAGTGGCTCGAAGCCATGGCAAGCGAGATCGCCAACATCGAGAGTAAGGGCACCTGGAGAGAGGTAGTGGTTCCCGAGAACCGCACACCCATTGGTGTCCGTTGGGTCTTTAAGAGAAAGAGGGACGAGAAGGGTCAGGTGGTGAGATGGAAGGCTCGCATCGTCGCCAAAGGGTATAGTCAAGTCCCCGGTGTCGACTTCGAGCAGACCTACGCCCCCGTCGGTCGCACAACATCCCTGCGCATCCTACTCACCCTCGCAGCCCAAAGGGATTTGGAATTGCGACAGGCCGATGTCGAGGGTGCATATCTCAACGGTACGTTGGAGGAAGAGATCTACATGGCCTTCCCTGAGGGCTACAAGCCCAAGAACGACCACGCCACATGCCTGCGACTCGTCAAGTCGCTGTATGGCCTCAAGCAGTCCGGACGGGCTTGGTGGATCGAACTCGGCACCGCCCTTGCGGGTGTTGGGTTCAAGAAGCTCGAATCGGACTGGGGTCTCTACTACAGAACGGCGACCAGTGACTATGGCGAGGCCTTTCTCCTGGCTTATGTGGACGACATCCTCATCGCAGCGACCGCGAGCAAGACGATCGACCACATCATGGCTGCCCTCAAGGATCGCTGGAAGATGACGGAAATGGGCGAGGTGCGTATGATCCTCGGCATGCGTGTGGATCGGGACCGCCCCTCTCGCACTGTCACCCTCTCGCAGCCTGCGTATGTGGATAAGCTACTCGAGCGCTTCACCCCGTCGGGCAAGAAGAGATCAACACCTCTCGCGATCCTCAAAAGGCTGGGACCAGAGTACCTGGCGGCGGCCAAGGAAGAAAAGGAAGCAGGAGGAGCAGGGGGAGCGGACAAGGTACGCTATCAAGAGATCGTGGGATCCCTGCAGTGGATCGCCACCTGCACTCGCCCCGACCTCGCATTTGCCGCATCCTGGCTCGCTCGGTACACCAGTGCCCCCACCGCCGGTCACCTCAAGGTTGCTCTCGAGGTAATCGATCACCTCGGAAGCACCCGCAACATGCGCCTCACCTTAGGCGGCAAGACGGCAAAAGCAGAGCTAGAGGGTTGGGTGGATGCAGACTGGGGAGGCTGTCACGACACTCGAAGGTCAACCACTGGGCACATCTTCATGCTCGGCGGCTCTGCAATCGTGTGGACATCCCGCAGACAAGCTACGGTGGCCTCGTCGACAGTTGAGGCTGAGTATGTGGCGGTGTCAGAAGCTGCTCGTGAAGCGGTGTGGCTCAAGGGACTCTTGGACGAGCTGGGTGTAACCCCCAAGGAACCCACTCCCCTGTGGTGCGACAACCAGGGTGCGATACGACTTGCACGGAACCCAGGTACTCACCGACGCACCAAGCACATTGCTATAAGGTGGCACCTCATTCGGGAACTCATTGAGGACGGTGTGGTTCGGCTTGGATACGTCCCCACCTTTTCTCAAGTGGCGGATATCTTCACCAAGGCCCTCCTTCCTGCGCCCCATCGCTCGCTTCGAGCCAGTCTCGGTCTGGTCCTCGACGGCGAGGACGCAGACCTCGAGGGGGAGTGTTAGAAGGCGCACGGAGATTGGCACACCGTGCACCGCACGGGGATTGGCACACCGTGCACCGCACGGGGATTGGGACATCGTGCACCGCACGGGGATTGGGACACCGTGCACCGCACGGGAAAGAGCTGTACTCTGTGCATAGTACATAAACTGGTTGGTTAGCGCTTCTTGCCCATGCAACTGCTTCCCGGATATCACTTACACCGTGGACATCCCGAAGTCGCATCCCTAAGCCCGCTGAGCGCTGTACGAGGCTCCAGACGAGCGATTCTCGGAATATAGGGTCAGTGCTCACTGCGAGATTGACCCCTCCGAAGCGGAAGGGGGGAGACCGCTTCGTCTGCCCGGCACGCAAGCTGCTGTCGAGTGGCAGTGCCGCCGAGCTATGGATGCCAAGAGCCACGACCAGAGCAAGCAAGGTAGTGGCGCGCATGATGCCTGTTGTCAAAGAGGTTTTGGAGAGGTGTGAATTGTCCTGTAATGAGTGTGTGTGCGTAGAAAGCGTGAGCGGCCGGCGCGAGGCTCTCGGCGTGAGTTGGATACGACGGGAAGAAAAGGGAAAGGCGGGGGCGGTGGGGTGAGGGTAGGCAGATGGAAAATGGAAGATGAGAGATGAGAGATGAGAGATGAGAGTGGGGAGTTGGGAGACATGTAGATCGTCTTATACCTCGTCGATGCCATTGGGTTTCGAGCTCAAGATCAAAGTACATCGTCAGTAATCTGATACATGCCCTCGTTCCTGTGAAGGACGGACGGACGCTGAGATTGGAACAGTCAACGTCGACCCGCTGTCAGTAACGTCACATCGGCGCGGATCAGGAGGTGATGATGGCGGAGCGGGGGTTTCAAAACATCTCGTGCGGACGAGGATGCCTTGGAGTGACAAAAGGAGAACGAGATTCATGGACGAGGACGATCAGAAGTTCAGAACAGCGGATAGCCAGTGCCTGCGGACCGACTCGGTGCCTGCTCCTCGAAGATAAGGCACCGGACACTCACCCACACGCACCCCTCAAAGCGAGCGATTTAGGTGAAGATGGTCGTCAAGCAGACACAGCACATCGCGTTCCAAAGGCAAGAGACAAGCCACTGCTGGGCATGTGGACCTCGTTTCACGTAGACAAACACTCGGATTCCGAAACGGCGAACCCATGCCGAGCCCCTCACAGCCGGCCCTTAGGTGACACCGAGCCGAAGCCGCGGGCGACGGAGCGCCATGGCAGGTAGAGTACATGATGTTGCATCGATTGTCCCGTCGTGCTGAAAACCTATAGAAGAGAATACCGTGCAGTACTGATAGTGGTACTTTAAGTTCAATTGTACATCGCGAACCTGCGCGTTATGAGATTGCTGAGGCTCAGCCTGTGGAGATTCCAAGATGGCCACGGGCGTCCACGCCATGCCAGGCCACGCCACGCCGCGCCGCACCACGCCTATGCCTGGTCCCTTGGCTGCTGATGTTGCTGCTCGCCCGACCCCACCTCGTCGTTGTGCTTGGACGATTTGGTCTTGACCGGCTTGACCCACCCGACCTTCTCGAGCATCTTTGTGAGTTTGCCCGAACCGCGGAGCTCCTCCCACAGGTCGGTGTCCCCGATAATCGGCTCGTTGCCAATCATGACGAGGGGGTGATGCCTGATCGGAAGCTCGAGCCTGTCGAAGATACCGTGGAGGAGCTTGAGGTCCGACCTCCCGTGACATGGGATCAAGGTGGGATGTCGTTCTGGCCCGTGAAGCGCGCGGAGCAGATCGAGGAGCGCGTGCGGGAGTCGAGAGTACCCATCACCCCCATACCAGATCACGATGTCGTCCTCCCTCTCGAGCTCCAGTTCGGATAGCCATGCCTTCTCGGCCTCGCTCCCCGGCTTGCCGAGCTTGGAGGAGCCGATGCCCAGCACGCTGTGCGCGTCAAGTGGCATCGAGGGGTCGAGGTTGGAAGGCAGGACGTTGTAGTCCGAGTCGAGCAGGTAGGATTGGATTGCAAGCAGCTCGTGCGTGGCAGGTAGTGGGTGCGCATCAAGCACGGGGCGGACGGCCTTCAACGCTGCGTAGCGTCAGTCGACAGGTTACGAGATACGAACACAACCGAGCTGAGGCCGAGGGGCTGATTCCGGAGCTATGCGCGTGCGGGCGTGCGTGCGGATCACTCACGGTGCGGGACCATCGAGTCGAGTTCGCGCCTCGCGCTCAACAACGAGCGCGAGCGCTTCATCATGTGCGGCGCGCGGATCTGGGGCGGGGTGTAATCCCTGTCGATCGCGTCGGTCCAGCTCCGCGGCTCGTTGGCGACGTCGACGTAGGCGCGTCCATCGGGAGCCAGCGCCAGACGCCGGGAGATGCTCGCTGCCTTGAGGGAGGGGAGTCTCGCGCCGGGAACGAACGTCAGGATCAGGATCGACGACGCGAGGAGTGCCACGAGGAAGAGCAGGCGGACAACCGGTCGGGGGAGGGATCCGGGCATCATCGACAACGATGAGACTTGCGGGGAGGAGGGGACGTTGGACGGGAGGTAAGGCGGCGTGGAGATTTTCAGGTTGTTTGGGTTCTTGACCCTTCGGGGTGTCGATGGCTGCGGGGCGGTCGCGCCTCGCGGAGTCGCCTCGACATCTTCTACCAGGCGAATCGCGACGTGTGGGGCGGTTGACCCAGGCAGACCACGCAGAGGAGAGGGGTACGACTCGAACGCAAAGTGGCGTTGTTGCGGGGTCCGAGGCGACCGAGCCTTGAGATCGGACGTGGAGCCGGAAGCGGAGGCATCGAGGGTGAGGGTAGACCGCGGGATGAGCTCGGTCGGCAGCAGCATCGACTTGAGCGAGGTGAGGCCGTGCTTCGACGTGGTCTCCCGGTCGGCGGCATCGCGCGGCGGAGACGGGGGCGGCGAGAACAGGAACTTGTGGATCGGCGAGGACATGGCGACGGCGGCGGCGACGTCAACGGCGACGGAAGACGGCAGACACAGACGCGGCGGCGAAAGGACTTGCGATGGACCAGCCAGAGTATCCGACGAGCTCTCAGAGCAGGTCGAGGTGGGTCGTGTCGTGTCAAACGAGGTGTACTCGAGTACAGTACAAGTAAGGTCGAGTCGAGGTCGGTTTATCGCTACTCGCTCAGCGAACTAGCGACGACGAGCGAGGATGTGAGGGAGTAACCAAGTGAGGAAGTAACGATCCGATGAGACGGGGAGTGAGTCTCTGTCTCACAGATAGCTGCTAGCTCTATATACCACCTGGCACCGAACCTTGGCGTGCAGTAGTAGTACTCTACCCCCTGATATCTGTGCTGCTCTGCTGTTGCTTCTCAAGCTTTTTGCCTTCCGCTCGACGCGATTGATTTTGCCCTTGTGCGATCTTTCCCCCGAAGGTGCGACTGCAGAGTGCGCCCCGCATGACACGCTCAAGTGAGATGTCGAGGCACGGAACAACGCCACGCCCTGACCGACGCAGACTCGCAGAGGAATCGGAGCGGAATGGCGACGGGCACGGAACAGCGCAGAGTAGAGTCCGACGTAGGGGGCCAAGGGACGCGCAGACTCGACCCCTCGGCGTGACTCTGGTGCGGTGCGGTGCGACGAGATTTGAGTTGGGCAAGCCACATGGCGCGGTCGATCGGGCGCGTCATATCGATTTGGTTTGGAGTGCGGTCCGTCACAGGCCACACACCGGTCACTCGAGACTGCACTGCACAGTGCACTGCAGCGACGCCGCCCACCCGGAGGTGCCGAAGCGTCACGCCGACTCGAGTTGTCCGGCGTCGTGCCCTGTCGTGTCACGCCGGCGCGACGCCGAGTATGCGTCGTCGCCCACCCGACCCCACTGTAATTTACCTCTTTACGCGTTTGACTCTGCGTGCGGTAAAAAACGCCACATGACACACATGCTCATGAGGGCGTGCCTGAAACGCGACCACGGCGGCGCGGCGCCACGGGTCATGAGTACGGATCCATCCCATCCCACCATGGTGACTCGTCTCAGACAGCTTCTCGGTGAGACCTCACCACGTAGCACACCATGAGTCGCTCGCGTGCATGCGACTGACTACATTTGCAGCTAGTACCTAGTACCTAGTAGTAGTTCCTCACGAAGACGAGACCCCACACTTGCGCTCTTGCTCTCCGCTAGTACACCGTAGGCGCGGCGAAACTCCTGCTCATGCTCGGAGCGAACACGCTGGCGAGACTCTGCGGGTACTCCATGAATCGGGGATTGTACCCGCTGCGCAAACCACCCGGGGCAATAGTCTCGCCTGCCGGTCCACCGGGATACGCACTGCTCCCCATCATCGCTCCGCGGGGCGACGACACCGCTGAAGTGGAACCCTGATCGTAATCGATGGTGGTGACCATCCCCCCCGCTTCGAGGTACTTCCGACCCCTCGCCTTGTTCCCGTACTGATCCTCAAACTCTACGACCCTGCTTCCGTCGTTACTGGACCCAAAGTTCCGAGTGATAACATCCCTCGCATGCGACTTGAAGTCGCTCGGGTGAACGTACGCCCGACGAGCAGATTCCTGCATGATACGGTCGATCTGCTGGGGGGTGAAGTAACCCGTGTTGGCTAGCTGGTGCTGCGTGGTCTGAGCGTGTTGAGTCGGCCATGTGTCGCCCACCATGGGGAGACTAGGCGCAGAGTATCCAGTGAGCTGATACGGATACTGACTAACGGAGTTCTGACCGAGCACGGTGTTTGACGGGTACTGAGAGCCCGTTCGCAAACCCAGCGGATGGGCTGGCGAGTCGCCCCCAAGCGCATGGGCGAGCCGCTTCTGCACCTCGGCCGCCACCATGCTCTCGATATCCGCCGACGTGACCCCGGTGCCGGTGCCCTCCTGGGTATCGCGGGTACTCTCGCTGCGATGGGGGACCAGCGCCTTGCTGAGAGCCGCTGAGTTGTCGGAGTCCGTCCCATCGCTTTGGGAGGAGTTGGACTCATCGGTCTTGGCGTGGGACTTGCGCTCGCGATCCTTGCGATCCTTGCGGGACTTGGGGGACTTGGTGGACTTGGTATGAGACTTGTGGCGGGGACTATCGTCCTCCTCGGAATCGTCGATCGGCTCGCGATGCTTCCCAGAGTGAGACGCCGACCCAGAGCGAGACGCCGACCCAGAGCGAGACTTCGACTTGGACCTCGACCTCGAACCCGACTCCGACCTCGAGGTACGGTCGGAATCATCCGACCCGGTCCGACCGGTACGGGATCGAGACCGCCTTCCGCTGCTGTATCCCGAGTCCGAATTGCTGTCGCTGTCCTCGCTCGAGCTGTCGCTCGTCTTCGAGGACTCGCGCTTCCTCGAGCGACCTCTGTGATCTTCTTTCTCGCGGTCCGCGCGGGGTCTGGACGCCGATCGACCTTCCCAGTCGGGCTGGGTCTCCTGCCTCGAACGGGAGCGGGAACCCGAGCGCGATGATTTGGAGGGAGTAGTGGAACGAAGGTCCGACTCTGACTCTGAGTCCGACGACTGAGACTTGTCCGACCGCTCCGACCCCACCAACCCCTCCTTTGTCTGCTGGCGCCTTCGCTTGTCTCTCGTGCTCGCCCCGCTCCTCCCGCTCTTCCCTTCTCCAGATGCGCCCTCCTCGCGACGCCGCTTCGAGCTCTTGTACCCCTTCTCGGTCTCGGAGCGGGAACCACTGTCGCTCGTATCGCCATCGGTGCGACGGCTGGACTTCTTGAGAGCCGACTTGGTCGGCTGCATACCCGCGTTGGGATAGTCGTACTTGCTGGAACCCTTGGTCGTCGCGAGCGCCGTGTCGTGCTTGGGCTTCTTGCTGCGCGAGCGTGCCTCGGTGTTGGGCGCGGACGACCCCGTGTTGGTATGATCAAACCCGTAGGTCTTCGCCCAGTCTCTCACGGTGTCGGCGTACCACCCGAGCGTCTTGGTGTCCCCTCTGTCTCTGAGACTCCTCAGATCGTCCCGATGCGACTTGACCACCGAGTACATGCCATCAGCGAGTCTCCGGCGCTCATCATCCAGCGTGGTCTTGTTGTGGGCAACGCCCGACTTGGTGAGTAACGGCTGGTCGTCCGTGCCCGTTACACCCCGGAGGGCGCCATACATCCTATCTCGGAAGTAGGCCCGGTCGGCCGCCGAGGCATCAGCATAACTCTGCGCGATACCGTGTAGGCCGCGCACAAAGGCGTCTTGGATCTCGGGATTCGCGAGGTCGTCGGCCGACGAGGAGGACCACCGGGATAGATCCTTCGTCGCGGACCGAAAGTCGCTCGGGCGCGAAGACGTGAGCGCGGACATGAGGCTGTGACTATTCGGACTGGGAGCACTTTGAGCGTCGATGAGAGGGGTGGTACTCCTGATGTCGTGGACTTGTGATAATGAGATGCGATTCCTGGGTGAACTTGGGGTGTGGTGGGTGGAGTATGTCCGGTGGCGAAGATTAGTAACGACAGAGCGAGCCCATTGAGCCCACTGGGTTTTCTCAGTGCACGGATGATCGCGGTAAGAGCAGCAGCGAGTCATCCTTTCACCAGGTGGAGCCGTCAAGGGAGGTGGCACGGAAGCCTTCTGCAGCGGCACGAAGGCATGTGGCGCCGGGTGTGCGCGGGGTGTCGTGATATGTACAAGGCGAATGATCGCCGGCGAAGGGTTGTTGGCGGAGGGTAGGAATCCAGCATCTTCACATCACACTGCAGATGTGGCAGGTGTCGGCTGGCGGGGAGTTGTCGGCGAATGAGAGTGACCCAGCAATAGTGACTTTACTGGAAAGGCAAGGTGACGGACGAAGCGCAGTGATTACCTAATCTAGACGGCGTCTCGCAGTCGCCCGAGCATCTCCCGCGAGTGAGCCAAAAGTTCAGGTCTGTACTAGTAGTCCACCACCTTACAACTTCCCGACACCCGTTGCTTCTCTCCTCTCAGCAGCTGGACAACCTGCGGTGCGGCCCTGGTCGCTTCCCCTCTCCCATCCGACCTGATATCGCGCCCCCGCCATGTCTGCGTCTGTACCTGGGAAGTTCGTGCCCTTCGTGCCCGAGAACTGGAGAGGGCTGCGGGGGTGATTAGGCGGGAGACGGGCGGAGCGACGCTCGACCTTACTGGTCTGCGATTGAGGTCATTGGGGACACGCACCGCTCATGGAGGTTGCATGGTTGATGGAACGGACCGACCGACGAACTCGAGATGGCGGATGATGAGCCAGCGGTGGTGAGTGCCCGGCCACACCGTCCACATTCATATCAGCTCTCCGCGGACCGGATCGTGACATTGCTGACCTCTTGTTGCTCCACTTTCAGTGTGCCCCTCTCACCGCAATGGCCGTCGCCGTCACTACCCGCCTCGTGCTCGCGCTCGTGCTCGAGCTCGTGCTCGTCGCCATTACCCAGGCCGTACCTGCCCTGCGCCGTACTCTGAAGATCCCAATCTACCCCTTGCCCTTTCGTCATCATCACGTGGCATTCCCATGGATCCAACGCAACCTCCCCGCCGCCCGCCGCCACGCTGCACCCCTCCTCCGCTATCTCCGCAAAACGCCGACGTCATCCCCCTGGCGCTGGCGGTGGCGGGAGAGCCGAGGAGTTGGTAAGCTGTGGTTGGGTGCTGGTGGGTTCGTCACCCTGGAGTTGATCCAGGGTCACTTGATCTCAGGGTCGTTTTTGCCCCTTTGAGGGATTATGATCCTGCCCCTGGGCCTCCCCCGTCCTGTTGCCGCTCGAATAAACCCGTCGCTGTCGCCGCCACCACCCCACCCCACGCTCACGCTGCTCACGCTGCTCACGCCGCTCACCACGCCCACCACCACCACGCCGCCCTCCCTCGCCCTCCGCCCACGCGCTAAACTCATCTCATAAACACCACCCCACCCCTCTTTCTTGTTTGCCATCCATCCATCCACCCCATCCACCCCATCCAACCCATCCAACCCATCCAACCCATCCATCCACCTATATCACCAACCCCAAGCTACATGCGAAAGACTCTAGACGCGACGCCGCACCAACCCGTACCCGTACGTCCCGTGCGTCCCCCTCCAACCTCGTCTCGATCAAACAGTTACCACTACACTTCAAACACGTCCTCGTCCCCGCGCCACACCCTTCCTTGTCCTGAGAGATCCCGGTTGGGTTCGGTTGGTTCGATTGGTTCGAGATCCGAGTCCCCCGTGGTCTCCAACAGCGAGAGCGAGCTGGCTTGGGGCGACGAGTAATCACTCGTCCACCTCCCCCACCCCGTGCCCACGCTCACGCCTGCGCCTGCGCTCGGGCCTTTGTTATTGTCATTGCCATTGTCACTGCCGTCACTCATCCCGTCTTGTCTTGTATCCACTCGTTGCCCAACGGCTTGTTGACAGACCAAACACAGCTCCGTGATCATTCGACCCAACCCATCCCGACAACACGGCGCACTGCATACACCGAATCGAATCGAGGCGAGGCGTGGAGAACGCAGCGGATCATCCCAAGGAGAGGGGTGCATTGACGGCACGGATCGAGTCCGAGTCGAGGAATAGGACTGGATAGGAGATCCACGAAGGAGACCAAGGGGAGAGAGAGAGAGAGGAGACCGAGCAGGGTGCTACGCAGGCGATACGACTGGCTGTCTGGAGTCTGTCTCCAGGACCCAGGTCGACGTCCATCCTCGAACAGGTGAAGGAGTGTCCTGATCGGGCGATTGAGTGGATTGGCCTGCCGCTCAGTGTCAACAAATCGATTCACATCGACACGTCGCCTGTAACGCATTCGCATCCCGCTCGCTGGCAACCTATCCGCTCCGAGCTCAAGTCATTGCATCTACCCCTATTGCACACCCCAACAACCCCCTCAACTGCATCAGGCGGCCCGAGACCATACTCCGCCGTAACCCTCGGTGATTTTCACCGGCATGTCATCTCCGGTCCACCTCTCGTCGCCCGCATCCGCGTCCTCGTCATCATCACACCAGCCCGCCCCTTTTGCCATGTCCGCCCACCCGTCACGCGCGCCCTCAGCTGCCTCGGGTGTGTCTGGCGCATCCGTCTTTGACGCGAAGAGCAATCACCTCGGCGCTGGCTCCCCTCCCGACGCCGAGCCTTCCCCCATCCAATCGCCCGTGTACTCTGACTCGGGCTCGCACCCACATCCGCATCATTTGCAGACTCCTCAACCACAAGTACCGCCCGGCCCACCCGGTCCTCTTGGCGCCGGACCGTACGCACATGTCGCTCCCCAATCATACCTACCACCCGTCACCTCATCACCACCCCCGCACGCACCGCCATACGTCCCACCACCACAGCACGCCATGGCGCCCGATCCGATCCATTCGGTCCAGATGGGAATGCCCCCGCCTGGACCAGGCATGATGGGCAGTGGAGGACCATGGCAGAACGGACCATGGCGAGGACCCCAACCCGCGCCCCAGCAATATCGACAGGGCATGCCGAACGGTCAGCCCCCAGGTCCCGGGTTACAGCACCAGCTACCACCAAATCCCTCGGAGCCGTACCCCGGCGGACCACGAATGTCGGGCACACCCGGACCGGGACCAGTGCCGCAGGGATCGTTGCTTCAGCACGCTATCATGGGCAACGGCCCGCGACCACCATCAGCACACGGAGAAGGGCGGGAGAGACGGCGGCGAGACAGGGACGACGAACGCGGGGACAGAGACAGAGACGCAGAGGACGAGGTGATCAGCACGATCTTTGTGGTCGGTTTCCCGGACGACATGCAGGTGAGTGCGGTTCCGGGGCTCCCAGCGCACAGCGCGCAGACTCAGATCCAAATCCATGCTGACGATCGCCCCAGGAGCGAGAGTTCCAAAACATCTTCACCTTTGCGCCCGGCTTCGAAGCCGCAACGCTCAAGTTCCCGTCCGGCGCCGGCCGTGGACGAGAACCTACCGCCGCTCTCCTCGCCGAACTCACCCAGATCGCGGCAAATCAGCAGGCGGCGCAGGCAGCGGCGGCGGAGAATGGGGAACCTTTCATGACGGGCGCTCTGGAAGATGCGATTGCGGCGCTCCAGATGGCTGGCACGGCCTCCACATCGTCCTCCACGACGCCGTCAGCGGCTATCTCGCTCACTCCCTCGGCACCCTCTGGACCCGTCCTCGGCGGCCCACCATTACCGTCCGTTCCCACCCGCCGGCAAACGATCGGCTTTGCGAGGTTCAAAACCCGAGCGGACGCGCTGGTGGCTCGAGAGCACCTGCAGGGACGCAAGATTGATCCGCTCACCGGGGCCTCGCTCAAGGCCGAGATGGCGAAGAAGAATCTGCATACCAAGCGGAATACGTCGGGCGAGGAGATTGTCGGGATGCTCATCCGATCGGGTCGACTGAATGGCTTGCTCGGAGTCGGACCGCAGATGCAGCCGCCACAGGCGGGGGCGGCAGTGCCGGGAATGGGAATGGGCGGTCTGCCTGGAGGGCCAATGATGGGGCCAATCGGTGGTGGAGCGATGGGACCCCCATCGCAGGGAGGGGCAGGGGGACCTCAAGTTTACCCCTCGGCCAAGGAGGCTTGGGACTCGTGGCCGAACCATACGGCAGGTGGACCCGTCGCTCCGCCGATGGGTGTGGACCGGGAACGTCAGCCTTCGGGAGAAGATTTGCAGTCTAAACCTATCCCCTCGACAGGATACAACGGGTTCTACCCACCCGGCCCGCCATCGAGCTCTTTCCCCGCGTCTGGATCGAGCGCCTCGTCAGCGCCTCAACCACCCGCGTCTTCCCAATCCAACGCATCCGCCTCGCCGACATTGTCTGTCAAATCGCCAGCGCAACGACCGACGGACTCCAAGGCACTACTCGCGCTTGCGGAAGAAGCAGACGAACTCGAGGGCTGGTCTGTAGGAGGAGCGGTGGGTATGGGGTTCAACGCGCCGGGACTAGATGGATATCTCCGCGGTTCCGGTTCTCAGCAGTCCCGCGACGGTGGCAAGGCGAACAACTCTGGTGCGAACTCGCAACAGCAGCGAGGCGGCGCGGGCGTCTCTCAAGGCCTTGGACCTGGCCCCGGTCTGGCGGTCGGAGGCGGCATGTATCCCATGCGTGGCGATATGACCTACGGAACCTCGCCACCGGGTGGGAGCGACCAGCTCAGCGAGACTGGCCGCGGCATGTCGCTCAACACGGTGAACCCTGGTGATCAGAATCCACCTGTGAGTTGTGTTGGGGTAGATATTGCTCAAAGCGATGATTGGAGCGAATGCTGAGTCTTCAGATCAACACGCTCTACGTAGGCAATCTCCCGGCCATTTCGCCCCCAACGCACCCGCCCAACTTCCTCGAGGAGTCGCTGCGCGGCCTGTTCCAGCGCTGCCAGGGCTTCAAGCGCATGAGCTTCCGTCAGAAGATCAACGGACCCATGTGCTTTGTCGAGTTTGAGGACATCCCCTTTGCCGCGCACGCGATCAAGGACCTGTACGGGCACACTCTTGTACGTATTCGCGGGCCGCGCTTGTGTGATCCACCGAGCTGACACCACGCAGGGCGGCCTTGTCAAGGGCGGAATTCGGCTGTCGTACTCGAAAAACTCGCTCGGTCAGCGCGGTAACGCTCATCCGGCGGGTATCAACACGTCGATGTTTGGTGGCATCGCGCACACGGTCGCTCTTGCCGGCATGTCGACGACCGGCCCGTCTGGCCCTACTGGTGCCACTCCTCCGTCAGGCAGCACGCTCTCATCGAACCCATACGGTCTGGGCCTCTCGCAGGGTTCGCAGCCGATGCAGGTTCCCTCTTCTGCTCCCGGCTTGGATCGCCGATCGTCCGAGGCGACGACACTGTCCCCCACGGCCCAGCCATTCAACGCTCCGCTGCCGCTCGCCACCTCGCCGCGATCTCGATACTTTGGGGGTAGCGTTGGTGCCGCTCCAGGCTCCGGCGCGCTGAGCAAGGAATCTTCCTCGGCCGGCACGTCTTCGTTTGGCGGCTTCACTCCGTCCAGCTCGACTCCCGGCGTTCCATCCACGACCGGAACGACCAACTCGTCGACCGCCCCGGGGCAGGGAGGGTTCTCACCCATGTCGAGCCCCATCAGGACGCCCGCGAGTTTCAGCTGGGTCTCCAGCGGGAACGGTTATGGCGCGATGGGAGGGGCAATGGGTGGAGGGATGAACCTCGGAGGCATGGGTGGGGGTTTTGACCCCTTCACTGGCCCCGTGGGGAGTCTGACCGGCGCGGCGAGCGCGTGGGGCCAGAGCCAGGGGTCCAACAACGGTGCTGGAGGCGGCCAGTAAGCGGCGACGGTCGGGTCGACGGTCTCAATGCCACGACGTTTGCCTGCTCGTCTGCGAACTCGACCACGATCGGTCCCTTGGACCAAACCCGACCTGCCCCGCGCCGCTTGACGCCACGTCGCCCTTCCTTTTCTTCGTCACCTTTACCATCCTGTGGGCGGAGTTTCATCTCCGGCGACTAATCCAGCATTCTTTCTTCCACTCATTCCATCACTCTGATCCAGATTTCTGTAGACTAGTCACTTCCAACGCACACACCACCACACGGTCACCACCCTCTCATCGGTCCCCATCTCGATCTCGGCTTGCAAACACCACACAAACACCACACCACACCGCAACTCATCATCGTCCATACTGCGCAGATCTTTGCTTTTCTCGAATACTTCCACTCGCCGATTTGTTCTATTTCATCCTTGGTTTACTGCTTACTTGGTTCACTTTGGTTTCGACTCGGCTCGACTACATATGTCAATAACATGATACTCGACTCCATACACATACAGGTCTCTCGACTCGACTAGTCGATCCGTTCCATCCAATCGTTTCGCCCGCCGCGCCATCTCTCGTCTCCGACAGCACGGCGATGGCGGGGTGGCGGGTGGGTGGATTGTGGATGGATCTGATTTCGTCGGGTCCGGTCGCGATCTGCGTTTCTTGCTTCTTGCTTCTTGCTTCTTGCTTCTTGCTTCTTCTCTCCCATAGCATGTTTCGATTTGTGACCTGTTCATCTCATCCAACCCATCTTGACCCAATCTGTGGCCCGTGTTCCGTGCCCGTGCCCGGCCCTCTGAGGGTATACATATATATAGCGACGCCGTGACTTGGAATGCATCATTGACAGCAAGCAAGAGGAGGGGGGAAGCAGGATCGAGTCGCCGCTGCCACATGTACAGAGTGCTTGTACGAGTAGTAGCGGTAATGAGCGGGCAGCCAGACCGGTGCGGCCCCGAGGCGGTCACCGTCTGCCCCCGTGGCTTCCCCACTGTTTACCCCCACTCACCCATTCCTCAAGTATACATATCACACACCTCCCTCTCGCAGACTTCCACTGGGCCAACATCGATCCACGCCCGACCGCTTCTCTCGATGTCATCCCTCAGCCCAAAGCAGGCGCAGGCGCAGCACGAGAACGGGAGCGAGCTTAGCACGCTCAGCGCGGCGAGTATCGCCGCGAGGAGGAGATCCAAATTGGCGTATGTCGATGTGCCCTGCCCCACGCGGCGTTGCTCCTATTCGCTTCCTCCCCCCAGAGATCCGGCTGGTTCGGAGTCCGCGTCGTGGGGAATGGGGCGTAGGACGTGGGCCGTGGGACGTGGGACGTGGGGCACGGGACGTGGACAGAACGCGGCTGACGGTGCGGTCTTTGCTCTTTGCAGATGCCAGGAATGTCGCGCGAACAAGGTTGGTCCAGCTCTCGCGCCGTTCGTCCAGTTCCCCTTTCGAAGCCTTACGCCCGACGTCGCGGCGCTGGCCAGCTCTAACTCTGACTCTGACTCTGACTCTGACTCTGACTCTGGCCTTGGCTGAATCTTCGATCCTTGCTTCCGCTCCCCTCTGTGGCCCGACGTGCTTGCCCCCAGCTCGTACCTCTGTCGACCGCGGCTCGTCGTACCAACGGCCGATCTTCACGCCGTCCTGAGTCAGACCATCGCTGAACTCGACAGGTCCGGTGTCACCGACCCCCGGAACCCAATGCCCAATGCACACGATGCGGCGAGTCGACCCGTTTCGTTTCCGACTCCATCTCCGTCCGCGTCACCATCTCCGTTCCAGTCTCCTGCCCCGTCTCCTTCCCCGTCTCCGTCTCCGTCTTCGTGTCCGTCTCCACCTCCACCTCTGCTGGAGTTCAACATTTCACCCTCACACTTCCACCTCCGCTTCCGCCTCGCCTCCTACCTCTGCACAACGACGTCCTTCTGCGCGTCTACGCGGAACTCCTCCCACCTCTCTATTCCGCAGTCATACCTCCGAACACCTATCGCCCGGCCACGCCCCCCTCCCCCACCCCCCCACCCCCCCACGCGCCGTGCTCAGCTTTGCCGGCTCTTTCCCACCAGCACAGCTGACGCTGCTCCGAAATCCCCGCTCGAGCTGACCTCGCACCTACAGATCGCCACGGGATACGCTGTACGGACCCCGTGTCGAGGAAACGAAGAGGACGGCCTCCGAAATCTGCATCTGCGTCGGGGTGAGTGCGACGTGGGTGTATTCATCATCCATGATCCGACTCCATCATGCACCGGCACGACCCAGCGGCACCTCCACTCACCATCCATCCCCGTGACCCGATTGGTCTGCATGATTCCACCCCGAGGTCTGAGCGTCGGTCACGCGCCGGTGTTCGTGTTTCTCTCCTTGTCTGCATTCGGTGTCCGCATCGGTGTCTGCGTCTTTGTCCGCGTCTCTGTCCGCGTCAGGTTCCGCGTCAGGTTTTTTCGGTACCAGAACTAACTCCACTCCTCAGCCATCGCCTGTCCGAGCACCCAGAGCCAGAGCAAGACGACGAGTCATTTCTCTCCAACTTTGTCGATGACGCGGACACGGTGTTCGATCCCGCTCTTGCACTGAATACCAACCCGGCGTCCTTCTCACAATCTCAATCACAATCACAATCTCAGGCGCAGGCTCAACCTCAACCTAGCGGTGTTGAGCCTCGACTCCAGCCTTTTGCGGCTACATCCGGGATCTCGCCCGACCTCACTCAATCCCGGACGCATCTGCCACAGCCCCTTCCTACGGCGCTCTCTGCAACCGGTCTCTTCCCACTCCGAGGACAAGCCGACGACGTGCTCATGCCTCCGGCTTCGGCGCCTGCGCACGCTTCGGCACCTGATGTGTCGGGTACACTCCCCCTCGCTCCTGCAGAGACGGCGCCACCAACCGTAGGCAGCCTTCACAGCCTCAACATGGCGGAACTCCTCGATCCCGCCGATAGGGACGTGCAGGCCTTCGCACCCAAAGCGCCGTTCTTCTCCATCTCCAATACCGGGAGGAGGAGGGTTGCTGGGGGTAGGAACCGGGTGGGGACGTCGAATGATAGGGACGATCCGGGTGCGTAATGGCGAACCTACCCCAAGAGCCAAGTGCGAGCTGCGAGAAGCCGGAGCGGCCAGAGATATAGCTACCGCGCATCCCGTCGCTCTGCTGAACCCGTCGTGGTCGCCGCGTCGTTTCCCGCTGATTTCGCCATAGTCGCGCTTATGGTCTTGAGCGAGGTAGAGGCGAGCTCGCTGGTCCATCTGTGAGTGTCTGGTCAGGCTAGGAATGCCTCAGGCCTCAGGCCACGAGCTCACAACGCTTCAAGGTTCCATCAGAAGCTGAATCCTCTCGTGGCGGTCCTGGATCCGAGGCGTGAGTGTCTCGTCCACCACACTCCGCTCCCAATCCCTCTGCTTCTCCTTCTCAGTCATGTCTCTCTCGGTAATCCTCGTGCCGTTCAGCTTGCGAGATTCCCGCTTCTCGCTGACATGGCACCCCGCACGCCCATGCTCTTGCCCGCGCCCAGTCCACACCATGTCCTACCTCCGCTCCACCTCCTCCATCCTCTTCTCCACCGTCCTTGCCTCTTCCGCCCGCTTCTTCCGCCCCGACCTACACCCCCACCTCGTCTCTCACGCTTCGACCATCCTCGACCGCGCGCTGCACGCCGGCCAAGCCGACACGGGGATCGTCCAGTCCCTGATGCTCCTCACGTACTGGAAAGAACCGGCCGACTCGAGCGGGTGGATGAAGATTGGCATGGCTATTAGATTGGGGTACTCGTTGTTCTGGCATGTGCCCAGGACGGAACCATTGCCGGAGGACGAGACACAGGCGAGGGAGGTGTTGGTGAGTGGCACCGGACACTCCGCAGAGCCGAGCCGAGCCGATTTGGGGAGGGAGGGCGAGTGGGGGAGGAGGGATGGTTCCGGATGGAGGCGGATGGAGGCGGAATCCCTTCCCGTGTCGAGGTAAGGACACGTAGACGTGAGCTGACGCCAAGCGGAACTCGGAGAGAACCTGGTTCTGTGAGTTGGTATAGTAGCTTCATCATGGCGGCCACTGACGCTCCAATCACGCCGCAGGTCTGTTCTGTGAGAGCTCTTTGCACATCTCGAGTCGATCGGCGTATTGACGAATATACCATCATCAGCGTTCGATCGAGGGTGAGTCACACCTCCGGCGAGCCGCGCTCGAATGAGCTGACGCCACCCCTCCAGACTCGCGTACGCATACGGTCTCCCTGCGGTCATGAGAGTCAACGATCACTCCGATGTGAGTGCTTGTGTCCTCATGAAGTCGTGTTTCCAGGCGTATCTCCAGGTATCGGGGTTGCCAAATATCACCCGGCGATCGTCCGCCGAACGCCTGCAGTTGTCTCGGACTCGCTGATGCTGTGCGTTCCAGCCCGAAGTCTGGGCTCGCAGCCATCTCCACCTGGGTCCAAGCGTCGACATGCACATTGCGGCGAGTATGGCGTACGTCAAAGGCGCGAGCCGCCACAGCCACTGCCCTAGTTCCCCAATCTGCTGAGCTCCTCTGGCGTGACTACAGGCTCCAAATTCCGAGCTCGGTGTGATCGCTGACTCGTCCCCCTGCCCGGTGCACAGTCTCTGCAAGCTCAAAGATCACTGGGGCGCTCTGTGCGAGTACAAACAACCAGAGATGACCTACCTGCTCCTCGCGGTGGAGAC
Source organism: Saitozyma podzolica (assembly GCA_003942215.1). Lineage (NCBI taxonomy): Eukaryota > Fungi > Basidiomycota > Tremellomycetes > Tremellales > Trimorphomycetaceae > Saitozyma > Saitozyma podzolica. Next base: position 466,606 of record RSCD01000022.1, on the reverse strand, counting down.
GATTACAAAGCAGTGTGACGCTCTGATAGCGAAGTGGTTCAACCAGCAAGGTGAGCGAGCCGCAAGGGTGTGACGAACTTCACATGTGACTCGTACTCGCCCTGGTGTCGAGAAGCCGGTGCGACTAGTCGATTACGTGGAAGGGAACAAGTATGAACCTCCGGCGGATAGGGAGAGACACACGTACCCTGCAGCGCTGACCGCCCAGCACCCCAACCATGTTTCGACCAAGACGCCGAACATGTCATGCTCTGGTCCATCCTCGACTTCATCTTCGTGCTCCGGCGGTACATCCTCGAGGAGTCTCCCCAGGACCCGCTCCATCTGGACAATTGCCTTAGTGTGGTCTCGAGGATAGCGGACGAGATTGAGATCCTGTCGAGGAACGGGATGTTGCTGCTCATGCAGGACTCGGCTAGTGGCATGACCTCGAGTCTGGTGGTGTTTCTCCGCAAGGCGAGTGGCACTGTGCAACATCAAATCTATATACCGATCCTGCACCCCTGGCTTCAACCCCATATATGACCCTTGCTCCGCATCAGGTCTGGTGTTCGACCGTCTAGGGAGAGACACTCGCGCTCACGCCGTTCTCAGGTCTTCCGGCTCTCCACGCCGTCCCAGAAATCGTACATCCTCACACTACTCCACCGCGTCCTCCTCTCCCACACGAGCGTCACAAACGAAGACGGCAACACCGCGCCGGCGTACGTCGCGCGATTCATCCGGAGGGTTCTCTGTGCGCTCAGCGCCGAGTCGAGAGCAGGGTCTCCCGGTCCGGCGTTTCCCGGCGAGGTGCCGATGCTGGGGCTGCAACTCCCTCTACAAGAGACGCAGGGGCTGGGGCAGTCACAAAGTCAAGGGCAGGCGCAAGCGCAGGGCCAGGGCTCAGTGGGGGACGATTTCTTCGCGATGCTAGGATTGGTACGTCCCGTCTCGCGCCTTGCTATCCCATCTCGTTTCAAGACGTCTCTTCCTGTTTCCTGTGAGGTCCGCGAGGATCCGCCGTGGAAATTATCTATCCCTCCCGCGAACTCAGGCTGATGTGTAACCCGTCGTAGGAGGAATTCACAAACGTGCCCGACTTCGTGTCCCAGAGCGAGGCCGACGACGTGCGGTACTGGTGAGTCACGCTTGAGCGTGGACGACGGACCGTCTGCAACAGCTGGGATAGCATCAGCATCCGAATCAGGATTATGCGGAACAGCCCGAACAGCTGGCTTGGCGGATCATGTTATGAGCCGGTGTAGCTGACTGGAATCAGGGCCAACATGTTCTCGCTGGACTTCATGCCGCAGCCAACGGGGTGATACGTGATACATATCTCGGACATCTCGGAGTGGGGGTGGTTGGGGAGAGCTGCAAGTGCTGTTGTGCTTGTACCAGTGCAGTGCGACGAGTTGTTCAAGCACCGGTCCAAGTACAGTGCATAGACGTCGACGCGTATCGACGTGTCGAGGACATTACCCGTGCCCAACTCTTCTCCTGATACAGACGCGAACCCGCGCTGAGATTGCGAGCCGTTCCAACCCGACCGGACAGCTTCTCCTACTCGTACAGATCCCAATCTCGATTCCGCTTCAAACGCTGGATCCTGATCAAACCCCCCGCTCCTCGCCGACAGCACACCGTCGCCTACTTCCCATCCATGTGCGCCGTGCGCCGTGCGCCTTGCTCAGTGCCCCTGCGCGACCCCCGCCGCCCCCGCCGCGCCCGCTTTCTCCCTCTCCGCAGCTTCGGCGGCCCAGTCCGGCTGCTCATCGCAGACCCGCACATTGTCGCCGAATGAGGCTTCCCAGCTCTCCTTGTTCTTGCAGAAGAGCTCCATGTTGGGCGGGGGGAGCGTGTGCGGCGGGAACAGGCCTAAGAGAAGTCAGCACCGGCCACGGCCACAGCCACGAGACGAGACTGAGGACTTCGGACAGGTGACAAGGAGATGGGACAGGTGTGAAGATATTGAGTGCCGCGGATTAGGGTGAGAGAGTGGGTGATGGGGTATGGGAGGGAGATTGGGGGAGGGGAAGAGGGGAAGGGGGAAGGGGGAAGGGGGGGGGGCGAGACACAGTGAGGATGGAAACCGCGCGTACCGCCCATGAGACCGACCATCTCGGGGTTGGGCATGGTCAGATGCGTGCCGCTATGCTGTCAGCGGGGACGCGGACGCGGGATCGCATCGGTGAAGCTCCGGTGAGGCTCGTTCTCAGCGGAGCGCGATGAGTCGAGTCGACTCGAACGACTCGGACAACTCGGACAACTCGGACAACCCGGACAACTCGCGACGACTCGGACGACTCGGACGACTCGTGACGACGAGAGTGTAGCACGCCCGCTCAGATGACGGATACGACGGGTGCGACGGGTGCTTGACTGGGACCGGCTGACACTGCGCCGCATCGGCGGGCCACAACACATGCACTTGTACTGCACGTACAGGACCTGGACACGAGCGCGCCGTGCCAGTACAAGCAGCTGCCGCTCATACGAGTTCCGATCCATCGAGGTGGTCTTTGAAAGAAGAGCCGCGCCACGCCCACTCACGAGCCGCACTCGGGGCAGAACCACCTCTTCACCTCGTACTTGTTCGAGCTGCGCGTGGTGAACCCCTTGGGCTGGCCCTTGATGTCCACGGCGGACGTCGCGCACATGAGCCACGGCACGGCGCTGTGGCGGTCAGCGGGTTCAGAAAGTGGTTACAGCGCGGTTGCAGTGGTCACAGCGCGTGTACAGCGGATGTGTGGTGGTGTAGCGGATGTGGAGTTTGTGAGGCAGGGGTCCGCGAGTGGGCAGTAGTCGAGGTGCTTAGGATGTGACATATTACGCTGACGTTCAGTGCTTGAGTCGGCAGTGTCGGCCCTCGGCCGCCCCACAGGTTGCCCGCCCAGCACTGCACCGCACTCACGTCGTCCCGCTCGTCTTGCGGCAGTCAATGCAATCTGCTCCCTTGTAAGCGTGGATCAGCCGCCGATATGTGAAGAGAGTGTAGAGGTTGCGGTGACGGAGATATCGTGCGATCCAGGCCTGTCACTTGTACCGTGTGTGCTCTTTGTGCAGTGCTTGTACAGGTGCATGACCGGTGCGCACGGTGAGGTCGGAAGCAAGGGCGTGGTGTGGTGCGGTGCGGTGCGGTGCGGTGCAACCCACGACAGATCCCAGTCATGACATCCCCGTCTACGTCGACCTTGATCGCGCCGCATACGCAGCTGCCGTGCATCTTGCCCATGACGGGTCGTGCAGTCCAGATGATTAGCACGAAACAGAATGTGGTTCAAGCTCGAAAGTCGAGACAATGAGGCGGGACGAAGCAAGACGAGGGGGTTTCTCCTCGCACGAAGACATGTGTGTGGTGTGTGTGGGTTTTATACATATTCCGCAGAGAACGTGTTGAAAGGTGCGGGAAGAGCCGCGGCGGATGACTCGAGTTGAGTGTGCCAAGCAATGCGGCTACGTGCTACAGCAGATCTCAATCTCAGATCTCGTGTGAAGCGCGTGAAGACAACCCGGGATGGCGTAGCCCATACGGATTGAACCGGGAGCGAGCAGCGGCATGTGACGGAGCGGCATTGCGACTCGATGCGTTCATGCGCGTGGTACGCGAGGTTACTTGGCGTGTGTGTACATGACTGGGCTATACATTCGACTTGCGGCAATCGAGAGTCTCTGAGGTCCCGCAGTAATCGTGAGGACCATTCCAGCGGGTTCAGTGCGACCACGACGGAGCACGGAGCTCTTGACTATCGCTCATTGCGTATCCTTGCGCTGGGCTTCGGGGTAGGTTTGCTCCCACGCCGCGAGGTTCCGGCAGAAGAGCTCCACCGACGGTTTGGGGATGTCCCCGATGTCAAACAGGCCTAAGAGGCGGTTCAGCGGGTTCAGCGGGTTCAGCGGGTTCAGCGGGTTCAGCGCGAGGCGGGACCACCCGATTGATGGCGATGTCCATGTCGATGCAAGTAGCGGACTCACCAGCTTTGACAAAAGCAGGACTACCCGCCTCGAGCCCCGTATAGATCCCCCTGCGGCGTCTCAGTTCTGCCTCGAAGCTCTGCACACGGGCAGCACCACACCGAGGCGCCCGCCATGTATCGCCGGACTCACGACCCGCACGTCCCGCAGAAGTAACGATACACTTCCCCGCCGGAAAGTCCTTCGGTCTGATACATCTTTGGCTGGCCTGTGACTTTGAGCTCGGACGGGTCGACCACCAGATTGCCGGATGCGCTGAGCAGTGAGAACAATATCGAGGCGGATGGAGAGTTGGTGGGGTGGGGAATCAAGATCGAACGAAACATGAGCAGAGGAGCAGGACAGCAGGAAAGCAGGAGAGCAGGGAGGCAAAGATCAGCGATGTTGCGACGTTGTGCGACCATATGTGGGCGGGTGAAGGTGGCCAACATACAGCGCTCCGGACTGCCTACGACAGTGCTGGCAATCTCGCTGGAGTCAGCTTATGCATATCGCCGAGCGACGTCGAGCAACGACACCGACACCGACACCGACACCGACACCGACACCGAGCCTCAACGATCCGTCATGCCCCAAGGTCGCCGCACTCACGGCACAGCGCATTGGGCTTGTCCTTGGGCACGGTGACGGTGATGCCCCCGCAGTTGCACTGGCCTGTGATGCTGGACATGGCGAGGGGGAGAAATGGCCAGTAGCTGAGAACGGAGAAACGAGATCCGTGAAGAGACGAGAAGCCGATGATGATGATGATGATGATGATGATGATGATGATGATGATAGTACAACGCCCTGCTCGTCGCTGGTCCGGCCCTAGCCGAGGTGATCGGCGGCAGCTGACTCGCTGACGTCAAGGCGGTCCGGCCCAGCTTCATCACAATGGCCACACAGCTTGCTTCTTCTTGCGTTCGCTCCGCTTCTGCATGAATGGATTTAGCCTCCTCCCATGAGTGTGGTTGTGGTCCTGCCAGAGTCCCTCCTGGCGTCGTCGTCGTCTGCGTACAGCGAGTAACGGATGCGACCAACACGCAATGGGATTGGCCGTGAACGGTTTGTGGTGGGACCTGTCCCGCCCAACCAACCGCGAGGGGATATACCTCGGAAGATTGCTTTTTTCATTACAACTCGACCAAAGTGTTTTGTAATGAAAACGAATAGTTCCAATAACCTCGGCAACTTTTTGACTTCATTTCTCATTAGTAACTTAGTAAATCCACATTCTTCGTTTCCGTCCCGCCGGCGTATTTTTTTTTCTATTCCTGCTGGCTCGCTCGCTCGCTCGGCGCCCGTTCCTGACCAGCATTCATCCACACAACTCGCCAGAACTCTTTCCCACTTTTCCCGGCCTACTTGCTTTCTTTGTCATCTCTCATCGTCCACCTCTCGCCTCGACGCTTTACCTGTAACGATCTCTTTATTCTCGTCGGGTTCGGTCAGCTCTTTCGCTCGGGACGACGTCCATCGTAGGATTTCATACCGCCTCGGGTCTATCTGGATCCTCGGGCCGTGGCACTCCAGTAGCCTCCTGTTCCATCGCAGGTCTTCGCCGGTTGCCGATTCTTGTCTCCCGTCCTGGACGTTGTGCACTGTACACCCTCTCTGCCAGACGGGGGATCAGCGCATTCCGCGTGTAACTCACTTACTCTCCGCGTCGCATTCGCCCTCGACCACCATCGATCATTGATATTTAACCATCGGAGTTGGCCGAAATCGCCATCGAGATCGTGAAGAATGTCGGATTCGACTGGCCCACCACACCATACGCTGTCCGCGCCAGAAGCTCTGGCGGGGGGAGTAGCTGTACTTCCCCCCGATCCGCCAAACGCTCCTCTTGCCAGCACCGCCGGGGACGTGTCGATCCAATCGGCGCCGAAGAACACTCCTGCTCGCGAAGATGAACCAGTGACCGACGCCAAGCAACCCGCTCCATCCCGCTCCGCCTCCCCCATTTCCCCTCTCGCACCCATCCTCTCACGTCTACCAGCCCGCGCCGGCGATTCGAAACCGCCTGAGCCCCCCGCCTTCCCCTCTCAGCCGCCGCTGTCGCCCGCCCGCCTCTTCTCGGTCGCCGTCATCGTCACATTCACAATGATCCTCTCCGCGGGCGGCATGCAGGGCCTCAACATCGCTCTCCCGACGATCGGAGCGGAACTGAACATGCGCGAGTCGGACCTCCAGTGGGTCGCCTCGGCCTACAGTCTCACCAACGGGTGCTTCCTCCTCCTCGCTGGGCGCATGGCCGACGTCCACGGAAGGAAGTTGGTGTTCATGGTGGGCGTGCTGTGGTATGCCGTGTGGCATCTGATCGGAGGGTTCATGCACAACGGCGCGGCTCTGGTCGTCACGAGGGCCCTGGCAGGGTGTGGGGCGGCTATGAGGTGGGTTCAATGGCTTGGTTCGGTGCAATCCGGCTGATCAGATCATAGCACACCCAGCGCCATCGGTATCATCGCTACCCATTTCCGAGGCAAGGCCCGCTCAACAGCCTTCGCCTCGTTCTCGGCCGGCGCACCTGTCGGAGGTATGTCACCGCTACTCTTCACCAGCCTGTATCCACCTTCGCTGCTCCGTTTCTCCGAACTCTGAAGCCCCCGCTGAATCGCGAGCAGCTGCCTTCGGTCTCGTCGTCGGCGGTCTTCCCACCGCCTACTCAAAGCAGACGTGGCGACCCTGTCTCTGGATCCTGGCGTCCCTGGCCTTTGCGATCGCCATCGTGGCGTTCTTTGTCATCCCCACCGATGTCGTGCAGACGACTGACCGGCGCGTGGACTGGGTCGGAGCGGCGCTCGTCACGGTCGGGCTGGTATTTGTGCAATTTGGGATTTCAGATGGCGAAACCGCGCCGCAGGGCTGGAAGACGAGCTGTGAGCGAAAGTTCCTGCCCCTGGTCTAGGGCGTGTGGCGCGCCGAGCTGACGTTGCCGATCTGCAGATATCATCGCTCTCCTAATCATCGGCGTTCTCCTCGTTATCGCATTCTTCCTCTGGGAACGGCACGTCGTGTACAACACCACCCGCCCGCCGCTCATGCGTCTCCAGCTTTGGACCCGCGCCAACGGCCGACTGGCAGCCGTGTACGCCATTGGCTGCACGTCCTGGATGGGCTTTTCCGTGAGTCCGAACGATCCTTCGTCGAGCAAATGTCTACAACGACCGATCCTTCTTTGAGCGAGCGTCTACAACCGCTCCCTACCCTGTTTTACCTTGTCTCAAGACTGTGCTGACTCGCGGCACAGGCGCTGTTCTACCACGCGACACTCTTCTATCAACAGGTTCAAGATACCGGAGCGATCGGGGCGATGCTCCGGTTCATCCCTTGCTCGGTATCCGGCGTGCTGTGCAACGTCCTCGTCGCCAAGCTCATCTCCAAAGTCAGGACGCAGTGGATCATCTGCACTGGAATCCTTTCAACGGCGTGAGTCTGATCGTGGCGCCTGCCCGGGGTTTGGATATTGTTTCCAGTGCATCGCCTGAGACTCGCCTGTTGAAAGAACCGCTGGCGGTCGCATTCAGCACATCGTCTTCGGTTTGGCCAACCTCCCGTGCACAGTGCGATGGGGCTGACCCGCCGCAGGCTCGCAAGCATCCTCATGGCTAACGCACCGGCCGACGGATCATACTGGCGCCTCCCCTTCAATGCCATGTGGATGGCTGTCCTTGGCGCGGACTTGTGAGTGGACACTTGGCTCTGCGTTCCAACAGCAGGGCTGACAAGGCTGTAGCCTCATGGCTACGGGATCTATCTTTGTCGCTGCGCTGGCTCTCCCGGACGAGCAGTCGGTCGCCGGTGGTGAGTTCATATTCACATCCTAACTCTTCCAAAATCTCTTGCCACACCACCTGAATTGCAACGGGTGGAGTGACTCGGACCACGCTAATATTCTCCACCGCAGCCCTGTTCCAGACCCTCGTGCAACTCGGTGGCTCCTTCGGTTTGGCAATAACCACTGTCATCTCCACGTCAATCGACAACCGCTCTCTCTCGCAGGGGAAGCCGCCCCTCGTGGCGCAGCTGGACGGGATTCACGCCGCCTTTTGGCTTGGTAGCGGGACGAGCTTCGTCGCGCTAGGGATCGCGGTGGTGGCGCTGAGGGGTATGGGGGTGTACAAACCCGGCGGAGGCGAGGGGAAGGGGGAGGAGCGGAGGGCAAATAGCGAAGGCGACGTCGAGGCAGCGGTTGGAGATGCGGAGAAGGAGCTGGCAGACGGCGAGGTGGGGGAGGAGCAATTAGGGGAGGAGCACGAGCTCGAGACGAGGGAGAAGACCATGTCGGGCAAAGGTCTTTTCGGGCGGTTCAGGAGGGCATAGACCGCCGCGGATGATTGGCCCGGAACGGCGGCGGGACGGTCCGTTGGGCACATAGAAAGAGGAAATCTCTGGCTAGATTTAGTACACGTATCCATACATGCTTTATACTTGCATCTGCACCGCATTGCATTGTTTGTCTATCGGCTGTCGCAGATGGTCCCCACTCTGTAGGGACTGACACGGCACGGAAAGCCAGAGCAGTGCGGAGTGCGGGCGGACGTGGCCAGGCCGGGGACTTTGACTTTGACTTTGACTTGCATCGAAACGAAACTGTCCCGTACAAGTACGAGTACAATGTGCTTGTGCTTGCACGCTCTATCCGGACTGCCATCCTTACTCGAGCATGTACCTATAGTCGTGGGCAGAAGCCTGGCACCCGATGCCGGCTGGTAACCTATCCACACCCACCGTCCCGTCACACCCACAGTTCCGTCACACCCGCTGTCCCGTCACACCCGCCGTCCGTCATACCCGCTGTCCCATCGTCCCTGTTGGCCTATTACATCTGCTGGCCTGTCAAACCCGCTGTCCCGCCTCCGAGAAGACCCCTTCTCCCTCATACGACTTCTCCCACACCTCCATGTTCCTCGTAAACAGCTCGTGGGTCGGCGCGGGGATCGTCTGCGGGTCGAACAGGCCTACACGGCAAGGCGGGTCAGCGGCGGTCCGTGACGGCGCACACGAGGACGAGTCGGAGGTGGATTGTCCGGAAGTTCTGGGAGGAGTGTGGAGTGCAGAGCTTGGGTCACGAGGACAGTAATCTTGGGACGTGAGAGGCTAGGATCCTAGGGACGAGGTGGAAGGGACGAGAGCACCACGAGAGCACGATCACGAGCACGATCTCGAGCACGAGCACAGATCACTCGAGAAGTGAGAGACTGGAATCACTCGCGAGAAAGAGAAGGGGTGGAACGGACGACGTCACGACAGTGGGTGAATGTCCTGATGGTGGGCGAACGCCTGGATGACGCCGTGACGCCGCGCCGGGGCGCGACCCACTCACCGCCGTGGAAATAAATCTGGTGAGGCTTGATCCCGTCCGCGTACCAGAGTGATCTGGGGTATCATCAGCGCGGACCATCCGAATGGGGGAGCACGCCACGGCCTCTGGCACTGGTGCACCGCACGCCGCGCGCCACGACAGGGGCATGCCATGACGAGCGGCGCGCCATCGTTGTCGTCCGTGTCGCATCGCATCTTAACACCCCGGCCCGCCCAGGACCCAGGCAGATCCCGATTCGCCGACGACACCGCCGCGCCGCGCCCACTTACGATCCGCAATCCCCGCAGAACCCGCGCTCAACGGGTTTGCCCGAGTCGCCAAGCTCGTTGTAGAGTTTCGGGGAGCCTGTGAGGGTGTACTCGGTCTTGTTGCATGGTAGGAAGGGGGCGGCGCTGGAGCTCTGCGATTAGCGGGACGAGACGAGACGAGATGAGAACACATGCGGGCGTTGATGCCTTCGAGAGTCTGTATCACAGTTGGATACAGTTGGGATTTCGCAGTAGTGGTAATGGTGCGAGGGAGGACGTGGTCACGGAGCGAGAGTCTCGTCGGAATGGAGTGGAACGCGGACATCCACGTACAGCGCACCAGTACTCCTCCGGCAGCTTATACAGTCTACTCAGAACACATCGTCAGCTGCGTCCGGCGAGGGCCGGCGAGGGAGTGGCGTCCGTGTCCGTGTCCGTGCAGTCGAATGGCGCGGTGCGACTACTCACGACACAGCGAGATCCGCTCCGGACGGGGTAGACGCACGACGATGGCTCCGCAATTACATCGCCCCTCGAGCGTGGTTTGGGACATGGCGAAGACGTGCGTGGAGGACAAATGGAGCGATGTTGGTCTCGGTCTTCCGTCTCTATGAATGGTCGGAGAACAGGGGAAGCCGGAGGTGGTGCTTGGGATAGCGAAAACGTTGTGCGAGAGATTGATGTTCTGAGTAATCGTGGTGGCCCTCCACCACCCAACTCTCCCCCACTCCCCCACTCGCCCCCACTCGCACTGATTTCCCGTTCCCATCTCCGACGGCAAGCGTACGCTTCAACCCGTGGTTGGTGCGAGCTATGACTGCTCGCGGTCTCATCCGCACTCCGCAATGCACGACGTGAAGCGGGACCGCATCTAACGCGTACACGCAGCCTCCTCACTTGGATCCACAGGAGGAGCGAACCATGCATTATAGTCCCGTCCCGTACACGAGCAAGCTCCCAACAAATGGAAAACAGATCGCCAGCACTCGCGCAGCCTCGCTCCAGCTCACTCCACTCCATCCAAGACGCCCACCACGCTCCGCACCTTTGTCAACACCTCGTCCCACTCCGCGTGCCTGTCGGATAACCAAGTGATAGCCCCTCCCGCACCGATGCTCAGTCCTGAATACCAAATCAGCCCGAACTCATGATCACTTCTGAACCACCGGCCCCACCGCCGCACTCACGATCCCCTTCCAACACGATCGTGCGAATAACGACGCTCAGGTCCGTTTCCCCGTCGACGCCGATGTACCCCAGTGCGCCGGAATATATTCCCCGTCTGCGCCCAGCCTCGAGTTTGTCGAGCAGCTGCACGCTGCGGAGCTTGGGCGCGCCCGTCATAGATCCTCCAGCACGTCAGCATGTCCCCGAACCCGACCAATACACTCCACAATCCAGAAGGGAATTAAGCAGCTCCACAGTGGAAGTGCCGCAGACGTCGAGAGCGTTGGCGTCGTGTCAGAATCCTCACCTGGCGGGAAACACCTCTTGACCGCCTCGACTGTCCCCACGTTGGGCGCCAACTTGCCCCGCACAGTCGTCACGAGGTTGTGCACGCCGTATGATTCCAGCGCGATGAGCTTCGGGACCGCAACGGTTGACGGGGTGCAGCACGACAGCAGGTCGGAGCGGATGAGGTCGACGATCTGCACGGTGCGTGATTAGCAAGGTACGCCACGTGTACTCGGAACAGGTTATGTGGTATAACTGAAGATAACTGAAGGAGAAGAGGCTTGGACGACAAGGTGAGGGAGATGGACATGTTGTGGAAGAAGAGAAGGACGTGTACTCGCCATGAGATTCTCCGCTCGCTCCTTCGGATCATTCTGCAACTCCCTGCCTCTCCTCTCATCTTCCTTCCTCCCCTCCTCCGCGCACTTCTCACTCCCTTTCGCCAGTCCCCCACACCCGGTACCCGGCGTACAGACGCACTGGCCGGGCTTCACCCGCGCCATGGTCCCCTTGATGGGCATCATCTCCACCTGACCACCCTCGATCCGGAGGAACCTTTCAGGCGAGGAGCTGAGGACGTGTACGCCGTGTCCCCGCGGGGTGGATAGTGAGGGGAATGACATCCAGGCGGAGTAGTATGCCGGGTTGAAGGTCCGTAGTCTCAGGTATAGCTCGTACGGATCGGTAACGGAGTTGCTGCCGGTGGCGTCGGCGTCGGCGTCGGCGTTGGTCGGGCGAGTTGATGACGATGACGGTATTTGAGACTCAAAGCGGGTAGTCAGAGTGAGCTCGTAGCTCTCCCCTTGTCGGATCGCTTCTCGACACGAGTCGATCCTGCCGCGATAATCATCGCCAGTCGCGATGGGTCGGAATGTCGGGAAAGCCGGGGCGGGATCCACTTTACTCGGTTGGGGAGACGACAGGATCGTCGAAAGTGACGTGACGAGCTCGTCGTATTCCCGCACCGAGGCGCCGAACTTGATGCCCTGCCAAACAAGCCAGGAGATCATGTCCGCCTCCGCTTCCGCCTCCGGTGATCCGCTCGAGGGCAGAAACGAGACGTTCCCAAGGACCGCCCGGGCGAGCCATTCTCCATCGCCCGTCCGCTGTGCCATACTTGGCACCCACGCCCAACACGCGTCCACTTCCTCGACCTGTTCTCCGGCATCGTTCCCCGCCTTTGGCCTGCGCCGGTACCCCGCCAGACTCTCCTCCTTCATCTCGTACCCGAACCAGCCGACCCAGCCTCCTCGCCATCCCCCGCGCACCACCTGCGGCGGGAGGTGAGCAGCGAGGGTAGCCTGTCCGTCCGAGAACCAGTCCCAGAACGTCGTCTCGCCTAGATCAAGCGTGATCGGTGCCTTGTCTTGGCGGTGAAGCGAAACTGTCCGCGAAGAGAGAGCGTAGGTGAGCACGAAAGACGGGATGGCAAGTGACGCGGTGGTGGACCGCAAGGGCTAGTGGGGTTTCAGCATTCACTCCGCAATGTCATTACGGGGAGTGCACTTCCCGAAATACTCACCGTCTGCCCATCGAGCCAGATCTCGCCGACAGCCCTCTCCTTCCCCTTTCTCGACCTCACAACCTGCTCGAACACCTCCCTCGTCTCCACGCCTTTGCCGACCTCCCCAAAACTCCTCTCAACCAGCCTGAAACCGCGGAATCTCGGCACTCGGCCCGGTGCATTTAGGCCGCCCACCGCATTTACATTCGCATTCACATTCAACCTCGCACCCTCATCCGCGTCCGCCTCATCTCCGGATGATTGTGAGCCCTCGGGGGATATCGGCGGGGTCGGCCAGGGTCCCCCGCCCGGCGTGCGGGGTGTGGACGGTCTGGAAGAAGGCGCGGCGGCTACGCGGTAGGCGCACGCGGAGAGGATGGAAGGGAGAAGCGAAGGGTAGGATTTGGGATTGGAGTGATGCGCGTCAACGGCGAGCAGGAAGGAGCGAAGCAGAGCAGTGCCGCGCGTGGAGGAAATAGACTGGGATACGTCAGTATGCCGGCTACATAAAATTCGGACGGCGCAAGCTTGGCTGGAAAGCAGACGTTCAATGTGTCGGCACGCAGACTTACCTCCGGATGGTACTGCACTCCCCAAATCGGGAACTCCTTGTGCCTCAGACCCTGCACCGTACGCTCCTTGCCCGGCGCGGGGACAGACCATGCAGTGACCTCGAGCTGATCCGGCAGACCTGAGCACGGCATTCAGCAAACATATTCCAGGACAGGATCGGGATCATGATCACTCACTCGTCGGATCCACCGTCAGACTGTTGTACACCACCACCTCGAACGGCTCGGTCGCAGTGAAGCCATCTTTCCATGCGGGGGAAGCGAAGAGGCCGAGAGCAGGGTGGACCGGCAGCACGGGGACGACGTGACCATGTGTGATCTGGGGAGTGTTGATGATCTGTGAGAGCATTGTTAGAGGACTACTATGCCCCAGGGAAGGTTGAGTGACGCGGCACCCACTTTGCCGCCGAAAGCCACGCCGATGGCCTGATGCCCCAAGCACACGCCAAGGATGGGCACAGGATGCAGGCGGAGCAGCTCGAGCGCGAACCCGATGTCCTGGGTAGAGAGTCTCAGTCTACGCGATTCATCCCTGCCAGATCTGGCCACTGCTCACCGACGACTTGTCCGGTCGTCCAGGTCCAGGCGAGAGGATCACACAGTCCACATTGGGGAGCACGTCTTGGCGGAACTGGTCCCTTCGAAACGTCAGCGCGCCGACAAAGAAAACACACGCCAGTGGGTGTGACTATGCGTACCACGAGTACCGATCCGCCTTGACCACGACGACCTTCCGTAGGACCTCGGCGTCCGAGTAGAGCTTGGTGAAGAGTGTGAGGAGGTTGTTGGTGTCTCCCCAGATCATCAGCCGGGCAAGTAACAAGAGGGGTGCAAGGGAGGCAGCTCACATGAGTCGTAGTAGTCCAGGATCAGCGTCCTGGGCAGGGGCGGAAGCTCCATTTTGGCCAAGACGAAGACGAAGATCCCTAAGATCGGACTTCTTAGGAATGAGAGTTGACGGTGGTAACGATGGGGTTGTGATTTTGACTTTTTCTGACGACGTCCGACGCCGAGTAGCCGGTTGCCGCGATGGATCTGTAATTGAATTGTAATGGTGGAAGGGCAATCAGATTACTTCCGAGACTAATCTACTAATCTACGATTTGATTAGAAATCTGACCCACCCCCGCCAAGCTCCGGCCGCCCCCAAGCGTAATGTTCGTAGAGGCGTAGCCCATAACTTGTCACACCCCTCATCTCTCCAATCACCAGCTGTCGTCTAGCGCCGTGACACGAGCAGACGGGTCCCGCATGACCGCCCCGCCTCCCGACATGTCACAGACCTTCGCGCTCAAGTCGGCACTGCGCAAGAGCATGCTCCGGCAGCTCAAAACCCTGCCCGACGAGCTCGTCGAACAGCAGTGTGAGCGAATCGTGCACGTCGCAGTGAAAGTCGCTGCCGCTGTCCGATGTCTGGGATGGGGGTGTGCCGCTGATAAACCCCAGCGCAGGCCGTCACGAACATCCTGTTTGAGGCTCCGTTCTTCCGCAGAGCGAGGTCCGTCGCTTGTTATCTCAGCATGGCGCATGGCGAGCTCCGCACGAACGGCATCGTCTCGGAAGTGCTCCGGAGAGGTGAGCAAACACCACGGCATACCGAGGTATTTGCACTTGACTGACATTGTAACTCGTAACAGGAACACCATTGTTCATACCCTACCTACCCCCTCCCTCCAGTTCCAGTTCCACTTCCAGTTCCACCCATTCCCCCTCGGCCGTCGCTCCGCAAATAGCGACTCCCGCGCGCCCCGTCCCTCACGAGATGAGGATGCTCCGCCTCTACTCGCCAGAGGACATGCAGAGATGTCCGTTGGACAATTGGGGTATCCTCGATCCGGGGGAGTACAGGCGAGACGTGCCCGAGGAGCAGCACGAGCGGAGAGAGGATGGTGGGTCGACTCGGTGGCCATCGCTGCGTCTTGCTCAGTAGACATAAAGTCAGTCTGACGGAGGCAGCGTTGGATGGCACAGCGCCTGATCTGGACCTGATCCTTCTGCCCGGCGTGGCATTTGACGAAGAATGCAACCGGGTAAGTGATACCTCCTCACTCTTGATACCTGCGCAAGGCTTCGCTATCTACTGTATCTTTCCGCCGTACCCGCTGACCCCTGCCCAGCTCGGACGGGGCAAAGCGTACTACGACCGCTTTCTCGCTTCCTACACATCTTCACGCAAATCTCCTCTCCTCGGCAAGTGGTCTTTCGTATCTCCACCCTGTACCTGACCTATCACGATATCGAATAGCCAGAACAGACGCGACGCGGCACACCGCCATCAATCCAGCGCTGATTCGTCGTAGTCGCCCTCGCGCTGTCGCCGCAACTGCTGCCGTCCGGTGACAAGGTGCCGACGACGGACACAGACTTCCAGCTGGACGGGGTACTCTCCCCCTCGGGACTGGTCTGGAGGCAGGGCAGAGAGCCGGAAAGATGATACTACCAGCATGGATCATATCGTGCCGAGTCGGTCGGCGCCGGATCACAAGTCCGTGGACGTATGGGTATCTGCCGAGGCAGGGCCGGACGTTGCGAGTTCGGAACGTCCGACGAGCAGACGAGTAGACGAGCGGACGATTAGACGAGCAGACCAGGGCTCGGTCTGCGGGTCAGAGGAAAGCACTCGGCAGCTTTGAAGGCTTTGTGAACGATTCCGGGTCATTAAATGATACATAAGCAGATCATCCCAAGAGTCCGTCGTGTCCTGAGTACTCGCCCACTCCCCAGGCTAAAGCCTTGAACCCCAATCAAAGCTAGTGCTGTCCGCCAAGCGAAGCACCAGCCACGCCGCCCCAAGCCGAGCCAAGCGCCTCTCCCCTCGCGCCTCTCGGCTCACTCGCCGTCCGTCATGATCGCCAGGAACTCTGCTTGGCTGATCTCGCCGTCCTGGTCGAGGTCGAACTCCTCGATCATTGCTTGCCTATTCGCGAGAGGCCGGTACGAGAGAACAGAGTTCCAGTACACGAGATAGACAGGAGGGGAGTGCGGAGGGTGGAGGGTGGAGGGTGGAGGATTCGCGGAGGGAGGCGGTGGGGCGAAAGCGAGTTCATCAGCAGCGAGGTCAGGACATGAAGGGATATAGAGACAGCGAGGAAGTTCGAGATTGGCAGCGGTTTGAGGTGAGATGAGGCCAAATGAAACGAGGCCAGAGGAAACGAGGCGAGAGAACCCGCGTCAGCCAATATCCCGCCGAGCTCGAACCACACGTACAGCTCCTCCTCGCCCAAGTTCTCCCCAAGCTCCTTCGCCACCCTCCGCAGATTCTTGAGCGATATCTTGCCGGTGTGATCGTCGTCGAAGAGCGCAAACGCGCGGCGGAGGTCTTCCATCGGATCCCGCGCGAGGAGCTTCTCGGTCACTGTGGATGGGCAGGTGGGGGGTGAGGGAGTGTGAGATCGAAGCGATCCGGTGCCAAGCGAGTGAGGTGAGGAGAGATTGTTGTTTGTGTGAGGACCGGGAGAGTGGGAGTGGGAGTAGTGGGAGTGGTGTCAACGAGGATGGGGATGATGCGAGGTTGATATCGCGACGTAGTGGGTGGACATTAAGTGGTCCCGGAGCAGCATGGGATCGACGAGAAAGGAGCGAGATGAAGAGCAGTCACGATGCAGAGAAATCATTGTCAGCCCGCACACCCACCGCCTCCCAGCCCGTGCACCTCGCTCGGGGTACCACCTTCCAGTGTCACTCGCACCACTCACTGATCCGCTCAAACGTTTCGAAGTCCATAAACCCATCCGACCCAGGCCTCCCATTCTCCTTGAGCAGCTTCAGTATCTCCGCCTTCTTCAGATCAAATCCCAGCGCCCGCATCGCGACCTTGAGCTCGTGATAATCGATGAACCCATCTTTGTCCGAGTCGAACAGCTCAAACGCCTCCTTGATCTCCTGCCGCTGGTCGTCTGTGAGGTGCCGTTGTTGCTGGACCGAGGGCGCGAGGGGCTGGGATCGACGCGGTTTGGGCTTTTGGTAGAGCGACATGGCGAGGGCGGGAGATGGGGCAGGGGGATTGGGGAATTGGAAGTGAGATGAGGTGAAGAGAAACGGGACGTGTCGGTAATCTGATCGGCGGGGGCAGCTCAAGAGTGTTGTGTTTATCCTTGGGCGTGACGGAACGGCGGTCTCTGGAGAAGCGAGTGTCGGCTCAAAGCTGATAGGAGATGTAGAGATGGGATAGGGATCGTAAAGTAGAGCCCGACGCAATGTTGTTGGTTTCGACGCGACGCGACGGTGGACGAACGGGATCAAAATTCACCACCCAACCTGAAACACCACCACCTTGCCTGGAGTTGGCCTCCACCTTGGACGTCCGCCTCAAATGCTGCACCCCACCCCAGACGAAGTCTCATCTTCTCACCTCTGTCCCACTTCTGTGCCCCTCACCCACCGCCAGCACCTACACACTTCTAGCCCGGCTCACGGGACATGTCCGCCCATTCTGCAGGTGGAGGGTCTCCGAGTGTCCGGCAGCTCATAGCGCGATATCAGTCAATCGACTCGTCATCGTCGTCGCCCAGGCCGACTGTACCTTCGCCCCGACCCGCCGAGACGCGATCGCCAAGACATGCACGGCGGGGATTCGCAAGTCAAGAGCACGAAAGGGCACACAAGTCAGAGAACAGACCGCTACTCGAGGCTATCAACGATGTTTTCTACGGCTCCGATGGCTCTAGGACAAGTGGGGTCGCTCAAATGCCACCTTCCCCCTCGTATCCGGATATCATCGCTTCTTCAGTCTCGGAGGAGGACATATCCACCGGTTCCCAACTGTCGAGAGACAAAAATTCACCTGTGCAAGATCGGAACATCCGCAAGGTGAGTATGAAGCGGTGAGATGTTATTCGAAGCCAGCGAACTTGTGATTTCCGCCCTTTTGACGAGTATGTTGTAGCCTGGAGACTGGTTCGTCCCCGGACACGCCCAAGAAAGTACAGAATCACACACCCATTATCGCCCTCAGATCGGCACAGTGACTCCTCCGTCGATCAGTCGCACGACTACATGTAGCTCCCCTGGCAACGACATCGACGACGACAAGCTCGACCCCGATTCCTTCTTCGTGCCCCAAGGTCTCACCACTACCACTTCGCCCCGAGGGTCCTGCCACCTCTCGCTGCAGAGGTCGACCTTGTCGATACGCCCAGTGACTTCGCACCCTTCTCCCAGCGGTCCCCGCCTACGCCACCCCGCGATGAATCAGACCTGGTCTCCCTGTCTCCGCCGACACACGCAGTCTCGCCACAGGAGCTCTCGTTCTTCCCGACGCGTTCATCCACCCCGTTCCCGACCCACCACAGCCCCCCTGACCATCCCGTGGAGGACAAGTATATGGCGGCCGCGAGACGCGCCATCACGCTCGAGTCGCGCCTTCCTTCTCCACCGCTGTCAACTCATTCTCAACCCACTCGGACTCTCAGCAGTGACAGTTCAATTCTCTCGCCGACGGCCGACACTTCCTTCCCCTTTTTGTCCGACACTTCTATACCGTATGTCGGCGTGCGGAGGCTCAAGAACCTCTTGCGGGGCCCGAAGAGGATGGCACCACCCAACACTCCCTCGGCATCCCCTGTGAGGCGATTTCTCCAGAGGCGTGCGGAGCAGGAATCGCGTCCTTCTGACGCCAGCTACGAGGACGACCGGGATGACAGTGCAGTCTCCGAAGTCGGTCGTGCTCGCCCTCCAGGTAGGTGTACGCCCTCTCGCCGAATCCTCCTCGCCGTGCACTCTATTATAGTACTACCCTGCGGCACTGTCTCACACGTTATGTATAGGCCGCCTGGAAATGCGCGATTCGCCTGACTCACATCATCTCGCCGCATGGATCGCCGAAACCTCCATTCTCACCTACTCCCACGTGTCTTTCCAGACCGACTTCTCTCCCTCCCCTTTCCCACTCCATCGTAAAT
Source organism: Saitozyma podzolica (assembly GCA_003942215.1). Lineage (NCBI taxonomy): Eukaryota > Fungi > Basidiomycota > Tremellomycetes > Tremellales > Trimorphomycetaceae > Saitozyma > Saitozyma podzolica. The sequence continues at coordinate 447,662 of RSCD01000022.1, read as the reverse complement.
ATTCCTCCTCCTCCTTTCGCGAGAGAGACATCTCCATCAATTCGCTTCCCGCTCCGGAGACTCTCGCCGAGCTCTCCATCCCACGGATCCGTTTCCGGGAAATGGACGAGTCATTCGTCGCGTCCCTGGAGCGTTCGCTGGTGCTGGAAATGAGGACGTCGGAGGTGGGAGGGCGGCAGGGTCTCCCACAAGCGCTGGAGACGCTTTGGGAATACGGAAGCGAATCATCGCCGGACGATGGGGGCGAAGGATATGAGAGTCTTGGAGAGGAGGTCTTGTCCCAGTTCCCGGGCTGGGGACCGCTCGATGAGTTTCGGATCGCGATGCTCCGTCTCGCTTGGAAGTGAGAGTGACGAATCGGGTCGGATTCGAGATTACCGCTATGACGTGATACATGGACATTACTGTATATAATGTGCGTTCAGTGTATGGCTAGCTACTGTACGATTGAGCAGTCTTCCTTGTAGTAAGACGAATACCTGTAGTGCATGTCTATGTTATGAGAACCATTGATTTATCCGCTTCGCTCGAGTCCGCGTTACATACAGTATGCTTTGTCCCTGGAGATTCTCTCACACGTAGAGTATCAGCGAGATGCGTCGTGTCTCATCAACACGATTTGTTACACGTATCAACTTCACACCCTCAGACGTCGTGGCTGTCGGGGTGCCGGGGAGTATAAGAAGATTGGCCAGGTGTTGACGCTTGTGTGCCGAGACCGGGAGAAACAAACCTATCAGGTGCAGAGGTAAAGACAGTCTGGATAAGAGTCTCAAGCCGTTGCCGACAACGAGATCTGTAAAGGGACGGAAACCATGCATGGCAGGCAATCTAGCGAAGGAGTGAAGAGGGGTCGAGTCAGAGTCAGTGAGGCCGAGTCATTGTCCGTGCGTCGATTCTAGGTATCTTCGATCGTCTAAGCGTCGTCCTCGCTCTCTCCTCACCATCCGACATGTCGGTAGAAGCACAGCGAGGTAGGGCGAGTGAACGAGCAGTCGTGATAGGGATTGTGGTCGTTGTGGCGTGGTAGGGCTCGGGATGTCCCGCGCCTACGATAGCGTGTAGAACACCTGCTGGACATCGCCGTTGTTCGAGCACTGCCAGGTCTGGACGTTCTCGAGTGCCGAATAAGGGAGGAGGCTCTGGCCGGTGGAACCGCGCTCGACGTCGAGGCACTGGCCTGGAGGTGTCAGCCGGGATGAGAACCAAGTGACGGGGAACTGGAACGGCGCGGAGGGTGTGAGAAGTGTTTGAGGTGCGGATTGGGTGGACGTCGGAGATTGAGAATGACTAGTCCAGATTGAGGGTAGGGCAGGGGGCAGAGAGCAGAGGGCAAATGGACGAGGGAAGGAGAAGGAGAAGGATAACGCAGCGGCACAAGCGGCACTCACCATTGCTCAGCCCGAACGTGTTCGAGTTGCCCGCACCCCTCTTCCAAGTCTGCTGGATCAGACCGTCGTAGCACGTCCAGACCTTGAGACCTGAACCGTTACCCGGGTTGTTACCCGCGTCGAGGCAGAGGTCGGTGTTAATGATCCGGACGGGACCGGTGGCGCCCTTGGCGGGGACGTCCCATAGCTGGGCCTTGGAGTTGGGGTCGTTGTTGTCGAAGCAGTACGTGCTGGGGAGGGGTCAGCGGTGGCGCCAAAAGCTAGCACGGGCTCGTGGGAGTTCGGCGCGACGGAAGGTGGAATAAGAGATATGTGCCGCGTCATGGAGAAGGGAGGTAAGTGGTGAGTGGTGGGTGGTGAGTGGTGGGTGGTGAGTGGCGAGTGATGAGTGGTAAGAGATTCTGGACAAGACTGAAGAACCGCCACGCCGCTCACATCTCAACCTCCGAGCCGACCTGGGGCGCCCCACCCAGCGCGCTCAGACACAGATCGTCCCGCCCATACGGATGGAGTCTCTGGCCCCCGCCGACCGGCGGGTCGGGGTACACCTTGCCCGTGGGGATGTTGGGCGTCACCCCGAAGGAGTCGACGAAGCGGAGGAAGAGGAACTGGTCGAGGTCGCGGTTTGGGAGGAGGCGGAGCTCGAGGTGGTAGTGGGCCCGGGCTGGGTGTAGAAGACTGCGGAAGGCGTCAGCGTGAGCCCGATCCGGTACAGCGACGTGATACGATCAGGAGGCAGCGAAGGCGTCGAGCAAGGGAATAGGACAAGGGCAGGGGACAAGAGAAGAGGATAAGGGAAGAGGATAAGGGAAGAGGAGGACGGGTATACAGTATCCTGCAAGTACCAGTGCAGTAGTCGTGCTCGTGCCCGTGCCCGTGCTCGTGCCACACACTCCGCACTCACTCTGGTTGGTGTTTCCCGTGGTGCACTGGTACGTCTGGATCCCGTTCGGTCCCTCGTCGAGACACTGGGTGCCGCCGGTGATGGCGATGCGGTCGTCGCCGGTGTAGTACCATGTCTGCTGCATGAGACCGGGGTAGGAGGTCCAGATCTGCGAGTGTGAGCGCGGCTCATGTGGGTGGGTCTGGTATCGAGTAGCTTCTCCGTCTGGAAGTCTATGGCGCCGTGGCACAGGGGCTCTCTGCGACTGTGTCCACGTCCACGTTCGCGCCCACGTCCACATTCACGTTCGCGTTCGCGTGCCCACCCTGCATTCGTGCCCCGCCTGATCTCACTCACCTTGAGGGGCCCATTGTTCGTCGGGTTCGTCCCCGCATCGAGCGCAAACCCGTTGTGGCCCGAAACGAGCACCGAGCCGCTCCCGGGGTTAATATCCCACGTCGTAGCCTGGCTACACGGGATGGAGACCACCGCAGTTCCGTCGGCGTAGACGGCCTTCTGAGTACCCCCGTTCACGGAGATGCAGAGCCCGTCCCGGTTCGCTTTGATGAGTACGCCGGTGTAGCGCTTGGAGGGGTTGCGCTGGGCGAGGTCCACGGGCTTGGCGAGGGTCAGAGCCGGGAGGATGGCGACGAGCGCGGCGAGGGCGAGCATGGTATGTCGGCGAAGGGCGGGGGCGGGCGGGGGGAAGGGAAGGAAGGGGGTGCTGGCTGTTACTGGAGGTTGGAGGTGATAATGCGTGGCAAGGGGAGAGTCAAGCGAGTAGTTGGGCTGACAGGGGAGTGGTAGTAGGGTGGCAGGCGATGGGAGGTTCCGTTGAGTGCTCGAGTGGTCGAGAGGTTGAGTGGTTGGAGGTCGGAGGTTGGAAGGTTGGGTTGCTGGGAGGTTGAGTGGTGAGAGGTTGAGTGGTTGAGTGGTGGGGTAGTTGGGCAGTTGAGTGGTAGGGCAGTTGGGTGGTCGGGTGGTTTGGCTGGTAAGGCTTGGCAGTGGTTGTGTTGCAAGACGACTCTTTGTTGATGGGTCAATATCGCCTCCCGCTCGACCACTTTATATACCTCTTTTCGAGCTCATCAGTAGGTCTTCCGCAGGTCATTAGCGACCTCGGCGGCCGTCAGCACACAGCACACACAGCGCAGACAGCTCGCACAGCCTGCACCACCTCACTGGGGACCGCCGTCTTGTAGGTGGGGCATGAGTCCGGGCTCAGACTCGTCGCCGCAATATTGTCCGCACCGAATGACAAGAGCACATGGACCGATTGGATCCACTCCATCTCGAACGCTCGAGCACTCACTGACTCCCCCTCGCCTCCGCCCGCGCTTCCCCTCGTCCATCGCCTCCGCCGCGCGTGCTTCTCTCGCCGTGCATTCCGAATGGTGAAAAAGAAGGATGGATTGGGTGTACGGCACTACTACCGGCACGGAGGACGGGCTCGTCTCGTCATCGTCCTTGGAGAGTAACCCGGAGGAACGATCGCCTACCGGTCATGCCGCAGGCACGCAGGCTAATTTTCTCCGATCGAAGAGGGCCTAGACATGGAAGCGCCAGGGGGAGGGTACGAGGTGACACAGCGGTGGGGATGCTCGCCATGCAGTCGGTAGTGAGCGACAGCGAACCCTAAGCGAGGAACATGCGTTGCCTTGCCAGGCTGTGCGGGGACAGCTCCATGACGCAGGCGACGTACTGCTTCCCGGAGAGTAAATTGTACTCGCATTCAAACTCCTTCGGCAAAAAAACACGAGCAGGCCTAAGAGCAAGGGCGCGAGCGAGAGCGATCACTCTGCCGGGAGCTCAGACGCGGGTGGAAGCACGCGGGGAGAGCACCGTGGAAGTGGGATTCAGTACTCGTACACCACCTGTCAGAAAAGGCAAGGAGGCGCGGGTTGGTGCGTAATTCACTCATCTTGAACTGCTCCTGCTTGTCGGGAAAAGCGTCGGGAAAAGCGCCGCGCGAGTGTGAATCGTTGTCACTGCCACTGCTTGGGTGTGTTTCTACTTACTACATGACCGTCCGCCGCGGACATGTCATCGCTCCCCGTCGCGGGAGACCAACCGACTTGCGACGCGCGCGCGAGGCGATGCCACCCACCCCCACCCCAATGGACTTGGCTCGTGTGCAACATCCACTTTCAAACGGAACGGGACGCGGGAGGGGTCGATTCGACTCGACTCGACTCGGTTCGCTCGCCAAGATGACACGGGAGACGGGAGTGCGTCGAAGGTTTGGGAGGTTTGGGGAGGGAATCGAAAAGGAAGGGGTTGGGAGGCATGTGGCACTGTACGAATACGATTACTGTAGGCACCTTGCACGCACCTTGCACAGATGTTTGGTCTCGGATATTACCTCGGCAGTCGCAGAGCAACGATGATCCCACGGTGCCGCACACTGGAAGCATGCGCTTGACAACGCCACGGACTGCCCCTGACCGACCACCATGTGCAGCGGTGCAACGATGCAACCATGCAACCATGCAACCATGCAACCAATTGGGGCCGAAGTCGAAATACCGCGGCGAGGACGTATCAGCGTTGACAAGCGAGGCATCATGCGCTGCGAACGCCGCACTAGGGGTCGGATTTCTGGTTGAGACCCGCGTGAGACCCGTGCGTGATCCCAGAATGCGTAGAGCTCTGTGCGCACTGCTCTGTGCTCTGCAGAAGGATCAAGACTGGCGCAGGCGAGACTGGCGCAGGCGAGAGAGGTGATCCAACCAGTGCGAAGCCGGCGCAAACACAAGACCTTCCCTCGCATGAACTCCTGAACTACGATCATGCGCGACTATACTCGTACTTGCACAGTACAGCTTGCACAGTACAGGTACTCATAGTATACCCGCACGACGCGATTCGCCCGAAGCTTTCACCACACACACCTCAGTGTCCGCTGTGAACGGTCTTTGTCCAAGTTGACTCGAGCGACTCCCCACCGTCCCCACCATTTGTCTCCAATGCCGTGCATGTTTCGAGGGACGGGACAGTTCGGGCTAATCGCTACGGTGATACTAATGGATACTATATTTGAACGTCTACTTTGAATCTATACGGGACATGTTGCGCCCCTCACCAGTAAACGGGAGGGGGAACAGCAACACACACACACACACGCCAGACACACGGACGCAGGCGCCTCTCATCCCGACTCTGGCGCCGCACGGTCTGCATCGCACCGTACGCCGCGGCCTTGCGCTCACGTCACCTACTCGTTTGGCTGCCTAGGCCGGGTACTCTCGATGTCATCTGAACCAGTCCGTTAGCTTGATTGCGCCAAATGATCATGCTAAAATGGCCGAAGTGCTGTCGACGCAGGTGACAGCGGACTCGCGACGCGCCACTCACGCAAAAACGACTCGTACGCCCACTCGACCGCTTCCGCCGCCCAATAAAAGTCGCAGTGCTAAAATGTCAGCGGGTCCCTCATGCCACGGCGAACATCCGAACCACTGGCAGGCGCCAGACGCGCTTCAAATACGCGCCTGACGAAGGATCCTCGCTCACCTCGCTCTTGTCCAACTTGGTCACCTTGATGACCTTCACGTCCTTCTCCTTCTTCTCGAGCCTCTCAAGCAGCGGTTCGGTGAGGACGAGGTAATCACGACCGCCGTAGTATATCGACAGGGGCGGGAAACGGTCATCGAACCACCGATCGAGCGTGTCGTCCAGCGTGCATTTACGGTCGGCGAAACCGCCCTTGCCGCACCACCTGCGACGGTGTCAGCGGGATTGCTCAAGGAAGGATCATGGCACACTACAGCCCGAGCTGGGCTGAAATAGCAGGTGTGCACGATCATGGCTGGAGCCGCTGCAGCCCAGCTCGAACTGAAATAGCAGGACCAGTATACACAATGCCAGTGTGAAATCGGATCGATCGCCGGTCTCGGGGCCACTCACCAGAAGATACTGGCAGAGCTAACAGGAGTCGGAGTGAAGCGGAACATCTTGGTCTTGCGCCGGTGCAGCCTGGTCCGGGTCAGCAATCGACCTTGTTACACGTCGTTGGCTTTACTGACCAGTTCGTATCCGTCCAGGAGAACAGAAACGCGAACATCGTATAACCCAAGGCGGCCTAGCACAGATATCAGCATGTCTCTCCGCACTGCATCGCACTGCGCACACCGCGCTCCGGCTCAAAAGTCGACTCCACTCACAAACAGCCTTGGCGGGGCATAGTCGTAAGCCCACCGCATGAGGGGGATAAAGTCCAACACGCCAAAGAACCTCTTCCACGTGCTCCACTCGAGTCGGTTCAGCGTCGTGAACGGGAATCCGGTGGTGAGCGGGCCGGCATATACCGCCGGTGCGAGAGCTATGAACACCGACATCTTCTTGCCTAGGGAGGGACACATGCCGAGTGAGAGGGAGATGAACGTCAGGCCGTTGCCCTGCGAGTGACCGATGAATGCGATCTGTCGGGGTTAGGCGATAACATTACCATAGCTCGAAAGAGGAAGGCGGGGATCAAACGCAAAACTCGCCTTGTCGTATCCCGTTTCCTGACAGACATGGTCGACCAGTGCCGGCAGATCGTACATCGCCAACTCGCGGACCGTCCAGTCTAACGTTATCAGCCGATGCCTCACCGCGTCAAGGCGGATGAACTGCTCCAGGATAGGTTGGGCGAGCTCAGGAGCGGCGCCACTCACCCCAGAAGCGCGGATCGTTCCGTGAGAAGTTCCGGTGTCCCATATCAAAGATACCGCGGGTGTTGCCGAGATACACCTGGTAACCGCCATGCCGAGCGAGCCAGAAAGCGAGCGAGCGTTCTTCTGAGGTGACGAAGGAGCCGGATGACTGGAAGAGGCCGTGCAAAATGAGCACGGGGAAGCCCCCTAAGATGAGTCAGGCATAAGCACTGCGAGAGGGTGCTTGTCACTCACCTCGTCCGTCAGCCTGGGGCTGATGCTTTGGGTCGATGACTCGGTGCATTCTGCGAGAGCGGTCAGCCTGGAGGTCGCCGGCAATGTTAATTGCTGTACCCACCTGAGGAAGTACCCGTCCTCCGTTTCGACCGTCTGATCCTCGATGTCCATCCCGACCTGCCTCGCATAATCCTTCGGATCTTTACTGACCGCCTTGCCCTCCTTCCTCCAATACTTCTCGTCATCCCATGGGAATTTCCTCGGCCGGTCGGGCCACACCCACTTCGGCAGGCCCTTCGCCAGTTCGGCGGACAAAGCCCAGGCGACGACAAAGGCGAGGAAGAACGTAGAGAGGAGGACGGAAATTGTCTGATCGATAAAGAGGTTGACTTTGGCGAGGAACGTCAAGGGAGATGGGGGTTGGGGCTGGTATGTCGAGAGCGAGGGCGGAGGGAAGGTCGGTCGGGTGAGGTGTTGCGAGGGTGTGGTTGCGCGATCAATGAAGATTCTCCGGAGTATACCTCGCCCGGACGAGTTGGATTGGGCCGATGAAGGACGGGAGGAGGATGCGCCGCCGGCCTGACCCGGATAGCGGGGCATGGGGGATAGCAACGGGGTGCTCTCCATGCCTGCACCTGCGCCTGCACCTGCCGCAGCGTTGGTGACGCCGTACATTGACCCCGATAAGCTCAAGCCGCCCATACCATCCTCCTCAATCTCATACTCTGGCGTCTTTGCCTCTCCCCCGCGCACCGCTCTTGCTTGCCCATGCGAAGTCGCGGCGTTGGGCATGTTCATTGCCGCTCGAGCCGGCGCGTCCAGCAGCTGACTAGGAGGAGCCCGGACAGTCGCCACTCCCGGTCGTGTCGGGTGGGGGTTCACCGACGAGGCGTTCGCGCGCGATTGGGACGCGCTGAATGTGATCCCGGGGATCGATGATGCGCCTTCGTCCTCGTCTCGTTTCTCCGAAACGTACTTTGCGGGGATCAAGGACGGGTCGTCGGATAACGGAGCTCCCGGAAGGGGCGCGAGTGACGATTTGGGTCGTGTGGGCGATGTAGGGAGGAAAGATGTGGTGGCGGATATAAGGGTGGATGAGAGTGAGGATTTCATGGTGGGATCGAAGTGACGGTCCTGTAACCCAGGGAGGCGGTCGAGGGGGTTGGGGATGACGGCAGACAATGCAAAGTCTCAGAAAGCTTCCGGGGGACTTGCACTTGTACGAAGTTATGTTACGCCGAAGCCCAGCCGACTAACCGACGGGTTCCTCGCGGGTGTTGTTGACGTGTTGAGCGGCCACGGCGACGATGAAGCAGGTCGAATTGATCGTGAGCAAGGCGCGGAGGGCGCTGAGTCCGGGTGATGAAACCACGGCTGACGACCCGGGGTGCGGGGTCGGTCTCTGTCGATCGCGGCTGCCGGCAGCCGGGTGGCAGCGATGATCGGGGTAAAAGCAGACGCTCTGAGCGAGACCTGGAGGGATCGAAAATTGGAAACGAAGAAGGAATGGGGATGAGGAAGAGGATGAGAGGGAATGAGCTGCTGCGGGGTGTAGTGAAGCTGTGAGCAGTTGTGAGATAGAGAGAGAACGTGAGAATTGTTCAGGTATGGCACCACCCCCGACCCAAGCAAGTGCGACGAGCCTCAGCCGATTCAGATTCAGGGTTAGGGTTTGTTTACAACCAACTCGTATTAGCGTCAAGTAATAGTAATCGCAATAAGAAGCTGGGTAATCACTTCCAAACTCTCTCGGGCTTGTTTACTTAACCCCAGGGTAATCCATTGTGCTAGTTGCCGTAGTCTCAGGGTTCCTCGACTTGTTGCCACCCAGGCACGCTGATCACTGACGTATCGTCGCTTTGCTTTCGTTCAACCGACTTTTGATCCTGTCATCTTCCTGCACCAATCTGTTCTAGTCGCTTGCTGCTTCTCCCAACTCATCACCATGTCTCTTGTCGCTTGTCGCTCGTAGTCTCATGTTCCGGCTCTGATCTCCTCCTTACCTCCCCGCCCCGCCAATGGAGGACAACCACCCCCAGCCTCCGGGGAGTTACAAGTCCGACCGAACGCTCGCCACACAGTCAAGCGCCGCGGACTGGGAGGACATCGATACCGCCGAAGACATCATGTCTGCCCGGAGCGATACCAGCAGTCGGGCAGGTCCGTCGACGCCCCGCAAGGCCTCTTCGGCCGTTGGACGAGGGGGAACGAGCTCACCAACCCCATCCAAACGGAGCGGGACGACGCCTGTCCGCCGAAGAAAGCCCCCAAGACCGGCTCGACCGGAACTGACCTCCCCGCGAGCATCAGAGAGTCGCGCTTCGACTGGAACGCGCTCTGCGATCAGCGCGTCCTCGCCACTCGCGCCGACCCTCAGCGGGACAATCTCCGCCCTCCTCGCCATCTTGCGCGTCGTCGTGTCGATCTTCAACATCCTCCTTGGACCTATCATCTACCCCATGATCTATACGATACTGGCGATATCCCTTCTCAGTCTCGCGGCATATTACCTCTTTCCCCACCTTCCCCGGTTTGTCCTCCTGCTCATCGGCAAGCTCGTCCGCCTTCTCGCGAGGACGTGGACTCCGTCAATCCCATCCCTCAATGGATGGAGTGGGTGGAACACCACGGACGTTCGTCTGGGCCAGGAAGCCCTGTCGATCCCCTTCCGCGCCATAGTCGCCGCTCCGGCATGCGCGATCACCGGCGTACTCTGCCCCTTGTCAATCGTCACCCGACGGAAACCCGATGGGCCAGGAGGCGAAGAACATGAGGTCGTGGCTCGCCCATTCTGGCAATGGGACGTGTTCGGAGCAGGATCGTCAGCGGTTGACGTCGTGGACGTTGGGCGCGTCGCGAGGGGTCTCACAAAGGAGATCAAACAGGCGAGGGACATCTTCGACAGTGTGAGGATGCTAGGGGACGGGACGCTCATCGGCGGACTGGAGTATGTAAGGTGAGTTCGGCTCGTAGTCTCTTCCGTCCGTCATCGGAGCTGTTTCTGAATTATGCAGGATTTGGGAACTCGGTGTAGCGGTCCAGACGGGCTCGAACCTCGATGACAAGGCCATGGTGGGCGCGCAGCTCATGGAGGTGGGTTGGGGCTCGCGCTTCAGGCCTGCAGGTACTACGAGGTCTCTCCGCTGATACGCTGCATGTAGCTGGGCGACATGACGCGCGATCTCTACGACGAGCTCGGCGGGATCAACAACATGGCGGTGAATGCGTTCAACTGGATTCATTGGGAGGTGAGCGATTCCGCCCGTCGTCACCATCAGCGCGAGCGCGGGCATAGCTGCCGTTACCCCTTCACCGCCGTGGCGCCTCTGCTTGTGTTCGTGCGCTGACGTGATTGCCAGTTTGCCAGCCTGGTCAAGCTACTTTCCCTTCCTGCCACCCAACGACCTTCCAACGAGACCGTGACCCGTCGCCTGCACACCCTTGTCATGCGTATCGACACGGCCCTTCAGACCCTCCACCACCTCACATCCCAGTCCACCCTCCACGCGCAGGGCGCAACTTCGCATGGGCAAGAGCTTTTTCATTCCCTCAAATCTATCCAGGCCTCTCTTAGGCGGGAGCAAGACCTCTCGCCCAAGTGGAAGCTCCACTACGACGTGATTCGCCATTCTATTGTGGGCGGCGAACCGACCCGACTTGAGCTCCTCGCTCGCGATTTGGATATCACGCGGAATACTATCGGCGGGCTGGACACCGTTCGGAGTCAACTCGAGGGTGTGCGCAGGGCCGTTAAGGATTACAGAGATCAGATCGGGATGAGTCAGGCGAGCATGATGGGCGTGCATCTCGGAGTTGGGGAGAGCGGAATGAGTGCGGACGACGAGGTGAAAATACTCCAGGAGTTGGTGGATGGTTTGGGCAGCGCGGTGGGCAAGGCGAAAGAGCGGCCGGCGATTGTCAGGGAGGACAACGGGCCATTAGGCATCGAGGCGGACTAATGAAGAGGCGGATTGACGTGACGTGACGAGGCGGGTGCAGGTGCAGGTGCGGGCGCGGGCGTGCTTTTGAGGCATGGCGCCGTGCTGGGGGATTCTATCGGTAGACAGCTGCGGGACTGCACGAATATGGTTTGTAGTCATACGGTCTATCACTATGCATATTGCGCTGTATCCGTGGCGACGATCTTCCCCCACTCTCCCCCACTCTCCCCCACTCTCCCCCACCTCTCAGGGTTCGATTTCGCACCATGCGGTGATTCCAGCTGCCTGCCTCCTCCGTTGATATCTTCGAGTCGACATGCATCGACGAATAGGCTGACCCGGCTCGGTCTACAGGATACTGCTGCTGCTGCCACCGCTACTACTACTCTCACCCACATTGGTCGCTCTGCTGTCCAACTCAACTGCAATAAGTGCAATAAGGCCTAACACACGCACATCGACTGATCCGTCGACACGATTCGATCCGAGCCATGGGCGCTTCCGGACAGAAGGAGGAAAGACTCCTCTGGTGGGATGAGGACAAGGAGGAACCGTACCTCCTCATCCCCGGATTTCCGGACCTGCGAATCACGCCGTTCCGTAAAGAAGACGATCCGCATCTCGTGAGTGTGACGATGGGTCTTGGATCTTGGTTCATGGGTCTTGGTTCATGGTTCATGGGCCATGGGACATGGGTATGGGTCATGGGTCTTGGTTCATGGTTCATGGGCCATGGGACATGGGACATGGGACATGGGTCATGGGTCCTGGGTTGTCGTCTGCATCTCCTCACGTCCACCCGTCGCCCACTCTGCGAGCGAGTCGTCTTCTCATCGCAGCCCCCTTGATCCCAAAGACATGGCCGAGTATTCGCGCCGCGTGGCTCTCTCGAGGTCTGGGTATGTTGCCCGCCGACGTGACTGTGATAAGACAACCTCTTCCTGGCACAAGGGGAACGCTCGCGCTCACACGCCAGGTTGAACTGTACAACGACCCCCTAATAGGCAGCTGGGCATGGAGGCGGCCGTACCCGTGAGTCCGGCGCGAACATCTCTTCGGAGAGATATCGTTCAATCGCATTGCCGCATTGCCGCATTGCGAAGCTGACGATCCGTCTCCGTAGATATCTTCTTGCCGACAGGGACTTTGTGTGGAACGTCCTCTACCCGCCTCAACAAGCCGCGATGGCGCTCCTCAAGCCGCTCCTCACGCTCCCTTCCGACCCACGGGGTGCAGAGCAGGGTGCAGCGCGGGGTGGGGCTCATCCCCCCCCCTCCCCTCCTCCAACTGTACCGGTCTTTCCACTAGGCGTGGTACGTGACACCCAAACCGGGCATATCGCAGGAGATGTCTCCATCTTCCCCGACACCTCGCCAGCCCCCGGTATTCCGTCCGATCCAGCGGGAGACGGAGAGACTCCCTCAACGTCAATCGGACCCTCCGGGAATCTGGAGGCAGGGAGAGGACGCACACCACACCGCTGGGAGGTCGCGTATAATGTCGACGAACGATATCGCGGTAGAGGCCTTGCCGTAGCGATGCTCAAGGCCGTGATCACGGGTTGGTGTGTGTGGGTAGGGATGGACACTCTCATCGCGGTAAGTTGCGAGAGCACCTCGAAACTCTTATCTCGAGATCGTCGGGAGGGACCGCAAGACTGTCTCTCGAGGTCTATCTCGAGATCGCCGGCCGGTTCACATCCATCGTTCATCGTCCGCCATCCATTTCCCATCGTTCATCGTCCAGCGCTCATCTCCCATCGCTCATCGTCCCGTCCCTTGATTCAAGTAATTAGAGGGCGGACAGCCGCTGACGGTGCCAAACCCAACATAGCACGTCGAGACCCGCAATACCGGCTCCCAGAGCGTAGTCCGCCGATGCGGCTTCACATTGGTCGATCTCGAACAGCGCGAATGGCCCGCGGATAAAGGTGGCGGGATGAGGGAGCTGGGGTTGTGGGTGCTTGATCTGAAGCGGGTTGGGTCGGGGTCCGAGGCCTGAGATATGAGATCTGAGGTATGGGCGGAGGGGACAGCCTCCCACGAAGCGTACGGCAGGGTGTGGACAGTATGCTGCGTTGTGAGCGGGCCGGGCGCCTTCTGCAGAGTAGAACATGGATGTGGTGTATGTTAGACTTTATGGCACGCGTAGCGACACCCCCGAACCCGCATGGGGCCAACACAACAGCTCGCAGATGATTTCTTCTCGAGCGGACCGGTTCAGCAGATACGTCGCATTCAGACCATTCTCCCCACAGGTCTATGTGCATCCCCCGCTTCCAGCCTCGTCCTCTTCTTACCCCTCCCCACCAATCCCGCTCCCACCGCTTCCGCATCACGCACCAAACCGCTCTCTCTACCTCGCGACCTCCGAGTCCACTCCCTTCCTTGCGACCCCACAAACGTCCGGTCTCTTACATGCCAAACCAATTCCCCTTATCAAGCATACCTTCGCCTTGGCAAAACGACCACACCGACCACACCGATCGCGTCGAGACGAGCCAAGCGATCGCGATCGCGCCGCGCCGCCTAGTATCCAACACCCTTGAGGTAGTCGGCAAGCTTGGTGACGACGATGTTGGCGTCCGCGGCCTGGATCGGCGCGTCGTACTGAAGGAGAGGAGTCAGGTAGAGTCCGTTAACAGCAATGAAACAGCCACTCGAGAGCCTTTCCGGGCATTGATCACCCTCGCGCTGGGCTGGGCTTGGGGATGGATCTCGCGAACGTGCAGAGCTGCGCTCACCTCGGCGATCAGGATGGCCTGGGTGGTCGGCACGAGGAAGACGCCTCGTTCCTGCGTCGCGATCAGCATTAGCACATCGCCCGGCCGGCTCCGAGTCGAGCGAATACCGAGGGACAGACAGTTGCGTCTCGCCGCACTCACCCCTTTCCGACCAATCACCTCGTCCGGCTCGGCTTTGATCGTCATGAACTTGAATCCGGCGAGGGTGATGCCGTTGCCTGAGCGGTTAGCGGGGTGCTATGTCATCGCGAGTACGAGTCAATTTCGGTCATGATTTCGGGACGGTGATGACGAGGAGGACGAGACAACCAGCAGGGTCCCAGATGAGGGACGTCATGCGAATCAGGAAGGCGAGATTGGGAGGGGTGAGGGTGCGTTGAGGATTTGGGAAGATCCTGCTTGGAGAAAGCAATAGCACCACTCACCCTGCGCGGCTCCGGGGTCCTTGAACGCCGTCTTGGTGACAAAGTCCTGCTCCTTCTGCGCGAGCTGTGTGGGGCGTGGCGTCAGCGCGGCGGGTCTCGGCGGCGGGTCCGCGCTCCTCGACTGGCAAGCGGAAGAGCCATCCTCTTCATAAGTAGGGTGGAATCGTCCTCGTCATAGGTAGAGTGGAGTTATCCTCGTCAAAGGTAGAGCGGAGTCATCCTCTTCATAGGTAGAGTGGATGAAGATGAGTGGACGAAACCCAACAGCGCGGAACAGTGATCGCTTCTTCGTTCGTCCCGTATCCTGCAAACGACTCGTCCTCGACTGAGGTCGAGCCGGATAACACGATACCTCAACGACCTCAACGACCTCAACGACCTCAACGACTTCAACGACCTCAACGATCGTCCTCGTCTTGAGGAATCGATACCAGGAGCTTCAAGGGAACGAAGGACGAAGAAGAGCCGACATCGTCCCCAAACGCCCCGCCACCCCGACCGACCCCGACCCGACTCGAGCCGACGCGCGCCGACTCACGTTGTAGCCGGACGACGCGGCCCAGATCCCGCCCTGCTTGCCGATAATCGCGGCCTTGGTGACCTTGCCCGTGGCGAGGAGCTGGTCGTCGACGTAAGCTGGAGGGGTCAGCGGGGTTGCTTCTGGAAAAGGGCACGAGACTGGGCGCTGGATCACGGGAGGGCCAGAAGAGTTGATGTTGATTGGAAGAGGAAGCATTGGGGAGTGGGAAGTGGGGAGTGCGAGCCGGAAAGTGGGAGTAGGAGGGCGAGTCACATGCGGAGAAGGAGGCCGAGTCAGAGTGAACGGAGAGCGATGAATAGAACGCGAGCGTGCGTGTGAGTGTGGGTGTGGTGTGATGTGGGCATGGGCGTGGTATTGTGTGGTATAGGAGTGAGCGTATCTCGAAGGACGACACGAAAGAGTGTGAGGTGAGTGAGGTCGATCAGGGTCGGTTCTGGCAGGCTGACGGGGAGGACTGAGATGGGTGAGAAAGATGGCGTCTGAGCCTGGGTGGATTGGGCCCAGGTGGACTGTGCTAATACCGTTCCGCGCAGGTGATAGGTGCCCCTCGCACCTGCCTCCTATCTGGAGCAGCGATCCGCATCGCTCAAGCCGACAAGTTCCTAGCCCTCCCGTCCGTCGCGCCCGTCGCGCCCGTTGCAACCCTCCTTCGCAAGCTAGCCCGCTGCTCTCCCCAGCGTCCACATGGGTCCACGAGACACACAGCTCACACTCAGCTCCGACTCACCTTGCCAAGACATTATGTGCAGGCGACGTTGATAATGAGCGAGGTACAGCAGAGAATGAGAGTGAGGGCGAGAGTGGAAAGATTCAGATTCAGATTAGAGAGAGATCACCTCTATAAACCACGAACAGGTCCAGTCGGCACTCGTCACACCCGTAACACTCCAGTCAGGGGGAAATTTGATCCCGTCCCGGTCCGAAGACGTCACCTGCGGCTACGGGGGCACGGCAGCTGGACGAAACTTCCCTTTCCGCTGACAAGTGTGCATGCCATGAAGAGGTTACGGACACCTGCCACACAAGCAGCTTCGTAGGTAGGTAGGTGAGTGAGCAAGTTAAGCCAGTAGGGGAGTGTAGGAGTGGGGACAATAGGAACGCGCAAGACGATACCGCACCGCACCGCGCATCTACAGCTGCTTGACACTGTCACCCCATTCTTCAACACTTTGATTCTCCGCGACACATTCGATTTTCTCCAAACGTCTGCCGCTTGACCTTTGCCGTCGCCGTGACCGCCCCTCGCGCCCAAGATGGTCTTGGCCCCTCACGCCAGCTGCTCCTGCAACCCTGTCCCTCCGAGCAATCCACATCCGCTTCGCCGTCGCTCCCTCATCCTTGCCCATGGTGCTGCACATCCCGCCCACTCCTTTGCCGGACTACGTTGCCCCCCATGAACCATCGCCTCACTCCCACTCGCCTCGTTCGGATGAGCCGATTCGGATGGTGATGCGATCACTCGTACACCGCCTTGAGGATGAAGTTGGTGATGATCGCGGCTGCGAGGGGTTAGTTGGTGTCGACTGGTACTCGGTCCTATAGCTGTGACGAGACAGATGCGGAACACAAGGGAGCTGTGGAGACATACCAAGAAGGCAGAGGCACAGAACGGTCTGAAAGCGGGTCAGCAACAGCTCGTCCGCAGGGTCAGGGTCAGGCTTGCGCCCGTCACTTCTGCACTCACAGGACCCAGTCGGTCGTCGTACGGCGCCCCGGTGCGGAGACGGATAGACCGCGCGCGCATCTGGTAGACCACTAGCGCGTAGATCATGACGGCCATAGCTACGAGATTAGCGAGGGATACAAATGGAGAGTGGGAGCCGGCGAGGGGGACGAAGAGAGGAAGAAGGGCAAGTGCGTCGCTCTGCAATGCGATGGGGATGACAACGCAGCGGGGTCCGGAGCACGATGTGGGAGGTGAGAGTGAGAGCCCAGAGGACGGAGGGAAGCTTGGTCGCGCACAACAGACTCACCGATGACGGTGTACATCGCCGCGGAGATCTTGCCGACCTACAACGGGTCAGCGGTTGCCACCTCCAATATACACAAGCGACGAGTGCGGGCATGAATCGCGCGGCGTTGCTGGCACTGATCGCAGGGTCGATTCAATCGCCCAGACCCACCTTGTCACCAAAGTTGAGGAGGCCCACGGCGAGACCGCCGAGGACGACGGCGAAGTGGAGCCATGAGAGGAAAGTACGCCTGGAGCGATCAGCGCGGTTCCAGCCCGGTTCCAGCCCGGTTGCGGGTAGGGACGAGGGGTGAAACAGGGAGAGGAGCGAGAGTGTGAGGAACAGTTGAGAGACCCGACGTACTCGTTGGCGAAGAAGACCTTGGGCTCGACCCGGACGGGAAGGGCGATGCGCTGCGGGTGTCAGAGGGGCGCGAAGCGTGGATCACGACCGAGTATCACGACCATGCGCGTGGCCATATGCATGTCCAGCTGACCACGTCCAGGTCCATGTCCACGTCCGCATCGCTTGTTGCGCATGATGGGGGCGAGCAAGCATCTCAACATCACGAACCCGGACTCACCTTCTTGGCGGTACGCTGGAGGAGAGGCTGGGTGGACATGACGGGTTCTGGCGGGGGTAAGGCGATGAGATAGGCGAGGAGGGGTGATAGGTTATGGGATGGATGTAGCTGAAGAGACGAGAGGATAGAGGATGGAGTTTTGACGAGACTGACCGACCGAGATCTGCGACGGGGTGACGGGGTGACGGGGTGAAGGGGCGGGGGGCGGGAGTAGTAACCTTGAGCGAAAGGAAATGTTTGAATGCTAATTACTCGAAGTCAGGATGCGGAAGCCGAACGTTCGGAGTCTGCCCTGCCCTGGATGGGTGATCCTAGTCCTTGCTAATGACCTGTCGGCTCTGGCTATGGGCTGATCGACCTTGCAATGGCAACAGGAGCGGAGAGTAGAGCAGCCCAACCCTTGCCGGAAAGATACACTGAAATCAATTGGTCTCACTCTACGCACGTGCGCGCGTCATCTTACCCGCGGGTAGGGCCGGGATCAGATAGGCGCCATCATATCCGCCACGAATAGTATCGCCGTGCGGCGATGCGGCGATATACTCCCGTTCACCTGCCAGGTCGGCCCCGTGTTCCCGCATGCCGTGGCACACATGCACAGTGATACAGTAGGCATGGCGCGGAGAAGTAAATCAGAGACTGGCGGTTGCATCGAGCACGCCCTACACAGAGCGAAGACCCGCCAACGAGGACTCACAAAAGCCTACGCTTCGATGCACTTTAATCCACACAGTAGTGCTAAACGGTCCTTACCACCTCGCCCTCCCGTCCGCCGGACCGGCACGGCACGCCACACTCGGCCCACGCCACAGCTTGTCAACGTTGCAGGCGACCTGGGCTGGAGCCCCTTCGGCCAGCAAGGCGAGGTACCCTGTCGGACCCGGATCCCTATATCCCTACCAACGAGTACTCCTCCTGGACGACAAACCCTGCATGCAGCAGCTGCAGCTCACTCAGCGCCCTTTTACCCCTTAAGCTTACTCCGTCACCGTTCCGTTTCCACCGCAACGTTCCTCCGACAACGCCCCGACCCACCCACACCACCCACCCACACCACCGAACCACAAACCACCACGACCACGACCACACCGCACCGCCGTTCGCCGTTTACAACGGCCGCCACAGCCGAAACGAGTGACCGTCCGAGCCCAAATCCGCCCGCCTTTCCTTGCAACAACTTCTCGTCCACACCCCTACCTTCTTTGCATCCCACATCTTGCACCCCGCACACACGCATCTTCCCTCCCTCGACCACTCCCGGCAGCGCAACGATCACTCGATCGCGAGTCATCCCTCTACTTCAGCCGTACACAGCCATCGACCCCGTCCCAAAAGAGCCGATCGACACCTCGAGCTCGAATTGTCTCGTCGTTGGTATACCGTGGTGTCAAGGACAATAGCCAGGTAGTCGTCGTGCTCATCGGACTTTTGGCCTGACTTGGCGCTTCACTCGTTCATAGCTTGGGTGCTCTTGGGTGCTTGGGTTGGCTGAGGCTCTCGGCCTTTCGTACGGAGTAGTCACGAGGAGTCGCTGGCTGCCCGACTTTGAGGAGAGTCTTGCCTCCAGGTGGAGGAACCTCGTCTCGTACTTGTGTGCTGGTGAGTCCGCTGATCTCCGTTCGGTGTATCATTCGCTCGCCTGGTTGGGGTGCGCGAAAGAGGGTCAAAGGAGACTTTAGATTAAGGGGGGATGGAGGGGGCAGTTGTTGTGCTTGAGCGTGAGCGTGAGCGTGGTCCGAGCCAAGGCCAAGGCCAGAACCAAGACCCCTCCGATCCGCAGGTGGTTCTATCCCCTCTCCTGTTCAGTTGTGTATCGATCCATTCCTGCCCTACGATTCCCCCGTGCCATATCCCGTCCTCGATCCTCACTCGTCGATCTACTCACTCATCCGTGACATCTCCCTCCTCGTCCGTGCTCATCATCATCCTCGTCTTGCCTTTACCGCGATCACGCCCAGACCACCCACTAACCCCTCAGCTCTCAGCTCCTCATGATTCATCAATAGCGGTGTTCTACGTCGTCGCCCAGTCCCGTCCCCAACCCCTTCCCCGTCCCCGTCCCTGTCCCCCGCTCCCATTCCCATCGTCTCATCGAGGCGCTCCCGAACGACCATGTCCGGCCGGTCTCGAGAGCAAGGCCTCGGCCAGGGTCCGGCTCCTCAGTATGGACTGCACGATGGCCCCGGAGGGGCGCTCAGCGGCACTTCGACGAGCACAAGCACCTCCACCGTCGCCGCCGCCGCTGCATCCGCATCCAGCGCAACTCTTCGCCCCACGTCGTCAACGTACGGGTCCTTCCCCTCTTCCTCCCGACTCCTATCTGCATCTACCTTCTCCTTCATCGCCTCCTGGCGTGGCCAGCTCTTGGTCTGCTTCATCGCCGTCATCCTCTCCCTCCTGTTCTTCCTCATTCAGAGACCCTACAACGCCTGGCGCACAAGCCGCCAAGAGGCAAGAAGCAGGTCCATGACGGCCGAGCTTCTCCGGGGCGAGGAAAAGCCAGGGCAGGAATCGAAGAGAGACGCGCATGCGATGGTGCATGCAGATGACAAGGGTCCGGGAGGCAAGGCGCAGGCAAAGGAGAAGAAGCATCAGGCAAAGAAGAGGAAAGGATCGCTACTTCACGCGCCGGGGTCGGGGTCGGCGACGGCCACAGTGTCGGCAACGACGAGCTCGATCGAGACTACTCCGGCCCCGATTACCAAGGGTCTATCACTCGTAGCATCGGCGCCCAACTCGACTCCAGCCAAAGTCAGACAACGCGCGACGTCCACCATTTCCACCCCTGTCTCCATCCCTGCCACACCTGGTCCGAATCTGCACCCACGACGAGTTTCGGCGACATCCCCCTCGGACTCTCCAACACTCCGGATCCACCTCCGCGGACCGTCCACCGACGCGGCCGACTCGCATCTCGTCCTTCCACCCGCACCACGACCGGTAGCACCGTCCCATCCACCAGATCCGGAGACTCCCGCATGGTCGATTCCACTTCCCGTCTCCCCCCTCGCCGTTACCTCGGGTCTGGATTCCGCCGCGAGCGACGTCTCGCACGACACTGACGCCGACGCCGAGGCTGAAGGAGAAGCAGAAGGTGAAGGCGAAGGCGAAGGCGATGGAGAAGGCGAAGATGAAGCCGGGTCGTCAGCGGCAGAGCGTCCTGTCAAGTCCGAGGGCTGGTCGATTTGGCCCGAAGAGGGATATCTCCCCGCGCCACAGCCGCTGCATGGCAAGAAGAAGAAGAAGAGGGCAAAGCATGCCTCGGTGATGTCTCCTTCTAATCCACTTGCGACGTCTATCACTTCACCTCAAGCCGTCGCCGGACCAAGCGGAAGCCACCACCAACCTGACTCGGCAGGACCATCCACCTCGACCGGCCTTCCCGTCGCTTCGCCTTCCTCGACACCTCGGTCCGAGCATCCCACCGCCGGTGCGGGGAGCGCCGCGAGCGCCGCAAGCGGCTCGGACGGTACACCAGGCAAACACAAACACAGCCGCAAAGCGTCATTAGGCAGACCGCGCAACATGGAGCTGCAGGAACTCCTCGACCTCCGCGAGAGTATGCTCGATGCTCTGCGCGCAGATGTAGGCATGGCCAGAGCGGAGCAGGCAAAGGCAAAGGACGACGCGGACAGAGCCAGAGCCTCCGAGGACAGGGCTAGGGCCGAGCTCGACAGACTGCGCAAGTCGATCAACAGGGCGGACGTGGACAGCAGGAGGAGAGAGGGTGATGTGAGTTTGACGCCGGTTGGGCTGGGCAGAGCGCGGGCTGCATGCCCGGTGACTCGATCTCCCTTCCACCTCCCACCTGCGAACCACTCTCAGATTCGCACTGCATCCCAGTCTTCTAGCGGAAAGTGACTGACCCGTCACAGCTTCAGAACAACTTCAACCAGCTCCAACTTACGTACAACGCCATGTTGCACCGATTGACAACGCTTGAAACGATGATGCGCGACTCTGGCATGGCCTTCCCGCCAGCTTCACCCGGTATACCCAACATGCCCGGCGCGCACACGCCTCACCGCCTTTCGTTGGGTCACAGCTCGCTGTCGGTCCCAGCATCGCCTTTCCAAATGGGCTTTGCTTCGCCGGTGCCAGGTCACGGATCGCCCATGATGCCGTACTCGCCAGGGATGATGCAGCCGGGGACGTACCCTTCTCACTTCCTACACCCGAACTACCCCAGCCACCTTTCCCCTTCGCCACAACGACGCCTGTCCGCTCATGAGTTGTCCCTCGCATCGGGCGAGATTCTGGCTGGACCGCTTACACCGGGCCATCTCGGTGTGCCTAATCCGGGTCACTCGCCTTACCCTCCGGAGATCGCGCAGTCGCACGTCGCCAGCCCCGCTCCCGAGGGTCTGCCCAGCGGAATGTCTCCGGAAGAGTACCGGCGCGTCAGCATCGAGAGCTCGGTTCTGAAGAAGAAGAAGACCCCGCCGCCTCCGGGTTCGGAGGGCGACAGCGCGGGAGTGGAAGCCAGCGGCAGTGGAAGCGGAGTCGGGGCGATCAACGAAGAGGCAGACGAAGCGGGTTCGAGTGGACTCGGATCTGACAACCCACCCGGTGACATCCAGGGTTTGGGTGTCGGCGAGATCGACGCTGTCCCATCGGCTTTTACTGGCCCTGTGACGGATCCGTCGTCGAGAGAAGGCTCGTCGACCTCTTCGCACCCCACCTCGCCAAGTCAGAGACCTGCACCGGTCACTCCGGCCGGTTCGGATCTGTACCGCACCCTGAGTGCCGGCGCGGAATCGACCAAGCAGGGCGGTGCATCAGTGGACTACCCCGCAACGCCTGGTGAACGGGAAGAGCAGGGATGTGCAGGTGGAAGTAGTCTCGAGCCGTCCCGCCCCGCGTCGGCTGATGGTATGAGTCGGATCCGGGTGATGTCGGATGGAGAGGGCGGAAACGTCTACTATCGAGAAGCCGAGGCAAGTGGAACGTCGGCATCGGCTTCGGGATCGGGTGCGGGGACCAACGAACTGGAGATGACACCGCATGGCAAGGCATCCGGTCTTCAGGCCCCCTCACCGCTCGACGTCTTTACGGGAAGGCATCAGGCGAGCTCCAACTCCAGCTGGGCGGACCTGGATGACGGCGATGACGAGGACGAGGACGATGGGATCGTCCACGAGCCGACTTTTGCGAGTCTGGCGCATACCGAGGAGCAGAAGCGAGAGATCGCGAGGAGGGAGCGTATCGTCCGGAGGCATTCGGCGCAGAGAGCGAGGAGCGCGAGTGCGGGTGGGGTGGGATCGGGATCGGGATCGGGATCGGGTGCCGGGAGGCGCATGTGAAGGCATGGAGAGGGAGGGAGGTCAATTGTGGTGAGCGGAGGAACGAGCAGATGAGTGGACCGAAGGGAGGATAGGGAAGGAAGACAAGAATGGAGTTTGGACAGTGTCCTGTTTGGAAGAGGCCGCGCGAGACCCAGATCGCAGAAGTCTCCGAATCGTCAGCCAACTCGACGCCGTCTTCGCCGACGTATCGTCACAGACCTCGAGCGTCTCAACGGCACGACCATCTCGAACCAATCGCATTGTGGGATCGCAACACGCCCGAATACCCCACTGCGGAGACTTGGCGAACCGACCTCGGCATGTCGTTGGGCGATGAGGATTGAGGATGGAGGGGATCGGATCGGATCGGATCGGTGGGATGGCGGCGAGAGAGTTGCTTGTACGGCAGGGCGGCGTGTCCGGCACGGGTTGCCAGGCGGAGCCGGCCAAGCCGAGGAATGGAGTCCCGGACAATGGCCCGTAGCGTAGGAGGTGCGAACAGTGAGAACCTCGGGGACGCAGGGAGTGAGGAGGAGGCAGCGGGGAGGGGAGGGGAGGTTTGGCGAGACGGAATCCAGACTCTGGAGTGTGCCTTGTGCCATGTGCCGTCCAGACACGCCGACGACTCTTCACGATGAAATAAAAGGATACAGTAGCATTTATCTTCTGGCGTAAAGCCGACACACCTCTGGAGCCCTTTGCATAGGGTCATACATACCTCGTAGCTTTCTGCATCGATTGTGCATGTGAGAGGCGAACCCCGGGCTGAGGGCGGAGCAATTAGGGGATCTCGCTTGTGGACCGCACTCCGCCCGAAGGTCGACTTATGATAGGTTCGAATACTGTGTACGTGAAGAGCTATCTCTGAATGATCGCGATGTCCAGGACGTGCTGCTGAGTACGAGTACTCCCTCAAATGAATGCGACAAAGGCGCGGTGCGGTGTGATCGGCTGAACCCAACGCACCACCGACCACCGGTCACCACTCACCACCGACCGTCTCCAACCGCGGCCGGAGCCTCTCGATGGACTGGATGGACTGGACCGGTCCCAGAACCCAGAACCCAAGACCGGACTACTCTCTCAACGCCTACCGCTAGATCTACACCGTCGCCGTCGCCGTCGCCGCTGCCGCCCCCTCCTTCTCCGCCTTCAATTTCCGCCTCCTCTCCACTTTCCGTTCCTCCCTCTTCGCCTTGACTTCCCTCTTGTGCTACTTCTTGGCCGGCTTCGTCCCCGCCGCTGCCGGCCGGTGCGCTTGTCCTTGTGCCTTCACGCCGCCAACACCCAGGGGCGTCGAATTGGCTTTTGAACCAGATCCCCATCCCGATCCGGACCCCGATCCCGATCCCAAATGAGTATGACCCACGTGAATCCCCTGTTTCTGCGCCATGCGCCTCGCCATCCTGTTCCACCCTTCCAGCTTCTCCCCGTCGCCAACTCCGACTCCGACGGGTCCACGTCCAATTCCAGGGACATCCTCCGCGATGACTCCGCTCGCACCCCCGCCCCGCCAGTGCTTGTACCATCGAAGCCCACGCCCGGTGCCACTTCCCCCGCCCCACCGCTTCCGCCAATAACCTCGCCGCGCGAGCTTCCTTCCTGATCGTCCGTGGCGCTCTGCGGTGGCCGTGGGAGGCAGCGTCGAGTCGGATCGCCTCTTTCTTGAGCCGCTTGGCAGCCCTGGCCCTGGCGCCGGCTCTGACGCCGGCGTCGGCGGGGGTCTTGCCCACCCCGTCCGCCCCGTCCGCCCTGACCGCCTTGCCCTCCTTGCCCTTGCTCAAACCCGCCTCGGCGTTCTTCGAACCCCCGTGCTCCGCCGTGGCCCCCGCGGACTCCGCCTCCGTCCTCCCCGCCGCTTTGAGCGCCCGACGAGCAGCCTTCTTCTCGCGCAGGACCGCACGGCGCTCGGATCGCTTGCTCTCCCGGGGTTTCTGCCACTATGCGGAGTCAGCGTCCTCGGGGGTACGAGAGGGTACAAGCCCGTGTAAATGGGTACAAGACGATGCGGGAGGGTACAAGACAAAGCGAGATGACACAAGACGGTGCGAGAGCGGACAAAACCTGTGAGGGGGCAAGAGGGCAAGAGGACACACGACCACGAGGTAAGACTTGGCAGACTAGCACCATCATGGCTCATGACTCATGGCCCGCAACACGCAGCACTGCGTGGCACGTAGCACGCAGCACATGGCACGTAGCACGCAGCACATGGCACGTAGCACGCAGCACGTAACACGTAACACGTAACACGGTGCCAGCCCCACTCACCCGATCAGCGCGCTTGCCTTCCCCCGCACGCAGCTCCTCGAGCTGCGCCACTATCGCCGATACCACCTCGCGCGGGTCTTCTGTGCCGAGCGGGTCGGTGGTCCGGGTGGAGAGGCGGGATTGGTACCGCTTCAGAGCGCGGGTGTGGGACTGGGTCAAGGGGTTAGCGAGTGTCGGGCATTAAATTGATCGAACGGGCGTCGGATCGGAATGCAGGGGCATAGGAACGGAAGGGGTTGAAGGGAAGCAGGAATATATGATCGCGGGGAAGGGTGAAGGGTTTGCTTCGAGAGATGTGGGATTAGAGTGGATAGTTTGTTTGGGCATCACAGGGCAGAAAGGCACAGAGGAGGACTCAAGGCAGCGCCAGAAGAGTCTGGGGACAGGAGCCAGAAGACGGGAGCGGTGAGGCGGTGAAGCGGTGAAGCGGTGAAGCGGACCGGACGATTGGAATAGATCGTGGCATGGTCAAACGGGGCGCACTGATTGATAGGAATGGAGAAGCGATCCCAGATAATGGATAGACAGAAAGATTGGAGCCAGAACTCAAGGATAGGAGCGGATGGATGATAGAAATGGCCAAGCGAAACGATCACACAGAAAGCGATCCCCAATGTAACCGACCAAGCCAACTCACCGAACTCGACAGATGCACCTCCACCATCCTCGCGTGTTTGAGCACTTTACCAGGACACAGCACGCACAGCCGTCCGTCTGGTCCAGCACCGGCCGACCGCGGCGCGGGGTAGATCGGGGAGGTGAGCGCGGTTTCGAGTGTGAGAGTGAACGGGACGTCGGGGGAGTCCTCTTCGTCCTCTTCGTCTTCTTCGTCCTCTTCGTCGTCGTCCTCGTCTTCGTCGTCGTCCTCGTCCTCGTCCTCGTCCTCGTCCTCGTCCTCGTCCTCGTCCTCGTCCTCGTCCTCGTCCTCGTCCTCGTCTCCAGAGACCGAGTCGTCCTTTTCCTCGCCGTCGGAATCACCGTGCGGTCGTTTCCGCTTCGACCCGACCGGTAGAGTCGACTCGGCGTCGGCGTCGGCGACCTCCTCGTCCTCATCGTCATCCTCGTCATCGGACGATTCTGCGTCGTCAGCTCTCGCGCATTCGCCGCCGCCATGCGTTGTTGGTGCATTCCGCACCCTCCACCGATCTCGTTGTACTCGACGGACACGGTACTCCGCTCCAGAGCCCGGATCAAGCTCCCCAACTCCAAGCCCACTCCACGGCCGAAGCACTCACCCTCGCTATCCATCGTCCCCTCGCTCCCCTCACTCCCCTCACTCTCGTCCTCCCCGTCCTCGTCGCTCCCGCTCCCACTTGACCCGCTCGACCCGTCGTCCTCTCCCAGCTCCTCTAGGATCTTCGCCTTGAGATCAGTCAGGCCGCTCGCGTCTTCACGCTCCTTCCGCGCGAGACGCTTCGAGGTGATTTTGTAGAGCGGCATGGCGCGCGACGGGGGGGCTCAGGAAGTCGGCAAGGTGCGGTTCGTGGGAAGGACGTTTGGGCTGTGGTAGTGTGGTAGTGTGGGCGAGCTGCGCCTGCGTCTAGACGATGCCCGTGTGCGTCAACGAATGTAGGATATGGTAGCTGCGTATTGACTTTTGATCTGTACGACTGAATACTCTGCTCAAAGAATCTGCGCTCGCTCTGAGGTGGAGGCGGGTCAGAAATTTTGATTCCGCCGCGCTCGACTTCAATGAGCGGGACCAGTTAAAGCTGGGTGGCAGTGCCTGGCCCGTTCCGGTGCTGTTCGCGGCGGGGGGCGGCATTGCATTGAGATAGCATAGCAGTCAGGGAGCGACGAGCTGCTGCAGCGCAGGTTAGCGACCTCAGTATCACCCCTTGGAAGGGGCCCTTCCCGATCCCGCTACAGCCTCGCCGAGGGGAGTCGAGTCTGGCGGCTGGCTGTCGAGTTTGAGCGAATTCTGGTCGAGCTGGACTTGAAGTAGGGGTTGGGAGAGGAGTTTGAGGGACTACATCTCAACGCTGGGCTTACCACGTGTCGAGCCTAATGCTACAAGCAGGACATGTCTGGACGGCAACAGCGAGGGAGAGAGGTCGATGACGCATCGCCCCGGCGCTGGGTTGGCCCAGACACACGGCATGTTCCTGTCCATGTCCAACTCTAACTCCCGACACGACTCGAGGCTATTTCCATACATGCATGCGTGCATGCTCCAACGCGACACCAGGTACCCAAGGTCTGATCTATTCGTCATGGGCCGAAAAACCCCCGCGCACCAAGCGAAAGACGCCCTGCCGTTCTCGAGTGGTTCGGGCCAAGCCACCGCGCATCTGTCACTGATCTGCGCTGGCTGATACTGCGCCGCATGCTGCTCCGGGAAACTTGTACCTGCACGCATGCACAGGAGTTTGTCGGCGCGAGACACCGAACACGCAGAGACTCGCAGAGACTCGAGACGGTGCCTGACGAATGGCTTAAAGGGGGTTTAGACGGGAGCATTGACGTCAGAGGCGGTGTAGCGTGTCAAATCGCGAGGGGTTTTTCTCGGTGGGCGGTGCGTCACGGGGTGTTCCATTGGTTCAACTTGGAGCGACGGCGCTGGCTGGGGCGAGCGCAGCGGTAGCGAGTAGCGTAGCAAATGAGGTAGGAGGTAGGAGCAAGAGGCACCGGGGCGGTGGGTGGGAAGGAGGGGTCGGGGGTGGCAAATGTCTTGGTACGAGGCAGGGAGAAAGATATAAGGAGGGTGGGGTGCGAAGGGGGTGTCGTTGCATCGCATCACACACAATCCACCTCGCAACACCGAACCACTCGTACACACGACGGACAACCAAGCTGGGGTAATTTCTTTTCGCCAACCACTCTCCTTTGAGCGGCGATAGAAGCGTGGGTATCCTTGACATCACTCAACATTAACATCCCTCAACATACCGTTTACTGACCTTGCCACCAGACCTTTCACATCCCTTCCTCATCTATTTCGCACGAATCAGACCCCTACACCACTCCCCAGTAGATCTACTGCCGCCCGCAACACCGCTGCAAATCCCGCACCATGGCTCTCGGACCGATTCACTGCGGCTCGTTCCTCCTTCTCGCGGCCACCGTGCTGCTTGTCGTGGCGTCCAGTGAGTGGCGCGGCTCCGTTGCAATTCGTTCAACTGGGAGAGATGTCCCGCTGACCCGATCAGTCTCCGCGCCAGTCGTCGACCACATCTCATTCTTGAACATCTACAATGGCGGTCAGGAATCTACGTTTGGTGTCTTTGGCTACTGCACCAATCTCAATGTGTGTACCTCATCCTCACCTCCAGCCCCCCTCGTCTCGACAGTCACGACACCAAGTCGTACTGTACATCCAAGCCGCGGCCAGTGTGCGATACTGACATGATCAGTCCGGAACCTGCTCCCCTCGTGGTCTCGGATACGACATCGCCACCGCGTCCAACGCCATGACCAACTACACGTATGTGAACAACAGCCTCACCAACTTGACAAATGCACTGGTCCTGCACCCGGTCGCTGCGGGTGAGTCGGTCTTTGTGCTTGCATCCCTCGTGATCTACTTCCCTGGCGTGATCTCACACTCCCACCACCCAGTCCCTCTTGGCATCCTCGCTGACGCGCGTCTAGGCATCGCCTTCCTGTCATTCCTCATCGCGCTGTGCTCTGACCACGTCGGCTTCCTCTTCGCCTCGCTCATCGCGTTCGTCGCTTTCCTCGTCTCCCTCGTCGCCATGATCATCGACTTTGTTATGTTCGGCATCATCCGCCACGAGATCAACTCGAACACCTCGGCGTCCGCCTCGTTCTCCACCGCCATCTGGCTCACGCTCGCCGCGACGGTCGTGCTCTTCTTCGCGAGCTTCATCGTGTGCTTCGAGTGCTTCGGCTCCAGGAGGAGGAACAGGGACCAGCAGTACGTCGGGAACGGGTACGCCTCGTCGGGCCCTTGGTGGAGGAGGAACAACAAGTACTAAGAAGGGAATGGAGCGGGAAGAGGCCGAGGAGTGGGGCGAGTCTGAGTAGACGGCGATCAGATGTGTGAGACACTGAGACGGGAGGTGAGGAGAGGTATCAGAGGTATACACGAACTTTAGTCTGTACTGCCGAGATGTCAATGTCAATGTCACGCCACAACCTTTCGTTGCATGTCCTTCGAGGCGCAGTGGTAGAGATGCAGCAGTCTGAAGCCACCCCGCCACCCCAGAATGCGACTTGTCTGCATGCGAGCGACACTGCTGAGCGCTTCGCAGCTGCCTCGGCGCAGTGCGGTGCAAGCTGCACCCGCAGCGGCAAAGCGATCATCCTCTTGCCTCGCATAAGAAGCAGTAGCTCCAGAAATGCAGCCCATCACTTGTCTATTCCTGTCTCCGATCGGTGCTGGGCGTGATGTGTCAACAATCTCCATCCAACCTTCGTCTGACGCGACGGGAGGCGACGAGACCTCACCCCGACCGCCGCAAAGGACATTTCCCGCCTCGGCGCTCGGCTCGAAAGTCTACTCCGAAGGGGAACATATCTCTTTCGACGGTCCACCCGGATAGGATTGACGTCGACGGCGTGATGGTTCGTGGGGTCGTCGATGGTCAATCGCATGCTTCTTCTTGGTCGTCTGGCTTCTTGCGCCCAGTTCATCGGCGAGATCTATCGCCAGCGACGAACGGTCTCCTTGGACACCCCCGCAGCGGAGTCGGCGACGGGACCAAATATCCTCCCCCTTCCCTGGGCGTTGCGAGGTGAAAGTGAAACGTGTGATGGATGCTGAAACGCCCCGGATGTGGGGCACCTTTCGGTTGGCGCCAAGTATAGCGCGGAAGCCGGGCGAGGCTGTTCACACGGTTTCAGGGACGACAACGGGGTTACGACGTGGCCCAGCGGATCAAACGATCAAACCTAGAGCGGATGGGAGGCAGGGCAAGGGGGGCACAGCCTCTCGCCGAGCAGCACACAGCACACACCGTTGCTTGCCATTCTCCACAGTGTGGGAGAGCTTCTCGAACACTCACTTGTAGTTCTCACAGTCAACAACGCGACGAGCAGCGAGCAAGCGAGTAGAGACCGTGGCCAAGACGCGTCACTCGTTCGCGAGCACGAGCACGAGCACAAGCACGAGCAGATCAAGCCGCCGGCGATTCGATTGAAGTGGACGAAAAAAAAGCCAACAAGAGGCGACAGTCGGAGTCGGGGACTGCACGATCGGTTGGTTGCATAGAAGGACAACGGAGGAGAGGTTGCGGGGAGGGAGGACAACGCTGTGAGTGGAGAGAGGTGTGCATGATCGCAGCGATGACAGAGGGGAATCACCGCTGCATCGGGCAGATCGTCGAACCCAGCCCCCCTTTGCGGCTTCCCCTGACTGACACTGACGCTAGGTTCACCACCATCACGCCGGCACAAAACACACCGCACGCAGCACCAGCACCAGGCGCTCAGCATATAACACTCCCTCAGCACTTCTCATTCCATACTTCAACTCCCTCTCCACCTCTCCCCGGTCTGATACAATATGAGCGCCGCTGGACCCTCATCCTCCGAAGCGGCCCGCGTCCACTCACTCACCTCACTCATCACCTCTCTCCCCTCCACCTCCGCTCCCGCCCCCGCCGACTCGCCTCCTGCCCAACGGAAACTCTACCCAAACGACGACACCCTCGTCACCGTCCTCCACGCCCGATCGCGCTTCGAGCTCCCCTACACCCGCGTCGGCCCATCGGGAACTGCATATGTCGTGGTCAACCCGCTCAGAGTGCTGGGGTGCCTAGGCGAGGACGCGAGAAAGGGGTACACGGAGGATATCGAGGGGACAGCGGGAGGTCATGGGGAGAGACAGCCGAGCGTGTACGAGCTGGCAGGGAGGGTGTGGCTTCTCATGGCTAGGAGGAGAGAGTCGCAGAGCGTGATATACCAGTGAGTCGAACAGTTCATCACTACTTCACCAACTCACTCATACCTTCGTGTCGTCGGGCGAGCAGCCTTATGTACGTTCCTGCTGACCCTGGTAGCGGTGTCACCGGCTCAGGCAAATCCACCACCTCGCGCCACTTCACGACGCAGGTCCTCCAGCTGTCCTCGTCGACCAAAGCGCAGCGCCGAGTCTCCGACCAGGTCACCTCGCTGCTCACCGTTCTCGAGTCCTTTGGCCACTCTAAAACCCCTCTCAACCCGTCTGCCTCGCAGCACAGCCGCTACCTCGAGCTGCACTTTGCGTCGGAAGGTCGCCTCGCAGGAGCAAAGGTCCTGCCGTTTGGGCTCAACAAGTCGCGCGTGGGCCGTCTGCGACACGAAGAAAGAACTTTCCACGTCTTCTATCAGCTCCTTGCCGGTGCAAGTCCGGAAGAGCGTGATGCGCTCAATCTTGAGGACCCTTCAAGCTACGCCTTGTTGTCATCCAGCGGATGCTATCGGCTCCCCGGTGGACCATTCTCCGACGACTCGACCCAGCTGGCGGAGCTACGCGTCGCGCTCGCCTCGCTCGGCTTCAAGGCGAAGCACGTCCGCTCCATCTTTACCCTCCTCACCACGATCCTCCTCCTTTCCAACCTCACCTTCACCGATGACAGGGGTTACGGCTCCCTCGGCATGACCTCGCTCGACGAGCGGGCGCGCATCGTCGAGAGGCACAAGCTTGCCGAGGTCGCCGGTCACCTCGGCGTTGCGCCGGATGACCTCGAGGCGGTGCTCGTCAACCGCACCAAGTGGATCAGGCGGGACCTGTGCTCCATGTTCCTCGACTCTCAGGGAGCGGCTGCCCAGCGCGGCGGCCTCATGCGCGACCTATACGCAATCCTATTCACCTTTGTCGTCGAGATGGCCAATAAGCGTCTCGCACCCGAATCGTCCCAGACACAGATCGTCCAGCTCGATCTGCCGGGATATCAAAGTCGGACTCAAACGCAGGACCCGGGCGCCCGACCGGCCAGCATGCTCCTCGTCAATGCCAGTGGAGAGAACGGGTTCGACGAATTCGCTATAAACTACATGAACGAAGTGGCGCACTCGTACATGATCAACCGAGTCTTCGAATACGACACCGAAGCCATGGTCGCAGACGGGATAAAGCCGCCGGCGGTGATCACCATGGACAACGCGGCGTGTGTGGAACTCCTCCGCGGCGGGATTCTTGGGTTTGCGTTAACGGACAAGGAGCCAGCAGGAGTGATTGCCGCGCTTGCGCGAGCGAGTGAGGAGCTGAAGGGGGAGGACAAAGAGGTGGACAAGGCAGAGAAGCTGCTCGCCGGCCTCAAATCGTCTTTCGCCCGCCACGCATCGTTCGCCGTGCCGCAGCATGCCAAACACTCATTTGCGATCAGCCACTACGCCGGACAATGCAGCTACGACACGACCGACTTTGTCGATCGCAACGGCGACGTTTTGGATAAGCAGCTCGTCGACCTTCTGCGCTCCTCGTCGGATCCTTTTGTCGCAAAGCTGGTCTCTGGCCCCGGTCTCGCCACGGAGGGTCATCCGTTGGACGCCAACATCACCGTCGAGGCGCAAGTCCCCGTGACTCCGCTCCGCACTCCATCGACCATCGAAGGACAGGGACCCACGGAATGGCCTGTCGACACCAGCATCCCCCAGCCCGTGACTGCGCAGCTCAACGCGTCACTCTCCACCATGTTGACTCACCTCGACCCCACACGCATGTGGACAGTTGCATGCATCCGGCCCAACGATTCGGGTCACCCCAACTCGTTTGACAAGCGCAGGGTCATGGCACAGGTACGATCGCTCCTTCTACCCGACCTGATCAACCGCAAGCAAGTGGACTATGTCGCCGACCACACCTTTGTCGACTTTTGTCATCGTCAGGGACTTGCTCTCGACCGTCCCGCTGAAGAGGTCGAGGCCTTTGCTCAGGACAGGCGATGGGTACGTGGGGTGGACTATGCGATCGGCCAGGAGAGAATCTGGCTGGGATGGGACGCGTGGAAGGAACAGGAAGACCTGCTTCGTTCTGGCGAGGTGCCGAGGGGCAGTGGCGAGGAGACTCTCGCCAACTCGGAGGAAGAAGAGTTCAGGCCGCCTGCAGGGGATCGATACGGTGCGATAGGAGCTGGACCTGCTGCAGCGGACAGTGAGGAGGAGCTTCTTCTAACCCGCAAGACTTCTCACGGCGCCGAGGGATTCTATCCCAACACTGGGACCCAACCCGACTTCGCCGGCTATCGCGACAGCCCGGATATCAACGGCAGCTCGGTGTGGTCCGAGTATGCCAAGCCCGAGCCTGCCACACCGGTGTACGAGAGCAAGGAGAACCCTGCGGAACCCGCCATGGTGGTCCACGAGAAGAAACACCAGGCGACGACCGAGGTGATCGCGACGACGAGAGCGCGCCGTTGGTGGATCCGCATCACCTGGGCTCTGACGTGGTGGATCCCCAGCTTCACGCTTCGATGGTTTGGCGGTATGCGCCGGCCCGATATCAGGATGGCGTGGAGGGAAAAAGTCGCCATCTTCATCATGGTCTTGTTCTCGTGCGGCCTCGTGCTGTTCTACATCATTGTCTTTGGCAAGCTCCTCTGTCCCGATAGCGACAAGGCGTGGAACCCGACCGAGCTCTCGGAGAATGCCGGAACGAACGACTACTACGCTGCCATCGCGGGCAACGTTTACGACGTAAGTGCGGCGCTGTGGGTGACAAAGTTTACGCGCTGAACCCATTTTGCAGTTCACCAACTTTTACAAAGCCCAACACTCGGACATCGAGGCGTACTCGACCAGCTCATCCATCATGCTCGAGTTCGCAGGGCAGGATCTGACGGATTACTTCCCCATGCCCATGACCATCGCGTGTCCCGGTCTGGTCACGAGTACAAGCCTCTCGCTCACCCGGGCAAACTTCACCCCTATCGTGTCGTATGCGGTCCACACCTCGGGCCCACTCCAGACGATCAATGGCACGAAGCTCGACAACATCAACTGGTACACTGATACGCTCATGCCGGCTTTGCAGCAGTATTACAAGGGGAGCTACGTGTACACCAAGAGCTACGTTTCCGACGCGGCGACTACTGATAGTCGGTAAGTGGAGACACTACAACCGCGGAGGCGAGAAGTAGTCTCGCTCTTATTGGGGGGACTGTTTGCTAAAATGGCTCTCGCAGGCAATGGGCCATCTACAACAGCAAGGTGTACGACCTGTCCGACTACATCTACACCGTGCAGTACTACTCGTCTTCGAGCGGAACCGACTTGCCAAACTACTCGTTCCTCAACTCGGATATATCGGCGCTGTTCCAGACCAACGCGGGACAGGACATCACCCAGCAGATGAACAAAATCCTCGCGGGCATGTCGTCGGACAACGCCAC
Organism: Saitozyma podzolica; assembly: GCA_003942215.1. NCBI lineage: Eukaryota > Fungi > Basidiomycota > Tremellomycetes > Tremellales > Trimorphomycetaceae > Saitozyma > Saitozyma podzolica. The sequence continues at coordinate 413,498 of RSCD01000022.1, read as the reverse complement.
GGCGCAGATGACCTGCCTGAACAATGCGTTTTACTATGGCGAGCTGGACTTCAGAACGACGCCCAGGTGTTTGGTGCAGAATTACCTGCTCTTGGCGTTCTCTATCATCCTCGTGACGACCATTGCTGCGAAGTGTGAGTGCAACGACCACGCCCAGGGCAGAATGCAGGACTGACACGTCGCCCTTGTAGTCCTTGCCGCGCTGCAACTCGGCTCCAAGCGAACTCCCGAACTGCTCGACAAGTTTGTCATCTGCCAAGTCCCGTGTTACACCGAAGGCGAAGAGTCCCTGAAAAAGACGATCGACTCGCTAGCCGTGCTGAACTACGACGACAAGCGCAAGCTTATCTTCATCATTTGCGACGGCAACATCATTGGCTCGGGCAACAATCGTCCGACGCCGAGGATCGTGCTGGACATTCTCGGGTGGACCCGGCGCTGGATCCGGAACCGCTGCTCTTCAAGAGTATTGGCGAAGGCAGTAGGCAGCTTAACTACGCCAAGGTGTATTCCGGGCTGTACGAGTTTGAAGGTCACGTGGTGCCGTGAGTGCAGTCGGGTGCTTTGATCGTGCAGCCTGCTTTGCCGAGTGTATGAAGGGGCGTTGCTAATGCGCCGCAGATACCTCGTCATCGTCAAGGTCGGCAAGCCCACCGAAACGTCCAAGCCTGGCAACCGAGGCAAGCGTGATTCTCAGGTCTTGCTCCTGCAGTACCTCAACCGCGTGCACTTTGATGCGCCCATGTCGCCCCTCGAGCTGGAGATCTATCACCAGATGAGGAATGTCATTGGGATCGACCCGACGTTTTACGAGTATATTTTCCAAGTGGATGCGGACACGGTGAGTCGGGAGGCCACCCCAGGCCGTGCGGCATCCAATGCAGCTGATTCATGGGCACGCCTTGTTCTGACGCGGATAGACTGTCGAACCCGACTCGCTCAACCGCTTGATTTCGTGCGCGGCAGACGACCAGCGGATCATTGGGATCTGCGGAGAAACCAAGCTCGCCAACGAGCGAGAGTCGTTCACGACGATGATCCAGGTGAGTCGCAATCCCTTCTTGGCGCGCGTAGTCTCCGCTGATGCGTCATGCTCCAGGTATACGAGTACTACATCTCGCATCATCTCACCAAGGCGTTCGAATCGCTTTTCGGCTCGGTTACCTGTCTCCCCGGATGCTTCTCGGTCTACCGCATCCGTACCGCCGACAAGGGTCGCCCGGTCATCATCTCCTCAATTGTCATTGACGAGTACGCCGAGCCCAACGTCGACACCTTGCACAAGAAGAATCTCTTCTCTCTCGGCGAAGACCGGTACCTCACCACGCTCATGATGAAGCATTTCCCCACTTTCAAGATGAAGTTCACCCCCGACGCCATTGCACATACCGTCGCGCCCAGCCGGTGGAACGTGCTCCTCAGTCAGCGACGTCGATGGATCAACTCGACGGTGCACAACCTGGCCGAACTGCTTTTCCTCCCTGAGATGTGCGGGTTCTGTTTCTTCTCAATGAGGTTTATCGTGTTCATCGATCTCCTCGGGACGATCGTGAGTGTCTCCGGTCTCTTCGCCATCTCATTTACCGTTTCCGCGCTGACCGCATCGCAGATCCTCCCAGCGACATGCGGCTACGTGAGTCGTCGGGCCACCTATCACCTGCAATCGGGCGGAAGAACGGGACCAGCCCCACTGACATCACGCAGCTCATCTACCTCATTATCGTCGTTTCCACCGGAAAGGCAGCGATCCCCGTCGTATCTCTCATCATGATCGGCGCGGTGTACGGCTTGCAGGTGAGCTAGCGCCTGGGCTCGTGCTCTTGGCTGGAGTTTCGTCTTGGCACCATGCTTACCCAGCCCAGGCAATCATCTTCATCCTCAAACGAGAGTTCATGCTCATCGGTTGGATGTTTGTGTACATCTTGGCGTGAGTGTCCCGGCAAACTTGGTCCCTTCGTTGTGGCTGGGTACAACGTGGTCGCTTGGGAGTGTCGTCTGGTGTTTGTCGCTTGGGATTGTCGCCGTCACTTCAACTGTCAATGATAATCCGGCTGACTCTCTTGTGCAGCTTCCCAATCTACTCGGTCTTCCTGCCGCTCTACTCGTTCTGGTCCATGGACGACTTTAGCTGGGGTAGCACACGGTGAGCGCGAGCATGAGGAGGTCGGAGACGTGCCGGGCCGCTGACGTTGTCATAGCAAGGTCGTTGGCGAGGGGAATCAAAAGACGGTGGTGTATGAGGATGACGAACCGTTCAGCGACTCGATGATCCCATACAAGAGCTTCAAGGGTGAGTGCCTGCTCTTGGCTCTGCATGCCAGTGCCGCGCTAAATGCCGCGCGCAGAGTACGAGTCCAACGTGTGGGAGACCGCCACTGTTCGATCGGAAAAATCCCAATCCACCTCTGTCACTTCGGGACCTCGACCGCGTATGCCACAACCCCACAGCCGGAGCAACGGTTCTCGCGCCCCGAGCATGTTCTCCTCGGCGACAGACCTCCCGGCGGGAGGGGACTATTGGCGCGATTCCTCCCCTCTCGGCCCTTCCCATTCGTCTCGCAATCTCCGGAACTCGCCGAGTAACCCTTCGCTGCACACTAGCACGCCGCCGAACCCGTATTTCCACCCCCAGAACCGGGTACAGTCCATGGCGGGCCTGAGCATGTGGGTGGTGGCTCCGCGTACGACCCGAACCCCAATCCCTCCGCGCCGTTCCTGCAGCCGATGATGACGGGAGGGTCCATGGGGATGGGACAGCAACAACCGCACAACCCCTTCGACTCGCCCGGTCTCAGACCGCCGACGTTCTTCCCTCCCCCACCGTCTTCGGGGGTTATGGCAATGCCTATCCCCAAGGAGGTATGGGAGGTATGGGCATGATGGGCGGACCGGGCATGGGCATGGGCGCGCCGAGAAACTCCGTCATGACCAACCTAGGCGGAATGGCGCCTCGTGCGGTATCGTCGTACTCGCTCGCAACGACGAGTCACCCGCTGGCGCAGATGCCAGAGGTGAACCAGGAAGCGAGCCCAAAGGACGAGGAGGTGTTGGATGTCCTCAGGAGGTATCTAGCCGGGCAGGATCTCATGAGCGTGTGAGTGCGGTGGATTGGATCTCCGGTATCCTGTGCGGACACGCTTGCTGACTCGGCGCAGGACCAAGAGGCAGACCCGCGAGGCGATTTATGGCTTGTTCCCCAATGCCAACCTCCAAGCCAGGGCCGGGTGGCTGAACGAGAACATCGACAAGACGCTCAGCGAGGTGTAACAGCCACGGCGAGACGATGAGACGGGTACGGCCTCGTGCATACGTTTTCCACGGTCGCCTGACCGCGGGAGACACCGACTCGGACACGGACATGGACCTGGACCTGGACAAGATATCCGGACAATGACATAATACAGTACAAATCGAGCATACCGTAACCCCACGCACAATCACACCACACGGACAATCATCATCCCCACGCTCACCCTCACCGCTACACACCATCCATCCACCACTTTCCTCACCCGTTTGCCCCTCACCTCGCCCCGATTCGGATACATTCGCTTGATGAGCCATAGCATTAGCATTTCCAAAGTTCGGTACAACTTCCCGTAGTGTCCGTAAACGAGCATCCAGTGCATGGACTGTACGTTGCTCACGCGGTGACGAACCCGGGGATATACTGTACGAGTACAGTACTCGCTCGCGCTAACCTACACGGTACTCTTACAGTCTACATGGTACTCGTACAGCCTACACGTTACTCGCACTGTACTCGCATCGTCGTTTAACTTGATCCATTCGGTGATGGGGAAAGCGAGGCGGAGAGGTGTCGCTGCCAGCTGATCGCTGAAATCGTTCCAGCTCTCGGACTCCCAACTCTCAGACTGAGACTCGGCGTCGGACATCTCGAAATCTTCGCTGCGAGTCGGCATAGTCGCGGTCGCATCCTCGGTGGGGGAAGTCGCACTGCTGTCCGCGGGGTATATCTGTTCCTCCGGTTGAGGGAGTGGCTTCCTCGCGTCCACATCCGGATTCCCACACGCGTCATCAAAGAGGTCATGAGGGCTCGGGATAGTACTGGCCCCGATAGTACTGGCCCCAATAATACTGGCCCCGCCAAACTCGCACCCTCCCCCCGGCGCGTTCTGGCCGAGCGGTATCCCAGCGGAATCCTGACAGGAACGAGCTCCCGAAGTGGGTCGTCCGAGCCGGATGCGTGGCGGGATCGAGGTCGGGTGTGAGCTTATGTTCGTATTCGTGTTTGTATTCATGTTCGCCAACCCCGATTCGTTGAGATCACGAGCGAAACCCTCCATGTCAGTGCACAACCAGCTCCAGAATCCGCTCGACTCGGGGGGTATGCCGCGAGCTGTTCGTAAGGCCTCAATGTCGCGGTGCCAATCTGGGAGGCTGTACGGAGGCGTAGGCGGTGTCGGCTGCGACGGCGGGGGCGAGGGCGAGGGCGAGGGCGAGGGCGAGGGCGAGGGCGAGGGCGAGGGCGCAGGGGATACTTGCACATCCGGGGTGTACTGCGCCATGGGAGACGTACCAGTACTCGTACACGCTGATGTACCTTCGCGATACGACGCCACGCGATCGGCCTGTACCACCCCCAGCCCCGATCGATCCGGGTCGGGGACAGGTTCCAAGAGGAGCTGCGGGTCCAGAACGCTCCACAGGTCCAACGCGTTGCGTTCTCGCCACATGGATGGCCCGCCGTTTTGCGTGCTCAGCAAGCCGTGCTGACGAAACATGTCGGACGACACGCAGCTTTGCTGGTCGTTGGACCGAGTATGTGGGTGGTCGTTGGTTCGTCCGGCCCGAGCCCCAGAGCACAGATAGGACGGATGAGGACGTCGGAGTACGTTGGTCCGTCCCTCCCCCGAAGACAGGTAGGACAGATGTGGACGTCGAGGCCGGGGTACGTCGGTCCGTCCCTCCCCCGAACACAGGTAGGACGGATGTGGACGTCGAGGAGACATATGACTGGATTGGGGGAGATGCGGCCAAGTATAAGAACGGAGGGACGGCGCGGTGGGAGGTTGGACGCACCAGTCCTCACGGAGGGTTGTTCCTGTCATCGGGTATCTTGGGGAATGGCGGTTGACTCGGCAAAGATGACCCGAGAACGGGTCTTCAACTGAACAGAACAGAGTCTTCCAAACGACTGAGTGTTAGTTGTAATGTAGTTGTGCTGCGCAAGTACAGAAAGAGTACCGTAGACAGTGTGAACGGTGGCGGAGCGTCGAGCTGGCAAAACAGTCGGTCGGGACCCGATGAAAGGATGAGTGTGTATCGATCCCGTCCAAAACGGAGGCTGGCCTGGGCACGGTCGAGCTGTAATTTGTGCACATTATATCTGTGTAAAACCCTTTCGATGGCAGTCGGATGTGACGCACAGTGCTTGTACTCGTGCCATACAAGTATGTACGAGTACAGTACGAGTACGAGTAGCGCAGCATGCGCGAGCGATACAGTATATAGCTCAGATTACGAAATCCTGGTCCTCACCAGACCCATTGTCACTCCCTTCATTTTCGCTCGCCGAGCGCAAATGGTACATGTATGTCTTCTTCCTTGATGAGTCACCCAGGTTCGGGTAATCCTCTTCTGGTGTCGTTCTTCGGATCCAGGATATTGAGGCGTTTCGTTGCCAGCTGCCTCCCCTGAGTCTTCTTCCGATAGCTGCCAACTGGACTTCCATGTCGAGTCCGTGGGGCGCTGCTTGGCGGGACACTCTCTGACACCTGAAGAAAGCTCCGGTGGGGAGATATCCATGAGTGGTCCTTGGCCTGTTGAGGCACACGGCGAGAGACTCGTAGCGAGGGTATCATGAGGATACTGGCCACTGCTTTTCGTAGAGCATTTAACACCTCCCGCGACAGCCCGGCAGTCTCGGTCGACTCAATGTTCCGAGGCGAATTAGTACACGAGTCTTCTCCAAGAGAGCGGCCCCGCTCGATTGGCTCGTTCCCTCCGTCGTGTGGGTCTTCCTGCACAAACACCGACTCTGCTGGAGACGCGCTTGCGTCCGTACTGCTGTTCGTCATCATGTCGTGTCACGCCTAGAGTTGCAAAGGTAAGAATAAGCGGTAGTGATAGAGCTTCGTGAGCCGCAACGCCTCCACAAAAGCGCTGCACGGTTTTTTCTCCCGACAGCTGATAGACCCGCCGCTTCCGTTGTGGGCTGCGCACGGAAGCCGCCGGAATCAAACAGCGAGGCGCTTTGGGATGCCGCATTGCGCTCACTGAGAAGAGCTCCACTCCGTGAAGTTGTGGCGGATGGCTTCTACGAGTACTGTATCCTGCTCACCTCAGTTGTTGTGGCACCTCCCAGCCTGCTTCATCTCTGCATCCCACGCAAGAGAATGCCCGGCGGAATCCGTTCTAGACGGCGCAAAGCTTGCCCAATTTCAACTGTCAATCGCGTGCCATGAACACACGCCTACATGTTTCCCGCCAATACGACGATCCCGCCGAAATTCCTCGACGTCTCTAGGCCTCAGCATCAAAAACCGGCCTCCTCAACTACGCTGTGACTGCCGGGGTGACGGTCCTCGGTGTACCTGTTTGAGTGATCATTTGAGTCACCTTCGCCGTCAGTCTTCCGAACTGTCACCGCGGCGTCATTTTACATAGTGACCGGACTGTTAGCAATGCTCCCACGGGTGTTTAGTGTAATGGTAACACAGCGCAGATCCGGGTTCGAGTCCCGGAATATCCGTTTTGAGGGCCCGAGTTCAAATATGTAACATGGCGGATATTCCGCGAGACTTTCGGTGGCCGAAAGTGCCACGAGGCAGTTACAAGCCTGAACCGGGCAGCGTTGCCGGGGGAGAGTGGTCCCCTCCCGCCGAGGTCGCATTAGTAATCCGGATTAGCATGTGATGCAATCGGATTAGGGGAGTGTTAGCAATGCTCCCACGGGTGTTTAGTGTAATGGTAACACAGCGCAGATCCGGGTTCGAGTCCCGGAATATCCGTTTTGAGGGCCCGAGTTCAAATATGTAACACGGACGATTCCCAGGGGGACAAGACGCCTCGGCTACCCAACAGCCTGGCCATTCTGTCCGTCCAAGTGGTCCACTACTGTACGTATCGTACGGCTCAAACACATCTCGGCGCATCAATGCATCTCCAGCCTCACCTCTGCATGCTCTGTTGGTCGACTAGAAAGGTGTGTACATACAGTAGTGTTCAAGGTGTAGTGTGAGAGGTGGCGAAGGGCTGTTCCCTCTTGTGAAATCCCAGACAGTATGTGTCGTTGATCATCCCCCCTTTGTGGCGACGAATCTGTCCAACGGGAGGACCTCGGTCTCCAAGGACTTGATCAACGCGAGGACCCTCTCCTTGGCACCCTCCTCATTATCGTGATTATAGATATGGTGCAATTCTTTCTGATTGGCCAGACGCGCCTCCATTTTGAGAGAAGACCGCTGGGCGAGAATGGTCAGATCCTGGGCGTACGAGTGAAGACGCGCCACGGACTCAGTCGCTCGCGTCTCCGGCTCGATGGTGTATTTGGAGCGCTTGATGTTGTCGAGAATGGTCGAGTGATATCTATCCAAGAACACGGCGGTGGTGGAGGCATCAGAAGGGCCACCAGGTTGCTCGGAAGAGCTTGAGCCTCCCATCGTGTTAGAAGCGAGACGCTTCATCAACATCGCCACACTCTCTGATTCGCTGAGCTCCGTGGACCAGAATTTACTATCGGAGGGGGTCGATTGCCACTCAGGTAGGATTGAAGGTCCCGCTCCTGATCCTCGCGGGTGTAGGAAGCGTTCTCTGACATAGCGGTTATCAGTCGGTCGTGTGGTGCACGCGATCGTAAGAATGCCGGGGAGGAGGAAGAGTGCTTCGAGGCAGCGAGAAACGCATGGCTCGACCTGTACATTCTTAAGTATGCGTAATACGCAACCGAAGTTGCGCGAGCTCCCTTGACTCTCTTCTGTACTTCGCTTCTGAGAGCAGAAGGAACGAAGGCAGCCACAGACTTGACAATTTTGCTCAGATCGTGCTGGGTAGCGAGCGGCAGCGTTCTGGGCTCTCGCTTCCCCTCTGGCTACGCAGGCAGAGGTCAAAGGAGAGCTGAACTGCAGCTGCAGGTCTCACGTTTCCACATTGTCACGCTTGCCACTGCAGTCAAAGGTTTGCTCGTCCGATTGCAAATTCACTCGCTCAAGCGAAGGTGATAGACGCCGATGTCATGGTGGGAAGCGGGCCTGGGAATGTACTTGTACAGTGCATTCAGTCTTTGACGGAAAACCAGAAATGATCAGCAGCACCCTTTGAACTCCCCGTGTCTGTTCGCTCGCCCCGGGATCAACTCCATCTTGATCGTCACTGGGCGGACGGGTTGTAAACTTAGTACCAAAGAAGGCCCAACCTTCGTCGCATATCCAACGAAACTTCGCCGCCTTAGCTCGTGCGCTCCCCGGAACCTGGCCCCCGGGCTTGCCTGACAGTCTCACACTTGCCACTCCGGCCAATCTGAAGTGATGCATGCGTAGATCAAACCGTCGGCGTGCAGCCACGCTGTTAGAGTCTTCCACACATTGCAGCCTATTGGCGTGCCCGACTCTCGCCTCTCCTGCTCCTGGTCCGATATATCTGCCTCCAGTCCTCCGAGTCATCCCCGTAATGCTCGAACCCTTTCGCTCCCTCGTCCCAACCCTCCACGAACCTCAACGTCCTCCTCTGCTCCGTCTGAGCATCGGTTGGCGCGGCGCTACTGCTCCCGTACGACTTGTCAAACACGTCTTTCGCCTTGTCCTTCACTCCCCTCCCTCTGACGCCCATGCAGTTGCTCTCGCTCGCTCGCTGAGACGCAAACGTCTTAGCCAGGGCGATCCTGTCGTCCAAGCTCATACTCTCCACATCAACAATATCCGCTGTGGCGCCGAAGCGCGAGGTGCTGCGCAAACACGATTTGGTCGGCCGCGACGTCGGGTCGTGCACGATCGGAAGGGGAATAGCTCTCGAGCCGCTCGTGTAGGAATCGTAGTACTGGAAGTAGTCGTCCGGACTCATCCCTGCCGTGTTGGCGGTGCGTGTAGTGCCCGTGTCGGCGTGAGGGGAGAAACTGCGGACGCGGGAGTTGCGCGGCCATTTCAGAGAGGGTGTTGTGGGGGAGGTGGAGGCGAGGGTGGTGGTGTCGAGAAGGGTGTCATCCTGGAAGAGATCTCTGTGCTGACTCTTTCCGCGCTGCGAGCGAACGGGACTCGTGCTGAGCACAGAGTCGTCGATGGCGCCAGAATGACTCCTCGTGGGCGCCTGTCCGTTGAGACTTTCGTCGGCGGTGGACCAGCCCCTCGATTTTGTCGGCGGCCGAGGAGCGCTAGATTGTTCAGAGGGTCTAGTTGGCGGAGAAGTGGAACGTGGCCTAGAGCGGGAGGAGCTTCCGTCCCCGTTCAGAGTAGTCACCGGCGGAGTAGTGCTTGCGAGAGTATCAGTCGCCGTCGCCGCACTCGTCCCGCCGCTCGTGGCAGCTTCCCACGCGAGAGAGCGGCGCGGTCGCCCCGAGCTTCTCGACGTTCCATCGGGCAGGATGGGAGCCGGCGTGAACGTCGACGGCTGGATGAACGTGGTGGGGGTATGGATGCTAGTTCCTGTGTTCACGGTGGATGCAGCTCGGGGCCATGCGATCGATCGCGGACGTGGGGCCGAGGACGCAAAGTAAGAAGGGTCCGCGCGGCTCAGCCAAGGTGAGAGCGCGGGGAGAAGCGAGAGGGCGGAGGACTGCTCCATAGCGAGCGCTGAAGCGAGCGCTGAAGTGGCCGGGTGGCGACGAGCGTGGACATGGGCGGCGCCACGACTCTGCGTGAGACTGTTACGGGAGGCTGGAAACGGTGAAGGTGGTTGCAAGCCGGTGGAAGTAGTGAGCGATAGGAGAGAATGAAGTGTGAGAGGACAGGATGAGGAATACAAGGTCAAACGACTTCGAGTCAGTAGGCACTCTAGCATAGGGCAAAGTGGCGAGTTCGGAGACTGGATGGATCATCCTTTGAGGTGGACTGATCCTTTCAGGTGCCACGGTGCCCGCAGGGTCGGGTCTGCAAGCTCGTTGACTCCCCGTTGTCGTCAAGCCAAGCGGAGAGCAGAGTGTTCCTGTGAGAACTGATGAAGGGGCCAATTTCTTGGTGTTCCTTGTGTCGCTGATAGTCAGAGGGCCATTCGCCCTCTGTACTCCGTTCGAGAAATCAGTCACACCTCCTTGCGAAACCGCCACGCCGGGCACTGATGGTCCCATCCTTTGGCGAGGAGAGCCGAAGAGCAAACGTCGGTACCGACTCTGCAATGCTGGACGCGGGTTAGTCGCCCTTCGGGCCACGTCTGGGCCTCGGTACTCGAGGTAGGAAGCTCCCCCAGACGCCAATCGATCCGCGGGAAAGAGAGGCGTTACGATGCCAGGCGTACGAAGGGAGTTGCAAGCGGAAGCTCGTACTGGGTTAGCTGGCGACTTTCACTTTCGGACGTCATCGGCCGTAAGCGATGATTAGGATTGTCGACCTTCGGGCGCCGGGGTTTGATTAGGAATTGTGAATTAGCGATTAGTGGATCGCCCCCGGCTACCGCTTAACCGGAACCCGAGGCCGACCCTTGTTTAAACCGGCGTCACCGCACACGTCGTACCCACTACCACTCCACTTTTTTCCATCCCCCGTCGACCGTCAACATCGGAACATCCGACTATAGAAGCCATCGCAGCGACAAACTAGACAGCTAGAGGCAATGTCGAGAGCGTAACGATAGCAACGGAACACACCACACACCGCAATCAGCAAAGTACGCACCCACCCCGACACCGCCCTCAAACACCCCGGCCCACCTCCATTACCGCCGCCAGATGCTATCCCGGTCCATCAGCCACTCGCCTCGTAGACTCTCAAGACACTTGGCACCGGCAGCGAACGCTTCCAAGGTGGGTCCGCGGCGCGTGGCTCCATCGTCACGTCCCGCACATGCTCACCTTGTCCAGATGGCCATCGCGACACGCCCCCTCTCCACGACCCCCACCACCCGTTCCGAGCACCCGCTCTACGCCTCGCAGTCCACTCTCCCTCACCTCCCCGTGCCCTCCCTCTCCTCCACGTTCCACAAATACCTCGAGACCCTCGTCCCGCTCCAGTCCCCCTCGGAGCACGCCAAGTCCATCGAAATTGTCCAGTCGTTCCTCGCTTCGGAGTACTCCAAGACCCTCCAGTCCCGCCTGGAGAAGCGCGCGGCGGAACGCGACTCGTGGTTGAGCGAGTGGTGGAACGATGCGGCGTACATGGGCTACCGGGGGAGGATCATCCCCAACGTGAGCTACTTTTACGTGCACAAGCGCGGCCTCGGCAAGGGGCAAAACCAGGAGGACAGAGCTGCGGAGCTGGTGCGAGCGGTCGCCGAGTTCAAGAAGCTCGTGGATAGGTGAGCAATGCTCTACTCCGGCTTGGTTTTTGGTCCGATCATACTCACGACCGTAGCGAGTTGCTCGAGCCGGAAAAAGTCAAGGGACAGCCCCTCTGCATGGCCTCGTACAAATACCTGTTCAACGCCACCAGAGTGCCCACAGCCCCGGCAGACATTCCCCTCGCGTACGAGAGAGATCTCAACCACATCGTCGTCCTCCGCAATAACCGCTATTTCAAGGTAGAGGTCGCCGGCAGGGGCAAGGCGGAGATCGCAGAGGCGCTCCGCGAGGTGAAGAAGCTGGCGGATGGCAAGGAGGGCGAAGGTCTGGGGATCCTGACTTCCGAGGACCGGGACGTCTGGACAGAGGTGAGCGAAAGTGACATCTACACTCAGGCTGCTGCTGATCGGTCTCTTAGGCCCGGAGACACCTCCTTTCGTTGTCACCAGGCAACACTCGAGCCCTGCAGGAGATCGAGTCCGCCGTCCTCCTCGTCTGCCTCGATGATGGTCCGGCTCCTTCGTCAGAAGACGAACGGGCGTGGTCGTATTGGTCCGGAGGGCTGGACGGTTCGCCAAAGCGACACGGTCGTAACCGATGGTTCGACAAGCACGAGCTGATCGTCGACGAGTCTGGCGAGTCGGGCTTCAACGGCGAACGTGAGTTGGCCGGCGCGGCGCGAAGTACCCGATCGCACGATATCATTTTCGTCCGCTGACCACGCGCAGACTCCATGCTTGACGGCACCCCCACGCTGCGGATGAACGAGTTCATGCTCGCGGGTGTGGACAAGGGCAAGGTCCCTCTCGAGCTGCCCGAGGGCGAGCGAGCGGGCGGCAAGATGTCCCCGCCCGAGGAAATCACGTTTGACCTCGACGCCAAGCTCCGCGGGATTATCGACAAGTCCAAAGCGGACTTTGGGTCGGAGATGGCCCTCCAGGAGCTCAAGGTGGGTCGACTTGGCAGTGATGGTGAGCAGCGCTGACACTGCGCAGATGGTCAACTTCACTGGCTACGGCAAGGAGGTCATCAAGACACACAAGGCCTCTCCGGACGCCTGGGCTCAAATGATCAAGCAGCTCGCGTTCTACCGACTCAAAGGTCGACCAGGCGTGACATACGAATCGTGTCAGACGCGGAAATTCCTATTGGGCCGTACGGAGGTCATCCGTTCATGCTCCGAGGAAGCTATCGACTGGGTCAAGGCGATGCTCGACCCAAAGGCCTCGGATCTCGAGAGGGAGAAGACCTTCCGCAAGGCCGTGACCCGCCACATTCAGTATTCGTCGTGGGCCGCGGACGCTCAGGGCGTTGACAGGCATATGTTCGGACTGAAGAAGCTTGTGGGCAAAGGAGAATCTACGCCGGAGGTGTTCAACGACCCGGCGTACGCAAAGAGCGGGCACTGGGAGATGAGCACGAGTCAGTTGTCGAGCAAGTACCTCGACGGGTGGGGCTACGGCGAGGGTGAGTGGGCGTGCTTGGTCTGGCCGAAATTCAGATGTCTCTTTTTCTCCCTGCCGGTCGCGGGTCTACCTTGATCTGGCCGCAGTTTTGTCGTGAGCCTCGTCATGAGCCCCGCTGACACCACTCCAGTCGTGGACGACGGTTACGGCCTCTCATACGCCATCGATGACAACAACCTCCGCTGGTGCATCACCACGAAGAATGGCGACGCGCAGCAATTCGCAGACGCGCTGGTCGCCGCGGCGGAGGAGTTGCGGGGGATGATGGACCGGGCGAAGGCGGCGGCGAGTGGGGCGGAGAAGGCAAAGCTGTGAAAGGGGACGGAGAGCCGCGGCGGGGGGGGGGGGGGGGGGGGGGGGGGGCGGAGGGCCGAGGAGCGGCGCAGAGATGTTGTCGGGCGATGATCTAGTAGAGTAACAATGGAACCACGGTCGCGAACTTGCATGGATACCCTCACACACGCACGTCGCGACAGCAAAGCTTCCCGCGGTTCATCGGTCGCTCGGGCATTGGTCAGGACTACGCGCAACCAGCTGAATGGAATACGTTATGTGCAGGTGCATCCAGGCAGACAATTGGATCCTGTCCACTGACCGCAGAGAGACCTCTGCTCATCGAGCCTCCCCATCCCGGACCGGTCCGAACGGGTACGTCTCTACGCTACCTGATTCGGCCCGAAACTTCCTGGCCCCTCCACATCGTTTCCCCCGACAGAAACGACGATCCCCATCCTCTCGCCGTCCAGCAAGTCTGCTCGTAGCCCCTCATCCCTCCCCTCATCCATCCCCTCATCTGACGACCTACTGCGCCAGATGCAGCTCACTTGATCTTGCTCAGCAGGTGGTTGATCTGACAACGAGTCAGCGGCGATACCACCGACATCTACACGTCCAATACCACAAATCTGACACTTGTCGTACACAGTCCGCATGTACTGCGCACTCATTCCCAAGAATCGCTTCCACCCCAGCGTCCTCGGTGCTCTGCTACCGCACATCGTCTCGCACCGGCCACGCGTTTCCGCATTTTCTTTCTCCGGTAGAGCGTAGCTTGCCTTTCCCACCCCGGACCAGGTCGGTTCCCTCAGACAACATCCACGTGCCCCACTGATCATATCGCCCACCACAGATGTCTTCCTGTTCCTCCTCCTATCCGTCGGGAGCACAGCCCCAATACCCAACCTTTCCGGACCACAACGGTGCAAGCCACCACCAGGCCCAAGTAACCGCAACACGCAACCCGCAAGTCGCAACCAGCGACTCGCCGTACCCGAAACACCCCACCCCACCCATTTCCGCCGGACTCACCGAAGACCCCGCCCGTCCCGCTCCTCCCCGCTGTGTCACCGCCATACACCCATGCAAAGCCTTCGCGGCCGCCGCGCACTGCTCGGAAGCGCGGAGGTCGCCCGTGGTGGCGAAACACGCTAGGAGGGCGGTGAGTGGTGCGGCGCAGGGGGCGGTGCCGGCGTCTGCGAACCCGAGCGGAGCGAGGGCAAGGGCGACAGCGAGTTCGAGCGGAGCGAGGACGAGAGCGAGTTGAGAAGAGCGAGGACGAGGACGAGTTGAGAGGAGCGAGAACGAGGATTGACGAAAAGTTCGAGCGGAGCGAGGATGAGGATGAGGATGCCGACGAGTCGAGAGGAGCGAGGATGAAGACGAGTTGAGAGAGCGAGGATGGGGATTGGACCGAGGCCGGATATCGAGCAGAGCGAGCATTAGGGTGATGATGATGATGATGATGATGAGGGTGAGGACGGAATCGAGCGGAGTGGGGAGGGTTGGAGGTACGAAGGAGTTAAACCAGAGGGCGGGAAAGGTAGAGAACATTGGAGGAGCCGCGGAGCCGGTCGGTGGCGCAAAGAGAGTGAGATCCGCAGGAGAAAGAGTCGTGTGGGGCGGTGAATGTTGAGTGACCATCGGAAGTCCGTCGAGCACATCAAGGTATCGACGAGGTAGAGGTTGAGTTGCCGTGATCGAGGTGAAAAGAACAACCGTCAGCGACATTCCGACATCCCACGACCAACACCTCCCACACCTCCCACACCTCCCGCACCTCGGGGCGCGAAACGAACACACCACAAATCCTCTCGCCGAACTCACCTCGCTTTGGCCTGATCTTTAATCGTACCATGGTGTTCGTCGTTGACAGGTCCGATAGTGGAAACGGAACAACGATGAAAAGGACGCCGGACACGAAAACATGTCGGAAATCTTGGGAGAGACCCACGCCTTATCCGCGCGTCCCTTTAATTCGGCCCCGTTGGGCAGAGCCATAGCCATAGCCATCGCCTGTGGGCTGGCCGATAGCCTAGCAATTGACAGTACAGCCAGTCCGGCGCCAGAGCACGTCGCCATGCATACGAGTATCGCTCGACAGACGAGACAGCGAAGCAGACACTACACCGGACAGAAAACGCATCCAGAGCGGGAACGATACGGATGCAGCGGGAAAAGAAATTAACGGGCAAGAGGTCCAGGCGGATAGCACATACTGTAGCGGACAGAAACGACCCCGCCTCGAGCAGTAAACAACAGGGGGCAGCGCTGTTAATGGGGTATGGAGTGTGAATTTCACTGTACGATACAAGACTTGTACTGTCGCTAACAATCTACAGAACAGGACCCTTGAGATATGCCGATCCACGAGAATGAGAGAAACGGAGACTGAGACTGATGGCGAAGCGAGCGTCCGGTGGAGCAACAACGGTCCCTGTCGGTGGATGGTATGATAATGATGTTCGTCAAGCGGAAATTGCAGCCGCGTCGTGCGTCGTTACGGTCGTGAGAAGTCATGAGTCATGTCATGTTATTGGTGATGGACGAATCGAAACGTCGTGACTGGCTTGTTGCGTGCGATGCGATGAGTGGGTCGTGACTGATCTTGAATGATATTGAATGCTGGCGACGCTGGGGAGCACGCTGGACAAACGTCAGGTTTGGTAGTGCCCCGCTACTGTACGTGTGTCGGAGCGTCTCCCTCATATCGGCGTGAGTCGGCTGAGTTGCTGGAGTATCCTCATGCTCTTCTTCCTCTTTGGCACTTGTCGCTCCGACCCTGCCCCTCCTGTTCCTACCCCGGATTCTGCCCCTCCTACATCTCCCGTTCCGAGGGGTTGAACAACCACCTCGGCATGGTCCGCTTTCTCCCGTTCATCAGACACTGAGGATACAACCGGTGCGACGGGTGCGACGGGTGCGATCGGTGCGACGGGTGCGACGGGTGCGATCGGAGCGACCGGTGGGTGACCGCCGTCTTTCGAGCTCGGTACCATCACGTCCGGACTGAAACCCGATTCCTCGCCTGAGGGAGCCGCTCCGCTCGAGTCCTCCGCGAGCAGGGGCACGTCCGTCGCGGATGTACTGGTACCCGTGATGCCCGTGCCCGAGCGGACTCGAGCGAGCGAGAGCGACCGCTTGAGCGTGATCCAGGCGCCGGACCCGCCGGACCCGCCGCTCAAGCTAGGACCACCGTCGCGGTTCGACGAATCGGCAGTGTGCGGCCTACCAGGACGAGCCCGGATCCTGGGCGCGGGAGACGACTCGGATTCTTCCGTCACGCTGGGGAAGTATCCCGCGTCTTCCGGATCTGATCCGCGGTGAGGCAAATTTGACGCTGGGAGTTCAGCAGGCGTGACGATCGGCGATACGGGCATGGATTTCGCCCGGGAAGGGATGGGCGGTCTCGAGCCGAGGTTGGAGGAAGAAAACGTCCTCCGCGAGGACAAGGAGAGGAATCCCCTCGAAGGCGAGAGCGAGGGGGACGAGTCGGCTCGAGCCTGGCGCAAATTCTGGAGCGACGGTCGGGGCGATGGTGCGGGCGAACAAGTGGCCGAGCCAGCAGAGCTTGCACGGGCATGGTCTCTCCCTCGAAGCGTGCCATAATCCGACGTAGCCGTATCGTCCGCCGAAGGGTCAAACTCCGTGGCCGAATCGTCAACCCGCCCAGCCCCGGAACCAGCGCCGACGCCGTAGCTGCCGTAGCCGCCGTAGCCGCCGTGACGCAGACCGGTCGACACCCGTTGCCTCCCTGGGTTCGAGGGAACTCGCGTCGGGATGATCGAACCCTTGATCTCGCCGGAAAAGGCGATATCAAAGCTTCCGGTGCGGGCGTCGAGAAAGCTACGACGGCGTCGCAAGGTCGATGTCTCTACCATGGAAAGGCGGTCTCGGGCGTGGGCGTGGGCGTGGGCTTGGGCGTCGGATCCGCGCGCAAAGGCGACTGGGAGAAACAGCGGGTGGGACATTTGAGCTTTGCTTCGGGCCTGTGCGCAGGATTCGGAGAACACGTCGTTCAGCCCGCGGTCCACGATGAGCCGCTGCGACGCCGAGGCACGGCGGAGGAGGATGGTGGATGACGCCGAGGGGCGGCGCGGGGTCGAGTGCGCCGAGAACGAGGTGCGCGTTGGCGAGCCAAGCGGGGTGCTGGGCTCGGCCTCTGGCGAGCCGGACGATGAGCCAAACAGGTCGGACAGGCCGACAACTGTGTGACGCTTGGCGGCGTGAGTGGGCGTGGCGGGGACGAACGCCTCGTTGGGCGCTCCAAGCATTCCAACCGTCGACATCCTCCGGGAACGAGCGGCGAACGGCGACACCGACGCGGGGAGTTCAAATGGAGGCACAGTGCTCTCGTCCCTCGCGGCGCATAGTGCCGCCGCCCAGACCTCCTTTTCGGCGTCGCAGGATGCGGCGAGGTCAAAGTTGTGCTCTCGCAGCGTGAGGCGTATCGAATGAGGAAGGAAACCTGTCTCGTCATCAACATCTGCAACACCGCGAACACGAACACGTGCTTCGCTCACCTTCGGTAATGTCGATGAGCTCAAACACCTCGAGCGGGAGGAAATGCTTTGGCTCGTACTGCCTGCCCTTTTTCACTTTGGCCAAGATGAGATAGCCGCGGTACAGGAACGCGGCGAGGTACTTGACCTTGACGGGGGGCATGAGCGGCGCGACCGTCGGATGGTGGTGGAGCACGTCGAGCGAGCCGATGAGCCGACAGGTGCCGAGACTCTTGATAAACGCCGGGGTGAGGACGTGGTGCTGCTCCATCCGCTGGAGTATCGTCGCGCTTTTCACCTCTGCTTCCATTTTCCTCCTCGCCTCGTCGGCTTCCTCTGCCACACCTCGCATAGCCCCAAAGCGCGCTCGACATCGACCCGCACGTCGTACTCTTCCTGGCCGTCGACACTGAAGTCGGCTCGCTCTCCGCGCTCCTCGCGCTCCTCGTTGGGACTGGACGCCGAAGCCGACTCGAGCAGCTGCCCCAGAAGCAGAGGATACCGGCAAACCCGCTGGATCGGCATGATCAGATAGTCTCGGAAATGCAGCCTGTTTCGGTGCGCCGGCCTCGGCGTGGGGTCGTGCTCGTATAAGAGATCCTTCAGCGTGACGTGCGGCTGAGACGCGCAGATAATCTGACACCGGCGCTCGTATGCTTCATAGTCGGTTCGGAGGGTGATCCGCTTGATGAGATTCGCCGCGGCGATGGACCCGGCGCAAAACTCGTTATAGGTGGAGAAGCTGGCGACCTGCGACATGTCAGGCGCGAAACTCTTCAGGTCTGCAGAGGCTTGCGCCGCACCCACCTCGTCGACAAAGATCTGTGCGAGCCGCCTCGAGGCCATCTCGATCCGCCCCTCAACAAGGGGTTCTGCAAGCAGTTCATGATCCACTCCGTGCTCCCTCAGAATGTTCACCATCCGCAGGGCCAGCCCGTCATGGAACTCCAATAAGTCCTTTGCATTCCGCGCGACGATATCCGCTGTCTGCTCCGAGATCGACGGCAAGGCGTACAGCTGCGGCAGGTAGACTTGCACGAGCGCCTTGAGGTCTTCGGCGTACGCGACTTCCGTCTCGACCAGCTCGAGGAGGATCATCTTGCGCCTTGCCAGTTTGCTTCGAAGCCTCGTGTGCTTTGCCTCCCACTCGAGCGATCTCTGCAGTCGCAGAGCGGAGAGTGCGGCCTCGTCGCCTGTGTATTCCGCGTCGCCGATCCCATTGCCATCCCCGTTTGCGCCGCCGCGGCCCTCGCCGCCGCTCTTGGCCGAGCGGGAGAGCGACGTGCTCGCGGACGAGAGGGGGTGCGGGGCCGAGGAAGAAGGAGAGAAAGCTTCGGCCGAGCCGGATTCGGTGGTGAGCGAGGCAGAGAGATTTGATTCACCGTCGAGATCGTGAGGCTTGAGCTGGATGATCACATCCGGGCCGAAATCGAGGGAGCTGCGCCGAACAGGCGGGTCATGCGGCTGCGAGGCATCCTCTGGGATCAAGATATCCACGACTCCCGCTGCCAAAGCCGGCGGGACATCGCTCAAACCCAGAACGACGGACCCTCCGGCCTGGAGATGCGCATCGACAGCGGCGACGAGGCTCGACTTGCGTGGGGAGACACTCGGCGTGGGTGAAGACAATGGCCGGACGGTCGCGACGGTCGAGACGGATTGGAGGGTGTACTCCGAGTCGGCTGCGTGTTGATACGAGAATGGCGCGGTCGGGCCTGGACTTGGATCCAGTCGGCGGGCCTCTTCCAACGGCATGGCGGGCCAGTGAGGCTGCTCGCTGGAAACGTGAAATTCCACACCGTCCGGCGCTGAGCCTATTGTGGCCCGTCTCCGTCGAAGCAGCCTGAATGTGCGAGTGGGGGTGATGATCCCATATCGGGATCGCGAGGTGTCTCGGCGATCACGCGCCGGAGGCGAGATGTCAGGGGTGTGCGAGATTGTGGAGGCTCTCCTCCTGACTCTTGGCCGTGCGTCGGGGGGAGGAGACGAGCCTACCGAAGAGTCCCCGCTGATCAAGGTGGACGTGCGAGTGGGACTACCAGACGAGACATTCTCGTCGTTTCGCCGAGTTCGCTCAACCGGTTCTCTCGCGGAGAACGCCGACAAGAGTGGGAGATTGAACGTACGCCCTTTGCCCTTGACCGAGCCCGTCCTGCTCGGGCCTGCGGAATGGGGGTACGCCGAGAAGAGCGGGTCCTCGGGCGTCCCCGCCGGAATCTCTATCTGTGTCGGGCGGGGTCGCTCGGACAGAGGTATTGGTATTGGTGTTGCGATGGGGAGGGACGGCGCGAGTTCCCCCGGTGGTGAGGACGAGATAGATATTTGCGACGTCTTTGTCGCTGGCGGGAAGTAAGACCCCGGCATTGGAGGAAATGTCGAGAGGGAAGATCTCCTCGACCCGGCGCCGATGCCGACGCCGAGACCGACCGCCGACCTGGGTCTCGAAGGCCCAGCTTCCGGAGGGTCAGGGAGGCACAATCCGCTCTGACTTTCTTGCGTCGGGATGCTCGAAGAAGGGGATGGGGTAGGCACCGCAGAGCCCGGTATTGGCTCGAGGTTGCTGATGGCGAGAGCCGACGGCGGGACGGTTATCAGAACCTCCATGTCGCCCGGTTCTCTGCTCGGGAGGACGACTGTGGACGCTGAAGCGGAGACGGTTGTGGAAGCGGTAGTGGTAGAGGTTGGTGCCAGTTTCAGCCGGATGAGGGGGAGAAGAGAACAGAGTGGCATCATCGTCCGTTGTTAGTCGTCGACGAGGGATGATCAGCGGCGCAAGGGCGAGAGCGGGGTGTTCCGGGTTCCAGGCGTCGAGTCGCAGCAAATAATGACGAGGAGCGTCGAGACGGGATCGAGGTTGGCCGGAAGCGGACAGACAGACACCGCCATAAAGGACGACGGATATGCGCGGTGGACAATGTTGACGATGAAATGAAAAGTTGAAAGGATGGGGAGTGTGGGGAGGGAGCATCGTCGGGACCGGACGAGTAGAGTTCGGAGGTGTTGATGTTGATGTTGACGGCAGGCGAGAGTCGGGTCAAGAACGAGGTTTGAGGTCGAAACGAGGGAGGGAGGGACGAGCTTGGTGAGCAAAGTACGGCATGGCGCGATATCGATCACAACTCACTCTATTCACGGGGCAGATGTCTCTGGGTTTCTCTCTGCTCTGTCTGTTCTGCACCATCAGCCAACCGCGACACCGAGCGCAGATCACACAAAGGCACCGGACCACTAAGGGTGGTGCAGACCCCACACTTGGTCCAGAACCATAGCCATCAAAGATCACGACCATTGCAGGCGGAGGAATGATGAGAAGCATCCCTCGCACTCACCTGTAACCACTCTTCCTATGCAGTAGTGTATTCTAATCCTATGTCCTATCCACACCTCCTCCGCGGCCACGGGGATGCTAAGGACGCTGCCGATGTTCTCGTCGCCCCTCCCTTTTCAATTGTTGTGATGTGAAGCGATGATGGCTGATCCAATCCGGTCACGTCGACTTCGACTTCGACGGGGCCGATGGCGTGCGACCCTGTTACAATGTAAGCATGTATTGCTCCTGTCCACTGGAGACTGATTGGCTCGACGACCCGGGGCGGAGAGGAAGTGATGAGATCGGGGGCAACCAACGGAGAAACGGGGGCCAGGAGTAGGAGGATGATGGTTTCGCTGGCTGTTCCAGTGGTGCGGTGGTGCGGTGGTGCGATGGTGGTCCGAGGGGTTCTGAAACACAGCAACACAACTCGCTACGAGACATGGCTATCGTAGGCCGCCGTCCACAGCGTCCACAGTCCGTTCCCGCATCGAGGGTCCCGGAAAGCAGAAGCAGAAGCATAAAATCGCGTCTACCACTTCCCACGGCCACGGGTCTGTGTCTCTGGCCCACAGCCCACGTCCCATATCACACCCACCACAACCCAATGCTGAATGAAAACTTCCCATCCCCGCATCGACCAACCGAGCCGACCCATCCCAACCCAGGCCAGCCCGACGCGATGAAACGAACGATTGCCGTTCGGAGCGGAAGTGTGTATCCTTTCGGATGATCCACTGGCCACTGCCGCTGCCGCTGCCGCTGCTGCCTCCGCTCTCCGTTCCCGCACAACCATGCCACACTCTTCCCGCGCTTCGATCTCTATCCCGGCAACACGTCCGAAGGTCAAGAAACACACGCACACGACGGCTCGTCCTCGTGCTCGCCTCCATCCCCGCACCGTCGCCTGAGAAAAAGCTACTCACCTCGAATGTTGTTTGTCTCCTTATCCGGGCTAGGCACAGCCGTGCCCTCTTCCTCTCTTCCAGAGTTGTCCACTTCCGCGCCGCGTATGCAGACCGCACGTCGTGATAGACTTCGCCTCTCGTTGCGTACGCTACTGCGCAAACCAGGAGAACGAAGCGCGAGAACGAGGGGGAGCCGGTGGCAACAGCGACGGCGACGAAAAGTGTGATGTTATTAAACCGCTGGGCGGCCGGTGGCCGGTGGGAGTCGAGTCTGGGATGACGTTCAGGCCGATCACGTTTTCGCGCTTTCACGTTTGCTCGCCGCTAGCGCGAAATCGTCGAGTCGGTCCGAGACAGCAGCGACGCAATGGCAAAGGCAAAGGCAGAGGCAGAGGCAGAGGCGAAGGGCAAGGGACGACGAAGGCTGGCTGTGTCGACTACGAGGACTGGTGCGAACAAGCAAGCACCGGGGTCGCAGGCGGGAGGGAGAGGTGTCGTTGATGTATTGCGAGGCGCGAGGGCGGTGTGCGATGGACCGTCGTCGGTTGGTCGGGTTCGCGGTGGGACGACAAGTTGACTTGCCGCTGGCGTGGGCTTTGTGTACAAATTCGAGCGGTCCAGTCCACGATCCACCTACCGTGTGTACGAGACTCTACGAGTTACCGCGCCTTGCCCTTCTCGCCGGTTGTGAGCGCGAGCAGCCTCGCGGCCTCGCGGAATAATGATCAGATCAACCCTGCGTGCTCTCGTCCTTGTTCTTGTGCTGGCTTCTTGCTCTCGCTCCGCGCTCTCAGCCGCTCTCAGGCTTTGTTTGCCCTAGTCTCCCCGCCAGGCCCGTCACTCAAGTCCTGTCCTGGTCATGCGATGTGTGATGTGCGACTTGCGATTTGCGGCTGGTCGGGATGGTGGCGTCTCGGTGGCGTGGAACGGCCGTCGACGGCTCGAGCCGTGCCCTCACGGCCTCACCCGTTCGGAGATATTGAGGCTGGCATCGCTGGATCGCTGGATCGCATCGTCGCAGCGCGTCGGCGTCGCTGGATCGTCGGACCATGGCGCCCCTTAAGGCCCCCCTTAAGGGTCCAAGCAAACAGTCTCGTAAATGCGACCTGCACCGGCACCAGCTGCACAACCGCCCAAATAACAAGCACCGCACCAGGGTCAGATCGACTCATCGACCAGGCAGCCAGAGCCGCTCCTCGCTTTCAAGGAACCGGATCAGGTGAATGTTTACGCCATTGACGTCGGCATCGTGACCTGGCGACTGGAGTGTTCCTAGAGTTAAGACGAGAGCAGCTCTGCCTCCACTTCCATTGCATGATCGCATGATCTGCGCAGCGGTGCGTCGGACCGGCCCCTATGCGCACTGCAGAGCATTACCGTTGCCGCGCGGGGACTCCGACACACGACGACCGACCCGTCCAGTGCAATTAACATCGACGTGGATACGCAAGCGACTCCTCGTGTCCATGTGCCCAGAACCACCCGGCTCGTCTTCTTCCCATGGGCACGGCAGGAGTAAAGGGTACGGACGGCAGCGGTGCGACGTGCGGTGCGCGGTGCGAAACCCAACTCCCCACTCCCAAGTCCCAAGCCCCAAGCCTAGACTGGGCTGTGGAGTCCTCGATCCAAGCAAAACCTTGAGCAGCGTTGGAAGCACTTTGGACTCCTTTCCCATGTGTTCGCTTCGAACCTTCTCTGGAGCCCTGCCAACCACTCCACGGCTGGCTCGTCGGAGTGAACCGTTCATCATCGATCATCGAATAGCAGCCACATTGATCCGTTTCGCAACCGAAGATGCATTATCTAGGTCCGGCTGTCCTACTCTGACGACGGCATGCATAATAGGCCTCGGGTGCAAACAAACCGGTGTTGCCATGAGGAGGCACACTTGCGGCTCTCCATTGTCAGGCGTGGCCGCTTCAAATCGCTTCACAAAGGCTCGCCCCTTGAAGTCAGATAGGGGAGCGTTCCCATCGCAGAACAGAACCGTCGCATCGTTTCGTCAGGCGAGCCCTCATATCGACCCCGTCGTGTCGTGTCGTGTCGTGTCGTGTCGTGTCGTGTCGGTGCGCGTTCTTCCGCACACTGGCCGTGTCGACGATAGGATGTAAAGTATGATGTGGGTTCCGCTTCACGGCAGCTGTGCCGCGCAGATTCGTTCTGGACATTCTCGGCATGTCGTCGTGGACACTGAGCGGCGGGAAAGCACTCACACGTCACACACCGCACACGTCTGCAGCCTGCGCTGCCCCGTCGATCGCTCCTCGACTCCTTCGGACCCGGACGAACGCCATGCGCCGCGCCCCTTCCCTTCTTCCTGCTGCGGCCGTGCCGCGCATGTGCACAGCGCACATGTCGAGGGAGATCCCGCCAGGCAGCCTTGCCTCAAACACGCCAAGCCAGGAACCCGATAACACGAGACTGGGCATTGGCTGGCAGGCGTTGGCGCGTGGCGGCTTGGTCGGAGTCTCTCAGTGGCTGTGGAGTCAGCTGGTGCCTTCCACGTCGTCCGAAGCTGGACTGGGCTCGGGAAGGTGGCCCGTGGCCGATTGGAGCTGCCTCCACACAACACACTTACCAGTCGTTTGGGTTCGGGACCGCTCCACTCGGTGATCGGACAAGGAACGAACCACCTAGCAGCTGCACACACCTCGGATCCACCTCTCAGATCCGCCGAAGCGTCTTCAGACCAAGACAGTGGTAGACCAGGGCCAGACCAGTGGCAGTGCAGATCATGGTCGGTGGAGTGCTTGTTCACCTTTACCGCTCGCTATCGTGTCACTCGCCCAGCTTTATGCGTAGTCCAGCCCCGCACCTCGGCAGCGATTAGCGATTCCCACGACCCCACCAGCTGGCGCTAAGGAGTCTGTTATTCATTGAGCGCGTGCTCTAAACTCTGCTGCGCAGCGAATCTACAACGACACAACCACCACAGTCCTGGGCGGGTGATGGATGAGGCTGTGTGCGGAACTCTGTGAGCTGCGGACGGGACCGCGTGGTCGTTGGGAAGTTGGTATTGTTGAACGCATCGTTTGCTGGAATCGCATGCGACGTTGAGCGTACGATGGTGGTGAGAAGGATACTCACTCGAGACATGTGTCTCGGATTGTCTCAGATTCGTCGGGTGCATCCGGCTCCCCGTGCTTGGGTTGGTCTCTGATCGACCCCGCTCCCCATATTTGGAACTCAGTCCAGGACTGAGCAAATAGGCCCGCAGTGATTTCGTCTGCGAAGAGGTAGGGCGTTGAACTAGGAAGACAAGCCAGTCGTGTCATGCGTGATTCCTAGACTAAGACTGTGCAACAAGACTCCCCTCCCCACCACACTTCCTCAACAGGAGCAGCTCCGGCAGCAACTCCCCTTCCCGTCCCAGCGTCCACTACTGCCCACTCTCTCTCCCATCATCCTTCGGTTTCCTTCGGCTGAGGCTCCCTCCACACCACCTCCCAGCACTGCGCGAGACTACCGAACAAAAACGCCCAGCTGCCCCACCACGTGGACAACGCGGACTGGTACTTCATCCCCGAGAGGGGGGAGTAGCCGAATGCCCCGCAGAGGGTGAAGCCGAGTGCGCCGACGAGGTTCCATACGGCGACTAGGACGGGTCAGCGGCGACGTGGCGACGACTAAGTCTGGGTCTGGGTGGGTCTGGAGTCCGCATCTGGGGCGGGAGTTGGTCAATGGTCAATGGTTCGGGTCTGGGTCTGAGTGGGTCTGGGTCCACATCGTGATCCTCAGCCTCCGCTGCGAGGCATTGAGGCATCATCCTTCCAGGACCCGAGATGAGCAAGTTGGGTTCGGAATGGGGAGGGTTGGGGAGGAAGTCCCGCTCTGCCCCGTCCCCACACCATGGCACTTGGTACTGTGGTGCTGGACTCGGAGGGAATGCACGTCCGCTCCACGTTCCACTCACCCCACCACCCAATGTCTCCTATTGCTGGAATATACCACCTCTCCTGCACCTCGAGCATGAGCAGGAGCGACGAAGTGATGAATCCCGTTCCGCCGACCACTGCGAGC
This sequence comes from Saitozyma podzolica, assembly GCA_003942215.1. Lineage (NCBI taxonomy): Eukaryota > Fungi > Basidiomycota > Tremellomycetes > Tremellales > Trimorphomycetaceae > Saitozyma > Saitozyma podzolica. The sequence continues at coordinate 387,630 of RSCD01000022.1, read as the reverse complement.
CAGATCAGCTGGGTTCGGACTCAACGCAACGCCACATGCGACATGCGACATGCGACACAGGACCCAGTCCCAGAAACTCGACGGGCTTTTACAAGCTTCCGCTGGCGGGTGAGGAAATGAGAGAAGCCCAACCCACCTTGCGGTGTCCAGTAGAAGACATCGATAATGGCGACGGATCCGGTACCGTCGTACAAGCCCGGGATGACGCCGGGTAGTCCTGTGAGTGTGGAGATCCAGAACACGCTCGCCGCGAAGAGCTGGATCAATGCCTGGGCACGGAGGTCAACGCGGTTCTCCCCTTGACACTGGGTCATCTGCGACCGGCGCGACGGCCGCGACCTCTGTAGTATGTGAGGGGGTAACGCTCACCGCGACGTAGCCCAGGTCATGCCACAATGGTTTCCCCCACCAGAGAAAACCTTTTGCACCGGAGGGCCATTCAACTCCGTCCCCACTTTCTTCCTTGCCTTCAGTCCAATCGCAGCTTGGTCTCTGCTCCACACCGTTCGACCCGCCCGCTCCGCCCTCGTCTCCAGCGTCTGCGTTCCCGGTCACACCCGTGATGTGGCGCCGCCCGGACTGGTGCGACCTCCGTCGATGATGCAGAAGCATGCCCAGGGCTGTACCGAAATTCAGCTCCCGACCCCGATCGAGCGCCTCGACCACCATGAGGTACGACCCTATTTCGAATACCGTGCCGCCGATGAACGCGAGTGCGGCCGCGGTGTTGGTGAACGTGGTAGTGGACAGGTCGGGGAAGAGGATGGGGAACCAGACGATGAATCCTGATTGCAAATGAGCTTGGAACAGTGAGACACACCCGGCATGACCTCCTCCGGAAGTCCTCGGGAAGACCTTCGGAGCGTGAGGTATCTGAGTATTTTTCAAAATCGATCTTGGCTCACCGTTAACCACCCACACCGCCGAGCCGAAAGTGAATGCCACAGCGACCCAAAACGATATGTCCACCATCAAATGCGGTCTGAGCTCCTGCTCCAGGCTCTGCACCCGCAAGTACACCGTTCGTCCTGCCTTGTGTCCTTCCCCCGGTCCCGGCCCGCCCAACCCCCTCCCACCCGATCTTCGAGCCTCGTCCGGCGCATCGTGGATCGAATGCGGTTTTGCGGCATAACGCGCTCGTCGCGCTCGACGTGATTGCCAGGTCGCGCCCTTTCCTTTGGCCGCGGCGGCAACAGCGCCGCCCTCAAAGTACAGGTGCGTCGGGGTGAACCATTTGTGAGGCGATCGGTGGGCGTGGAGGGTGAGGCTGGGGTGGGTCTTGGGAGGAGGAGAAGAGCTGGTGCTCATTGCGTCTGATTTGGGCGAGGGAAGATCAAGGGGATGTGGGCGCTCCAAAGCGCATGGATATTATGTGATTCCTGTAAGCTGCTGGATACGGGTCGAGGAAAAGGAAAACGTTGTTTCATTTGGTAATGCACAAAAATACCTGGGCAGAGTGGTTGGTGACATCATCATATTACTCACCCAGTTCCGCCCGTGCCTGGCATCTCATTTACCTTTTGATTCCGGCGGGCGGACGCGACGCCCTGAAACGCCGCCCCGCGCCGCCCCTCCCCTGGTGTGTCAGGAACCAAACAAACCTCTGACGCCTGCGCGAGGGGCGCAGGTTTCGCGTTGGCGAGAAGGCGTTTTGGGATGCTCCAGCACCACCTTGCATCGTAACTCGCATCGCATCGCATACCCAGGTCGCTCTTCTTACTTGCCATACCCTTATTCCCAGCATTGTCTATCCCAGCAGAGTGACGAAACGCCATACAGTTCCACCTAGCGACGAGATTGGTCAACCCCTGGAGTCCGTCCCCCTCGCTCGGTCCTTCAATCAACCAACAGCCAAAGGCATCGCTTCGGCTCCAGCGATTCATCGCCATCCCATCCTCATCTCTCCCATCTGCACATCACCCATCCATCCCATCCACACGCAAGCATGCTCCGGCAACATCTCGCCTCAACCTTCCTGGCCAGTCTCGCACTGCTGTGTCTCCTCCCGTCCTCCTCGGCCCAGTCCACTTGTAACGCGACGAGCAAGTGTCCGTCCTCGGCGCCTTGTTGCTCGGAATACGGGTATTGCGGGACGGGGAAGTACTGTCTGGGAGGCTGTGAGCCGATTTGTAAGTGACACAACGGCGACGGTGCGGGGTGCTACACGGTGGTCAATGTCATACCGTACCATCTCTCTCACCAACACTTGTCATTCTCTCCCGTTGAGGTTTAATCCACCTCTCTGCTCCAAGACACAGACTTGGATCTGGACCCCTCTACCCTCACAGGTCCCTCTCGCGCACCACTGACCATACAGACTCCTATGCCCTGACATCCTGCAAGCCCGACCCAATCTGCAAATCCCAGTCATCAACGTTCTACAACCTCAACAAGATCTGGCTCAACGGGAGCACCTACAACGGGAATGCCTCGGCGTACGACTGGGTCGGTGAGTGGGGCGTGATCCGGAGCTTCCTCGCTGCTGTAGCCGCAGTAGTCGCCGTATTCCTTGCCGTCCTTGTCATCATCATCGGACTGGCATGTGGGCGCCCGACGGACATATCGGCTGATGAGATACGATCAGTCAACTCTGGCGAAGTCATCGCGACGGATTACGGTACCAAGCTGGTCTTGAACCAAACGAATGGTGAGGCGATATACGCATCCCTCTATCCATTTGTCCATCTGCGCATGTGTTCTCGAGCCAAGCACGTTTGCCCATAGCCTACCATTTGAAGTGGGCCCAAACGTCCCAGCTAGCCGTGGCGTGGCATTGTGGTTTTTCATCGTGCTTGCTGACCAGACTTAGGAGGCACCAAGATCTCCTCGACGCGCTATGTGCATTACGGGACTATCGACTTTGTACTGGGTACGTGCACCAGCCTCTGCGTCGCGCGTGCCTGTTCCTCATCGTAATGTCATCTTCAACGCAGGGGCGCTTTCACCCTCAATCCCAGCGGTCCCAGTCTCGAGTCTCGCGACGGGCACGAGCTGCCGGAGGGCTCTCTCTCTTCCTCTGTCCCTCTCGCACTCGCTCTCGTTCCCGCTCTCGTTCTCGCTATCGGAGAGCAGCATCGCTGATACCCCACAGAAACATCCAAATGGGCAGGCGTCGTCACCGCGGCAATAACAATGTCGGACGTGAAAGTGAGTACGACAGCGACTTCAGGCAATCCGTCTCCCGGAACGCTCTCAAACTGGCAAAGAGCCCAGTATAATACGCAATGTTTCGTCGATCTCGTCGATTCCGCCAAACGACCCATGCTGATTCTCTCAGGACGAGATCGACTGGGAGTTCCCAGGAGCCAACACGACTTCGGGACAAACAAACTTCTGGTTCCTCGGTATCGCCAATTGTGCGTGGCGGCATTCTTCCGATTCTCTCGGCCTCGGATACACGCACACATACACGCACCCTTCACCCTCCCAGCACTTGTCCCCCGCCCGGTCCGCCGCCTCCAAGCGCGATAGGCGACTTGCGTGGCGCGAGTGGCTTGCTGACCCCTCCCCAGACTCCGCGACGCAGGGCCAGACCGTCACCGTCTCCTCGGACACGTCGAGCAACTTCCACACCTACACCGTGAGCCGGTCTGACCACGATGTTGCCTGCGATCGTACCTGCGATCACGCCTGCGATCATACTTGTTCTTCTCCCCTGCATCGTGGTCGTGGGGGTTGGGCTGTGCTTGCGCGCGGTATGGACCCGAGCTCACGGACCCAGCTCGATTGGCAGCCCGAGACTCTTACTTGGAAGATCGACGGGAGCGTTGTCAGGACCGTGAACAAGAATGAGACGTTGTCGGGGACGCAATAGTGAGTGCGGACTGGTGTTTCCCTTGCCGCGCACTATCCAAAGCCCTTTCTTCGTCGCAAGGTGCACGCCGCTTCAGCCGCTTCGACTGCTTTTGCGCGACAGTCGTCCGAAACTCGTGTCACCCAACTGGCTCGAGCTGATATTACTATCCCCACAGCAAATACCCCTCCACGCCCTCCCTCATCCAAATCTCCATCTGGCCCGCGGGCATCAACTCGTCCGCCCAAGGCACGATCGACTGGGCAGGAGGTCTAATCGACTGGACCGACCCCGACTACACCGCCAACGGGTACTTCTGGAACACGATCCAGAGCGTCAATGTCACGTGTGCGAGCGAGGCGAATGTCAGCGCCGGGTGGGTGTATACGGGTGTGGATGCGGATCAGGTGCCGGTGAGTGGGCCGAACGTGGGATAGTAGACTTCACCCCTCCGATTCGTGGATGACTTGACCACGACTCGCATGCTCGCATCGCTCGTAAATACAGTATCACAGTCATAGCTGCTGTTGTCGTAGCTGCTGTGGTGGTCGCTGCTTAGTCCCCGCTGACACCTGATCCCCCGCTAGGTCGTCGCCGTGACCAACGCCTCGACACTGCTGTCGGGCGCCAACCCATCGGCATTAGTCGGCTCGTCATGGACCATCGCCCTCGGCGGACTGATGACGGCGGTTTTGGCGACGGCGTTGCTCCTGTGATCAGCCTCGAATGTGGGAGTTGGGGAGTGTGAGGAGAAACCAAGTCCCAGGACTCAAGCCCTCAGCCTCTGCGGCGCGGGCCTGTGGGGAATGGAAGTCGGAAGCTGAACTGTCCTGGGATCTGGGAAGTGCCGCTGGCCTGGGATCTGGGAAATCTCATCTGTATGCATTTGCCTGAGCGCGAGTAGAGAGGCCCGCGAACAATGCCAGATTTGTATCTGTGGGAATGACATTTGGGTGGTCCCGTGACGCGTGTGGCTGCCGCCGCGTCGATCACTCCGCCCTGGCGGTGTTCCGTATCCCCTACCAATCCCATATCCCCACTTTCCCCTATCCCCTGTCCTTCTCTCCGCTCTCCGTGACTCTTTCCTTCCTTCATTGCTTTACGATCAGATCAACACGATGTCGCTACTAGCATCAGAGTAGGCACTGTCAGCGGCCCATCGCAGTCCCCGCCGTCCCCGCAACATTCGACTCCATCCTCACCAACCGCTCGCGACTCGGATCATCTGGCTACGACTCACTCAACCTACGACTCACACAGACCGCGTCACCGCGATGCTCGCGCTCGCGTTCGCGCTCCCCGACATGTCGGCAAGACTGCAGCGCTTCTCCATTCCCATCCGCGTCCGCGTCCCCTTCCCCATGTCCATCCCCTCCATCCCCATTCCGCTCGAGAAGAAGGTCCGCGCCGCGACCTGCCTCTGCGTCCTCGCCATTGCGTGCGCGACGCTTTCTACCGCGCTATGGCTACCGCTGTCTCTGGGTGGGTCTGTCGTTCGCTGCTTCGACCCGCGCGCCCGTCGATGAAAGTGGACCGATACTGATGGTTCTGGTTCAGTCCCTGTTCTCGGGCTCGTGGCGATTCCGAACCTCTTGGTGTGCATGATCGGTACGTCTCTTCCGCTTTCCTTGTGGATAATGTGGTCACCCGCGCTACCGCTCACGCCCGCTCAGTACTGCTCTACGCAACCCCTTCTCTCGCGTACCTCCTCCTCGCGCAGGATCACCCCCCAGCACACGTCCGCGGCCTCTTCCTACCGCTTAATCCAGGTGAGCGATAGATCACTCCGCGCCCGTCCGGAACATCCAGCGCGACACTCCCAGCGCAACACTCCTAGCGCGACAGTCCTAGCGCGATAGGCAGACAAAGTCGGGTCGTCACGGTCGCGGTAGAGGTCGGTCTTGACTGTGCTAATATCTCCGTCTCTTCCAGTACGCAACCTCGGTATCCTCCTTGCACTCGCGCATTACCTCCTCTTCCTCACCCACTGGCTTCCCCGGTGGGGCCTCAGCGTCGCGCGTCTCCTCCTCGAGCGGCTGGCGCTACGTCTCGGCGAACCGGGTGGCGTCAGACCGAGTCCGGTGACGGGGGATGGAGGTGGAACCGGTGAGACCGGTGGGACAGTTGGGACTGGTGATGTCGCAGAGCGATCGGGATTGTTTGACGGATTCGCAAAGTGCGTATTGGCCGAAACCTCTCCCTGCGACAGCTGGAGCTGATGAGTTAGATTCGGCATACCGTATGCGAACGACCACGGGAGGGAAATGTTGTTGGATGTGTACCTCCCAAAGACAAAGGGAAAGAGACGGAGGAGGTGAGTCCGCTGCATCTGTTCCGTCACTCTACGTGTCCGAGTGCGCTATTGGACGCCTGCACGACTCGCAAAGCTTGTTCTCGGCTCGTTATCCGTTCTACGCTCAGCGCACTCCGCGTTGCTCCCTCGTCCCGTCGCTGACTCGCACAGCAACCCCACTTCGCACTCGCCTCACCGCTCTACCCGCCCCCACGCACCAGATAACGACCCCTCCAACATCCCACCTTCCACCCCGGCGTCCTCCCCTGGGCCATCCTCCTCTCCCGGTCCCCGCCCCCGGCCACAAACCGCGGCTAGCACCCCCAGCTCCTCCGGTATCGAAATGAGTCCCTCGACCCGCGCGAGAAGGAGGTCGGCAAGAGGCAAACCCGTCATTGTGTTTCTGTATGATTTGGGGATCCTCGGGCCTATCAAGCCCAAAAGGACATGGTTCGTCCTCCTCGGAGCGAAACTCGCGGAAATGGGATATGGTGCGTTCGTAACCGGTAGCAAGTGTCGTGGACACTGTTGCAGCGCAATCTGGCTGTACGCACCGCACCCTGCGAGCTATAGGCTGACCACACGCAGTCGTCGTCATCCCGGATATCACGCTGTATCCCGAGGGAAGCGCCGAGACGATGGTCCGTGATGCCCGCTGCGTTCTGCGATGGGTCGGAGAGAACATCTCGTACGTCGCGGCGGCTTCACGTCGTGTTCCTGCCCAGTCGTCGCGCTGCGCACTCGCGCGCACCACTCCTCGTTCCTTTTCTGTGCCTGCGCAACCCACGACCGCCGCTGACGCGACCAGAGTCCACGGTGGCGACCCCTCATCCATCTTCCTCTCCGGGCACGGTCTGGGTGCCCACCTCGCCCTCTTCACCCTTTCGCAGGAAGCCGTCGTCCGATCTCGAGACGAGCGGGAGCTCGCCCGTTCGCAGATCCGTCATAGCGGGCGACGGTGGCGCGAAAAAGCGATGGCGGGGCATGACGAGGTGTTTGGGTGGCCCGCGATGCCGCCGCCGACACCGACGCCAACACCTTACGGCGGGGGATCTGGAGAGATCTCTGGGACTGGAATTAGCGGTGGAGTCGGTGAAGGTGTGCCGAATGGACTTCGGTCGTTGAGAGTGTATGGAGTCGAGGTGGCGATCCCCCCCGTAGCGGGGGTTATCCTGTGAGCGAGCGAGCGCAATTTATCCACACTACGAACACCGTGATGTGGATCTCGTGGTCCACCAGCTGCCGCTGCCGCTGCCGCTGACCCCCTCCCCAGGTTTTCGCCCGTGTCCGATATCATCAAGCAGATCCGACACGAATCCTCGCTCTGGCTCGAACATCTCTCCCCGGTCCGTCGCGCCCTGGGCCCAAGCCAGACGATGTGCATGCGTAACTCGTTGGGCCACCTGCTCTTTGCGGCGAAGAATGTGCTGCAGCCGGACAAGCTCCCGAGGAGGGTGCTGGTGATTCACGGGTGAGTCGGGGTGGTGCCCTACATGCCCACTGCGAATGCCCGGATCCCGCATCCCTTGACACTACTTGAATTCCCCCTGCACCGCATGTTTTGCTCGATCGACTCGAGTCGCCCGCTGACACCCCTCGTAGCGCGCAGGACCGCCTCGTCCCGCTTGATTCCGCGCACTGGCTCTCCGAGCTCCTCTACGGCCTCGACGTGCAGACGTCTTTCCGGCCCTATCGCAATCTCGGCCATTTCGAGCTCATCACAGAGCTCATGAAGGGTCTGGAGGGGAGTACTCGGCGAGGCTGGAACATGATTGTGAGTGTCACGTTCTCATGGGGTTCAATTGGGATCGAGCGCGAGACGGAACCGGACTGATCAACGCAGTGAGAGATTTCATAGGGGACGAACATGGGAAGCGGTAATTGTGTTGTATAAACTGGATTTTGCTTCGTATAATGGGCGTGGATAGGTCTGCGTCGGACTCCAATCGGAAATGCAACTCGCTTTCTTGCTGTTGTTGCGGCCTGCACAACGAGTATAGCTGACGAGCTCCGAGTACTGGGGTCGACTCACCGGCTGAGAACGCGTGACTTTGCCGGTGCGCTCGAGCAGGGGCCGGCATGCCTTGCAACGGGAACATCCATGTCATCCATTGCGCTGCGTGGACTACGACTCCGTGGTACGCCAAGGAGACGTTGATGACCGCGTTAATCCGAAACGAAGCCCTGTTGGACATGTGAGCGGGATCGTGAGCCAGCCGCCTCCCTCCGCCTCCACCTGCGACGTCCGATGTGACCGGCTTGTCGCTTAACCGCGGGTCGCCTCCACCCTGCCATGCACCTTTCCGGAGCTCCGATTTGATCCCGCTGCGGCTATCAATATCAATCCCAGCCGACCAGGACTAGACTTCACCTCCACACGTCACACCCGTTCTCTCCACATTAAAACTCACTTCCGCTACCTCCGCACAACTCACAACTTCCCATCGTCACTAGTCACATCCCACCGCACCACACCGCACCCTATCGCCATCACACCACAGCACACATCCACACTCCCCGCCGTCACCGTCGCCATGTCCCTCCCCTCCGGCGTGCACCTCACCACCCCCCTCCGAAGGGGGCGAGGAGATCCTCTCTACCGAGGCACTCGAGTTCCTGGCGGTCCTTCATCGGACGTTCAATAGCCGGAGGCTGGAGCTTCTGGAGAACAGGAAGAAGGTCCAGGCGGAGCTTGACAAGGTGAGTGATTGGCTCCATTCTATTTGGGGTGTTTGGGGTGAGAGGAAGTGCTTGGATGGTACGGCGGGAGAATGGGTGCGGTGCGGATGGTATGCTGGGTGATGGACATGGCGGTGACCGGGACGGGGACGACAACATAGACGGAGAAGATGGAGTCGACGATCTGGCCTTTGTTTAGTCAAGTGTCAGCCGGCCAGCGAGTCTCTTGAAGTCGAGGAGCCGTTATCGTGTGAAGGACATGGGAGGGAGATCCGCTCTGATGCGTGACTGACGCATGAGCCCAGGGCAAACCCCTCACCTTCCTCCCCGAGACCGCAGACATCCGATCCTCCCCGGGATGGCAATGCGCCCCGCCCGGACCAGGCCTCGAGGACCGCAGGTGAGAACGGCGGCGAGGCGATTCCGCCCTCATGAGGCGTAGAGGCGTCCAGTGGAAGAGCCTCGCTGATAAACCTCGTGCAGGGTGGAGATTACCGGTCCGACTGATCGGAAGATGGTCATCAACGCACTCAATTCGGGCGCGAAGACTTTCATGGCGGATTTCGAGGGTGGGTCAAATGTGCAGGTCGGCCCGTCCGCACCGTTCGCACCATCCGCATCGTTCACGGGGCCCTGCTGACACGCGCCGCACCGCAGACTCCAACTCCCCCACATGGTCCAACATGGTCCTGGGACAGGTCAACCTGCGCGACGCCATCCGCCGTCAGATCGACTTTGAGATCTCTGGCAAGGCTTACAAGCTCTCTCCCAACCCTGCTGTCCTCCTCGTCCGCCCCCGCGGATGGCACCTCGACGAGCCCCGCGTGATCATCGACGGCCAACCCATGTCTGGCTCGCTGTTCGATTTCGGCCTCTACTTCTTCCACAACGCCGCGGAACTCATCAAGCGCGGGTTCGGACCATACTTCTACCTCCCCAAGATGGAGCACCACCTCGAGGCGAGGTTGTGGAACGACGCGTTCTCCCTCTCGACCAGCAAGCTGGGCTTGCCCCAGGGCTGCATCAGGGCGACTGTGCTCATCGAGACGCTGCCCGCCGCGTTCCAGATGGAGGAGATCCTGTATGAGCTCAAAGAGCATTCGGCGGGTCTCAACTGCGGCAGATGGGACTACATCTTCAGCTTGTGAGGGATTCTACCTTTGGCAGGATAGCGGTAAGCTGACTCGCCGTAGCATCAAGAAGCAGCGCGCACACAAGAACTGCGTCTTCCCAGACCGATCAGACGTCACCATGACCGTGCCATTTATGGACGCCTACGTCCGGCTCCTCATCCAGACGTGTCACAAGTGGGTGCAACGAGACTCATCCCCGCGCTTCGCACACTTTCGTCTCACTTCTCTTGCCTAGCCCTCCGCTCGTCCACTCTAGGGTGGATGTCTTGTTGGCGGACGTGTGTGTGTAACACCGCTGTGAACCTCGCTTACCCTGCCTCAGGCGCAAGGTCGCGGCCATGGGAGGCATGTCCGCCCAGATCCCAATCAAGAACGACCAGGCTGCCAACGACCGCGCCATGGCAAAGGTCAAGGCGGACAAGCTCCGCGAGGTGACGGCGGGACACGACGGCACTTGGGTCGCCCACCCGGCGCTCATCAAGATTGCGATGGATGTGTTCAATGAGCACATGAAGGGGCCCAACCAGGTGAGTGAGAATCTTGCGTAGGCGAGGCGACCCGGCCTAGGCTCGGTGCATCGTGCTGTGCTTCATCAAACCGATTCGCTGACCCGGCAGTACTTTGTCCGACGCGAGGACGTCGTCGTCACCGACAAGCAGATCGCCGACCCCAAGGTCCCCGGCAAGATCACCGAGCAGGGTGTGCGGGACAACGTCTCGGCGTGAGTGCGGCGCGACCGGCCCCAGTCAAGTTACCTCTTGCCCCCCTCCTGTTTCCTTTCGAAAGGTGCTACGTCTAGCCCCCGCTGACACTTCAGCGCGCTCTCGTACTGCGCTGCGTGGATCTCGGGTAATGGCTGTGTTCCGATCAACCACCTCATGGAGGACGCAGCCACGGCTGAGATTGCCCGTGTGCAGCTGTGGCAATGGGTCAAATACGGTTCGAAGACGGTGAGTCGGCACGGACAGTGCAGCCCGTCCTCGTTCCCAATTCTCTTCTCCCGTTCCATTGACCGACTCATCTCCTTCCGCGACTGACTGAACTGTCGTCCGCATCCATTCCCATTCGCTTTGCTGACCCGACCCCTTAGGACTCTGGCAAAACCATCACTGCGGCCTACCTCCAGCCGATCTTCTCCGAGGAATCCTCAAAGGTGTCCAACCTCCCCGGAATTGACTCGGAGCACGTCAAGATCGCGTCAGAGTATATGATCGGGCAGGTCAAGGCGCAGTGGCCCTCTGACTTCCTCACGAGCGATCTGATGGGTCATCTCGAGGGCGTCGGGACGGCCGGAACGGCAAGAAAGGCGGCGCTGTGAGCGGCGGTGCGTGCGCCAACGCGACCACCTCTCGGTCCCAACGCGGAGTACCCGCTTAGGCTGAGGTTGGAGAGGTAGCTGCTCAAGAAGAAGTATGGCTCGCTTCGATTTGGTATCATGTCCTTGTATGAGAATGAGATATGTATGATATGTGCACACCATGGTCCGAAGATTCAACAACGTTTCAATATCAGCTCTACGATCCCAACTCCCGTATGAGACTGGAAAGGTGGGGAAGTCCCCCACCCCGTCTTCCCGAGCCAGCGCGATGTTTCAGGTGAGTAATTGAATTCCACCTCGATCCATCCATCATCCTTCTTCTTTCCTCCATTTCCCGCTGTCACCAAACCACATTCCAGCACAGCAGCCCACCTCTCGGTACCTCTACAGTAGTGTCAGCTCCGCATCTACCATAATCCACATCCAGCTCAGATCCCCTAGTTCACTCACAGACCAGAATCCCGCCATGTCCCTCCACGGCGAACTTTCGACCTACCCCGTCCCTCCCGGTGCGGTCCCGACGCTCTTCCAGAAGAAGTACCCCTACTTCACCACTGGCGATACCTCTTCGAGCAGGGCGGTGGTGTTCATTGGAGGCCTGTTTAATGGGCTGCTCGATCCCGGATACGTGGGGGTGTTGGGGGAACGACTGAAAGAGGCCGGATGGAAGTTGTGAGTGGTTCGGATCGCTCGTGTGGGCGAACCCGTCCTTCTGTTGTCTTCACGAGTTTTGCGGTCGTCAGAGAGTCAGATACAAGTGCTTTGAGATGCGGTATGCAGGAGCCTCGCCTGGCCTCGCCTCGCCTTGCCTCGCCTCGCTGACTCGCCGTAGGGTCCTCATGCACTGGTCGGGCGCGTACGAGGGGTTCATGAGCGGGAGTCTCGATCGGGATGTCAACGAGATGAACGCGCTCGTCGAGCATCTCGTCGCGCAAGGTATGTGACGCCTCAAACCCTCATATGTTCCGGCCTGAAATCTGTACCCATTCACACTACTTGTCATTGGGTCACCCGAACGCGTGTGCCAGCGCACGACAGCCGCCCCGACCGATGCACTTCGGAGAGCTCTCTTTCTTGCTCTTCGTCCACCTCGCTGACCTCTTCAACATGTACTCGTTCACTCGTACATACTCAGTCGCTCACGCGAGCGATCACCCATACACTCGCTCACTGCTGATCACTCAGGCACATCCACCGTCGTCCTCATGGGCCACTCTACGGGGTCCCAGGACGTCGCGCACTACCTCTCCACCCGATCACATCCCCGGGTCCTCGGGGGATCATGCAGGCGCCCGTCTCTGACCGGGAGTACTTCGCATGGGACCCGTCGGCGGGCGGCGAGCTGTGGAGGAGCAAGATACCTGTCGCGGAGGAACTGGTCAAAGCGGGTAAAGGCGATGAGGCGCTGGACGACGACTTTTGCAGGACCGTGGGAGGGAGGATGACAGCCTATCGACTTTTCAGCCTTCTCGGCGTAGGGTAGGTCTAAGGTCTAGCTCTCAAAACGCTTGGACCCCGCTGAGTGCGTAGCGGCGACGACGACTACTTCTCACACGACATCCCAAACCAACCCGATGGGGTACACAAACATCCTCTATCCCTATCATTCGGCAAGTTCTCCGCGCCGGCTCTCGCACTGTTTTCGGAGAAGGACGAGTACGTCCCTCCCACGTTCACGTACCCCGGTGATCTTGGGGGGCGGTGGGCGGGGGCATGTCCGGCGGGGCTGGAGTGGAAGGTGATCCCGGGCGCGGGCCATACGGTGGAGAAGGCCGAGGAGAGGGAGGTGCTCGCGAAGGAGGTGGTAGGGTGGTTGAAGAGGACTATTGAGCGTCAATGAGGCGACTGGTTCATACAGCTCCGCTTGGTAGCTAACAGCTCGTCGATCGTCGTCAGTGTTTGAGATCATGTACATGGATACTTGTAGAAGCGAAGATTGCGATGAAGGTTCAGAGGGCATCAGCTCGTGATGACATGGACCACATCACACTCTACCTTCCTGGAACCTTCGCATGAACGGGTTGGAACGATGCCCACCAATGCATGACCATATGCAAGGTGTCCTATAGACTGCTGAAGGTGTCCCAGTTCTGCTGAAGGTGTCCCAGTTCTGCTCAGGCTTTCGCCGGCGATGCGGCCGAGATCTACGATAGAGAGCAGTATAAGAACGTCAGTGGCGACGAGCCCAGTGCATCCTTCCTTCCATCTCTGTTCCAACCGACACCTCATTGCCACCGCACCCCGCCACCGACCTCCATCATGTCGCTGACCGTCCGGGACTTCCTTGGCCCCCCGCGCCCCTACAGATGGGTAAGTACTCGACGTCCCAACCTGCATCGCTTGAGTGACCTTGCAGTACTATGCCCTCGACTCGAACGGAGATCGGATACGCTATTAATACGTCGCTTGTAAAGTGGACGGCATCTGGCATCCGGGAACCATTTACGACCCGCCCATTGCTCTCGATTTCCTCGAAAAGATGTGCTACAAGGTTGAAGCATTCATTGGTCGTGAAAAGTTCGACGTTGTGAGTCCTCCTCACTGCAGTACTCGTGCTCGTATGATGACGAGTGATGCATCTCGATCCGGGCGTCCTTGTCAGACATCTCACCCTGGGTGAACTGCAGTTTCACCCCAATATAGTCGCCATGCCCTTGTGCGAGCTCTTGCGTCTCGAACGGCTCTATATCCTGGTGAGTCGGGTATAGGATCTATTGGGTCTACTGTACCTCTTGCCCCGTGAATGTGAGGCGGGATGGAAGCTCACGCAGCCGGTAGTTCTTGGACGACTATTCAGCCAAGCGCCAGGAGGCGGAGGATCTCTGGGTGGCATGGCGGAATGCGCAAGAACAACTCAGAGGCGAGATTAGGTAGAACTGGCGTGCAACTGTGGAAGCCTCCATAGCACATTCAGTAGCTTGCAGCTGTACCGCTTTCACCGCAACTTTTGTTTCGTTGCAGAGAACTCGGTTGTTGCTTGTAGCTGGTAATATACTTGTGATGGCTGGCACACGCTCGTCACACTTTGAACCTATGGACACGGTGGTCTCATGTACGAGATTTGGGGAACGCGGGCTTCACGGAGCTTCTCTCCAACGTGACCATGTGCATAGACATCCCAGATCGCAAACTCGACAAGTGTATCACATTACTGGCGTGGCTCGGACCGACTCGAGCCAGTTCCGTTCCCGTTGTCCGTCACAGTCCTTCCCGCCGCTGAAGGCTGCTTCGAGCTTGCGTGTGCGGACACTAAGCGAGGCTCGCCGCGAACTTGCTCAGGATCGGGTCCTCGTCAAACGACAGGCCGAGGCTTGCGCCATCCCACCCCTCGGACCTCTCCTTGGTGAGGTACGTGCTGAACTGCTCAGCGGTCTCCTTCGACACATCGATACCGTCGTTGTGCATGGCGAACACGACCGGGTGAGCACGTTTGTGGCTCGCATTGTTCTGCGTCATCCACTTGGTCAGCGTGAGCCTGTCTTGCTCGCTCAGCTCCTTTGGATTCCACTCCTCATCAGTCTTGCCCGACCGCTTCTGGAGCGTGTCGAGGACCTCGTGGATGTCGTATCCCATGCTCAGTTCGGGGTAGAGCATCTGCGCCTCAGCGGGAAGGAGCGCGGACCGACCACGAAGCTTTTTCATGTACTTTGCCCTGGCAGACTCTGCCGTCTCCTTGTCGGTGCTGGTCGCGTCGGTATGGTATTCCTTGAGCAGCTCAGTAGCCGTCGACAGCAAACTGCGGTACGTGTCGTCCGAGGTGGTGACGAGGAGTTTCTCCCCGGCCTTGCGCTCAAGGCGCTCCTCTGCCATACGCGCCTTCATCTCGTCCTTCTTCTCCTGCATCGACCGCATGATACCCTTCAGCTGCTCCATCTCTGCAGGGAGAGTCTCAGCGTCCGAGTCGAGGTCGAGATACTCGACCAGCTCGTTCTTGTCCTTGGGGAGGAACTTCTGATTGCGCTCTGCCATCCACTCGAGGCGAGTGAGCCACTCCCCCAGAGTGTTCGTCCCACTCGCCACGCTGCGGGATCCCGACTCCCTCACCGACGCTCCGAGCTCGTCTCGGGTGAGGTAACCGCTGTCGCGGCGGAACTTGTCCTCCTTGTCCCACTTGGCGCGCTCATCCGGGTCCGTGGGAGCGTCAGACAGCTTCGTGCCATACTTTCGAAGCGTATCGAAAGTCCCGTTACTCTCTTCGAGGGTCCAGTTCGAGGTGGGCACGTAGCTGAACAAAGGATTGTTGCTCATCTTGAGAATGGCTTGCGCGTTCTTGCTTTGATTCTGGAGTCGGATGGCCTCTTTGCTTTTGGGGTTGGCAAGCGTCGCGCGGGATTTGCGTCCGACAAATTTCATGTCGTTCCAATCAGGCTCTTCGCTCAGGCCCTCAACAAAGCTCACTTTGCGAGAGCCAGATCTGCTCGAGCTGAGCGTGTTATTGAGCGTGGTTCCGCTCTCGGCGGCCTTCACTCGGCTGCCCTTGAGAGCGGACCGCACCGGGGCAGCATCGGCTTTGTACGACCAGTTCCAGCGGGAATCCCCGTCGGTCGGCCGAAGCCTCGAATCAATCTCGTCTCGGCTGGTCGCGGACAGACCAAGACGAGCCTTGTTTCGGGCGATGGCTTCCTGGTCCGCCTCATCGAGGATGATCGTGGTCTTACCGTCGTCGGTTTGAATCACCTTCTCCCGCTTGAGCCAGGCTGAGACAAGTCAGCACCAGGATTGGCACAGAGTGATTCACAACTCACCAAGGGTATCCGCAAGGGCATCGTTGATGGTGTTGTACCAGGACTTGGTGTCCGCGGTGCTGTCGTTCACAGTTGTGGTAGTGTTGGCTGGGGCGTAGTGGTCCAGAGGCTGGCGGAATGCCGCCGACGCCGGCATGGTCTGTACGTCGACGCTCATGGTGCTCGCGTGGTTGTGTGGGTGGAGTGAAAGCGACAAGCTGGGGAAAACGCGTGCGCGTGAAGTATTGTACAGAGGAGAGAATCGGAAGGGGAGTGACGAGTATGTGAAGTCGATCATTCCCTCGTCCCCACCATGATGAGCTCAGAGTGACCTCCTTTGGGCAAGAGTCTGCGTGGACTTGATCCTTTGTCGAAACGAAAGTCAGTCGTGCCGTGCCATACGGGGCGACCCAACAGATGTGGCGTCGTCACTGCACGATTCTGTCGAGGTCCCATGTGCGAGCGAGTTCATAGCAAAACTTGTCGCCGACAAAACGCAGTATGAAATCCATTGTCCTAGGGGCATCCGATCCGTACCGCGTCTGAATCACATTGTCCTTGAGGGTACTGAAAAGGGAGAGCGCAAGTTTTCCCGGATTACTGTAAGAATACATCCACATCTCCCACTCCTGACCGTTGCCCTCGTCACAAGCGGCCTTCCACGCCCGTCACACCTCACTCCGCGTCAATGGAGGGCCCCCGCCCGCCAGCTCTACGGCAGCAAGACCACCGAAATGAAGCCGTTGCCAGACGTTGCTGCAAGGCTGGGCGGGGTGATCTGCGACGCAACCGTGTCGTCGATGAAGGATCCACCTCCGCCACCCCCCGACGTGTCCCCCCCGCCTCCTCCACCGTTGTACCCGGCCCCTCCGCCCCCAGCGTCGATACTACCGCCGCCTCCGCCTCCGTAGCCTCCGGGCGCGTATTGGTTGGAGCCTCCCTGCCAGTATGGCCCGGTGGTACCGCCCACGCCGTTACCAGCGCCCGAGGTTGTCCCGCCGTCTCCGTTGAAGCCTGCACCACTACCGCCGATATCCGAACCGGTACTGGCGCCACCGCCGAGACCGCCTGTTCCCGCCGCGGCACCATAAAAGCCAGCAGTTGCTGTTGTGCCTGTGCTTGCTGGCTGTCCCTGCTGGGCTCTTCCAGCCCCCCCTCCTCCCGCAGCGGCGACGAGTAACGAATTGTCAGGGGTGTAGATGAAAGAACCACCACCACCGCCACCACCGCCCCCAGCCACGGCGTTTACGCCGGACAAACCCGCAGCACCCACGACCATAAAGAATGTCTGGTCCGTGGTGAGGTAAAACTCGCCTTGGATAGTCGCGGCAGCACCGCCGGTATAAGTGTTGCCGGTGAGTCCTCCGTTGCCCCCAGAGCCGCCCGTGACGGAGATATGGTAAGTTCCGTTGGTGTCGACCGACACCGTATACAAGCCAGGAGTGGAGAAAGCGAATGGTGCGGTATACTCACTGCGGTCTACAAGAGTCCTCGAGTCGGATTTGGGGATCCGCTTCGCCGGTCGGAGAAGAGGCTGATGGGATCGGATGCACTCGGCGTTGGTCTTGCACCGCTCGACGAAGTCGGAGCTTCGTCGTCCGCCCCGCCAGGCCGGACCGGCAGAGGAAAGCCCCAGAAGGGACAGGAGGAGGAGGAGGTTCAGTATGGACCTCATGTTTGGTTGTTCTTGCGAGGTTTGCGAAGAATGGTTTCATCATCCCCGCGATCCAAGGCGCGGTATTTGTTTCTGCGGACAAACGGTTTAAACAAGTCATCCAAACACAACTCCGAGCACGGCATTCAAGGCATGCACGGTATGCTCGCACCTTGCTCGGCTGCGCTTGCGGCGTTGCGGATCGGCGCTGGTATTTGAAGAGGAATGGACCATGGGACGACCACATCCAGGTGTCGAGCACGCCGCGGACCTCAGGGGAATCGGACCGTGCTTTGATCCATCTCAACCCATGCACCATCCGTTCCTGTACCTGCGCCGACGGGATGTGCCGTAACTGGGTACCGTATTTGAGGCAGAGGATGTGCTTGGCGTTTGACGCTGTACTCGTAGTGTTTGCTCCGTTTCCTGCTGATCCACGAGGGCAGTGCCCGTACATACGATGCAAGCTGCACAAAATGATACGACTCGTTCAAAAGCGCAGTTCATATCTATTGAAGCGCCAGCGACCAAGCGACAGTGCGACAATACTCGCGTAGCCAGGCCCTCGCTGAAGCCAAAGCATACTCAGTGCCAGGTATTACCAGTTCCAATCCGAGTGCACGTCTTGCTCGCCCTCTTCGCTTCCGTCCGACGAATCCGAGTCCGAGTCCAAACTCGAATCCTCAGTATTCGACTGCTCAGGCCTGAATCGCGACCCCTCCTCCGTCAGGGCCTGAACCCACTTGTGCCCGCTCTTGTTCATCTGTTGGACCTGACCCATCCATCGCCGCTGGTACTCCTTGTCCTCGCCATGCAGTCCCATCATGTAATCGTAATTGGGACTCTCGGCGAGCGTGTCGTACAGCGTGGCGATCTCCGAGTCGACCAGTGTTCCCTTGACCTGCAGAGAGGTGATGTGGTCCCTCCAAGCCCTTCGCTGGAGGTCGGGATCACCCGACTCGCTCGCTTTTCTGAGCTTCAACTCATCCCGCATCGCCGAGGTCAGAGCGGAGCGATACGCGATATCAGAGTGCTGGGTCGGGACGGTCGTCTTGACTCGGTTCTTCTTCTTCCTCTCGACCTTTGCGGCGCGCGTGCTGGTTTTGTCAGAGCGAAGGGAATCCATGTCTCTGGTACGGGTCACTATCGAAGTTGGGAAGGCATCGCCGTTGCCCAGGTTGAGGTATTTCTGGAGGTCCCCCTTGGTATTCAGGATGACACTCTGAAAAGTGTCTTGAAGACCATATGCCATGTCTGCCCAACGCGAGTGCTCTTCTCCTCCCATAGCCAGCGCCTCGGCCCGAGAACCAGTCGTCGACACTGGACCCTTGATCCCCACTCCGACATGACTGCCAGAGAGCGGTGCGCCAATCGGCCTCAACTTGAGCTTCATCCTCTTATCGTCTTGCTCCTCCCACCTCGCCCGATCCTTCTTGCTCAGCCCGAGACCGCTTAGCGCCTCGACATCCGTACCGTACTTGTACAGCATCGGAAAGTCGTCCTGAAGCGTCAATTGAGACGTCGGCACAAAATCCCATCCATCACCATTCGTCACTGTCTGGACTCGCGATCTGAGACCCTCCGCGAGAGTCGACTCCACATCCTCGTTCTTGGTCATCTTCTTCCCCCGGGCTTTCTTGTCCGAGAGGTACTTTGACCGCGTGTTGAGTGACTTCCATCCCCGTCGACGACGGGTTTGGAGGTGCGTGTCGTCGCCATACACCCCGTTGTTGTCGGGTCGGAAGCTCGACTCGTCCCACGTCACGCCCTTTCCGGAGTTAGGCGATCGGGACGAACGCCCACGCCGAGTGCGAGAGTTAAGTGTGGTAGTCGGCGGACTCGCAGATACCAAGTCGGAGCCTCCCGCATTGGTGGAAGACACGTCGTTCAGAATAAGCCGCCTGATCCCTTCGATCGTGTCCACGCTCAGCCCAGTCTCGCGGGATATCGAAGCAGGGTCGTATTTCCTCCTTCCCTGGCGGATATCTCCAATGATCCTCGCAGTGTCGATCAGAGTCTCGTGCTCTGAACGTGTTCCACTGACGCGACTGCTGGAGCGATCCCACGCGGAACGTTCAGACGGTCGGGTGGCAACACTGGCGGTGGACATGCTGCTGTTGCGTTTCACGAGTGTTCTCGGATCAGTGCGAAGTGCTAAAGTATGCACGATCAGCCTATCACAGGAAAGATTACGGTGGCAAAGTGTAAAGCCCTCCAGCACGTACATGTACATCTATAACTCCGTCCTCCTCGCCTTCGCTACTCTTGTAGCCAGGCTTGTACCTCCTTTCAGTAGTGACCCTCCCTTGTGCAGATTCAAGTCAGCGCTCCTCGTCGTGGCACCTGCTGACTCTGCTTCTCCAGAACCTTCTTCCGGCCTGCCTCATGCCAGCACATACTGTAGCAGAAGCGATGAAAAATGCATGGTCCCACTGGCATACTGTATACACAGGACATGATACACCCACCGCCAACTCCGCGTCATGGTCTCCGAAAGGGGCATAGATTGATGCTTGGTATTCACAACTCCATATCGATGTGTCCGTCCTCCTGCACCAGTTGCAGGAACTGCTCGCGCATCAGCGGTGAACAAAGGTGGGCAAAGGTCGCGCCAGCATAGAGGGCCGCAACTACTCACCGTTGTCTGCTGCGACGTAAAGTCCCCACCGTGGTCACTCCCCTGACCAGTGGCACCCTCCCCACACCTAATCCTTCCATACCCTTCCTCACCGCCGGCTTGTCCCCCAGAACCGACTTCTTCCCAGCGATATGCTTCAGACATTTGCTTTCCGGTCAGCTGGAGTCCACCCTGTCTCGTCCACTCACTCTTCCGACAAGCTGTAGGCGTGAAGCAGATGGTTCTTCGTGAGCATCGCAATGCAGACTACGATACTGGCATTGATGAGCTGATCGGCCTTGCCCCCATCGCCGTCGGCCTGAACCGGAAGATCAGCGCAAGCTTCGGAGTCAATCTGCCACTCACATCGCCCATGATCACTCGCTTGCCCTCGATCGAGTCGGTGGGCGCTCCTTCCACCTGAGCCTTCTCCAGCACGCTAACCAGCGGCGTGCAAGTCGAAACGACCGAGCCGAGGGCTTGGATCACCGTCATCACTTCCTCTTGCAGCTTGTACTCCAGCGTTGCCAGGTTGTCCGCGATGAACAGCACAAAGCTCGTGTCGTTCTGCCATCAGCCACTGGCAATGCTCGCGGACCCACCACTTTCTGATCATCATGATCAAATGTCCTGCAGAGCGCTCGCAAGAACTCGTGTTTCCAAGCCCTCTTCTCTCCGAGGAGACCATACCACCTCGATAAAAGAGCGAGACCGTCCCGGTGCCCAATCACCTCCGACGTGATCGACCGTTGGTACGAGTACGCCGCCTTGACGCACGCCAGGTACTGCACGTTGACCAGCGTCGCGTGCTTTTGATGTAGCGTCGCGTGGAGCTCCAGTGCGCGATCCGCGACCGTGTCGTTCTCGCTCGTCTCGAGGGCGATGAGAATGGGCATGCACTGAAACTTAGCTCTGGCTGGAGGACAACCTGATGTACTCACTGCCAATGGATGGTACAGCGCTTGGTTGACCGTAAAGGCGAGGACGTCCATGGCCGCCTGCTGCGTGTCTTCGTGGTGCGACTTTGCGCCGTCTCGAATGTGCTCGATGTTCTGCTGCACCACCGTAGTGGAGACGCTGGGATCAGCGGAGTCAAAGTGGGGGCGCTCACCCCGAGTCGGACAGGTCGGACGTGCTCCCGATGAGTGCCTGCATATCCTTCAAGGCTTGCCCTGTTGTCAGCTCTGTCCGAGATCAGTACTCACCTCCTGCAGATTTCCTCCCGGCTTCCGACACGAGAAACTCGTGGATCACACGGAGCAGTCTCGCGCGGTTCGCCTCGTCCTGTCCCGTGAATACGGATTGCATCCACTGCATCGTCTCCTCGCGCAGCATGAGGGCGGGGTAGGACCGGAAGAGAGAACCTGCCGTCAGTTACGTCCACAATCCTAGACTCACCAAGACAGTTTGTCGGAGCGTTTTGGTCGATTGGCATCCGCGCAAAGTCGAGGAAGATGTCAAATAGGTGCTCGTAGACAGGCCGCTGCGGGTCAGCGACCGACACAACATCAAACCTACGCTATCGATCTTTTGCAGCTCGGCCTTGACGACTGAGCGGTCAGCCAAGCACTGTCATTTGACCCACCTTCATTCTCCATCGCTATCTGGTCGAGGTTGCAGTGCTCCGCGATCAGAGCTGTGATGTACAGCATCATCGCCGCGGCTTGGGTCTGCGACGGCACCGACCCGGTCTTGAGGTACTCGTTTCGTATGGCTCGGATCTTGCCTGCTTGCTCAGCTGACATTCTCCGGAATCAACTCACCCTCGCAAGCTCTCAACACGGTGACAAGGCGAATATAATCCTTTGTCAGGTAAGTCGTGACGGCGCAGAAACAACCAATGGTCTCCTTGAGCGCCTGACCAAGTCAGCGGGGGGTCGATACAAGGTCGCCTTACCGAGAGCCCGCCGGACGGCTTGCTGATCATTGGAAGAAGGGCCTTGGTCAGGTCGGTGGCAAAGTTGGAAGCCGCCCTGGGCATGTGCGGGATGGACAACCGGAAGATACGAAGGAGAAGATCGTTCGTTTCCCGCTCATCGGCCTGCGTGATCAGCCTTGACAGACTTGCTCGACTCACTTTCGACGGCGGACGGAGGTAGGTGAGCAGTACGGTCGCCTTGGCTGTATCGATGACTGCTGGTTGCCCAGCACACAAGAGCGAGATCGCTCGGATATGGCTCAGCGAGTCAAAATCCTCTTGTTCGGTAGCATCGGTCAGGCGAACGATCAAAGCGTCGACTGCTTCCTCGGCTCGCTTCGCATTCCCAGACGCATCGAGTTCTCTGGAGACCTGCCGTCAGACACAGTTCTCCGTGCATACGCACCTCTCGTAGGGCCGCTTCCAAAAGCGCGTTGCTCCCTTTGAAGTCCCCGATGAAATCCACCAACAAACCGGCAGCGTCCGCTGCGCCGCCTGGTAGCACTGCGGGGAACAACATGGATACGAGTCCCTTGACAGCGAGATCCTTGGCATCAGCTGCGGAGCGGCCAGTTGCTCACCTTGACCGTTTCATCC
Source organism: Saitozyma podzolica (assembly GCA_003942215.1). Classification (NCBI taxonomy): domain Eukaryota; kingdom Fungi; phylum Basidiomycota; class Tremellomycetes; order Tremellales; family Trimorphomycetaceae; genus Saitozyma; species Saitozyma podzolica. The sequence goes on along the minus strand of RSCD01000022.1, from coordinate 364,904 downwards.
TGATCCGCCACTAAAATCACCATCTGGCAGCATATGTCGATGCGTATATCCTTGGACTGTTCGTTGGTGAAGATGCCGCGTAACAGCTTGACCACACGTTTCCGAACTCCCAAACCAGAGTCCTGTTTCCTCAGCCCCGCCTTGTCTCGAACTTCGAACTCACTGTCACTCGCTGCGCAATGTGCGGGTAGTAATCCCTCGCCAGATGTGGCCGTTGCACGACATACTTCCCCACCAGCTCCACCGCCACATCACGAACTTGGGGCGAGGGATCGGAAAGCCGGTCTTCGAAAGCGCGGCGGACATGAGACTGGGACGATCAGCACGGTACGGGCTCATCACTCACCAGTCCGAGGATCTCCGGGTCCACCACGACGATACCACTGAGACCCCGCAGAGCTTTTGCCCGCATGCCCACGACACTAAAGTCTAGTGCGCCAATGAGAGCGTGGAGAATGGGGTCAAACGCGCTCTGCAGGGACCGACCGCGTGACACCGCTATGGACGCTTGATTCGCCAGCTGAGCCTGTTTTGGGTCACTGCGACATCAGCAAAGCTGACCGTGAAGAACGTGGCACTCACATGACCTCGAACAGACCGCCATCGCCATACCAGATATCACGCGAAGCAGCGCCGAGGAGTTGCAGAATGCCGTGCAGCGCGACCTTATCCTCTTCCGCTTCCTCGCTCTTCTCTGCTGCGAGCTTCTCCACAACCGAAGTGGTCTTGCGCAGCGCGCTCTGCAGCTCTTGCGCCCAGATGACCACGGACAAGTCGCGAGCGGTCTGAGATCAGCCGAGTCCTTTGCGCGCAACCTACCGAGAACATCCCGTCGTCTTTCGTGGCACTGGAGAGGTAGGTATGGATGGTGTACTGCGCCTTGATGAGTCGCGAGGCGCCGGCGGGATCCGCTTCCGAGATGATCTGCGAAGCCGTCAGCGATCCAGAGCACCTTCACAAGGAACAAATCCCACCTGATCGAGCGACGGCACGTCCCCTCCGCTTTCTGCGTCCAGTTGCACCGTCTTCAACTTGGTGGCAATGTCACCAAGATAGTCCAGTGCGATGTTCTTCGCCACTGCCGCTTCATTGCCGGTAGCCTGATCCTCCACGGCCGTGATCATGAGCTTGGAGAAGACGCTAAGATACAGCGACGCCGCGGGCCACTCGGGCCGATACAGCACGGCGAGAATGTCGGAAACGAAAGTGTCGAGGACGAGCTTGTAATCGGTCTCGCGCGAAGTCCTGCTGGCTTTCGCTGTTCCCGATCTGCAATCTGAGCTAAATCGGGCTTGAAGAGCTCACCGTTTGACCAGATACGCCGAAACCACTCTAGCCGAGCGCAATGCCGAATCCATCATCTCGCCACAAATCTGCGCCTCCTCCTCCCCGAGATCTGTCTTTGGCTTGCTCTCCTTCCCGTCGAGCGCCAAGTCTACCGCACTCGAGCGCAGCTTCCTGATGCGCGTTGTCACACCATATGCCGAGGCCTGTATTAGTTGCAGCAGCAGCGCCGAGATGGTGTGTATCGAGTCGCCATTGACCAGGCTGATCATTCAGCACATTGATTGACGCATCGATTGGAGCTCACGGATATCTCGTTTGCGCGCTCTGATCGGGCACCTTGGCCAGAGAGCTGAGGATTTCTTCGATGATCCACTGTCTCTGCTCCTCGTATTTGGCAAAGACCTAGTGGTGTCAGACAAGACCGTTGACAACACGTACCCCTCGCAAACATCCGAGGGCCTCGGTCCGGATACCCTTCATGACACTTGCCGAGTCTTTGCCCGAGTCCTTCCCTCGCCCTTTCTTGCCGACCGGCTCGTTCACAAAGAGCGGCGCGATCGACAGGTACACGGTACGAATGACCAGGCCATCCGAGAAAGAGATGTCGGGTCGGCCGATGAGGTGAGCTAGTCGAGGAAGAGCTCCGGTTGCTGATTGCGCTATGGCGCAGAGGCGAGGGTGGACGAACAACGGGGATAGCGCCTTCGGTCTAGTGGTATTGCCGGCAGACTCGAGATTCACAAGATGAGACAAATATCGCGAAGACACCTCTGTATACGATCAGTCGCCGATACCGAAGCGAGACGACTCACTCTCTCCGGCCAAACCTTCCATGACGGGGAAGATGACCTTGGTCATCTCGTCCTTGACCACGGCCACACAAGTGGAAAGCAGGTCTTCGGAATAGAGCTGTTTGAAATGAGCCTAGTCAGACCGGCGCAGATTCGCACTTACAGTCTTGGAGATGCCCTCGCCGTCAAATATCACCAAGCAGCACTCTGCCGCGAGTCCTGCGGTGCCAATACCTCTCAACACTTCGTCATGCGCCGCCAGCTCGTCTTCTGCCAGCTCACCCCCGTCATCTCCAATCTCCACCGACTCCCGCTCCGGCGACTGCGACCCTTTCTTTCCCTTGCCCTTCTTCCCCTTCTTGGCTTTGTCCCCGTTGGCAACCGCCCGCTTGTCTTCCGGGAACGGCACCGCCGTCTCCATCTCGCGCATCTCCCTCTCGAGCAGGCGGAACAGCCTCTTCAAGGCCTCCTCATCCCAAAAAAAGCCCTCCTCCGCGGCCGTTTGCTTGCGCTTGCTATTCTGAACGCGCGAGACGTATCGAATGATCTTGGTGATAGCCCGCGCCGAGAGTAAAGGCTGCTGGCCGTCTTTCGAGATGCGGTCAAAGAACTTTGAGGAAGTGAGGTCGTCTAGCGTCACTTCGGCTGGGAAGTTGTCTGACTCTTCGAAAATGTCGTCGAGAAGCGTCTGAAGCTTCTGCATCATGGCTGAACGGTCAGCTCGGCCCAAGTCGCGCATCGTCAAGAGGACCCACTGCGCATGTCCCTTTCTCCTGTCCTGGCGCTACCGGTATCCCGTGGTCCTGCACCTCCATATGACACAGAGCTCGGGCTCCTGAACGTTGACGACATCCTCCAGTCCCCGTCCCTATCCAGCCTATCATCTGTGCCCCAATCAAGCTCGTCCGGGGAGTCGTCCTCTCCTACAGACGTCGCCACCGACAGGCGTCTGGCTGGGATCTCCACGACGATCTGCGTACGTGGCGTGATCTTGGTGGGCTCGGATCTCCACTGTGTGGGAAGGGATGGACGCGACTTGAGATATCCAGCGGGCACAATAGGGACCGGGGAAGAAGTGCTTGACGAGCGGGCCGGGAGAGTCTGTGCTGTACGGGGTGTAGGTGATCCCTGGCGATGGGAGTTCGTCTTGTGCTTCTTTGTCGGCGAAGGACCCGTTCCGTTCCAGCTGGGAGGGTCGGGTGATTCTCCAGGAGTAAGAGCCATGCGTGAGATCCTCCTGGAGATGGTCGGCGTGGCGCTGGACGTCGCAACCGATGACACCGACCCGGAACGGACGTCTCGGGACACCGGCTTGATGTCGCCTGGCGCAGGTGTGGGTACCATGTGTGGAGTCGAGACCGGCTGTCCACGAGAAAGCGCGTTGGTGACGAACTGTTCAAAGTAATCTGTGGCTGATGTGGAGGAAGGAGGTGGAGATGTATCTGGAAGTGAACTCGGTGTGGGCGGCTGGCGGGCGGTCGGCGAGGGAAGGTATGATGGAAGGAATGTGTAGGGCAGCGGCTGAGGTTGCTGGACAGTGAAGTTTGGAGCGGTAGGGAGAGGAGCAGGGAGGTATCTACTGCGATGTGAGCGAGGAATGGGCAGGTGATGGCCGTCCTTCACTCACGGATTGCTGTAACCCGGCCCACCATCGCGCAGCAGCTGATCGACCCTCTGCTGAGCTCCTTGTCGGAGCGCCATATCTTCTGCTGACCGCGGATTGTCTATTCGCTGGAAGTAGTCTGCATACTGCGGGTATGTTGCTGATGAGGAGGAAGGTGTGGGGTAGGTGACGACGTGAGGAGAGATGTGTTCAGCGACTGTGAAGTTGTCAGTGGGAAGGAAGATGGATGAAGGATGATAGATGTTGATCTGCTCACTCACCTCTTGCTGTTGGGGTATAAGTTGCGAAAGGGTATATCCTCGTCAGGTTTGCTGGATCGGAATAAGGTCCCGGTTCATCATCAGAGTTGACGTGGACACCGCTGCCACCACCACCACCACCACCAAGAGCAACGGCAGGGGGAGGTCGGCTCGGACCAGCTTCAGAACTCCGACCGAGGCCGGAGCTTGGATTGTCCTGCGACATGGCGTCGAAGGGCTGCGGACTGCCCTCGGCACAGAGGGCAAGGCGTATTGCAGCAGCTCTGTTGTGAATTGGGAACCGCTTGTCGATGGGAACATGAACGCGGACCACTCGGCACTCGGTTGAGCGACGCCCTTCGGAAACAACCAAGCCGCCGCATCACGTGATCCTCGTCACCTCGCGTCGACCCACACCGACGAAACTGCTCAATCCTTTTCTTCCTCTTCTTTTCTCTTGAATCTATCGCACCACTTATCAATGTGAGTTCCAAGTCCATCCGCACCCTCCGCATGGATGCTGTGAGCGGGACGAGCGAGCGACGAGGCGCGCAGATCGAGTCGCAGCATCCCGCTCACTGCGCCGTCGGACCATTGCTTCGGTGGGGAACCCAGCATCACTGACACATCCTCAGATCGGTCCGCACGTCTCTTGCAGGACGCGGTCCTCCCAAGTGGTGCGGAGAGCGAACACGCTTGGTTTCGTTAGCTGCTGGCCTCCTTCGGGAACAATAGCCAGTTTCTTGATAGTAGCCTTGCGACATGTTCCAATGAAAGAGTACGAGTACGAGTACTGGTCTGATCTGTCATTGCCTCGGCGACCTCAAGACAAACGACCGTGATGGCATGAGTAGTATGGATGACAAGCACACTCGAGCTATGGATTAATCGTCGTCCTCGTCACCTTCCTCGTCATCATCCTCGTCGTCATCGTCGTCACTCTCCATCTGCTCCAACACGTCCACATACACCTTGCCCTTCTTGTAGACTTCTGCCCACTTCTCCCTCTCTAACTCCTTTGCACCCTCGCCCTTTGCCGCGCTCAGCGATCGCCATTCCAAGAGATCCTCCTCGCCTAGCAGATCGGCCTCGTACGTCGCGCGCAGAACGATGCCGAACCAAGGTGCATAAGCCTCGTGTTGGACGCAGTACGCCTATGTGGGTGAGCACAGCCGTCATCGAGCAGAAAAGTCAGACTCGTCGCGACTCACCTGAATATCCAGAGCAATGTTGGATAGATCTGGCGAGAGACCTTCTGCCAGACCGCCCCACCTCGCCCAGACCTTTACCGCCGAGGCCAACACTTTGGCCGCGCCTCCTTCCAGCTCCACCTTGCTCATCAAAAAGTTGACCACCTCTTCCCTCGCCCGGTCGATACCCGCATTGTAACCCATGACCAGCGTCCGCAGCTCGAGCATCGCGTTTTCGATGGCATGCCCTTCCTCGTAAGCTCGCGCGAGCGATGCGGACGCCTCGGCGTGGAACGCTGGGGGTGGCCCGGCGTTGAGAGACAGAGAGGGCATGTTGGGGAGATCGTCGGAATCGGCGTCGGACAACAAAGGTGACTCTGGGGGCGAAGAAGATGCCTTGGACAAGGTGGAGAGCGAGTCGGTCGAGGTGGTGAGGTTGGACAGGCTTCGGCCGAGTTGGAGAAGTCGCTTGTTCTGCGGGTGCTCGTACGGATCGTCACCTTCGTCTTCAGAGTCGCTCTCCGGCTCTTCCTCCTCTTCCTGCGGCCAAATGTAGCCGTTCGAGTCGGGACCGAGTATTTCCAATCGGCGAGCTGGCGTAAGCAGGGTCAAATCATCGCACTCACCATCTTCCTGCCTGTCCTCTTCCTCGTCCAGATCGTCCTCGTCCCAGCCTTCTGGCCGCCATCGTTCCCTCCCAATCCTCGAAAAATCGGGCAGCACGACGCCCTTGCCCAGCCTCACCCCATCGCCAATCAACGACCCCTTGCCGACCTTTACGCCGTCGGAAATCTGCACGCCGTTCCCGACCATGCATTCTTCGAGGGTGCAGTTGGCTCCTACCCGCACATCATCAAAGACGTAGGATTTGGATACGGAAGTGTTGGGTCCGACGGAGCAGTCCGCGCCTAGAGCGGCCTGGTAGATCGACGTGTTGTGAGCGAGGGCCGAGCGGGGACCGATGAGCAGTGGACCGCGCAGTGTGGTGGTCCGCGAGAGGACGACATTGTCGCGGGCGATGTAGACGTTGCCCTCTCGAAGTTCGTACTGGACTCCCCGAGGCTCGTTGAGATCCGGCGCGAGGGGGAACGCCCATCGTCTGAGCACGTCGCGACTGATCATCAGCGGAATCTCAAAATGACACTCACGTTACATCCCCAAATGTCCTGGTATCCCGCACCGTCTCGACGTATCGTCCGCCTTCTCCGCTCCTCGCGTCTCCTCTCCCGTCCTCTGGCTCCTCGGATCCGACAAGGTGCACCGCAATCTTCTTGCCCAGCAACTCGCTCGTCAGCACGCCGTTGACGACATGCCGACGCAGATCGTGCCAATCGAAATTCTCAGTGCAGAGCGCCGGGACGTCTGCCTCGCAGATGTCGACGAGAAGATCACGGAAACCCCCGCGCTTGGATGTGTTGTGGGGTGAGGTGCCGGACCAGATCTCCCACGTGTCAATGGTGGACGGGTAGGGGTCGAGAAAGAGGGAGGCAGGGAAGGTGACGCGTTTTTGCCGTGGCAAGAGGGGTCGCGGGGTGTAGTGTAACAGCCGGGATGAAGGTGGGTGGACGAGCATTATGGGGGATTCCGGGTGACACCTGCATCGTCAGCAGTGGAGTGCGATCAATCAGCCTACCTTCCCCCGCGGCCCACGCCCATGGTCATGATGTAGTTCTTGTCGGTTTCCCGGCGCTTCTGGTGAATTTCGAGCATCTTGGAAAAGTCGTAATTGCTGATGAGGGGCGAGTGGACCAGTATGAATGGCTGCTCCCCGTTGAGGACCTAAAACGCGTCAGGTAGATACTCAACAAGTCGAATTGACTCACGCCCATGGCATCCAGTTCGCGAAGCGCATCACCTGCAGATCGAGCAGTCTGCGACGACAAGCAGTGCACTTCCAGCGTGGAGTGGAAAGGCGACGACCTGGTTGACCAGTCAGAGCTGCCATGTTACGCGGGACAGACTCGGCTCACGCGACATAGTCTCTGATCTTGTCCGCATGCACGCCGCAGAAGATGAACACCTGCTTGACCTTGCTCATGCTCAGACTCTCGAGCGTCCAGGCTAGCAATGGGCTCGAGCATAGCGGGAGCAGCACACGGGGCTGGTCGAGACACAGAACCTCGAAGCGGCGGTTGTACGAGTCTGCGAGAACGACGGCTTGGAGGGGGGCTTCCTCGACCGCGTCGCCCTTCTGCAATAGTGTCATGAAGGCTTCCATGTCAAGAGGTGCGAATTTGGAGATTGTTCAGGACGAGCAAAGAGAGAAGGAACACGGCGAGTGCTCACCTGCTTTGGCTCGTTTCGAGCGGGTTGCGGCTTCTTGGGAGGCATCGTTCCGCGACTGGCGAACCGTGTTGATCCTCAGACCCCTGCGCCGCGTTGAGAGATGGTATGGTCGACAGAGCAAAAGGCAAAGGCCAAGTGACCACTTTGGACGTTGAGTTGAGCGACTCAAAAGGGGGGATGGCGAATCACGTGATTCAAGCCAGCCGTGCTCTGTGCCACACGGCAGCAACACCGAGAGCCCGATACCATTGGCTTGCCTCGCCCGCCTGGCTCGCTCCAGTGTTCCTCCTCGAGACTGACTCACTCGTCCATACAGGCAAGTAACAAGGCTCGCATACAACAACATAGACGTCCGCTCCCGCTGCTGGACCAGCCCGCTGCGATCTCTCCCATCCTCTACCCATCCGCAAGAATCCGATCATGCCTGTCCCGTGGGAGGTGAGCAAGACTTCTTCTCAAACGGACTTTCTCGCTGACTATGGACGCAGGCCCTCATCCCCTTTGGTGTGTTCCCAATCTTCAGCAGGAATCGCTCTGTGCTGTGCTCGCGACTGCCTTGAGCGACTACTGATCCACGTAGCCCTCCTCACTGCCTGCTTCGGCGCGACCGGTACGCTCTTCTCAGTCGCTAAGCGGGCAACCAACGACGGCAAGGTGGGTGACTGTGACTGTTCCCCGCTGTCTCCTTCCTCTCCTTCCTCTCCTACCTGTTTTCGCACATGGCGCCTCGATTCACGAAGCCCCGTTGCGTTCTCTGTGCTGACAGAGTAGCCGCCACGATACAATCTCGACGCATGGGACCAGATGATGGTGGAGCGTGACCGGAGATTAACAGGCTCGCATCGGGGACAAAGCGTCAGTCCAGCTCGCCTTTTGACGTTGCCATCCCGCATACGTAGATTATGCGGCGTGACGAGTCTCGGAAGGAACTGTACGCTGACATTTGTGCAGACAGAGCCAATCGCGCCGAAGGGATTCGCGACGAGCAGTATCTGGCAAACGGAGAGGATTCAATGAGGAGACGGATAGGCCATGCACTGGATCATCGCGAAGCTCGAACAGCCGTGGTCGGAGTGGCTTGCAGACGGTATTGGAGGATGTGTTTCTGACCCGAGGGAAAGGAGTAAAAGGCGGGGATTCGAGGAACTGCGAGGCAGGAGGAGTGGATGCGCGGCAGGCGAACATGGGGTGACAGTCGTGTTGTCCAGAGTGAGAGGGCGATGAGCCAGCACGCGCCGAATTGTGGTCGGAAATGAGCTTCTGTCGCGCATGCGCGGATCATGCGGGAAAGAGTGACGACTGACAGAGGTGCTCGAGCAGCTGACACTGGTGGAGGTACTCTTGCCGCTGAAACAGGTGGTTGACGCCTGCGAGTCTGGCTCAACCCACTCCTGTATCCCGCTCGAAACGCACAGAAGCACTGATGGTGCTCTCATATCACACGGCGCTTTACAAACTTGAGTACCTAACAAGACAAGTAACCTCACTGATCCGCGCAACCGACTAAATCGATGCCAACCCATCACCCTGGACGTCCGCATAGTTCTCCAACACCTCGAGGTTCTTGTGCTTGAACTTGGTCCCCGGCGCTGTTCCGTATGTCGAGCTGCCGTGGACGGCTTTGACTCGACTGGCGACGTACTCGGCGGCGGTGGCAACTTGGGATGGGTCGACGTTGAGGTCCGCATCGGTGACCATTCCGAGGCGTTTGAGGAGGGGTGACGGCGCAACTACCACAGGGCAGTCATCGTTCGGCCTGCAGCCGTAGATCACGCCGACTCGATGGATGTGGTCCTGGTCCGGCGGGGGGCGAGTGACCCGGTGGATCGTCGACTTCAAGTACCCTGGGACTGTCAGCATACTCAAGGCGACTGATGAGACGCGGGACCCACCTTTGGTCATGAAGCTGAGGGTGTCGGCGACGTTGACGACGATCGAGCCCTTGAGGGGCTTGATGTCTTTGTACTGCCCGTCGGGCATCTTGACCTGGAGGCCGGAGACCGTCTGGGAGAAGAGAAGAGTGAGGGAGCCGTAGTCTGCGAGATTAGCTATGACGTCGGTGGGGCGCGATGCAACATCGACTGACCGGTGTGGGCCCAGGACCAGAGGTTGTTGCATTTCGCGTCGTCCTCCTTCGATCGGGGGTGGTACATCATCTAATCTCGTCAGCGCTCCTATACTCATGCCCTTCCTTTCCGCCTCACGTAGCGCAGGTGATCTTGACTCGGCCTCTCATAGTCGTGCCTCTCGACAAAGTAGTTCTCGGGCAACTCCATCGCCAGCGCGAACAACATGAAGAGCTTGCGCGCGACGTCATACCAGCACCGACGATGGAAGTCCTCGATGACCTTCTGGTGCTCCCTGAAGATGGCGTGGCGGGGCAGGGTTTCGTAGTCTGGGATGTACTTGGCGACGTTGACAAGCTCCATGTTGTCAAGAACGTCGGTACCATTGATGGTGCGCTCGTACGCCTGTGGAAACAGTGTCATCACAATCCAGATGCCGTTTTGGGGTCGCTGCGGCTTACCGCTCTGTAGCCGAGGTAACCTCCGTTCTTTGCGTCGATCTCACACTCTTTGCGTGCCTCCAGAGGGAGGCTGTAGAACGCCTGACCGATGGCGAACTGGTTCTCGATCTCCTCCTCGGTGAAGCTCGTCCCGGTTACGATCCAGAATCCGACGTCGGTCAGAGCATGCCTGATCGTCTCGACCAACTCGAGCTTGCCCTCCTCGGTGTCGAACTTGGAGAGGTCGATGTTGGTCAGGTCGGCGTAGTCGAGCTCGCACTGCGTGGGCTCGGGGCGGTCCCACTTGGGAACGGGGTAGGAGATGGCCATGGCAACGAGGGTTTGGAGGGTTGGCTCAATGCGGTGTGTGTGGGGCTTCGGTGCGAGCTCAGTGCGAGTTGGAAGCCAATGTGAAAGCGTTCCTTCCACACTTTATGGTGCTTCGTCCGTAAGCAGAGGTCACCGCTGCACCGGATGGCACCGCTGCGTCCGCATCGGATGCCACCATACCACCGGGGCAGACTTCGCAGCACTCCATGACACATCGACAGCTGGCAAGCAAGCAATTTGCTCCGTCGTCCGGTGGACCAAGACGTCCGAGGACGGAGGATGGTGCCACGGAATGGCGCCACACGGAGCCGGAGCCCGGAGCTGGGAAACTCGGAACAGAGCAGATCCGGAGTGCCGTATCACGCCATGACTCCGTTTACCGTTACAGTGGTTAAATTGGGTCCGGCGGTGTCACACTCAAATTCGAGCCAGATCTGGCTGTCTGCGCCTACGATACAAAAACGAGTATCGTACAAGAGACCCGCTCACACACCATCCAGCTCCAGAGTCACCACCTTGTCAGCTCCGGAAACGCACGGTCGGACCTCTCGGTGTCGCCATCCAAGCTTCCGTCGTCGCGATAAGGCGCGCAGTTCTGACAGTTGCCAACCTACGTGGGTGACCCGGACTGGTCAAACCGTGAGAGCATAAATACAAGCCGAGGAGAAAACGGGGATCGACACGAGAACAAGCGTCTCGGATCGAACCAATCAGTCTACGGGGATTCGCTAGACCACGCGCAAGAACCAGGAGCAGACTCACCAGTCCACGTACCAATATGAGCTCCGACGAGTTGCAGCTTGCAGAGTACAAGGCGGCAGAGAGGAGGCTCGTCCGAAAGGTCGACTGGATCCTCATGCCGATCCTCACGGTTACTCTGGGTCTGCAGGTGGGTCATCACGATGCGATGCGGGGGTCATCACTAAGACCAAGATAGTATTACGACAAGGCCGTGCTGGGTAACGCTGCTGGTAAGTGTCGATCGATCGGAGGCGAGTTCTGGGCTGATCAATGCTAGTCTTCGGTATCTTGACCGATCTTGTAAGTCGACCGCATAGGGTGTCCGCGAGGCATGTACTGATGAGACCAGGGCCTCACTCAGACCATCAACGGAGTCACCTACACCACCCGGTACTCCACCGCTACCGCCGCGGTGAGTCTCGCTGGCGATCGCGACACCTGGTCATGTTTTCTTTCGCTGATCACGTTAGTTCTACTATGGCTACATCGTCGCCGTCCTTCCCATGGCGCTGATCTTTGCCCGTGCTCCCCTGGCCAAAGCCGCAGGTCTCGTCGTTTGCATTTGGGGTGTGATTTGCATCCTCACCGTCGTCTGCCACAACTACGAGGGCTTTGTCGCCCAGCGCTTCTTCCTCGGTCTTGCCGAGAGCGCGGTCAGCCCCGCCTTCGTCACCGTCACGGCGCTGTGGTACAAGCCTCAAGAGCAAGCCACGAGGCTGGGGATCTGGTACTCTGCCACCGGAATCTTCTCCATGGTCTCCGGTGTGATCAACTTTGGTCTCGGTCACACTGGAGGTGCCCACGCCTGGAAGTCGCTGTGAGTGACAGCGAACCACATCCGCAACCACAGGGAGATCACGAGACGCACGCAGTGCTGATTCGTGCAGGTACTATTTCTGCGGTTCGGTCACCATCGCGTGGTCCTTTGTCATCTTCTTCCTCCTGCCCACCTCGCCTCTGGAGCCCGGACGGTTCTTCAACGAGGCAGAGCGTGCCATCCTCCTGCGCCGCTTCCAGGAGAACCCCGTCGGGAAGGACAGGCAGCCGTTCCACTTTGACCAGTTCGTCGAGGCCCTGCTCGATTACAAGACCTGGCTGTATCTTCTCATGGCGACTTCGATCTACGTGAGTCGAGTCGGGTCGAGTCGAGCCGAGCCACCCCCCGCCCGCTTCCGCATGCAAGGTTTTACTGACGGCGCAGATCTGCAACGGTTCCGTCACCGCTTTCGGTGCCAAGATCATCTCGGGTTTCGGCTACACGTCGCTGCAGTCGACGGCGCTGCTCATCCCTGGAGGCGCCGTCACCTGCGTGACCATTTACATATTCGTGTACTTTGCCGACAAGTACAAGAACATTCGGACCTATGTGAGCGAAACCGCTTCAGGGACACCGTTTCGGCGCTGACTCGTTCAGCTCCTTCCGCTGTCGTGCATTCCCGTCGTCATCGGTGCGATCGTCATCTGGACTGCGCCGTGGACTCCTACCGCTGGCCCGCTCATAGGCTACTACCTCGTCGCTGTGAGTCTGCGCTGTGAGTCTGCACATATTTGCCCCCCTGGAAGTCTGGCTGACCGTTGCATCTCCAGTCTTTCGGAGCTCCTTACGTCCTCCTCCTCTCGCTCGCCTCGGCCAACACCACCGGAACGACCAAGAAGGCCGTCACCAGCGGTGCCATCTTCATCGGCTACAACGTGGGCAACATCGCAGCTGCCTACCTTGTCTTCGCCCAGGAGGCCAAGATCAAGTACCGATCCACCTGGATCTCCGTCATCGTCGTCATGGCCTTTGCGTCCCTCGCGTCGATCGTCCTCCGCTTCACGTACCTGTACGAGAACAAGCGTCGTGATAGAGTCGCCCAGGCCACTCCGGAAGCGCGACCGGTCGCGGAGGACGAGAAGGCAAGTACGGACGGACTGCCTGCGATCGACAGCGTTGCTGCGTTTGAGGACAAGACGGACAAGCAGAAGCCCGAGTTCAGGTACACTCTCTAGGGGTCTGATGGGTATGCGCCGGTTCGATTGCTTGGCTCCCAGTTCGCGATCTTGAATGAGATCAGTCATTCGTATCTTCCATATACTATAGACTATGAATCGGGTATGTTCTGAGAACAATGAGGAGGATTGGGGAAGGGAATTGAAATCAGACGCTCCACACGCGGCAAGCTGCTGCATACCGTGGCACGCGATCAGCCACGCCATGCCAAGGCGGAGCTCTCCCAAATTTGATTCCGTCCCGGCCGGGGAACGGCAAACGCCATCATGACTCGGTTTGTTTTCGCCTCTCGCTCCCCAACAGATTGCTTTTCTCAGTCTTGATCCTCTAGTCGCCCCCCGCAACCATCTTCCGTAGCATCATTTCCTCGACCCCCGCGTCATGGCAAACAGCAAGTCATCCTCGATGACCCCAGCAGACGCCGCAGGCATGGACGCGGATTTGTCCACCTCTCGAAAATCCTCTATCCGCCGGGCGGCCGACTTCCTCCAGACCGACGTTGACGCCAAGAAGTGCAACCCCGTCTCGATCTACGCTTGCTTCCTCACCGGCTTCACGTCGGCACCCTCATTCTCGGTAAGTCGCTTCTGCCTTCCGTGGTGCGATCCACTGACACCTCGCCAGGCGTGCTATGTGTGGTGTGGGTTCCAAACGTGAGTCCACCGCACCAACGTCGTCATTGTCGTTCGTTTGTGGGTGTGGAGTTTCCTGACGTAGCTCGCAGAGGCAACGTCGCCCAACTTGGCCTCGCCGTGGCGCGAACATTCGCACCGACCGAACACCGCACGTACGGTTTTCAAAAGGCGGATCAGCAAGCGTTCACCTCATTACTCTCCTTTCTCATCGGCACATCCCTCGGACGTATAGGCGACAAGATCGGCGCGAGACGGCGCACCTGGCTCATGCTCGCGTCGTTCCTCCAGGTCCTCATGGCTATGGCGGGTGCGCTCTGCGCTCATTTTTCGGGCCAGTCGGGTATTGCATCGTGCGTCTCTCCGCGTCCTCTTCGAGGTGGCGAACGGATAAATTCCTGATGTGGTGCATGTAGCGAGCGGGACGTTCCGAGTTGGACGAATCCGACGGGCATGGCGGCACTGGGTTTCATTTCGGCTACGATGGGTCTGCAGGTGTGTCAACTAGATCTTGGGATCGTGCTGTTGTTCGCCGTGCTGATGTGATGTAGGGTATCATTGGCAAGGTTCGTGTCTACGTTGGGCTCCGCTGCCGGGTTTGAGAGCGAGAGCAATGCTGACCTCTCACCATAGCGGATAGCCTCTCCAATGGTGAGCCGACATGTTCCTCGCAATGTAAATTCCCGCTGACGTCGTCGCAGAACACCACCGTTGTCCTGACCACTACTGTATGTCCCACCAAGTGTTCCTGGCTCGCCTCTAACAGCGCATAGTGGGTCGAGCTGTTCAACGACCCCTTCCTTTTCGCCCTCAAACCCATTCAGTCCCGCGACATCCGCGTCGCAGGCGTCATGAGCGTCTTTATCGGCTCGTTCTGCGCCCGAGCCATCCTTCAATCGCCGGCCGGTCAGGCGGGCGTGCTGGGCGTGCTGGCGGGCTTGCGTCTGCTCCAGATGGTGTGGTGGGGTTTCGTCCCCAGCGCGCCGCCCAAGTGAGCGAGGAAAGATCGTCGCTCAGTTACCGCTGCCCGCGCTGGAAGGCTTCGGGGCTGTACTCTGCCGCAGCGTCCGCCGATTACGTCCTGTTGGGGGGTCGAGAAGGGGGGAGGGGATTGGGGTGGACAGAAGGAGCAGGCATGGACTTGTCGAGGAGGAGTGCTGTACGCGGCAGTCGATCTTGGGGGATGCTGATCTCGCGGGGCTGGCTTTCGGAGCTTCGGGGATGGTGATGAGATTTCATTCGGCCTATAGATTGGTCTAGATTTGACGTCTTCTATAATTGCAGTTCTGCATGCAGGTAGAGTCCGTCCGTCCGTCCGTCCTTCCGTTCATCCCTGACACAGAGCTCCTGTCTTTTGTCTAAATCTGAGGCAGAGCACACCCGTCTCCTCGCGGATCCGACCCAGCCGCCCAAATCAGCTTACCCGTCCGCGGGTCGGTCGTGCGAAGGATGATCTGCCCCTTGCCAAACACCACCTGCTCGTTGCCCTTGATGACCTCGATCTTGTGGCCAATGGCTCGGAGCTTTTCGATCACCCCCGGGTCGATCCCGTCCTCGAGAGCGACTACTCGGTTGTAGAATTGTTCCTCGCCCGGAACGGACCATGCGAGGGAACCGATGCAGAAGCGCTTCGCGTCGAGCGCCGCCTGCGGATGATGTCGGTGGTGCAGCATGTTGCTGGGAGACATGCACATGAGCAGGTATCCGAAAACGTGGGAGAAAGTCCACTCCACTCACATGAGGACTTGGAGATGACCTTGAGGTTGCATTGCCCCGCCCATGACGCCATACGACATGTAGAGCTCACCGCCCTGTGTGACCATCGCAGCTGGCTTGGCTCAGCAGAGCGAAGCTCCCCGCATAGCCATGAAGCTACACCGACTCACGGATGATAGTATGATACGGGCGCTTGCCACCTTCCAGGCAATTCGGGTGACCCTCCTCGAGCACGAACCCGCCGCCTCTTGACTGCAAGCTGAAGCCGCACCCTCGGGGTACCACACCAGTGCCAAAACCGAGGTAATTGGACATGATGACTAGGTTCATCAGAGCGAGCTCTCTCACTGTTGAACTACTGTAACCGGCAAGACCCGCAGTCCGCTCGAGAGCGTAATATGTATTGGAGCAACTCACTGGAAATGGCATTGCCGTCCTTGTCGGCAGCGGTAAAGTACACGGTGTCGCCTGTCGGAAGTGGCCGCCCCTGCTTGTACTGCGCGACCGCAGTCTTGGGACTGAACAGCTTGGCTCGAGCGCGGAGGTACTCCTGGACGAGTCAGGGGCGCTCTCATCGTCCCTCGCACCTTTGACAGAAGCTCTTCCACGGGGACTTTGACCACCTGCGGGTCCGCGATGTATGCGTGCGCGTCGGCGAATGCTAGTCTCATCGCCTCGCTACGAGCATTAGCAAGCGGCATTCCCGATCGCGGCGACGGTGACTGTGCGTCACACTTGGTCAATCGTGCAGCCTCGTAACAAGTCTCGGAACGGGATGGCGACGAAGATGGAGACAGGGACAGGTCATGTCCTCACATGAGCACGTGGAACCATTCGGCGCTTCCCTCCTCGTACGCCTCGTAGTCCACGATGCCCTCCTCACGGAGCGCGTCGATGATACCCATGGCGATAAGCGCAGCCAGGCCTTGTCCGTTCGGCGGGCACTCCCACACAGTATGACCTTCTTTCCCGAAAGTGTACGAGATGGGGGCGACGAACTCGCTCTCGTGCTCCGCGAGGTCTTCGAGGGTCATGACTCCTCCCCGGGCTCCCATGGCTGATGCATATAAGCTTCAAGCCGAGTATGCTGAGACGGAGAAGAGGTCATCTGACTTACCGTCAACGATGGCTTGAGCAATGCGACCCTTGTAGAACCCGTCTTTCCCCTCTTTTCCTACCGTGCGAAAGGTCTCGGCCAGGGCTGGGTTATTGAAGTACTCTCCGGGGTTGGGAGTCCGGCCATCGATGAGAAAAGGGTAGTCCGTCTCACCGACGGACGCGGTGTGTAGGGTGTCACTGTAGGCCGACCACTGTGCTGGCATGAGCAGCCTTACGGGTTATATAACACGGTGCGAACCCACCTCGTACGCCGCTTGAGGATGAATGGCGAAGCCCTGCTCTGCGAGTCTGGCTGCCGGCTACGGCAATCGCCATAAGCCCAGCACATCTCCCCAGCACATCTCGAACATGGGGTTCCTCACCTCCAGGATCTCTGACAGGTTGAGCTTCCCGCTCCCCCACGCCTTGTGCAAATCCACCCAAGCTGCCGCAGCTCCAGGGACCGTCGCGCCGTTGACGTTATCGTTCGGGATTTTGAGCCCTTCAATCCCCAGCTCTCGCGCTTTTGCCAGAGTCAAAGCCTTGGGAGACCGTCCAGAGCCGTTCAGCGCTTTCACCGTGCGCTTCTCGGCGGAGTAGTACAGCGCAAAGACATCGCCGCCGATACCGGTGTTGCAGGGCTACGAGGCGTCAACGAAAACAGCGGAGTGCGAGCGAGGAGGAAGGAAGGGCGATGTCGGTCGTCGGATTGCTGTTGAGATCCTGACGTCGTCGGATCGCTGTTGAGATCAGGACGGAGCGACGACCCACCTCCACCACGTTTAGCGCTGCGGCCATTGCTACAGCCGCGTCCACCGCGTTGCCTCCGGACCTCAGAATGCCCAGGCCCACCTCGGACGCGAGCGGCTGCGACGAGCACACCACTCCCTTGGTGCCGACGAGGAGTCAGCTCGGGCTCGCCACATGTGACGTTGCGGGACTCACTGAAGACGGTCGAGCGACGTCCGATAGTCTGGTACTCATGAAACACCATGGTTTGGAAGATCGCAGCAACGACGGAGAAGTGAAGCAGAAACGAAGTTACAAGAAGTAGGAACTCGTACTTGTGATGTTGGCTTTCGAGTCACCGAATGTACTGGCCGAGTGCCTGGGCGGCTTTGACCGGCAACTGAACCCGCTCCGGAACACCAAAGTGGGGGATGGCGTCGGGTAGAATCTCATCCAGACACGAGCATTTGCGGATGCATCATTCTAACACAGGGATGCCTTCGCTCAACGGTGGCTCTGTCGCCTCCTCCTTGTCCTCGCCGCCCTTCTTCGCCCCAATGCCGATCGCCGCGGAAAGCACCGCGCAGGCTGCGACTCCGATCAGCGCCCCAAATGCCGCTCGGAACGCGACGGTATAACACTGTATAGCCAGCGCCCTGGTCTGCGGATCTAGCTTGGCGAGATACTCCACCGACTCGCGAATACCCTTGATGGTCTTTGCGGATCCTGGACCGGTGATGCGGTGGGTAAGCTGATTGAGGAGGACGTTCTGCATCACCGCTTGAGAGCCGGAGATGCCGAGCACTGTACCGACCGAGCGGATCAGGAAGATGAGCGATGTGGCCGCGGCGTGGTCTGCAGAGTCAATATCGGTCTTCTATTGAGTTTAAGAGGAGCTCACCTGTACCCGTACTACTGAGGATGTCGAGCAGCGAAGAGATGAAGAGTATGCCCATTCCCATATGGACCCAGATCAAGCGCCCAATGAACCACAACTCGCTCTTTCCCTCGCCGTTTTCGTACGTGAGAACGAACATGGAGATTGTTCCTCCGAGGAGCACCAGTGTGCCGAGACGCTGACCCACGTACGCCTTGTCCTTGTGGTGATGCAAGAATAGGCCTGTGAAGATGGATCCGAGCGGGGCGGTCAGAGTTGGGTAGAGCAGGCGGCGCGAGGCGACGAAAGCCGAAGTGAGGAGGACGGACTCGAAGTAGACTGGGATGGCGTATAACGTCTGCGCGGGTCAGCGCTTGGCTACTGTATGTATGTATCAATGGAGTGACGAGGAGACTCACGCCGAAGACGGTCATTGCGCCAAACAGGTTGAGGCCGACCTGTGAAACCATATGTCGTGTCTTCACCAGACCCAAAGGTAGGACAGGCATCGGAAACCTCCTCTCATGTCGAACGAAGATGGCCGCGGAGATCGTGGCCCCGATCAAGATACCAGGGATCCAAGGCGATGTCCAAGGAATCTCATCTCCGCCGAGGTTGATCACCAGCATGAAGAGCGTGATGCACAGCATCTGCAGTGGTGATTAGCCTTAGCCAGTCAAACGTTCGGAGGGAGAGAGTCATGCCCTCACCAGCAAACCGCTGCCCAGCAAATCCACCCTCCCTTCCTTCTCCAAAGCCTTTTGATCCTGCTGCAACAACGCCAGCTTTGGACGCGCCCGAAGAAGGAAGACCAAGACGGAGAACAAGGAGAGTGGCACAGGAGCGAGGTAACCCCACCTCCAGCCGATCGAGTCGGAGAGCAGTCCTCCTAGCGAAGCGCCGACGGCTGCGCCTACTCCGTATGTCACGTTGTTGAGAGCTTGGTACAGCGGGCGAGACCTGACCGGGAGTACGTCCCAAGCACACACTTGCGAGATGGTGATCAGACCTCCCCCTGATTGACTTAGCCTGGCTGAGA
The DNA here is from genome assembly GCA_003942215.1 of Saitozyma podzolica. Taxonomy (NCBI): domain Eukaryota; kingdom Fungi; phylum Basidiomycota; class Tremellomycetes; order Tremellales; family Trimorphomycetaceae; genus Saitozyma; species Saitozyma podzolica. The sequence continues at coordinate 345,826 of RSCD01000022.1, read as the reverse complement.
GGCGTGGTTAAGGGGAATCGGACGTACCGCCGACACCGCAGAACGCCCTCGCCGCGACCATCTGACCTAGCGACCCGCTGAATCCGCATCCCAGGCATCCCACCGCAAAGAAGAACAGCGAAAAGACGTAGACCCTCGTCCGGCCAAACAAGTCCGACGCCCGACCGTACAGTGGTTGCACCGCGGTCGACACGATCAGGTACGATGTAGCTACCCAGGCGATATTGTCGGTGGCTGAAAATGTGGATCCGACTGATGATTGCGTAGACGCAGCGATGGTCGTCTCGAACGCGGCGAGGAACATGTTTCCCATCAGAGCTGTGTCCCGTCAACTTGAGAAGGGAGCCGTCTTCGTGACGTACCAGGGAGGATGAGAACATAGTCCGCTGTGGACAGGAAGCCAGGCTGCTCCCTCAGCGACTTTGCGAGGAGCGGTGTTGTCTCTGCCATTTTGCTCTGCCTGCTCGACACCACGGTCGATGTTGTACCGGATATTTGTGCTTGCTGTCGTTGCGAATCCAACACACTCGTTACTATTGGAGCTCGAGGAGCTAGGAGACGGCTCTGGTGGCCCTGTCCGATCGATGGTGAATACACCGCGGTCGTCGACCAAGTCGGGTCAACTCTCATTCATTCCGAGACCAGGCGCGCTGAGTCAGCTTCTCGGGACGAGGAAGTCGTTTCCCGACGACACGGTTGCGACCGGACCTCGAGTCGAGAGCACGTCAAACGTCAAAGAGTCGATTTGCACTCTGTCGACATCTCCGAGCCACCGTCGCCTTGCTTATCTCTCAGCCCCGCGTTCAGGGTCCGGAGCTGGAAAGGATGGCGTGTGATCGAGCGATCGCCCGGAGCTCGGAGCTGGGGATGGTGACGCCAAGGTTACGTGCTAGGCACATCAACTCCGGGTCGGGTGCCTGAAATTAAGCCAAAGGCGGCCACAAGGGTGGGATGCATTCCGGAGCCGAGCCTACAAGGATTTGCGGCGTGGTGTGGATGAAGTGATACGTAGCAAGGGTCAGGTTGTACCAGTTGTCATCCTGTTGCTTCCCACTTGAACCGACGACATGGCCGCGCAGGACTTCACCTTGAACGGCCTCTTTGGGGTCGAAGGTCTCCATGTCCTGATCACCGGGGCTGGCACAGGCATCGGTGGGTGTCTCGATTAGTACAATACCCCTCCCAGCTGACTCCCTCTAGGCCTGTACATGGCCAAGGGCTTTGCGGCGAATGGAGCGATAGTTCATATCGTCGGAAGACGGCAGACCAAGTTGGACGAGGCGAAAGAGTTGCTGGAGACCCTCAAAGCGCCGGGAGCGGAGATCCACACGTGAGTGGCGACGACATTCACCGACGTGCCGCGCTCATCTTACAGAATCTGTGCCGACGTGTCCGACCGACAAGTGATCACTCGCCTGGCCAGTGGCCTCACACGGCTTGACGTGCTCATCAACTGCGCAGGCATTGTTCTCCCCGATCCGCCTTGTAACCATCTCACGCCCTTGCCGGAGCTGCAGGCCGCCCTCCTCGCCTCGCCGTCGTCCACGTGGTCAGATACTTTCGCCGTGAACGTCGAGTCCCCCTTCTTCCTCTCCGTGTCTGTCATGCACCTTCTCGCAGCGAGTCCGACCCACGGACGAATCATCAATATCTCGTCCATCGGCTCGACAATGTCCGACCCGGCAACACATCAGCCCGCTTACCAGGCTTCCAAGGCGGCGCTGAATCACCTCACCCGGCTCCTCGCGAGCAAGTTCCGTGAGACCGGAATTAGGGTCAATGCTATCAGCCCGGGATACTTCCCCAGTCAGATGAACGATCCTACGAACCCCAAGAGTATGTTGGCGAGAGCCAAGGAACTGGTTCCGCTCAAGAGGGGAGGGGAGGAGGAGGACGCCGCAGGGACGGCGATCTGGTTGGCTAGCAGAGCGGGCAGCTACGTGCACGGAGAGGTCATCCCTCTAGCAGGTGGAAGAAACTGGGCCTGAGCATGCATCTATTCGTTGTGACAATGCAACCACTAGAGTGTGAATCTAAAGGCTTAAATCACCGCCGGCATGCATGGTCCACAGGCGTTTCGCCAGCTCCGGCTCACATCCGAAGGCATCCTGTGCCTAGTTACCAATGACTTCACCTCAAAAACACCTGCGCTGGTTCGAGAGTCGCTGCTTCGATTCACAAGCTGATATTCGCCCGGCAACATGCTCTACCCGCGTAGCCTCGTGCTAGTGGGCACGCTTCTGGTGCAACTGGCATGTGGTTCTCCTCTGCAGCATACCTTCGCGACTTCGGAGGAGGACCGCGGGGTCGGTATCCCCTGGGAAGAGGTTGTGTCCATACCTCAGCCGGACACTTGGGCTCTGAACCCTGCTGGAGACGCTGCGGTCATCCGTGTATCTACTATTGACCCATCTACGAGGTTGTAAGTGATTCTAAATCCGTGGGTATCCCATCACTTCCCGCTAACGTGCTCCAGGACTAGCTACGACTTGCACCTCCTGGCGATCAACGCGCAATTCACTGTACCCGGGGTCGTGCATGGACCGACCCACCCGGAGGCCCTGTACACCTTCCTAACCAACGACACTTTCGCTACCCTCACCCCCGCTGGACCCGGACAATGGGACCTCACCACCCAGTTCCTCAATTACACGTCGCTCCCCCCGGCATTCCCCCCTTCTGCCTCGAAGCCCTCAAGGATGGCCCAGTTGTCCTTCGGAAGTAAACCAACGCAACTGGTGTTCTCGTCACAGGCTGGTGTACTCAGCGTCGTCTCATCCGGCGATGCCTCGGTCGATCGGACTCAAATCATCTCGCTCAGACTTGATAACCAGGCGGGCTCCTGGGGACAACTCGAGGCGGCTGCTGATCTGCTGATCGGGACGGGTTTGGTGGGTTGTTCAGATAGGGCATGAGGCTGACCGACAGTCTGTTGAAGAAGTCACGACCAATGGGACCCATCTGGCGTTCACCGCCCACAGTCCCGCCATCCGCTCCTGGAGTGGCACGAGAAGTGTTGTGAGTTCCCTGAAGGCTCTCCCCGAGACAACACTTGGAGATGCTGAGCTGGTAAAGCTCTATCTGCTTGATTTGGAGCGACCTCATCGCATACATCAGATAAGCACCGGCAAAGGCGGCGCGGTTTCGTCCCCAGCATTCGGCGTCGATGGGAAGCTGGCGTGGCTCGAGCAGCAAGACGACGGAAACGCAAGGGGTCAGCGCCGGCTGTGGCTGTTTGACGAGGCGGGCGCGTGGGAGGTTCCTCTTGATTTTGACTTGAGCCCTCTAAACGTATTGGTCAGTCGGCGATTTCTCGACTCTGAGGCCAATCGCTCATACATAACATAGTTCTCGAAAAATGGTGAAGCGCTCAACCTCCTCACCCTGCACAACCAGGAACAATCTCTTTTCCATCTCTGGGTGCCAAAGCGCGACTCGGCCCCCATCAAACCGGTGAGGATCCCCTCGAATGGCACCATCCACGAGGCGACCCACATCGGAATCACGCCTCTCGAACACTCGCACCTCGTCGGGGTCATGTCGTCCCTCACCTCTGCGAGGGAGTTATGGGTGATTTCTCACTCGCCATACGACGACCCTACCGATAACTACGAAAACATTCGCTTGACCTATCTCTCCGAACCCGCTCTGAGCCAACGGAGGCTCAGCGGGGGTCAGCGCGTCGAGTTGGAGAATGATCAGGGCACAACCATACATGGGAGAGTATTCTTGCCCGAAGGGGAGGGACCGTTCCCCATGGTCTTTTACCTGCACGGCGACGAGGAAGGAGGAGGGTGGCACGACTGGTGGATGCCGTACTGGAACCCCAATGCGTTCCTCGCCGAGGGTTACGCAGTGGTGACCATAAACCCCACTGGCGCTGAAGGCTACAGCGACGGTGAGTTCTTTACCGGTGCATGCGATGGTCACTGCTGATGACCGAAGCGTTCACCCAGGCTCGAAGATCCCAGTGGGGCGGGCAAACGATGACGGACCTTCGATTGGGTCTGCGGCATGCACTGGCAGAGTTCCCCATCAACCCGGAGAAAACGTTTGCAATGGGCTACGGCGCCTTCGGAGGCTGGGCCGTGCATTGGCTACAGGTGAGACAATCATGCACGAGACACAGGATCCAGCTGACCCAAGGCAGGGAGAGAACGATCGATGGGGCTTCAAGGGGTTCGTGAGCCACAACGGGATCGTGTCGCCTCGGTGGTGGGTGCACGAAACGGCTGCGCCGTCGAAAGTGAGCTCCGGTGGGACGACCGATACGACATATGGCTCGCTCATGCTTTAGCCTTACTGGGAGTTTGGGCCCGTGTCGTACGACGCGAACAGCTCATAGTGAGTCTGCAGCCAGAGCCCTTATATCGAATGACCGACCTGACATGCCATAGCACTCTCTGGGACACGGAGAAGTCGAGCCAGCTGTGGAACACGCCGGAGCTGATCATCGCCGATGGAGGCAGTGCGTGTTTTCTGTCACAATGGGTTGGGACATCGCTGATTGTGGTAGACGACGCAGACGTTGGCCCTCCCTCGCAGAGCTACGCAGCTTTCAGTATCCTTCAGAGGTAGGCCGGATCCGCATGATTGGTTGTCGCCGCTGAGACCGCAGTCGGGGCGTCAAGAGCAGACTTCTGCTCAGCTCATCGCTCGTCGAATGGCAGCGAGCAATCTTCGAACTCTTCGCAGAGCTCTGAGCGTCTACTTGCTGGAAGCCTGGCACCTGAAGCAAGTACGACATTATTGTAGACAAATATGGTCATGTCAATCGGGTGACCATGGTCCGGGTGTCGTTGCCCGCCAAGGCCCCTATCTCAATCAAAAGTCAAGTGCCAGTCTGTCAGTTCGCTGGTGACCCTCTTGATGGCGGCGAGTGGACACGTATCATAGATGTGTATCATAGCAATGCCACACCGGAAAGAAGAAACACAGATTGCCTAACTGGCGCGGCAGGGATGAGGGGAGTGGAAGCCAAAACGCCAAGGGAATCCGGCTCCGCCTTTCCCGGGCCCAGCAACTCGTGCTTGGCTCACGGTCTTCAGACATCTGATCTGCGTCCGAGCCTTGGCCCCTTTACATTTGCCTATTTGCCAAGCTATCAGATCCAAGGACAAGAGATAAGACTTCCATTGACGTGCGCTGACGACGCGACGCTGGTGCGACCGTCGAAGCGGGGGGATGGAGCTACTACTGGCAGACAGCCTTGGCTGACTTGTCACACGACTCGCTCCACCTAGTCTTGGCTTCGCCTCGCCGAGGAATGCACCATGCGGATCCACTAACGTTCATACTTCCCCGTCGCATACATCTCGCCCTCGTCTATGTCTGCGATATGCCAGACAGCCGGAGTGACAGGCGTGAGGGGAGAAGAAGCGCGGCGCGACATGGCAGTTCACGATACACTTCTTGTGCAGGGACCATGCAGTGATATAAGGACAAGATCCGAGGACACAGGGGTAGATGAGACCGCTCACAGCTCCGTTGCTTTAAGCGGCATACACTACCCATCCCACCACTCAAAGCTGGAATCGCGACGAGGACAATCCCACAACCCAGCCATGAGCGCCATGAGCAGTCTGGAATCCAGCTCGAATCAGGAGAAGAAGATCTACGATGAGACGCAGGCGGTCGTCGGTTCGGCCCATGCAGACCCCGAGACCCAGGCGAAGGTCGAGCAGGTCTATGATCCCAGCCAGGAGAGCATCTGGACGCGGCTCGGCCTGAACTTCGAATCGTACAAGCGAGCTCCGGGCAGTACCAGGTGAGTACGGTACGGTGCTCTCTCGTGTGAAATTTAGGGCTGGGCTGACGCTTCTTGAAGGGGTCAGATCGTCCATGGTACCGCTGCACCGGAGCTCGTGGGACAGGAGAACCCACTGCTCCAGCAAAAGATGAAGCCGCGCCACCTCCAGATGATCGCCGTGGGAGGGTCGATCGGTACGTGTGTCGAAGGGTGCGTTTGGCGTGACGCTGACTCCCCGCAGGTACCGGTCTCTTCGTCGGTAGCGGTTCCGCCCTCGCTAGCGGTGGTCCCGCCGGTGTTCTCATTGCCTGGATCATCATGGGTAGGTTCCGTGCAATGATCCAGATCGAAGCTGATAGATTTGTTAGGTGTCATGCTCATCAACGTGACTCAGGCGCTCGGTGAAATGGCCATCCTCTACCCTGTCTCTGGTGGTTTCTACACTCTCGCGTCTCGTATGCTCGACCCGTCGTTTGCCTTTGCCATGGGCTGGAACTGTGAGTAGGATGAGGGCTACGTGGATTATAAGTCGCTGAAAACGCAGACGTATTCCAGTGGGCTGTAGTCCTTCCGCTGGAAATCGTGAGCGACTATTGCGAGGAACCAGGCTGATGCCAGACTGTCGCCGGTACGACGGTACAGTATTGGACAGACCAAGTGCCCCTTGCTGCCTGGATCACGCTGTTCTTCGTCGTGATCATCGTGAGTCCTGCTTCGGGATCTATGACCGGGTTATGCCAGCGACTCTTGCTCACTGGCCAGATCGCCAGCATCTTCGGTACTCTCGGTTACGCCGAGGAAGAGTTCTGGTCGTCCTGCCTCAAGCTCGTCGTTGTCGTCATGTTCATCTTCATTGGCATCATCTGCATTTGCGGCGGCGGTCCTTCCGGCGGCGAATACGACCAATACATCGGTGGCAGGTACTGGCAAGACCCCGGAGCACTTGCCAATGGCTTCAAAGGTGTTTGCTCGGTGTTCGTCACCGCCGCGTTCTCTTTTGCCGGGACAGAGCTCGTTGGTCTGGCCGCGACAGAGACTCCGGACCCCAGGAAGACCATGCCCTCGGCGGTCAAGAACACTTTCTGGCGAATCACCCTGATCTACATCACCTCCCTCACCATCATCGGCCTTGCGATCCCCTTCAACGACCCGGACCTCTTTGACGGTTCCGGGGCGGACATCTCCCCGGTCAGTCCTACCTCCAGATCATTTGGTTTCTTGATCCGAGTCGATTCCAGCTCCGCTGACAGCCTCAGTTCGTCATTGTGATCGACCGTGCAGGCATCAGAGGCCTCAACCACCTCATCAACGTGACCATCTGTATCTCGGTCCTCTCCATCGGTTTGTCCTGCGTGTACGCCGGTTCCCGTACGCTCACCGCACTCGCCGAAACCGGCTACGCTCCCAAGATGTTCACCTACATCGACAAGGCCGGGCGTCCCCTGGCGTCTGTTTGTGCCATCCTCATCTTCGCTCCCCTCGCATACATCAACGTCGCCGACGTCGGGTCTGCAGTGTTCGACTGGCTCGTCGCGCTCTCTGGGCTCTCGACACTCTTCACCTGGTTGGCCATTTGCGTGACTCACATTCGTTTCCGAAAGGCTTGGAAAGTCCAGGGTCACTCGGTCGAGGAACTGCCCTTCACCGCCCTCGGCGGCGCATGGGGATCCTGGCTCGGCGCGGGTCTCATCGTTCTCGTCCTCATCGCGCAGTTCTATATTGCCGTTTGGCCCGTCGGCGGCTCAGAAGGGGGAACAGCGGCAGCAGAGGCGTTCTTCATCTCGTACCTCGCCGCGCCGGTACTCATCCTCTTCTGGGTCATCGGATACGCTTGGAAGAGGACTCTGCCCCGCAAGGCAATGGACATCGACCTCGACACGGGTCGCAAGTCTTGGTACACCGTGGAGGAGATGCGTCAGGTGAGAATGATTCCGCGCCGTTGCATCAAGTGCTGACGCAGGTTATTGCAGTACCGCGCTCACCGCCGCACCGCACCGCTCTACGTCCGCATCTACCGCATGCTGTTCTCGAGCAGCTAGTCCTGTCTCGAGCCTTGCGATGGCACCGGTCGAGGTCATTCAATCTCTCCGACCCGGGTTCCCCCCGCGCCACACACCCCCCCCCCCCCCCTCTCGCCCCCGTTTGCCCAGCCCAGCCGCTCGCTCGTGTATTCAGAGAACAAAGGAGACAAAGTTGTCATTGTTTGTATAGGTTGCCCCATGCATCCGTTATGAGCGAAGTCCGCATAATGCCCCCGAGTGCAAGCTGTGGAGCGCCACCGGTCCTCCACGCTTGTGCTCCGCCATTAGACGGAACCTTGGACGAGGCTGTCAAACCCGTTGTACGTCGTCAACGCGGCAACGGCCTGAGAAATCAGCACCACATCCCTGGAACACACCACACCACGCACCGCTTCCCAGTCCGGGGTGGAGATGCCGAATCTCGGATCGCCAGTGACTAGCCCCGACATGCTTGCTGGAAGACTCATACTCATCTCCTGCGCGTTTGTCGTCCCGGAAGGGTTCGCGGTCCCATCGCCTTCTTCCAGCGGTCCACCGATGATTACTGTGTCTTCAGGAAGGTCTTTGATCTCCCGTGCGGCCTGCCTCGTAGCAACCAGGACGCCGCCGCGGGGATGGCTCGGATCACGAAGGAAGGTGATGCCGGCAATGGAGGTTTCTGGGAGGCGATTGAGGATGCCAGGGGTCGGGTTGAGACCGCGATCGGTGGAAAACGTCGAGTGCGTCGAAGAGGTCAGAGTGTGGAACAGGGGGATGATTTCGAGTTGCTTGGACCATCAGCCTGGCACACAGATGGTCCTGCTTACCGCTTGGAGAATCGGGAGATGACCCGAACCCATTCCAGTAGTCCAGCGAGTGACCGCCGCTTTGCCTTTCTCCAGCGTGACCACTCCGTCCCACTCCCTCCTCCTCGCCCAGGTGTGGTACTGCACCCAAGCGCACAGGCCCAGCGCGTACGGCCCGAAGAACAGAAGATCCGCAATGTCGTCCTGATTCGCTGCCCACTCGATTGCCAGCCGGGACGCTGTCGCGAGCACAACCCAGACCTCGAGATCGACGTTGAGCTCTAAATTTAGCGGAACGATGAACGAGAAGCGCATGAACGGCCGATGGAGAAGGAGGTAGAGCGCAGTGTGAAGTGTATGGAGGATCCCAGCAGGGAGAGTCGACCAGACGCCGGTGAATTGCAGTGGCCCAGAGAGCCCGCTTTTCCACTTCAACAGGTCGTCTCGCAGACTGAGGAGTTCGTCGTTCCCCGCCTTCTTGAGCCCGTCCGGACCGTATACCACCCGCATGACTCTCGCGCCGAGCACGCTGAGGCCGACCAGCTGTTCAAAGTAGTCCTCACCTCCGGCCTTGACGTGGGACAGTTGTGACGCGTCGAATATCGGCCGCATGCCCATCCGTATGGCGTTCCTACGAGGCGTCAGCTCGGCGTAAGTCTCCGAAAGTGGTGGCTTGAACGTAGCGAGATGGAGGTCGACTGACCATTGGTCGATGACGATGGCTGACCGCCAGATTCGCCGGTCGCTCTCCGACAATGACGTCCCAGAGTCACGGTCCATCCCCAGATCTTGCGCCATGCGGAACGCGGCGGTGAGCCTTGAGCGCGACACACTCAGGGGTGCCGCCGTGCCGGATTGCACCGCGAGGTCGTCTATCAGGCAAGACACGAGGAGGATCTGGACGTTCTGCCTTGTGGGGTCGCTGGTAGTATCTGCCTTGTCAGTGCCAGGTAGGAGGTGCTTGACCCACCTTGCTCCAGCATCTCCTTCCTGACGATCGATCGCAGAGCCGCAAAAATCTCTTTGGGACAGTTCCGCCTCGTCGCCGCGACCGCCGCCATGGCATGCAGAAGCAGAGGACTCGCTTCGCTGACCTCTTCTCTGACGACGATCGGTATCCGCGGGCTCGTCGACGCCAAAAACGTCTCCACCAATCGCGCGACGACTTCGTTCCAGCTCTCGGAACGCAGCGCCTGGAGAACCGGCGTGGCTGGGTCGTGCACCTCTGGCTCGGCGTCGACCGTGACGAGGATGAAGCCGTCGCGCGAGTCGGTCGGGGACGGGTACATGGTGTACCCGTGGGTCTGGTCGTACTGCTCTAGCGAAGCTATTGGTAATGTTGGTGTGGAATGGAGAATGAATGACATAGCTGTTGGGCCTGCTACTTCAGTTCCGCCCGAGACGATCTGGGCTCACCTTCCCTCCTCACAGAAGTGGTCTTGGCGGTCTCACTTGACCTGACACTTGAAGGCCTCTCGCTGCGGTTCCGAGGCCTAGGCGAGCTCGAGGGCGACTCCTCCCGCTGGCTTTGCGGACTCGCCAACAAACCCGCCGACGTCCTCCCCCCGGCCACCTGGACCACGGATAGTCCCCGCCGTACCCGTTTGGTCCGCGACACCGTGAGAGGCATCTCGAAAGTGCACGAGAGCGACGAGACCTGACACGCCTGGCACAGGTCACGTCGGAAGTCGGTCGGCTCGCATCTGGCAACTGTCAGCGGCAGCCAAACACTGATGGGGAAACCAGCCAAAGAACACCAACTTCGTTTTCTGCATAGACGCATAGACGTCAGCGAGCCGCTCCAACACTGTAAGTCGTGCCCACCTTCTGCCTACACCTATCACACGCCTGCAGGTTCTTTGGCCGGGTGCTCTCTGGTCTCCGGCGGTTTGCAACTCCGTTGCCGCCTGAATCCGAGGCGGGGTCGGCGGGGGCATTCGACGGGCCGCTTTCGGGGAAGAATGCCGGGAAGGCGGACTGTGTGGACATTGCGCTCTGGCAGTGAGGTAAAACCAGGTGGGTCTTGTGCACTGCTTCGTGCGGTAAATCAAGTTGAGACGGCCACGCCGATAGTTTATTGACACAGCGAGCACGTCCGAGAATGTTATCTGCTTACTCCGGCGGCTCTGGGCGGAAGAGATGCCGGACGATATTCTAATCTAATTCGCATTAGGAATATGCCGGGACAAATCCTAATGACCCGCCACTAAAGCAATTCCTTATCTGCCCAGTCGCACCCGGGCGCTTACATAACCAACCGTCTCCCTGCTGTGCGTCACACCAGCCTCGTCCTCAAGCTTGGGCTGGCCGCTTGGCCACCTACCACCTACCATAGCATCATCTCATCCTCCTCGGCAGAGACATAGACAGCTGCCTCATCGCTGGACCGCATCGTCACCATGGACCCCTCGCGCCATCCAACATGAACCCTCGGTGGTCCAACTCTCCCGAAACCCCCAGCCGAGCACTGCCCCCATCATCACCTTCCTCTGCCCGGTCCCCGATCCCCACCTCGAGCAGCTCGGCATCCTTCCGCGAGCCCAAGATCTTTGGTGCCCCGGGATGGGTCTCGTTGGACCCGAGGCCAGTGGGTCGGGTGCGGGAGCGGCGGCGGGACAGCAAAATGCCAAGACGACGCCGTTCCTCCGCGTGAGGATTGGCGGGTTGGAGAGGAATCGGAAGGACCTGTTGATCAGGTTTGATGCGAGCGTATGTTGGCTCCTCCAAACGCGACATCTTCTGTGCAGAGAACCGTACATACCCGCCGCTGATGTCGCTAGACGAACCTACCCAACTTCAGGACGACGATGTACCGGAACATGCAACGGTCATACGTCGAGTTTCAGCGCTTTGCCGAGCAAGCCCAGCTCACCTCTCCTCAAAGTGAGATCACACCTCGATTCACGCTGTGCCGCTGACATCGCAGCTATCATCCCGGCACTACCTTTGGCATCGACCTCTGCTACGACCGACGAAGAAGGTGAGTCGATGTCCTGGTTTCGCGACCTCGCTGATAGGTCAGACGACCGCCTGGTGCGGATTGCCCTTCAACGATGGCTTGGCCGTGTATGCGAGGATCCGGTGCTACTCAAGGACGACGAGCTGCGGAGCTTCATCGAGTCGGACTTTGGGGTGAGTCCTCGAAACCATATGTGTGTGATCTCATGCACGCGCTCATTACGCAGTACCAACCCGTCCCGCCGCCCTCTGCTCGGCGACCCACGTCGGCGGCCTCGGCCGTCCCCCATGTTTTCTCCGCCGCGCTGTCCAAGGTCGTCCGCCGCGGCCCTCTAGACGAGGATGACGAGCTCGCTTCCGCTAAAGGCGCTCTGGAGCGGCTTGAGGAGAGGTGGGGAGGTGCTGCCGCTGCGGTTGGACAACTTGGCAAGGCGCGAAGAGGTGGGCGAACAAGGTTGGGTATAGCTGACCCCAGCACACGCCGTGGCGAGTCAAGATGTCGGAGCCAAGCTCGTGTCGCTGAGCACCGTCGAGTCGGACCTGAGCTTGGCGAACGCGGAGCGAAAGTTTGGTCGATCGCTCGAGCAACTGGCGGGGATGGCCGGAGCGCAAGTATGTCCCGCCCGTGCCCGTCGATTCTTCGCTCATCTCCCAGGCTGCGAGTGAGAACGTCGTCCTGAGCGACTCGCTGGGCTACCAAGCGCTCAACGCTAGAGCTGCAAAGGAGGCGCTTCAGCAACGAACCCAGCTTCTCGAGGATTCGCAGACGGCCACGAAATCCGCCATCACCAAGCGGCGCAACGTTGAGCGCCTCAAGGGCAGCTCGAACATCAATCCCGGCAAGGTCGACGACGCCATCAGCGAGATGGACGATGTAAGCCACAACGTGCGGGGTCACGCTGACGTCGATTCAGGCCGACGCGCTTGAAAAATCGCTCACGGACCGACTGGAGGCCATCTCGTCGAACCTGCATACGGCTCTGCGTGCGCACTCTCGCCAGACCCACGAGGACGTGGCGCTGGCTTTGTTGGAGAACGCACGTCTCACCATCGGGTTCCACAAACACGTTCTGCGCGAGCTCGAGGTGCTCAAGCCGGATATCGCTCACATTGGTGTTGGTGCCGACGGGCCCGTCCCCACACCCAAGTCCGCCGTAACGGCGTCTCCCTACTCGTCCGCGCTGCCGCCCCGTACATACGCGGAAAACACTCCCTCCATGGTCCCTTCGCAGCCGTACACGTCCCCGCCGCGAGCGCCTCGCATGGAGGCGAGCAAATCGATGTTCCTTCCACCTCCGGCCCAGCCCAATATCCCCAGACCAAACTCGGCGGGTCCACCCGAGGCAGCGGCGGACCCTCTGGGAGGTCAGATGGCACAGAGCATGATGCTTCCCGGGCATGCCGCGCAGAGGGCACAGACGATGGGAAGAGCACAGGGCAGGAAGTTGGACGAGAGAAAGGCGGCCAAGATGCTTGCCGGTGGATTTTAGAGTGTGCTGTGCCGCCTGCATGAGCGAGCGTAGCCATCTTCCTTCCAGGTGCGCGATTATGCAGCGATACCTGATTGTGTAGAAGCAGGATCGATGTTGCCGGTGCCGAGGCGTTCAGACCCGTTCAGAATATACTTGTACGGGGGTCGCTTCGGGGTCCCGCCTCTGTCGGCCGAACGTCGCTCATCGGTGCTCACCGCGGCGCTCGGAATTAAGCCTCGATGCACCACGTTGGCGACGATAATGCCAAGACCGAGACGATGCTGTGGACATTGTGGATTCAGGGAAGACATGTCGCTGGAAAGGCTGCAACGACGACGACATCGAAGGAGTCCTGCCTGTCCGGGCCAGGAACTTGGAGACTGACTACTGGCCGTTTGAGAAACGTGCGATCGTCACGGCGATTTCGACATGGATCCGGCTCCTACTGCACTATCTCTCTGCACCATACCGTACGTACAAGGAGTCAGGCATCATGGGTCTGGGTCTTTTCTTCTCCTCGTCATTGCTCGCAAGGTAGTCGACGCACGTTGCTATGCAGCAGAATGCAATCCCCCGTCGGATGCCCCACCGAACGGTGATCACACCTCCCCAGCTCGAGGATACTTAAGAGCTTACCCGGAGAAACCCCTCCGTCGCCCTATCCCCCCTAGACGATCAAATTCGCAAGATGCTCGTCGCCGCTGCCCTCCTGTCCCTCATCGCCGCCCCGGCCCTCGCCTGGCAATATGACAACCACACCTGCGCTATCCACCCGCAGTACTACTCGTGCGAGCTCAGCAACTCGACGCTCAAGACGTACGATACCTGCTGCACCCCGGTGCAGGGGCTCGTCCTCGTGACGCAGTACTGGGACACGGTGGGTCCGGCTACATACTGTGTATCGACGAAAATATGATCTCGAATGATGCGAGAGAGGCTCATGGGGCGGACACAGTACACCGGCCTCGAGAAGAACGGGTCGGTCCTCCCGAAGAACTCTTGGACCATCCACGGCCTCTGGCCGGACCACTGCGATGGCAGCTATGGCCAGTACTGCGATCTTGCCAGGCAGTGAGCAGTCAATACCGATCCATGTGACCACGACGTGAATGAAGGTCAATCAATTGCTCACGTGCAGGTACGACCCCGTTCCGTCGCCGAACACCACTACCGGCCTGGCCAACGGCACGGTCGTCCCTCCGTGGAAAGGCGGTGATATCATCACCCCGCTCCTGAACAAGTACGCCAAGTACGACTTGCTCGCGTACATCAACAAGTTCTGGAAGTCCCAGGGAAGCCCCGACTGGACCTTCTGGCAGCACGGTGCGTCGCAAGGGTACCTCTCCTGACCTGATACAGTACAGTACTGACGAGAGCAAAGTTCAGCAAGCATGCTGTGAGTTGGGCAGACGAATGTTTACCTTCTGTCCCTCCCCCTCGCCCTGATCAAAGCTCATCTCGCGCGCTCGCAGACTTGCTTCTCCACTTACGACGTCGGCAACAACAACACCAACAACTGCTATGGCCTCGAATACGCCAACGACACCGAAGCCTCCATCATCGACTTTACAGAGTCGGTCGTCCGCGCTCAGATCCAGTACCCGACCTACACCTGGCTGTCCAACGCGGGTATCACCCCGAGCAACTCGACGGGGTACAACCTTACCTCAATCCAGAGCGTTCTGACCAAGGCTAGCGGCGCGGTGCCTTACGTGCGTATCGGCGATTGCGACCATGTACTGTACATCATCACTGACGCTCCGATTAGCTCGGCTGCTACGGCGCCACCAAGCAGATCCTTTCCGAGGGTGAGTTGCAGTGTCACACTTCTCCGATTTATGTCAGCCTCCGCCAACAGTCTTGACGAGCTGACTCGTCCGAAGTCTGGTACTACTCGCACTCCCTTGGTCGTCCCCAGGACAGGTAAGTGAAACCGGTAAAGGAACCCAGACCGGTGCGTGGCTCACATATACCAGCATCTTCAAGCCCGTCAACCAGACCGGCTCGTCCAGCTGCAACGCCACCGCCCCGCTGTGGTACTACCAGCGCACCAACGGCTCGGAGATGTAAGCGGGTGGTCGTAGTCCCAAAGTCGTCCTGAGCGGAACGCCCCACCACCATCCGAGAGGGTATGGTTGGCCGTGCATCTGAAATACCAGAGATAAGGCAGAGGAGTAGGGGTCCGGCGTCGGGAAGAATAGACGGAGTAAAAGGGACCCGCAGCTTCGCGGGCGCTGAGACAGTTATAATATGCAAAGCACTGAGAAGAGAGCCAATCTTATTGACCATTCTTATGCATGAACTTCTGCAACGGTACAAATCCGGCTCTGTCTACAGTACCAAGGCTTGATGCCGATCAATTGATACTGTATGTACTCCATGAATCAGGGCGTGACGCCCGGCACCTATTGTGAGACCCCTCTATCACACCGGTGCAATGGTATTCTCCATCCTGAGCGTTTTGTCCGAGGGCGCCCTCGCGGACTTGGGCGCGGCGTGCCTCCTGAAGTAGATGCGCTTGCACCACTTGTATGCCTCTGTCGCGGCGAGGTATACGAGGATCATCCCGAACTAAGCGGAAGTATCAGCGACGGCCACACGGATGCACATGTGCAGACGCAGACGCCAAGCCGAGCTGAGCGGGCGCCAAGGCTGGGGCTGGGCCGTGGTTCGAATTGGGGGTATTGTGATTTGAAATTAGGGCCGGTCCGGTGTCACTCACCACGATGCCCCATTCCCAAGTGAGCGAGCCGACGAGGAACACGTCGTCGTTGATCCGCGGGATGTAGACCACCGGGAAGGTCATGAGCGACAAGACGACGACGCACCACAGGAGGACCTTGTTGTCGAGCAGGTTGACCTGGAAGAGGGATTTGGTAAAGTGCTTGCACTCGAGTGAGTGGATCATCCTGCGAAGTGAATCAAGTCAGTATGTTTCCCAGCCCTTGATTTGGGCTACTTGGAAATCGCTTACAGGATGATGACCAGGGTGGCAAAGCAGGCCGCGCGCGCCTGAAACACCGGACTGCAGGTGTCCGAGTCTACCTCGTTGCAGTACGTGCCCAGTTCTCCGGGGTAGTATCCCCACAGGACGATTACAAAGTTCGCCAGCGCCAGCGCGCCCATGAGGAAGCCGTAGAATGTCAGGTCGAAGTAGAACTCGAGGGTGAAGATCCGGTGGAAAGCCGTCGGGGGCATTTCCATCGCGTCAAGCGCCGTAGGCTCAAGACCCAGCGCCAGAGCCGGCGGTCCCGCTGTAAGCGTGTTGATCCAAAGCGCGGCGACGGGAGAGAGGGGAAACACCGCCTGGTCATTTTCGTCCTTGAACGCGAGCCCGATCAGGAGCACGACAATCTCCGCGAGGTTCCCAGAGAGGAGATACAGCAGGAACTTGGAGAGGTTCTTGAACACCGAACGACCCTTGCGGATCGCACGGCAGATGGTCGCAAAGTTGTCGTCGGCGAGGACGAGGTTGGAAGATTGTTTTGCCACGTCGGAACCGGTTCCCATGCCTACGCCGACGTCGGCGCGCTTGAGGGCGGGCGAGTCGTTGACACCGTCGCCGGTCATGACGGTGTGTTGTTTTCTACGGTGGATCGCATCGACCATGCGGACCTGCAGGATCAGCACGGCCAACAGGTTGTGATAGAGCTTGCACCAGGATACTCGCCTTGGTCTCCGGGGCACACCTCGCCACAACCAGCGGAAGCTCCTCCATCGCGTCGATCTGCTCGTCCGCGAGCGCATCAAATTGCTGCCCCGTCATCACTGCGCTTTTCGCGTATGCCTTGTCAAGTATTCCGATGCTCAGCGCAATTGCCGTGGCCGTCGCGGGGTGATCACCCGTGAGCATCCTCGGTGTGATCCCCGCTCGAAGACAGTCGGCCACAGCTCCCGCCGACTCCTTTCGTGGGGGATCATAGATCCCAGCAAGTCCAAGGAAAGCGAAATCGTTCTCAAACTCGTCCCGGGACATGGTGGTCACCCGCTCGGCCTCGGAATTCGGCAGCTTCTTCCCGCACAGCGCGAGGACCCGAAGTCCCTGAGCGGCTAGAGCGTCCATCTTGCGGATCGTGTTCTCCTTGTGGCCTTCGCTGAGCTGCTTGTCCTGGATCCGAGTGCACTTCTCAAACACCCGCTCGACCGCGCCCTTGAGGAGACACAGGATGTGAGGCTCCTCGGATCGGTCGTCCGGAACGAACCGATACGCGATCGACATGCGTTTCACCGTCGAGTCGAAGGGGTGCTCGACCAGTGGCTCGTAATGCCCCTTGATACCCGCTACGGGGGGTCGCTGGTGGCTGTGAGCCGATGCCACGCGGGACAGGGCGTGCTTCGCGTGCGTAAGGAAAGGCTTGCCGTGGCCCAACTTGTGCGCTGCCACTTGCAGAGCAATCTCCGTAGGGTCGCCATGCGCTTCCCACTGACTGTCATCGGACGACGGTCGGGACAATGTAGCCTGGTTGCACAACGCCGCGCAGAGCGCCAACTCGCGCAAATTACTCTCGAGACCCTCCGGGTGGACTACCGTGTCGTGCTCGTCCACCTCGTCTTGGCTCAGTTGTTTCGTCCTCCGCTTAAGGTCCAGCTCCGGGCTAGCCTCGTTTCGAAGCTCTACCAGATCCGCCTTCACTTCTCCGCGGGGGTAGAACGGGTCACTCCCCGTTTCCAAGCTGTATGCCTGGCCCCTCTCCGTATTCACCGCAGCAGCCTCGTTCTCCCTCCAATCCATCGCGGGGATCCATAGCTTCCGCACTACCATCCTTCCCACCGTGAGCGTGCCGGTCTTGTCCGAGCAGACATTCTCGACTCCCGCCAGAGCCTCGATTGCGTCCATCCGCCGAACCAGGGCGTTACGGCTCGCCAGGTCCGTGGAAGCGCGAGCGAGTGTCAGTGACACGACCGCAATGAGCGATGCCGGGAGGATCGAAACCGCCGCGGCGACAGCATAGGTCGCGACAGAAAGAGGGACATTGCGGAACCCAGTAGAAGCAACGACGACGATCGCGGTGATGCACGCCATGCCCAGGAGAAAGTATGCGAGCTGGTTGAGTCTGCTCAGTCAGCAATGCAGCCGAGTCCCAGTCGAGGCGGAACCACATGGGCGAGGAGGCAGGACGCCAGTTGGACCCACTTTATCTGCAGAGGGGTAGTCTCGGCCACGCCCAGGAGCACCTTAGTCTTGTGCCAGAACGCGGCGAAGCCTTTCTCGTTCCTCTTCGCCTTGGAATCGAGCGCCCGAGCAATCTTGCCAATCTCGGTGTCCATCGCCGTCGCGGTGATCACAACCCTGGCGCGACCCTTGGTCACCTGCGAACCGGAGTAGACCATGGAGATGCGGTCGCTAGGGAGTCGTTAACCATCACATCCCCAGCGGCGACCACCGTAACGGTCCTATGATCAGACGTGCCACTTACCCGACCGGACAATCCTCCTCGTCAATCGGCTCGGATTGCTTCGCGACGGGCAGCGACTCGCCCGTGAGGAACGCCTCGTCGCATTCCAGATTACTGAGGTGCCCATCCAACACCCTCCCGTCCGCCGGGACGATGTCCCCGTTCTTCAGCAGGACGAGATCGCCGGGGACGACCTCCTCGACTGGGATGGTCTTTGTGATGTTCTCCCCAGAAGGCTTGTGGCGGACGACATTGGCCTGTGGCGCACCGACGGATTCGAGTGACGCCACGGTCTGCTAACGGTTAGCCTGCCACCCCAGTCACGCATCTCGGCAGCGGCAAGGAGGTGACGAGCCACTTGCCTTCTCCGCTTGCCACTCGGTGTAAGATCCGACTGCGACATTGAGGATGACCAGCGCGGCGATGACACCGCCGCTGATCCAGTCCATCGTACCGAACGATACGGCCATCGCGGCGACTGATACGGGTTTCAGCATCCAATCCAGCAGGACATCACGACAGGGTGGGCCCACGCCAGCTCTGGGCAGCGGGCCAGCAACAGAGCATCCGAGCGGACTCCCGACTCCCGACTCACTGAGCACGAGCGTCATCGCATTCCCCACCTGCCTCACTATG
Organism: Saitozyma podzolica; assembly: GCA_003942215.1. Classification (NCBI taxonomy): domain Eukaryota; kingdom Fungi; phylum Basidiomycota; class Tremellomycetes; order Tremellales; family Trimorphomycetaceae; genus Saitozyma; species Saitozyma podzolica. The sequence goes on along the minus strand of RSCD01000022.1, from coordinate 326,809 downwards.
ATCTTCATCACGCTGGGCCTCTTGGGCGGCTTCAGCCGGTTCGGGCCATACAGTTCCAGCCGCTTCCTCGCGTCTTCCTCTGACAGGCCGTGATCCGCATCGCTCGACAATGCTTCGAGGACCTTGCTCGACGCAGTGTTGTGAGGCGCGAATGGCAATGCCTGGGATACGGCCGTCGCGCGAGTATCAGTCGTGTTTGCCCGGTTGAACGACTTGTCTTTCTCTTGATCTTGGGCTCCCGAGAATTGATGGTGGTCAGAAAGGTCGGGGTTCTTCTCAGCCATGATACGCAGAGCTTGTTCTTGGTTAATGAGAGAAAAGAAGAGAAGAACTCGGCGCGGGGATGCGGAGAGGAGAGTATATATAGACACGGCGATGCGTTTGCTTGGGGGGACGGACACTCATTGCGGAGGGTCTGGACGCATTGGTCGGACCGACATCCACACCATATCGGGCGCCGAGGAGGCCAAGAAGTCGCACGTAGCACGCCGAGCCGAGGATTGTAGAGCTTGGCTCGGCTCGTGAATGGGCGCGGCTGCGTGATCCGTCTACGACGACGAGGCGGGTGGCGGGGTCGCGCGTCGACGCCGCAGTCATCGACGGCGACGGCATCGGGTGCGCTGCGGCGGGCATCACGACGTCGACGTCAGTAGTGCTCCAGGCGGATACGCCGAGGCTTGGTCCGTCGTATCTTGCCGCCGGTGCGGATGCCAAGAATGCCAGGCCGTCCCAAGTCTTAGATTCTTAGATCTCAGGAGGATCGGCCTTGGCGGGGGACTGTCACGCTGCATGACTGATAGCCCTGCCTCAGGCGCGTCATCGCCAACTCGCAGGCTGACGCATGCGAGAGGCAGGTGTTCCAATGTGGAGTTAGTGCAAAGTGCGGTGTCGGCGGCGGTGGAAGAGAAAGAGCCAAACGAACGAGCGCCGCGCCGGTGCCAAGCGAATGCCAAGGCGATGTCACCGCAGTCACACCTCCGCAAAAGATTGGAATTGGAATCCGGGGGCCGATTAAATCGAGAGCGTACTCCTCCCCCGATTGCATGCATACACGTACTCCGTCCATGAGCTCGCCATACGGCCGAGGTCCCGTGCAATGTTTCCCTCAAGTCTGCATTGAGCCCACTGAGATGATATACTGTATCCACAAATGCATGTGCCACATCCCACCAACACTCTCGCACTCTAGGCCGCGACCTCCTCACCCTCCCTCCCCTTGTCCCTCTCCTCCCTCTCCCTGCCCTCACGCCCATCTCTCCCATCTCTCCCGTCTCTTCCGTCCCTGCCGTCCCTCCGACCCCCCGTCCTGCGCTGGTGCGTGATCGGACCCTGCGCAGCGACCTGCTCCGCCTCGTCGATCACAGCCTGCGCGTCCGCGACGGCCTTCTTCCACTCCCCGAGCCTCCGCTCGAGCAGCTGCCATTCGGAGGGACCGAAGCGGCGCGTGCCGGCTCCGGAGACGGAGATGATGCGGATGAGAGATGAAGGCTGGGAGAGGCGGGCCTTGAACAGGTTCACGCGGATCGCTATGGCGAGTATGAGCACGGCGTGAATGCGAAGGATACCAGGTGGCAGCCACAAGTACGAGATGGGATTGTAGCTTGTGAATTCGTCCCACTCACCGTCGATGGCCCAGACTTCGACTTCGGAGACGTCAATCTGGAGCGCAGAGGCAACGTCGGCGTATGCGAGCTGCTTGGCCGACGACCTCGCAGCGAGAGTAGCAAGCGCGATGAGTCTCAGCTTGCGGAGGACCGACTCGGGTGTGAACTGAGCGACGCCTGTCCACGGGGTTAGCGGGTGTCCGTATACAAATAAGCTCAGTCCGCGGCTCACCGAAGCTCTCGACGTATGAACCGTTCGACGCGAGCCAGTCCTTGCCCTTGCCGACGGCCTCGATCTCGTCCACTTCAGTGAAGAGCGCGACGAGCTCCTTGAGCTTGCCTTCCAAAAGCGCCTGCACGCCGTTCACCCGAAGCACCTCGTCGAGACTCAGGTTGTTCTCCACCGACAGGGCCAGGACGATGGCCTTCTCCACAGCCGACTTCTCGGCGCCCTGAGCGAGCGCGAGGATCGAGATTTCGAGGGCGCGCGAGAGTTGCTCTGCGGATTGGTAGATCGTCGCAGCGCGAGTGAGGAAGGCGACCTTGTCGGATTGGGAGAGGGGCCATTGGGAAAGCGCCGAGGTGAGTGTGGAGGGGGTCAGAGGCAGAGCGGGCAGCTCGGACGATCGGGCGAGAAGAGCGAGGAGGGCGAGAAGGGTCGGAGCGCGGAGAGGAGAGTTGGGAGCAAGGTAGTTGTAGGTGTTGTTCAATCTGCCAGAATCATCAGCAAAAGTGAAACAATCGTCGCAACCACTCACATCCGGGAAGCCGCCTCGACACGGGTCATTCGCCCAGCAGTCGCGTTGGCCTCTCCCCCCTTCTGCACAGCCTCGACGACGCTCTTGAACGCCGAGTCGTATTCTTCCCCCGTGAAAGTCGTCGACAGCACATGTTGCAACAGCAGATGAGCGCTCTCCGGCTCTGCTCGAATCAGCACGATCCGTGGCCGGACGATCTCGAAGTAGGGGCCGCATCACGCCAGAGTGGACGCGGCACACCCTCCAAATCGGATGGATCTCACGCACCAGACTCCTTTGCCGCCTCAAGACCACCTCGCAGCTCCCCAAACTTGCCAATCAAAGACTTCACCACCGCCTTCCTCGTCTCCTCCGGAACCTCCTCTCCTTCCTCGCCCTTCACCTGCGCCTCGAATCCAGCCACAAAGTCCCGCGCCACGCTGCCATCTGCGGAAGCAGGGATCGAGCGGGAGAGATGCACTGCGAGTTCGAGGATCTGGGTCCGGGTCAGCGAAGCTCGTGATGGGTGCAAGGTGGATACAAAGGTTGGAAGTCGCTCACTTGTTGCCGGAATGGCAGCTCGGGGGCGATAGTCACGGCGTCAACCATGGTGAGAGCGGTGTTGATACGATCGGTGTACCGCTTCAGACGTTTCGGCCCTTTCGTGCGGCCTTTTGAAGTGTATATCTATAAGCGCACCAAGAGCGAGGACGAGGATAACCTTGCAATGCAGGAGTTCAAAGGTGGAGAGAACAAAAGTCGAGGGCATCCTGGACGCGCCACGGTTTTTGCAAACTTGAAATCGCCGAAAAACGCCGAGTGCGGGGCCGCCGACAGCGAGCGGTGGGAGAGTGAACAATATCAGTAGGATGCTCATATCGTGGGTTGGATTGCTTGTCACTTCTCGCAGCCCACACCGACGCCATGCCGCCAAAGGCCTCGACATCACAGAAGCTACAGCCCAATGAGGTACCGGTGGTGTTCCAGCGGTATCGCACAGAGCTGCAGAACCTCGCGCAGAAGATCGGCGAGCTCGAGTCGGAGATGGAGGAACACGCGTGAGTCGAGCGGGCAGCCGGAAGCGCGAGAAGCGAGTTGCGATCAGAGGTTATCGCACATACCCAGGCTACCACTGACGGACCGTCATGCCTTCCAAGCGTGTGAAGCATCACGGACCGCTGGGTTGGGACTGGACTAGTGTGACGTGCTTGCCGTGCTGACGACGCAGACTCGTTCTCTCCACATTGAAACCTCTCGTCACCTCGGAACCGACACGGCCATGCTATCGTCTCATCGGCGGCACGCTCGTCCAGCGTTCCGTGAAAGACGTCGCACCGGCGCTTGAGACGAATTATTCAGGTATCAAGGAGGTGCTGGAGAGCCTGGTGAAGAACTACAAGGGCAAGGAAGAGGAGTTTGGGGCATTCCAGCGCGAGTATGGGATTCAGGTGAGTTGGGCGGCGGCGCGGGTCGAGTACCTCATCCAAGATAGACATGTCGGTCAGCGCTGATGATTAGATGCCCGGAAATGCACGATGAGCCGACGAGTATCTGCTTGACGAGGGAGCTTCACCGACATCGCTCAGCCAGGAGAAGCATCAACGCAATTGTATATCATGCATCAATACCCCGCAACTCTCACCACAACCCGTGATCGCATGTGTCGTATCCTGGTTCTCGGGTCCACTTGTCTCCCCTCGCCTCGCTTGATGAGGATCACATCCACCGCCTAGTCCTCCGCGAGGGCGTTTCTGATCCTCTTGCCCGTAGCCCGCTGCCACTGCTCCCTGCACTGCTTGCCCGTGATGCCTTCACCCACCTGCAAAGTCTCGCGTCAGCCACGTCCAAATCGTCAGAATCTTTCTACACCCCCTCAGACCCCGATCCTCCGATTGCAATGCGTAGGAGCTGAGAGCCAGCACAGCCGTGTGTTTGGGTTTCGGTTTCGGGCTCATTGACCACGCCGCTCACCTTCGCGGCGACATCCTCCCCACTTGACAGCGGCAACCTCCTGATACGCCTCGAACAGCTTGATCCTCCTCTGAGGTGTCCAGCCGTCCCCACCCCCACCACCCTTCGGAGTCGTCTTCGTGGTCCGAGTCTCTCCTTTCGTCTTCACCTTGGAGTGAGAGCTCGGCGTAGTCCCCTTGGACTTCTTCGGCGCGGACGAGGGAGCCGGTGCCGTCGGAGTCATCGGCGTCATTGGGGTTGTCGTCGTAGAGTCGGAAGGAAAAGCGAGGGAGGACGATCGCTCCCGCTTGATCGGTGTCTCCATGAGGGAGGACGCTGGGCGAAAGGGCATGATCTCGTTGGATTGGTGCTTGGTGGACATGCTTGTGCTGGCCTGAATGGGTGATCACGAAGCAGATGCAGATACTGAAGGGATCCATTCATCGAAGCAGAATCACTTCACCCACCGATCACTTCCATGATGCTGAGCTTGTGAAATACACACATATATACATAGACACACACTCTTGTCCGCACGAAGCCATGAGGCCGCATTCTCACAATACGTCGAACACATGCATACAGAAACATGATACGTCTCGAGCCATCTAACACTTGGTGTCATCGTCAGCCCACACATGTGGTTCGCCCCACCTCTCTAGCACCGCTCGAGGACCACCGCAATCCCCTGCCCACCACCGATACAAGCCGCACCCAGCGCCCACTGCTTGTCGAGCCTGTGAAGGTTGTGCGTCAAGTTTGCCAGGATGCTAGAACCGGTGTCAGCCAGAAGCACAGGTGTCACACTTTCATTGCAATGCGCGTGAACTGAACTCACCGTGCACCGCTCGCTCCCAGGGGATGACCCAGCGCGATGGCTCCTCCGAACATGTTGGTTTTCTCCATTGGCAACTCGAGTTCTCGCTGTACTGCGAGCCACTGCGCCGCGAAAGCCTGCGATCGGCGGATCAGCCCAAACGAGTTCCTTTTCGGATTCGCCCCGAGTCCGATCCGCCTCCCAACTCCCCACTCACCTCGTTGACCTCGATAATGTCCATGTCATTCACCGTCTTGCCGATCTTCTGCAGCGCGTTCCTGACCGACACTACGGGGCCAATGCCCATGATCTCCGGCTCACAAGCGCTCCAGGCGTACGCTGCGATCCTGGCTAGCGGCTTGACACCGTACTTCCCCAACGCCGATTCGGACATCACAACATTCGCTGCGCCGCCATCACATATCCCCGAGGCGTTCCCGGCCGTGACGGTCCCGTCCTTCTGGAACACCGAGGCGAGAGAACCGAGAGACGCAAGAGTGGATTGGGGTCGAGGATGCTCGTCCGTCTCGAGACTTTGGGGAACGCCCTTCTTGGGTTTCAGAGAGACGGGAACGATCTCGCCGGCGAATGCACCGGCTGAGAGCGCGGCGGCGTAGCGCTGCTGCGTCATGAGTGCGTAGGCTGAGAAGCTGTCAGCCGGAAGATATGTTATCAAGGGCTCACCGTCACATTCGTCTCGGGTGATGCCATACTTCTTCGCCAGATTCTCAGCAGTGACTACGATATCAGTCATTTCTCCACTTCCGGGCACAGTGTGTACGCATAGACTCACTGCCCATGGCTGTCGGCTTGCCTCCGGGGTTCTGGTCCACCAGCGCCGCTGCCAACGAATCCTCCAGCTTCAAGTCTACGCCGTACCGCGTCCCAAACCTGGCTTTTTGTAAGCTACAAGCTCCCAGCCTCCAGACGGGAATTCCATCCTGATTCCCTGGAGAGGAAAAACCGCATAGCTCACCTTGTCGACCCGGCTAAGGTGTAAGGGCTCATGCTCATCGCCTCGGCGCCCCCCGTGAGGCAAACGTCCGCCTCGCCCAGAGCGATAGTCTGGGCAGCGGTGATGGCGCTCTGGAATCCCGAACCGCACAATCTATAAGCAAGTCAGCAAGTACTCGCGACATTCACATCTGAAATAACAGATGGAGTCCCCAGCGCTGCCGACTTGCCTGTTAACAGTCAACGCCGGGACAGTCGGCCCCAAGCCGGACAGGTGCCCGACGTGCCGCGCGAGGTACGGCGTCGAGTTATCAGTTTGAGTGACATTGCTACGAACAAGTCAGCACAGTCCTCATCAGCTCTCCCAGCAGCTTCCCTATGGAAGAGAAGCTGGCTCGTCAGCGAAAGGGCCGTGCTCACCCGAAGAACACCTGGTCAACTTCCACTCCCGGAGGCAGCTCTGCTAGGGCCGCTTTCCCAGCAATCCCACCGAGCTCAGCCGCTTTGAGGTCTTTCAACCTGCTCCTCAGTCAGACATGTGCGTCTGCCGTCACAATAAAAGATACAAGCCAGCAGCAGCGGATTTCTGGACTCACTTCCCGCCGTACGCGCCAAAGGGGGTTCGCTTGGACGAGACGATGAATGATTCTGGGCGGGAGATGTGTGAGGCAAGAGAGCGCAGCGAGGACTTCATGGTGTTGATGGTGGCCTTTGTATGGACTGGGGAGGCTGAAGGAGCTGTGTCGGTGCTGGGATGTGAAGTAGGTTGAGGTTGCTGAGTAAGAAGAGACAGAGGATGACTGGAAAGAAAGGCAGACGTCGTGCCAGTGGTCAGACACATGCATGCCATGGCTCTACCGGCTAACACTTGCAGCCGGGTAGCGGCGGCGTTATCGGCGTTATACCCAGGTTCGGCGGCGAGGTGGCAGTGTGGCACTCTCGGCTCCGTGGTCCCGAGTGGAGGTCGAGGGTCCGGTGGAGGCCGGTGCCCGAGCGAGAGCGAGTAGTGGTCAGCTTATACGTGGTGTATCCGATACTCGTCCTCCTCATCTCAACAGCAACATCTCTCTGCTATCTTGAACAGAGATCACCGGGCCGGGTCTTGGAATCTGGAAGGTCCACGCCACTTGGATCGATTCGACACCGGTACCACACTCACCTATCGGAGCTGGTACTTCGCGCCGCCCGCCACTTCTTATCGCTTTCGCCGAGTCCCACGCGATGAGCGGCCACGACGAAGAACAGCACCCCGACCTCGAGCGGTTCTACGCCCAGCTCATCTCGGGTGGAGATGAAGATGACCCGGACTGGGTGGACGAGGAAGAGGACGATGCGGACGACGACGCTGCGTACGAAGTGTACTTCGATCCCGACGACATGGATGACGAGGACGACGACGAGTTCATGGAGGACGACGAGGACGAGGACGATGCGGGTCTAGGCGATGGAGAGGATGACGAGGATATGGGGGACGCGACGGCTCTGGGCGATCAGATCACGTTGCAGTTTGATCCGAACGACGAATCTTCCGGAAGGACGTTTCTGGAGTTGGCGTCACTGCTCAATTCCGCTGGAGGGTCGGCTGACGCTCGATCCTCCCTCCTCGCGAGACTCCTGGCCGGGCCGAGAGATACGGGACCGGCAACTCGCTCTGGCTCACAAGGCCTACTCCGCAGACTCGGTCTGGGCGGCATGTCCGCCGAGGAGAGGGAGCGGCAGGCCAGAGCAGAGGCGGAGAGAAGGAGGAAGGAGAAGTGGTGGAAGCCACAGACAGAACCCAATCCGAGGGGCGTAGAATTGCTCAAGTCGGGAGAGTTTGGAAGGGTCGGTGATTGGAGAAGCGGTGGGGGACGGCATCGAGTAAGATCGAGAGCCGGCGATGTGAAGAGGAGTCACGGGTATATCCCGCCCATGTCCGCGGTACGTGTCGCCGCCTCAAGTGCAACTGCAGAAAGCGATTTCGCTCAACCCGCTGACACTCGCTACTCGCCACAGGCTACCATACCAAACACAAACGGTACCGTCGTGGCGAGCTACCCCAGTATCCCATACGTCGGCCAATACGCCAAAGAGGACTACTCGGTCTTCTGTGAGTGGTTTCCCTACACCGTTTGGCATATCTGACTCATGATTCCCCCTGATACCGCACTTCGTCGGAACCGCGATTTCCCCCATCTAGTCTCCGCGACCCAATACTTCACTTTGCACCTGTACGACGTCGCCCACTCGCGGATCACGCCCAAGCGCCCCAGGCCGTCTTTATCACCGACCACGTCGCCCCGCGCCACAGCTCGGGGACAGATGCCAGGGACATTGGGCGATACGGTCATGGATGAGGAAGAGGATGAGGACGAAGATATGGACATGCCCTGGGGCAGCTGGACGACGGGGAGAAGGGGTATGGCGAGAGAGGAGACGAGCTTGAAGATGATCAAGACGGTGCAAGGGGAGGAAGGGGTGAGTGCGGATCGGAACAGCGGCTACGCGGCCAAGAATGATGACTGAGACTCCTGTAGAGGTGGACCGTGACAGATGCCGATAGCTCGAGAAACGGTGACCGGTGCGTGCAACTGTGCTTATGCACGCGAACCTCAGGTTCCCCCGAACCCCGGCTGATTCGTGTGCAGTATCATCTACTCTTCGATCACACCCTATGTCCACATGTTCTATACCTCCGAGCACGACTCGGAGCACGTCTGCCTCGACTTTTCCGGTTCAAGGCGCCGAAGCGAGGATATATGGGGCTACGACAGCTTTGGCGTGAGTGGCGGATAAACCCGCTCTCGCGGAAGATACCGGTCCAGTCATTCCAGGGAGTAGGCATGGGACTAACGGCGATGGTAGATCTGGAGCATACGGTTCTCGGCCGACGGCAAGGAGGTCATCGCCGGAGCAGGCAGCGGGAAGATCATGGTGTACGACATTGAAGCGCAGCGGAGGTCGCTCAGCATCAGCGGCCACGCGGACGATGGTGAGTTGAAGACTTGTTTCGACTGGCCCTTCGTCACCCGACCGGCCTGTCCAGGGGGCTAATTCCACCTACCACTCTGCGTTTCTGCTCATTCGAGGCACTTGCTAAGCTTGTCTCAGTCAACGCCGTGTGCTTCGCCGACGAGTCATCCACCAACATCCTCGTCTCTGGCTCAGACGACGGGTACGTCAAAGTATGGGATCGTCGTTCCCTCTCTTCCTCCACGCCCTCGGGAATCCTCGTTGGCGCAACCGAGGGAATCACATATACCTCACCAAAGGGGGATGGGCGGTACGTCGTCGTCAATTCGAAAGACCAGGCGGCGAGGTTGTACGACTTGCGCAAGATGAGGAGTTGGAACGAGTTTGAGAGCGAGCCAGACGCGGTGGCGCGGTATGGCCAGCCGAGGTACGACTGTGAGTGAAGTGTTTCCTCTTCCACCAGTGACTCCTTTTGTCTCATCTGCTCGTCGAATCGTTACCGATGGCGAGGCTATATGAGGATCGGAAAGAAGGTGGTTTCAGCCCTCGCTGAATCTGCCCCTGCTAGACCGCAATTCCCGATACCCGCCTCCAGCGCGACTCGCCCACCCGAAGGACTGCTCAATCATGACATACAGAGGCCACGCGGTGCTCCGTACGCTCATCCGGTGCCACTTCTCACCAAGAGAGTCCACGGGACAGAGCTACATCTACAGCGGGTCCGCGGACGGGATGATCCATATCTGGTCGTTGGACGGGCGGGTCGTGCAAGGTGAGCAGGCGTCGCGACGTCGGGGCGGGGGCGGCTCTCGACTCGTCGTGGAGAGTGTCCTCGGGCGGACCAGAAAGCACTTGGCATCTACAACGCTCCGGTCTTGCGAAGGTTCTGGCGACCGGAGAGGGACCTCGGCCCCGGAAGGGTTCTGGAGATGGAGACTAGGACTGTGGAGGGGCGGCCGCTCGAAGCAGTTTGCATTGGACCCATGCTGACGCCCCGCCTAGTCCTCGACAGGTCAAAGTCGGTGCCCCTCCGCGGACCGAATGGGCAATTCAACGACCCCTCGGCTCCAGAGACACAGCGCCGCGCGTCCCAGACGGCGGGGAACTACGACATGTATTACGCCTCGGACTCGAATGTCGTTCGAGACGTTTCGTGGCATGGTTACGAGCCGACGCTCATGTCGACGTGAGTGGGGCGTTGGTTCTACAACCGGGGCTTGAGGGGTGCCCGCGCAACGAGTCTACATCTACGTCTTGGCTTTCGTTATTGGTCTTTCTCGTTCCGACTCTTCTAGCCTCCTTCACCTCCGATTGCGGTTCCCCTTCCTCTCGACGGTCCCCTCTGTCTTGGATCTCCCCGCGTCACATAACCTCTCACGAGAAGCCCGAGTGGCCCCGGGGCGGTGGAAGGAGCGAGTGCTGACCCATGTCACAGGTCGTGGAGTATCAACGGCGGTGCAAGGCGGGGAGGAACCATTGCAAAGCACGAATGGAAAGGACTCGGTAAAGGCGGTCTGAGGAAGCTCGAGGACTGGGTGGGTAAGGCACAGGAGGAGCACGCAGAGGTGGAGACGTGAGCGGAGCGAGGGGTCGGGTGGGACAGGACTGGAGAAGGGCTATCGGTGATCAGACCAAGGGCAGAGGTCGGTTGGGTGGATGGGCAGCCTGATGATGCGCGAGGGTTGAGATGGTATCGGTCGAGGAGGGGATGGTATCGGTCGCGGAGGGGAGGAGAGGGGGTGGGCTGCGTATATCTGTAGCGCCAAGGGTCGTTGTACGTCGCACGCAATGTGCATGTATCGGTGCGATTCGCTTCACTGTGGACCATGTTCATCTGCTTCACTCTACGATACCTCGCATGAGACCAGTCGGAACCATCCATGGTGACGTGGAACTAACGCGGGAGCCCCTCGCCTTGCGTACGAGTGTACGAGTGTACGAGGGCACGAGTGTACAATCTGGACGCGCAATGGCAACCACACGATCATGCGATCCGCGACACGTGAGAGATCTCTCTGCGAGCGACCAAGTTGACCATGAAAGGTCAAAGGAGGAATCGGAGGGATCGTAGCAGCTGCTTTGTGCGCAAAACGTCGAGTCCACGAGTATATGCTATGCATTGACTGGCTCTAATGCCAACTGGATGGATCATGTGCTGGCACCGTCGCCAAAGTTCAGCCCGACACGTCCTGTCCTGCCCTACCCCGTTCCCGTGCCGTTCGCGCCATCCCTCATACCCTGTCCCAACGTCCCCGTCCCAACGTCCCCGTCTCAACGTCCCCTTTAGCCTCGCTTCGTGACCAACCCTCGCATGAGCCTGTAGCCTCCCCCGCCGGGCCCTAAACCTCCGCCTCCTTCCCGCGCGCCGGTGCCGTTCCGCCCAATTCCAACCCCTCCAAACCCTTTGCCAGCTCCTCCACCCTCCCCTCCTCCCTCCGCATAATCACATCCACCGCCCCGCCCTCGTGTGCCGCATCGAGCTCCGCGAGCTTCGCCGGCGCAGGCAGAGCCGAGGCGGGAGGGGAGAGGAGCGAGGAGGTGATCCCGCCGAGACGAGGGGAGGAGGAGCTGGTGATGAATTCTGTGGGGACTGGGAGTTTTACTTGGGCGAGGCGCAGGGCTGTGGGGTGGGGCAGGCGGCAGGGCGGCAGGTGAGGACGGGATGGGGAGGGGCAGGGTGAGTATAGCGAAGAGAGGTGTTGCGACGAGGACGGGCAGCGGAACGCGGATGCGTGCAGCGAGAGGATAGCAGCGAAACAGATTTCGTAGGCGAGCAGGCGAGCAGGAGATACAGGAGTCAGTGCGAGTCCAATCGATACAGCGAAAGACGCGTTTCCGTCTCCACGAGTGATATTACGAGGCGGCGGGGTCATGGAGTACGTGGTGAAGACACGAAGACAGCTGCTCGCTCACCTTGTTTGGCAATCTCCTCGCGGATGCCGCCTCCGCCGATCTCAAACACGACGCGGCCCACGGGCACTCTGCGGGTTCTCAGCGGGTTTCAAAGGGTTTGCTCTCGGCGGGAGAGCTTGTGCTCGACAATTCAGCTGGCCTAAACGGCATAATGTCATGTCGCACACATTGCACTCCCGCCGAGATGCCATAGGTGCTGATGAGGCTTTGCAAAGTCGGCAAGTCAACAAGTCGACAAGTCGACTCGCTCGGCTCGTCTCGTCGACCCACCTGCAAGCCCAATACTCAAAACCGCCTTTGCCCTTGCCCATCCTCGTCTCATTCCCTTTCACACACACCGGCACATCTGGGAACACGCGCAAAAAGCATTCCGCGCCTTTCACAGGCTTGATCTTCCTCTTAATAGCCACCTGGGCCGAGGTGAGTTGGCTCGCCGTGAGCCTCGTAGATGCCAGGACGCGGAGACCGAAGGTACCGTGCTCGAGTGACGTGCCCTTGAGTGAGCCGCCTGTTGGGATGCTGACTCGACCTTTTTGGGCTTTGCGGTACTTTGTCCGACGGGGAGCGAGTTGGCCTCGGAATCGGACTTGGAGCGTACCGGGGATGGTAGGGAGAGGGGAGATTGAGGGGAAGGAAGGGAGCAACACGCGGGAGGAGGAGGCGAAGGAGGAAGGGCGGAGGAGGGAGGAGAGCGGTGAGCGGAGACCGAGCATGGCGGGGGTGACGGGGGTTTGAGTCGTGCAGCAAAGTCAAGGTAGACGTCAAAAGTGGGCACATCGACCAGACATTTCGACGTCGAGAACCGGTGCGATCGACCGCCTGAAATCGCCGCCACACCGGGATTATGCGGCGTTATCTCCTCTTGCCTCTGCCTCTACTGCCTGTCCGTCCGCACCTCTCCGGGTGGACGGACGATCCTTCAATTCAGAGCAACCAAGTCATCTGTAACACCTCCCCACCTCTACCCACCCTCACACCACTCACACCCCACAAAAACTCCGCCAAGATGTCCTACAACATCGCCGGCATGGCCATCAAGGTGGGTCCGGGCGGCGGCTGATCCGGGAGCTCCAGCGCTTGCCGAGTCTTCGCAGTTCGCAGGGTCGCTGCTGTACCGTTGGATGATCTGGTCATGGACTCGTGCTGACTTGGCTTGACAGAACGAGTACCTGTTAGTTGCCCGAGCGGGCGGGTGTATTACTGGGCGTGGGCGTATCGCTGATCAGGTGCTCTTGTCTTGCTTGTTCACTGTCTTACTGCCCGGCCTGATGTTAAATCGTCATCGACTCGTCTACCCTACCGCCACCATCGCGAACTGGTCGACTTCCGTGAAACCGCCGAATCGCTGAACCTCACCTCGTCCTGACGACCGGTACTGCGCCTGTCCCGCTTCACTTACCCCTCTTCCCCTCCCTCCCGATCTCATCCCCGCTCTCGTGTCACTCCGTTCCTTCCTTACCTCGCCCCCTGCACGCGCATTCCCCAATCAGCGCCCTCGGTACCATCCTCACCACCATCGGCGTCGCCGCGACCCAGCTGGGCGGATCCAAGGACGCCGGCTCAAAGGCCCCCGCGCCCATCGCCCAGGACACGTCGATCGCCGCGAGCTCGTCGGCCGAGGAGGACTTGTGAGTGAAGCAGCGGCGTTACTCTGTCGGACGGTCGGTGGAGTGTGGAGTGTGGTGTGTCGACTCTTGGGCGTGGCATCGGCGCGGTATGGATGGGGACTCCGTCCAGGTAGGACCAGGGAGCAAGGTGCTGAGAGAAGGATCCGGGGCGGGATTGAGGGAAGGCATCGGAGAGGGATTGGAGGGACAGAGTGAGAAACGGAGCGATAACGTGACGGTGCGAAGAGGGGAGAGGAGCCGAGGAAGCCAGAGGAAATCATGGAGCCGAGAAAGCATGGAGCCGAGGAACCGAGAGGAACCGTCGCTGCGTGTCCCGGTGCTTGTGGCCGAGCGAGGGCAAGCTCGGCGCTCGCCCTCGGTCTGGGCGTTGATAATATGCCTGGCTACGCCGATCACACTATTCTGCCCCCCTGCCCGTCCCTCGGGTCCCCGAGTCCCGAACCACGCCCACCTCCGAGTCCCGCTGACATCGCCCTGCAGTATCCGACAGTTCGTTGCTGAGGCGGAGAAGGAGGAGAAGAAGGGTCACTAGAGAATAGCATGCAAGCATGACACGGAGCGGCGCGGCGCGGCTTGGTGCGGTTTGTTGCGCACTGTGCCGAGTGGAGCGGTTTGGTACGGTTTGGTACGGTTTGGTGCGGAGTAATGCGGAGTGAAGCGGCTCGGTGCGATGCGGTACGGTGCAGTGTGTAGTCTACTTTTGAGCTCGAGTGAGCTCAGCCTCAGTTTCCATTCGGACAGAGATCTGACTCGAGACAAGGGTTCTATCGTTGGATCCTTTGACCCAATGTTCGGTCCGTCATCTGACTTGAACGTATATGTCCGACTTGCGTCGCGCTTCGTGCTTGGTGCTTGGTGCTTCGCGCTTGGTGTTTTGGTGCTTCGGTTGTGCGGAGTAAGCCGTGCGAGACAGCGACGCCCCCTGCCACCTCGTCGAATACCAGCGAGCTCCTGAGCATCGGCGCAACCGATGACACTTGAGCCAACCGAACATCCCGCTCGACTCTCAGCTGAGTAGTATAATCTGAGCAGGGCTGCATTGCATCGTAAAGCAAGTTTCACCTCCACAATGCTCGCGGACCAATTCCACACCGCTACCTCGCTGACAGTCTCGTACTGCCAACCGAAACCATCCCGCCTTCGTGGGCTTATCACTTCTTCTCGGCCTCGTCCTCCGGCTTCTTCGCTCCGCCAGTCACGAACCCGAGGATGCTGCCCTTCATCTCGGCGATCTGGCGTTGTTTGTCCTCCTCGATCATCCTAGCGGGGCATCAGCAACGAGGTCCGACAAGTCTCGCAAGTCCATGTCCCAGGCGCAACACGAGTCACACGTCATTGCGACTGGTCAACGACGACCCGCCGAATCGAATGCAAGTCGACATATGATCACCGCCGCCTCCATCGCCTTGACTCGATGCCTTTCGCCGGACCGCTCCACCCCACTCACTTCTTGAACTCCTCGGCGTTGTCGCGCCAGTACTTCTGCTCCTCCTGGTACGCCCTCTGCGCCAGCGCCCTCTTTTGCTCGAGGTACGTCAATGGCTGGTTGGGTCTCTGCGAACCGGGCTGAGGGGAGTCAGCGGGGGCTTCCACTCTGGCTCCTTATGAACACGGCGAGCGACGACATGACAACCTGGTGACGCGCCTGTGGATCACCAAACCCGAGCGCCAGGTAGCGAGAGGACTAGAGAGCCTCGCCGGCCCCGTCGGCCCCGCCGAGAGGAGTCACAAGTCACGCAGAGACACAGTACGCACCGCTGCGACAGATCCGAACATCCCGCTGAGCCAGCCCGCCCCTGCCGAAGTCGCTGGGTGCTGCCTCTCCCATTCCTCTTGCACGTTCCGCTTCATCTCCGCCTCGGCCTTGGCGTACTCGATGGGGATGTCCTTGCCCTGGTAGTTCTTCAGGATGGGTCGGATGTCGGCGGGGCTGTAGATCCCAATGGCTGCGGCGCGTCAGCACGTGGTCGTAGGATACGTCACTCAGCACAACTTGGGTGTACGGGTTTCTTCTTCAATTGGAGGGAGGAATGGAGAGTCGGGTTTGCGCCGGCGTCGCGCCACACTCACACTCGAGGAACGGGATCATGTCGACCAGACCCTTGTCGCCAGACTGCCCTTCCCACGGCTTGATGATAATTGCGTTCTCAGGCTGGAGCGCCGAGTGCTCGGCGTTCGTGTCGAGCATGACCACCTTGGACAGGTCGCGGTTGAGGTATGAAAGGTCCTGCAGAGGATCAGCCGGTCGGCAGGTGCACGGCCCACGGCCCACGACAAGATCTCCGAGACCCTTAGAAAACTCTGAGAAAGCGCGACTAGTGCCGTATGTCGAGTGAGACCCGAGCGACCCACCTTGACGACCTTCCCCTGGTGGTAGCGCGTAGACTCGCGGAAGAGCTTGTACGGCAAGTACGCGCCGAACGGATCGAGCTTCTCCGCGACTGGCGCGGCGGTCTACCAAAAACATTCAGCGGGGTTTCTCTGGCCAACAGACTCTTCCGAAATCGATCGAGTTCCCAAGAGGGTCTCGGAAGTTCTGCCTCGAGTTGCGAGAAAGGCCCCGGAAGGCCTCGGAACTGGGAAGGTAGATTTGCAGTTGACATCCGACTCACGTAGAGCGGCTGGCTCGTGAACAGGACGATCTCGTAGAATTGTGAGAGGTAGGCGAGGAAGTAGTCTACGCCAGGGCGTTTAGCCGTCCGCCAGCCGTATTGCCGCTACGACATCAGCGGGGGTTCTAACTGCACTTGCACTAGCACTAGTACTTGCGCTCGTACTCGCACGAGCATAAGCATAAGCTCGGGCATGAGCACAAGCACAAGCACAGACACGAGTGTGCGGCTCGCTCCGTCCAGCCGAATCCCACTCACGTCCCAAGACGAGTGCACGAGCAGCCCATCGAGATCCACGACGAGGGTGTATGGGCGCTGGTGCGGCGGCGGGAGCGGGTCGGGGAGGAGGACCTTGAAAGCGGGTTTGTTGAAGTACTGGAGGACAACCAGGAGATCAGCGAGGCCCGAGATGGCGTACCGCCGCTCGCCCAGGACTCACGTCGAAGACTTCGGACATGTTGTGCTGGAATCGAGCCCAGGGGCTGGTGGGTGCCCCTTCGGCCTGGACCTGGGGTAGTCAGTTGTGCGCTCCCACTGCCTTGCAATGTGATCATCCAGTGGTCCTCATGTCGACCCAGGACGAGCTTCTAGTCCGACTGATGGTCTCCGAGACCATACCACATCCCTACGCCAGCTGCGAACCAGATGCCTGATCCCTCCCCCTTCTCCTCACGCCGCAGCCCGCTGCAGCGCCCGAATCACGGAGACAGCGCAAGCCCGTGGTCCCACTCACCTGCCCATCGTCCTTCTGACCGACATACCACACCGCCCCCAGCCCACCGACAGCAAGCGCTCCGAGACCCAATCTCGCCCACATCCTCCTCTGCCTCTCGATACTCGAGACGTACTCCTTCCTCCCCGCCCCGGTCCGGCCTTTCCGCCCGGCTCCAGCACCGGCCCCAGCTCCCGCACCGGCGCCGTCCTTCTCTCCGCTTTCACCCTCCTTGATCGGCTCGGGCTCGGCGATTGCTGCTTCGGGGTCGATATCCAGTGAAGGGAGCTTGGACCTGTCGAACGGTGCGGAACTTGCGGCCTCGGCGCTCGTTCCAGCCGAAGCAGGCGAGGGCGGCTCGAGAGGAGCACCGGCCCCAGAGCTCTGAGACTCGGACCCGGTTGGGACCGAGCTACCATCGGAAGGCTGCTGGGAGGAAGCTGAAGTTGAGGTGGAGGTTGAAGCGGACGATACTGGTCCCGAAGAAGTCGTCTGCCTCGAAGCGGTGAAAGGCTGGGACACCTCGGGTTCGAAAGGAGGAGGCGGTGTACCGATACTTTCGGGAACGGGAGGGGGTCTTTCAGAAGGCGAGGGCGACGGTGCCGAGTCGGAGGACGAGGACGCCGGCGGAGTGGATGAAGGCGAGGTAGAAGGACCGGAGGGATGCCGGATCTTGATCAAAGCCGGGGAGGTGGTGGAGAATGGTCGCGGAGCTCGTAGCGCCGGAGCAACGAGGCGGAACGCGGCAGTGCGGAGCATCGTGTTGCGTGCAGAACGGTGTTGCGAGGTATGTAAAGGGGAATGGAGAAGGGAGAAGTGTGCAAGGGACACAATTGGAGAGAGCGGCAAAGCCAGGTCAGGTCGGCTACGACTGGCGGTGGAGTGTGGCGGAAATTTCGACGGCCGCTTTCCTCACAGCAGATAGACATCTTCATGGTCTGGTCTCGTCGCTTTGTAAGAAGCATCGTCCACAAATGACTGGGAACGCTGTCGTGATTATGCGTGAAGCATCACTCTGTCCTTGCGGACGACTCGGGGGAAGTGTAGCATGCATATGCCCCTCCGACAATGCGGGGTGGTTGGGTCGGATAGGACGGACAGGTGCCGCCTCACGAGGATTCTTCACCGACACGCTCCGTAGACACTCCAACCTGGCCCAGCTGATTGTGCAAGTACCATGTGCTACATGTGCATCTCGTCCAGCGCCTCGTGATGAGCTGTTCCGGTCGCCTCGGCTTCACAAAGCCCTCAAAGTGAGCATACCCACACCTCACTCATGAGTGATCACCCCAATCAATCCGCCCTGTGACGGAAGCAAACCCAGGAACTGTCCGAGGTGGCCCTGGGTGGAGACTGGAGACTCCGGTTACGTCACAGCGAAACGTCAATGGTGTGGCGTGGTAGAAGAGAAGAGTTAGCGAGAGGCGTCCCTTGGCACTACGACGAGGCGACCAAGCATGGCTATGACGAAAGAGCAAGTATGCATACACAGACAGCTATACAAAGCAAAGCCATCAACACCTCTTTCTCAGTCGTCACCATCAACCGAGTTCACCTCGACAACACCCACCCAATCGTCTGAGGATCCTGCGGATCGAGCAACTCGACTGGCGCTCCACTGAACCGACGCCGACGACATACCCTTGTCCTCTGTTTTGAACTGGACCCAGCTCCTCGCCTGTAGGCCATCGCCTCTACGCCGTCGCCATGTCCCAGAACGACGTCCCCCCCTCCATCCCAGCCAACGGCCCTACCAGCACCGCCAACGGCACCGGCGCCGGCCCCGACCCCTCCCACTCGAGCAGCACGGGGGGCACGCAGTTCCCTCCGCTCCCCGATGCGCCTCCCTCGCACCACGTCGGCGCAGGCTGGTCCGCCGCGCACCCGATCCCCACTGTGCAGGGGTACAAAGCCGCCAAGGAGCGACACCAGAAAGAGGCGGACGAGTACGCGAGTATCGTAGCGAAACGGGCGCAGGAGGCGGAGGATCGTCAGCGTGCGGCCGAGGCCAAGGACGACGAGGAGGCACCGGAAGGCGACACTGGCAAGGTTGTGGGGGATGAGAAGAACGCGGCAAAGGCGAATCAGGACAAGAGCACCGAGCCGTCTGCCGGGAGGGGAGCGAACGAGAAGAGCAGATTGATGGAGCAGATGAATGCGAACAAACGTGAGCGAGCAAACGAAGATCACAGTCAGGAAATCGCACGATGATGCTGACGCCGTCAATCTTTAGTCAAGCCCACTGAGAGGCTTGAGAAGATGCCCAAGGGCGAGAGGAGGGTGAGGGATCCCACCACCGGCGGAGAGATCATCGTGAAGGATGCGCATCCCAAGGGTGAGTCCACCCCGGGCGAGTTCTCGGTTCACCGGCTCGGCGGTTTCATGGACATTCCCCAGCTTGCATGCCCAGAGGCAAATGTACCCCTTCCTCATCGTGGAGCTTCCGCTGATACCATGGGCAGACTTTGACCCCACGCGACCCGCCTACCAGGGCTCCAACATACTATACCATGCCTTCCCACCTCCCGCCCCTCCGTCGGCCACCGCCCTCCGCACCAAGCTTCGCTCGCTGCAGTACGGCGTCGCCGCGTCCATGTTCTTCGTCTGGCTCTCGGTCGCCTTCGGCTCGGGCCTCGGCAAGTTGATCTGGCGGACTGTGCTGTGCTCCACCGTTGGATTCGCTCTCATGACTGTGCTTTCGATCGTGGAGAGGGGATTCGAGAAGGAGGTGGAAAGGGTCCGACATGATATGGGCAGGCAGAGGGGCGAGGCGTTCTCGCCTCCCACGCCAGAGAGTGTCGAGTGGCTCAATGGACTCATCAAGCTGGTTTGGGGATTGGTGGACCCGTAAGTTGCCGGTCAGAGGCTCGAACAAATGGCTAACGACGTACTCCAGCTCCTTGTTCATTTCAGTCGCCGATATGGTTGAGGATATCCTTCAGCAATCTCTCCCGGGCTTCGTCGATGCCGTGCGCATCACCGATCTCGGTCAGGGCGTCAACCCTCTCCGCGTCACCTCGATCCGCGCGCTGCCCGACCAGCCGGGGGACGCCAACTACCCAAAGACCGGGTGGATCGACGAGGGCAACGACTTCATCAAGTCCAAAGACACGTCGGGCAACGAAATCACCGAAGAGCAAGCGGGCGACTACTACAACTTCGAAGTCGCCTTTTCGTACGCCGCGCTACCGGGCCAGGGGGCTCACCTCCGCGCCAAGAACATTCACCTCCTCATCGAGTTCTTCATCGGGATGTACGACTGGCTCCACATCCCCATCCCCATCTGGATCCAGGTCGAGCAGATCTTTGGCGTCGTTCGACTCCGGATCCAGTTCATCCCCGAACCGCCCTACGTCCGTAATCTCACTTTCGCGCTCTGCGGTGTTCCCGCTGTGGAAGTCTCGGCTATCCCCATGTCGAAGCATCTCCCCAATGTCCTGGACCTCCCCTTCATCTCGTCGTTCGTGAAAATGGGTATTGCAGCCGGGACGGCCGAGCTCGCGGTGCCAAAGTCCATGACGCTCAACATCCAGGAGATGCTCTCCGGCGCGGCAGTCGGCGATACCAGAGCCATCGGTGTTTTCCTCATCACCATCCACCACTGCGAGGGCCTATCGGCGCAGGACAACAACGGTCTTTCGGACCCTTACGTCGTGCTCGCCTACGCCAAGTTTGGAAAACCTCTCTACTCGACCAGGATTATCCTCGCGGACCTCAACCCCGTGTTTGAGGAGACGGCGGTACTTCTAGTCACGATGGACGAGGTTCGCGCAAAGGAGGATCTCTCCGCGATGCTCTGGGACAGTGACAAGATGAGCGCCGAGTGAGCTCAAGGACCCATCGTGTTTGGTCTGAGCCAGCGCTGATGAGAACCTAGTGACCTGGTTGGCCGCGTGCAGATCCCAGTGGCGGAGCTCATGCAGGAGCCGAACAAGATGATCAAGCGCGAGGACCATCTCATGGGCTTTGAGGATTCCAATGACATGCCCGGTACGTCAACGGTTGGAACATCGCGTTCCTTTGAAACCATCGAGCTGACTCGCGTTGCGCTCCCAGGCAAGCTCGTCTGGTCGGTCGGGTACTTTGGGAAGGCACCGCTCCTCAAGGAGCTCGAGCGCGGGCCGACCGTGGAGGAGGCAAAGGATGCGCCGACCCCGCCCAAGAGCCCTCCGGAGATGGAGATGCTCCCGCACGACAAGGCCCCCAACCCGGCCAAGAAGGACCTCCCACCGGCTCCTCCCGATGTGCAGAAGACCAAGCCCGACCCGCAGTGGCCCTCTGGCGTGCTCTCCATTATCCTCCACCAGGTGAGTCGCTTCGTGTCTCTCATACAAGGCAACTCGCTAAGTGCTCCACTTCCAGGTGAACAACCTCGAGCGTCAGGACCTCAAGGGTGCCTCTGGCGATCGCGAGGGCGAGGCAGGACAGGATACCGACGAGCCGTCCGAACAGTCCGACAACCTCCCATCGGGCTACGGCGAGTTCATCGTCAACGACG
Source organism: Saitozyma podzolica (assembly GCA_003942215.1). NCBI lineage: Eukaryota > Fungi > Basidiomycota > Tremellomycetes > Tremellales > Trimorphomycetaceae > Saitozyma > Saitozyma podzolica. Next base: position 305,432 of record RSCD01000022.1, on the reverse strand, counting down.
ATCTCGTGTACAAGACCCGGGTCAAGCAGTACACCACCAACCCGTACTTTGAAGCGGGTACCGAGGTGTTTGTGCGGGACTGGGAGAACACGGTGGTGCGCGTTGTCATTCGTGATAGCCGGCTCAGAGAGGCGGATCCTATTCTGGGAATTGTCAGTGTGAGGCTGTCCGAGGTGTTCGCCGAGGCGAGCTCGGTGACGCAGTCGTATGCCATTGTCGAGGGCATCGGTTTCGGAAAGTGAGTGCGATCACACCGCGTGAAAGTCGCCGTCGTCGTGGTCTGGGTCGTGTTGACATTGCTTTCTCAGGGCCAACATTTCGTTCGCGTTCCGAGGGGTCAAGACGACTCTCCCGCCCAACCTGCGCGGGTGGGACACGGGCACCCTCGAGATCGGTGACGCGCGCATCGACATCGACCCGAAGAACACCAGCCTGTTCGAGCCTCGCCCCCTTCGTCTCCGCGTGGTCTCGTCTGAGTCCACCGAGGTGATGCCCAAGAAGGAAGCCGACGTGAATGGCAACACCATCTCGTGGCAGATGGACATGCTCCGTCTCCCCGTCTACGCGCGATACCAGTCCTCGATCGTCTTCGAGGTCGGCAAAGTCGGAGGGCCGCTTGCGCTCGCCGGGGTGTCGAACAAGCCCGAGGCGATTGCCGTGCTTTGGATGCAGGACCTCACGGACGATATCGAGCAGGAGGTCAAGCTCCCCGTGCTGGTCGGTAAGGATCTGGCCACCCTGAGGCTCAACGCGATCAACGACCAGACGGCAAAGTACCATGATTTCACGGTGGTGGGGACCTTGACGGCGAAGATCAAGCTGGACTCTGGGCTGGACGAGGACCACGAGGTGAGTGGAGTCTCGGACCGGGTAGGAAGAACGTCAGGACGCTGATATCGGAAATAGAAGCTGCGACTGAGCCAGTCAAGGCGACACGCCTTCGAGGCATAGTGAGTGGCGGGCCCGCACTTCGTGGCGTCGGAGGCACCAAGCACCACGCCCCACGCCCCACGCAACACGCTCTACGGCTCTCTGCTGACGAGTCTCCCTTAGTGACCACATCGAGGGCGAGGCCGAGGTCGCCGCGAAGCAGGCGCACTTTGCCGACGACGGGGTCATCGACAAGCAAGAGCAGAAGGAGATTGACAAGGCGCACAAGCGTCAGCTCGAGTCGCGCGGCAGGGGTCCGGCGCAGATCAAGGCGTACAGGACGGTCAAGTGGATGAACAAGGGTCTCAAGGATAGGTTGCCGGGCAACAAGCCCAAGACGAGGGAACGTGAGTGCGGTACTCCGGCGGTGGCGGCGGTGGTGGTGGTGGTGGCGATGTTATCAGATAGTTCGAGTGGAGAGCATGGGTCAGCTGACGATGAGTAGCTTCAATCCAAACCGAGGCGTGAGTGGGCCAAGTGGTTGGCGAAAGCGAATCGCCCATCCAAGCGAGTACTGCGCATGGGAGAAGGAGTACTGCGGACGAAATGATATGTAGCAGATATCAAATTACCCTTCACTACGAGTTTTGCGAATGCCATGTAGCAGATATCTATCTAGAGCTGCTTGTGGTGTGACTGAAGTATGGGTTGAGAAGCAATTGAACCGAGTGGCGGCGACGTGCTTCGCGCCCTCGTTCCTGACTTCGGCCCTGGGCCGGGTGGTGAGTGGTTGGTCAACCAGATTTTCGTTCCGTCCCGTTCCCACGGCCTGGGATCGCAGCGATGTTGTGCTCGTCGCTCGATGCACGAGCTGCTCGCCGAGGCCATGTCGAGCGCAAGTCGGATGCATACAGCTGGGCGCGGGTGTGTCGGGAGAAGCAGTAAAAGATTGCCGCATGAAACGTTCGCTCGGATCGGATGTGGGTCACGGGGCGCGGGTGAACCCTAAGCCTAAGCCCAAACAAATGCCGTCCTCGTACGATCCTCTGTTCTTCGCAAAAACACGCGCGGGACCGCCACGAGCACGACAAAGACGTTTCAATCGTTGGTACACCGTATCACCATTCATCTGTCCATCCATCCACCCATCCTCCCATCCTCCATCACTCTCAGCACCGCGCTGCGCATCGCACTCGTACGACGGAACAGCTGGACATCCGACCCATTCCGGCGCGGCTCGAGGTTAGCACACTTTCACGGAAACACACCTGCGGGTTCGGCCGAGGTCGGTAAAAGTATTGTTGTGGTTGTGCGACCCTCGTACGACCGACCTACATCACCGCGGTTGGTTTCGCCACCACGACGGCTGGACGGCTGGACGGCGATCGACGTGCTCAAAAGGCCTCAGCTCGCGATCGCCCGCTTGCGACGCCCACTCGCACCCGCACTCTATTCCTGTCTTGGACGTGATTTGGAGGACGGAAGCGATATCGCCCATCACCCAAGCACATCTAGGCCGCCTGCTATCTCATTCTCATTCTCATTCTCACCCCCATCCTCATCCTCATCCCCACCTCGAATCCCACTCGACCTTTCTCGTCGCTTCCCCGCCGTCGCCTCGCCACCATGGACGGCGTTGTCTCACTGTGTGACGACCTCTTCTTCGACCGTCTCTACTCGTACCTCCTCCCGCACCCACCTGTGCCCAGCTCGCTGAAACCCCTCCTCAACTCGACCTACTCCTCTGCCTACTCGACATCCGCGACCTACACCCCCTCCCCGACTCCACCTTCCGCCTCCCTCTGGCCGAGGGACCACATCCCTCGACAATGTATCTCCATCCTCCTGATTGCCGGTCTCGGTGCCGCGGCGCTGTACTTTGTCTTCTGCGCCGCATCGTACTACCTCCTCTATGACCGTCGACTGGAGCATCACCCCCGATTCCTCAAGAACCAGGTCAGACAGGAAATCGCTTCCTCCCTCTGGGCTATCCCAACCATCGACGTCCTCACGCTCCCGTTCTTCCTCGCCGAGGTCCGCGGTCATTCACTCCTCTACACCGATATCGACCAGTACGGGTACGCCTGGCTCGCAGTGTCCACCGTGCTCTACCTCTTCTGGAACGATTTCGGCATCTACTGGATCCACAGGCTGGAACATCATCCGAGGATATACAAGTATATCCACAAGCCGCACCACAAGTGGATCGGTGAGTCGGGTTTCGGCGACGCGACGTCGTTTGGTCGTCTCGTCGTTTGCGTCGAGCGTCTTGGCTGACCACCCCAGTCCCCACGCCGTGGGCAGCCCTCGCGTTCCACCCGCTCGACGGATACGCCCAGAGTCTGCCGTACCAGTGAGTGGCTCGGAAGCACTCACAATGTGCCTGCTCAATCCTCGATTTCTCACCCACTCCTCCGTGTCGTGCTCTCCCTCATTCTGTTTCAACTTTCCTCTCGCTCGCTCCCTTCTCCTCACATTTGCTCCGTCCTCACCCGTCTCACTCTCCTTTCCCTTCCCTCCCCATCGCCCATCCTACTCCTCATCGATACCCCCTCCGCCCCCCCCCCCCCCCTCTTCTCTCTCTTCCCCACTGTTTTCCCTCCCTACGCCCCGCGCTGACCACTCCCAGCGTCTTCGTCTTCATCTGCCCCATGCAGAAGTACCTCTACCTCGTCCTCTTCGTCCTCGTCCAAGTCTGGACCATCTTCATCCACGACGGTGACATGATCTCGGGCCACTTCCTCGAGAGATTCATCAACTCGCCAGCGCACCATACGCTGCATCACCTCTACTTTACGTGCAACTATGGCCAGGTGAGCGATCATACCGATTCGTCTGATCGGGGTTCTTCCTCTGCGAGGTCTTTGCGATGTTGGAAGTCACCGTCAGTCGCTGATACTTCACCGGCAGTACTTCACATGGGCAGACCAATACTTCGACTCGCACCGCGCCCCACTACCCGAGCTCGACCCGATCCACGAATCACTCCGTGTCATGCGCGAAAAGGGGCTCGTGGACGCGGACGGCAAGCCCATCCCGCAGAAGAAGAAGGGGGAGTAGGCGGCGGTCCGGTCGAGTCGTATATCGCCGTACATCGCTCGGGTTCATCAGGCGGGCTTGCGGACGAGGATCAGCGGGGGAGATCATGGAGCTTGAAGTTTGGCGTTTGGACCTTGGCGACGAGTTGGGAGTCTGATCGGGGCAGGTTGCATCGGGACTTGCATGGGATGACGAATCACTCGGGATCCCAGGGAAGGCAAGCGAGTCGAGGCGTCGAGGCGTCGAGGCGTCGAGGCGTCGAGGGAACACCGAGTCCAGCAGAGGAACGGACATTCGCGGGTACCACCGCGCGCAAGTCAGCAATAATCATAATCACGAATCGATGACAGGTGGCGAGGACGGAGAGGATGGGGAGCACGGAGAGGGCATCGATGTTGAGACCAAGACCGAGGCAGTGGCGCGCCGAGAAATATCCATCTTGGGCTGTTGTGGATAGACATGTAGAGTGGGCGAGGCGTGGTTTATACCCTGTATACGAGATAATGGCGGGAGACACTTGTGCCCTGCATGCGAAATGATGTCCTACTCGTGCTACTCAAAATACAATTGAAGCTGATGCCGATGCCGATGCTGATGCCGCATTGGCGAGATGAGGTGGTGTTGATAGATGATGATGGATCCAGATGTGTGGCAGACGTGTGGATGAGAGCACGGGTGCATCTCCACTTCCCCTCGCCAATGCCTCGCTGATGCTCCCTGCATTTGCGAGATGACGAAGATGCTGCACTTGCGAGATGACGATGATGGATTTGAACATGAGGACCGGAGTGTGAGTACATCTCCACACCCCTCAATCCCCCTCGACCACCTCGTACCCCACCCGGACCCACTCGCCGCACCCCTCGCAGCCCACCACGTCGACCCCCTCCTCGAGATCGTCCAGGGTGATCACGAACCGGGACGAACAGCGACACGGGAGGGTGTAGTACGTCGGCTCGGCGTCGGCGTCGGCGTCGGTTTCGCCGCTGGAGTGAGGTTCCCCATCATGCTCAATGGGTGCGGGAGCGGCCTCGTCGATCGAGGGGTAACCGTCAGCCCGGGCGTCCAAGCGGACGGAACGCCCGATACCCGGAATGCCAGCCTGCGAGCCGACACCTGAAATGCCTGTCTGCACGCTATCGGCATGATCGAGAGGAACGGCGGACTCTGCAGCTCGGCCAGTAGTGGATCCATTCGACGGATCTCCCGACCTGAATGCCGGCGGAGCTGGAGCCGTAGTCGATGCCGGAGCCGGAGCCGCGGCTCGGTGCGGTGGTGTGCCGTGATGCGGAGTGAAGAGCGAAAGTGATACTTCGTGGAATATGTGAGGGTCCTTCTTATGCGGCCCGTTGCTGGACTTGTGCTTGGAAGCTGAACAATCGTCAGCGCGGATCTCGACGGCTACAAGACCCAGAACCGCACACTCGCTCGGACTCGGACTCGGACTCGGACTCGGGTGCAGTGGCCCCGTATCCCGTATCCAACGTGACGATGTGCGACTACTGCGACCCGACTCGACTCACATTCGAAGGCCTCTTCCCACTCCTTCCTCCTGGAGGGATCACTCAGCACCCATCTCGCCTCATTCACCAGCCGAATATCCACGGCGCGGGATGCATCTGAGGGATCTGGATCGAGATAAGGATCCGGATTCGGATCCTTACTGGCCACGTCGAAGCCAGTACTCGGCGCCGCCCGCTTGTCCGGGTGCAGCGCAAGGACGCGATCCCGCCATGCCGAGGTTATCTCCCGGTCGGACGCATGGGCTGGGAGGCCGAGGACGGCGAGGTAGTCTATCGGTGGGGGAATGGCTGGTGAAGGAGTCGGGACTCGGTGGGAGGGGGGTTCACGATGGTTCTCAGGTGCTGCACGCGGGCACCGGGGTGAGAGGATCTGGAAGAAGTTGTAGTGAGCTGACGAAAGCGGGAGTTAAGAATGTAGTGTATCAGAGGTATGACTCACTGGCCAGAAAGTCAGTAATGTGTCAATTCAGCGGACAGACAACCGAGCCACCGGCGCTTAACTGGAGGGAATATGTAAATATGATCCCGAATGGCCACTCACTCGCTCACTCGCGCCTCCTCACTCTTCCTCACACGACGTGATCACTCCCTCCTTCAAAGCAGCACGACTGCATAGGCCTCGGCACGACACAAAACAGTACTTGAACAAAACCAAAAACAGTGCGCACCGATCCGTTCCCCCCTCTTGTGGTGCGCTATCACCGCTCGCAACGCAACCCCGAGTCAGAGTCATCCCTCTCAGTTGGAGACTCGTTCGGTGGCAAGACGTGGAGGGCAATCGATCTGATCAATCGCAGAAAAACGGCATACGTCCGGCTCTTTTCCTGCATTTATTGTCTCTCTCTCTCTCTCTCTCTCTCTCTCTCATTCTGGTTTCTCGTCGCTCTCTCGTACGTGTATGTGAAATGTGGCCGTGCATCACGCTTTCAGCTGACGAGTCGGTCCAGAAGGAAACGGAATCACCCACAGCAAAACGCATCGAATCGCATCATAGCATTGCTTCTCACGGCCTCGACTCGACTCGCATTCGCACCATTGTGAGTTCTAGCTCCCCCTCTGCATGTGCTGCTTGCTTTGGCAGACTAAGTGGGTGCCCGCTGATCGTCCAGATGACGGACTCTACGCACGTTACGGCCAGCATCGATACCCCGGCCGCCATCGCGCCGACCGAATCAAACACCACTCCTGTTCCTCCCCCTTCGGATCCGACCGTGGAGACCTCCACTTCACCCACCGAACTCCCCACCAACACCACCACCGCCCCCACTTCCGTCTCCGATGCTGCCGCAGAGACACCCGCACACACCGAGCCCCCCAATGCATCAGCTGAACCCGCCACTACTCCATCTGCCGCCCCGGCCGATGCCGAGCCCCAGTCCGGGCCCGTACCCGGCCTCGTACCAGCCGACTCCGCCCCCGCTCCCGCTCCCGCTGCTTCGGACCCCACTCCTGCAGCTGCCTCCGAGTCAATCCCCTCTGCCGTCGTTTCCAGCGGCAGCGCGCACCCTCCGCCCAAACCCAGAGCCAAAGCAAAGGGCAAGAACAAAGCCCGCCGAGCCCGACCCCGTCGACGAGTAGCCGGCGCCGACGGATCAGATGATGAAGATCGCTCAGACGCTTCTGGCGGGAGTGCATCGGACGTGTCTGATGAGTCGGCCTCGGCGTCCGAGGAAGACACCGACGAGGACGAGGACGATGAGGATGCAGTGGAAGACGTTCTTTCTCCCACCTCCCCGGTTGCTCCCGGCGGAGGCGGAAAGAAGGGTCTCGTCCCACCTGTGTTTGCCGATGCGGACAGTACGACCCCCGCAGGCTGGGCGGACATGGCGGATGACAAGCTCGAGGAGGTCCGGTTCGAGGAGTTTGGGTCCGCTAGAGGAGGGAGAGGAGGCGCGGCGGCCACCGCACGAGGAAGGGGTCGGGGGAGAGGCGGCGCAGTTGCAGTGGCGGGAGGACCAGGGAGGGAGAGGAGGGAGTTGACCGAGGAGGAGATGAAACGGCTCGAGGCCAAGAGGGAGAAGAAGAAGGAGAAGGCAAAGGCGAGACGGGCAGAAGCGAAGGAGGCAAAGAAGAAAGGGAAGGAGGGGAAGGCGACTGCGACTGCTACTGCGACTGCGAAGGAGACGGTTACAAAGTCAGGAGATGGCGCCGCCGTCGCTGAAAGTGAGTTTCAGGTGATTGCCGGTTTCGCGAGTACGACTGATGTTCATCCGTAGAGGCCCGAACGACCTCAGCTGCTGCATCCGGATCTGCGCCCAGAGAAGCGACCAAGGCCAAGGCGAAAGGCAAGGGAAGGAAGACTGATGCGTCGGTATGTCTACTCTTCATCGTTCATGGCGCCTTGTTCTGATCCGTGCCAGACCTCTGCGGAGCCCTCTGTCGCCTCCCTGGTCGCCTCTACCTCCGCTCTCACCGTCGACGATCAAGCCGCCGACTCCACCGATGCTACCGACACTACTGCTCGTCGAGGTACCGGGCCGTCCCGGGGCCGCGGCAACAGCCGCGAAGTCTACGCTCAGCGTATCGCCAACGACCCCAAATACACACCCCGTGTCGGCGGATTCTGGACCCACGACCAACGGCATTACGAGAGCGGTCAGGTCGGCGAGGGCTACGCCGGTCTTCGCGGTATGAGCGATTACTGGCGTGGACGTGGAGGTATGCGCGGCGGATTCCGAGGCGGTCCACCCGGCGCATCCGGCGGGTTCCGCGGACGAGGACGAGGATTCGGCTTCGGACCGGGCCCATCGCAGTTCAGCCGCAATGCCGGAAGAGGGGTGGAGCTGGCGCAAGAGGAAGATGGCCAGGAGGAGGATAATCGACTGGAGATGGATAAGCTCGAAGCCGAGTTGGGAAGGCGAGAGGCTTCGCGCAGGCAAAAAGCCCAGGATGAGCTCCTCGCTCAGCCGATGGCTGCGTCGTCCTCGGCTTCCGCCTCCGCATCGGCTCCGCCGACGGAGCCGGCGCCCGTGGCAGATACCGAGGTGCCGGCTCGCGCGCTACCCACCAGTGAGAGGAAATGGGGTCATGAAGGATTCGAGGCGGTCCAAGCGAGCGAGCAGTTCTTTGCCGCTCGAGGAGGTTTCAGGGGCAGAGGGAGAGGCCGAGGAGCATTCATCGGTGCGTCACGAGTTCACATGTGCGCTGCGACTGGGGCTAATCGTACTCCAGCCCGACGCCACTTCATCCCTCCTCCGGTTCGACGACCCGACCTGCCCACGCCGGCAAGCACGCCCGATCGCACACCTGCGTTGACCACCAATGTCTCATCGGTATCGGCAGTCTCCACCTCTGCCGCGCCGAATTCGATGCTCGCCGAGGACACCGCGACGCAGCCTGATGCCGAAGCACTGCTTTCAGGAACGGCCGACGCGGTCACTGTCAGACTTCCTGGATCTGATAGGGCCATCTCGCAGCCGTTGGCTCCGGCGCCACCTGTCGAAGCCGCTCCCAACGGGTCGGCTGTGCTTTACGCGACACCTGCACCCGTGCAGCTCTCAACAGATGCCAGGGCGGTTACCGCGGCGGCGGAGCAGGCTGCTGCGTCCAATGCCGTCCCCGCAAGCTCGTTCCCTCGTCACGTCATCTCCCCGATTCCACCCATGTACACGGGCGGCTCGGTCGCCTCGCCATATCCCACTGTCGCTGGGAGCGAGAACGGCTCGATCTCTTCGGCCGGGCACGGTCATGGTCACTTCATTCCCTCCCAACAACCCACATACCTCCCTCCTGGCATCGGCGTCACTCCCACAGGCGAGTACTACAACCTTGCCAACGGCGCTCCCGTCGACCTCCGCCCCGCGGTACCGATCCAACAATCCAACCCTTCCCAACGGCCTTTCTACCCGCAATCCCGATCCTTCGCGTCTCAGCCACAAGGTTTCTACCCCGGCCAGACCTACTCGCCGGAACCGTACATCCACTCCCACTCCCAACGAGGCTCCTTCTCCTCCCCCGCGATGCCGAGTCCGGTATCAGGCGGATTCTACCCCAACCTACCCTCCTCCGCGGGTGTCAACGGCGGCCCTATGGGCTTCCCGGACGGACCGAGGAGTGCTTCGCCGTTCGCCAAGCCGTACGCGCCAGGTCCCGGGCAGCTGGGTTACTTCGTTCCGGCCCAGAGTCGGAAGGTGTCTATCCGCGCCCCACAGGCCGGAGGGGAGAAAGACGATTCGGCATCAGCGTCTGTGTCGACTTCGCCCAACAAGGCGGAAGGTGCCGGCATGAATGGACGAGCGGACTTTGCGCAGGGTATGCAAGCTGCCGCAGCGGGTCAGCAGCCCGGAGCCGGAGCGTATCATGGTCAGGCGTACAATCCGTATGCCGGCGCGGGTGAGGTCAACGGGTACGACGGTATGGACATGCGGGTCCAGGGCCAGATGATGGGATGGGGCGACGGGACGGGGATGGGTGCGGGCGGGCTGGGGGGTATGAATGGCGGCATGCAGGGAGGGCAGGGGTACGGGTGGCAAGGGTACGCAGGGGAGGGGAATGGGTATGGGTACGATGAGGGATATGGCTACTAGGTGGACAGGTGACTAGGCGGCGAAGTGGGTGGCTGGTCATGTGTGGTGCAGTGGTGCATGTTGCGCGTGAGCACTTGAATGGTCTTGGAGCAAGAAAGAGAAAGACCGAGGCAGATGAGAAAATGTATATAATGCCTCGTCCACAGACAGATGAAACGCTGTCTGTCTGGTCCCGTTGAGGCCCACCGCCACGCGACGCGTCAGACGAAACACAAACCCACAAAGACCAGTCTCACACTTCACTCAGCTCGGACCAACCTGGTTGCTCTCCTCATCATTCACATTCATCTTCCATTCTCCATCTTGGCGACTCGCTTACGGCCCCTACCACACCAGCATGAGTAGCTCGGTCGGAGTCGGCTCCAGCTCGACACCCGGCCCATCGTCTGCGGCCGGGGCTGCCTCTGGTACTGGATCTGGCGGAGCGGCGTCAACCTCGACCCAACGACCGATGGGAACGACTCGAGAAGACACGGGCACGGGGACGGATCTGTGGAGTGACATTCTACGGAGTGCGAATCGGCAGAAAGGGTACGGGAAGAAGAACGTGTTGTTGCTCTGTGAGTGGGTTTGCCTGTGGCCTGTGGACTGGTCGTTGCTCCCACTCCCAGACAGAGTGGATACATCAGATGTGAACCGCTTTGAGCTCGAAGGGGTCGGGTCTGAGATGGCGTAAGAGTCCTCCTGGATCCTGCCTACTGCGATCTAAGTGGAATCATGAGAGCACATCATCTCTGCTTTCGCTTCGCTCAAAGAGCTTGCTGGCGGCGAGTACGAGGTTGTACCACAGATCAACTGGACTTTATTCGTGCTGACGCCCCGCCCCCAGCCGAGAGATCTCGAGGCCGCACCCACCTCCTCAACCAGCTCACATCGGGGAGGACGGCAAGGAGACGTCAAAACAAGAGAAATCCAGGCTCCTCGGCGGAGAACAAGGACGGGAGAGGGACGTTGGCGCTGGGATACGAGGTCATGGACGTGAGGGAGGAGGGGGATGAGGGTGAGTCGAGTCGAGTCGAGTCGGTCTGGAGTTGTGTGATGGGTATTGGTATGGCCGCTGTGACTTGTGATTCAAGAGGGAATGGGATGGGATGAGAGATGGGGAAGCTAGAAGCGGGGCGCTGGTGGTTGTGGTCTGCAAGGGGTCGGGGGCTGAGGTCATTGCGTGTGGCTGTTATCCGGGGCTTCCGGGTTTGGAGAGGTTCGCAGAGCGAGAGCAACGGAGGCCATAGAGACAGAAAGACAGGGAGAAGGACGCCACGATCGCGTAGACGGAGATCCTGGCTCAGTGGGCGTGATGGTCGTGAGAGGATAATTCGCTACGATCGGACGCTCAGACCGAGCGGCGGTTCCGAGGGATTGAGGTGTTAGGGGAGAGCCACCCAAAGCATGACGGAGACGTCGTGGACTGCAGATATTCAAATGCTGATGGCTTGCTAACACAAACAGAGGGCGTCCCGCCCGTGTCCATATACTACCCCCCGAGCTCGCATCTGTCAATGACCAGCCTCATACCCCGAAGTCTTCCCCCGGATTCGCTGGCTGTGAGTCGGTTGGAGGCATGGTTTGGGTCAAGGACGGTTGAGGAGAGGGAGAAGGGGCGATGATCACTGACAGAAAGTAGGATACGGTGGTGATGATTGTTCTGGACTGGACGAAGCCGTCCAAAATGGTCAGTCCTGGCTTCCCCGGCTTCTGGGCTTGGTCTGCATGATCCCCGCTCCACGCCACATGCCCCTCACAACTCGAGGTCTGCCTCGGCTTCCATGCGGATACGCCGAGCACCACCCGCTGTCTCCTGACAACATCGGTTCTGCTTCTGCGCGGAAAGGATGCAAATGTGCCTTGGAGCCTCGCTGACGCCGTCAGATCAACGAACTACTGCACTGGCTGGTGTGGGTGGACAACTGGGCGGGGAGCGCAGCTGGGAAGGGTCAAGCAGAGGAGATGCGAGATCGATGTGAGTGCAAGTGTGAGGTCATTCCGTCCTGGCCCCTTCCGCGTCCATACCGCTCGGGCCCGTGTCTTACAAAGCGCTTGTTCTCATTGTATGGTGCCCGTGTAGCGGCGAGGCTCCTTACCACTGAACTCAAATATCCGCGCTGATTCCTTCTAGTGCAATCCCATCTGCAGCATTACGTCGAACCGAGTGCGCCTACGCCTGGAGTGACCTCGCCAGGAAGCACCCCCGCCCTGTCCAGTATCGCCTCTATGGCCTACGGTAATGCAGGCCCACTGCTTCCCCTCGGTCCCGGGACATTGACACTCAACTCGTACGTCCAGACCCGTGCTTGCCGAGACAGCAACGCAGCACACAGCACCCGCCTCACAGGTCCTGTCGCAGCGGTAGCTGACGATCCCGAAGCGCTGGCGTGCCGATTGTCGTTGTGCTCACCCGGGCGGATCTGATGGATTCCGCTGGGGAAGGGCTCGGGATGAAAGGCGCTGCATGGGAGGAGAGGACCGATTGGGTGCAGCAGGTACTCCGGACGATCTGTCTGGCATGTGAGTGCAGAGCGCCATCAGTCACATCGACATTATGTCGCCGACATCCGCGTCACGGAACTCAGGCTTGATGCTGTTTCGACTAACCCTTGTAGACGGCGCCTCGCTCTTCTACACCGCGCCAACGCAACCTACCACCTACACCCTTCTCCGCTCTTACCTCCTCCACCGCCTGTACAGCATCCCACCACCACTCACTTCCGACAACTCGGCCGCCCAGTCGATCCCGATCCCCACTTCACACGCTTCGGCGCGCTTCCCGTTCCCGCGCCGCGCCAACGTCCTGGATGGGGACGCAGTGATGGTCCCCTCGGGATGGGATAGCTGGGGCAAGATAAACGTTCTGAGAGAAGGTTTTGATCCGGCGCGAGTGGGTTCCGCCCTCGAGGCGAGTCTTGGGGGTCTGAAAGATGGCCAAGGGGTCCAGGACGCCGAGAGGTTGGAGAGGATTTGGGAGAGTATGATCCCGGAAGTGGAGAGAGTCAAGGTGGGTCGAGTGACCATTGTACTGAAGTTGCCGGCTCGGCAGTTTTGCAAGTGACTTATGCTGACGCGTGAGCTTTCGCTTCTCAGCTGAATCAGGGCGCCGGAGTCAACACGACCGTCGAGTCGGAACAATCCTTCCTTTCTCGGCACCTTGACGCTCTCCTCAAAGACCCCAATCGCGACCCTCGCCAATCATTCCGTCACGCTGCCAACACGGCCTCTGCGAACGCCTCGCACTCGCACTCTGCAAGCGGGGCCGCCACGAGCGCAGGCGCGGGTACGGGTCCGGGCACGAAAGATGCTGGTGGAAGCGGAGAGATGGATAGGGAGAGCCGGTATGCGGGGTATGGAGGCGTGGTAGGACCGATGGGGACCGGGGGGCTGAGCTTGCCGGGCGTGGAGAAGGCTATGGTGGAGATGGAAGGGGGTGGAGCCGAGGAGATCAGAGAGAGGTTCGCGAGGCTCGGACGAAGGGTACGTGCGACGTGCGACGGATTGAAGTATGTCTGCGTGAAGTTGCTAATGCCTGCCCTCGCAGGAGTCGGCGAGAGGAGGTGCAGGTCTGCCTGGTCCGCTGAGCCCCACGGGAAGTGCAGCGACTGGAGACAGAGCACAGCCAGCCACCAACGAGGCGCTGCACAACTTCGTGAGTCGTCGCTACGCATATACGTCTTGCTTCACAGTCATTCCTCTCAAGTCCTACCCATTGGCGGATGATCTCTTCTCTGCAACGTCGATTTTGGAGGACAATCGTCTTCGTTTCGCTAGGAATGTGAGACGCACAGGTTTGCTGACCCTCGCGCAGTTTCAAGGTCTGCTCGCAAACAAGGGCAAGTCGGCGACCCCCTCACGGAGCACCAGTGCGGCGAAGACCCCAGTAACAGAGGATAAGCGAGAACGGACCGTCTCGGGCGGTTCGGCCAAGACGGACAGGTCATAATGGCGAATGAAATGGTAACGAATGTCGGAATGTCTGTGTAGAGATAGACACCCACGACGAGAAGTGGCGGGTTCAAGCTGCTGCTTGCTCGTGCTGCGCGCTGCGTGGTGCAATGTTATGCATCTGCCCTGTTCATGATTACGACTGCGCATGATCGTACACGCTCGTCACGCCCTTTATGGGATCGATCACAATAATCGCATATGTGCAACATAGCCCTCGGACTCGTCTCCGGCAATCACAACGCCACGTCGCGTCCCCGTTGGCACGCAATGCTATTGGTTGACGGAGCAATGCAGACTCAACTCCAAGCCCGCCTCGTCGTCTCGCTCATACTTTCCACCGCCGACCGAGCAGGAAGAGCCCCAGGGCAGCGACGACACAGCACACTGCCGAAACCCACAATGTGGGGCGGAAACATTTCGGACCGTAACACACGGGCGCTTCGTCCGCCTTGAGTATGCTCGGACCGGAAGTACCGGGGATCACGTCGGCTTGCTCGGCGACAGCGGTGGAGACCAGGGCGAAGAGGTACTGCGGGGAAAAGTTAGCGGTGGCCAGCCGAACGTCATTGGTGAGGCGAATGTGCGTCAAATTCGGAGGTCTCGAGCCACGCACCGAGAACAGCACCGCTCCGACGGCGGCGAAATACGAGACCATGCCCCAGGCTAGGCCGAAGTTTGTTGGCCCGAAATGCGCCGACACGATCGCGGGCTGGAGGACCGGACCGTATCAGCAACACTTCCTGGCTATACAATGCAGAATGCAGATCCGACCCACCGTGAGTGTGAACAACGCGCCGTAGAGCATCCCCGTACCTGCACTGAGGACCCACAACCTCGGCTCTTCCTCCAACCACCCCGCGCTCCACGCGAGCACCGCCGCAAGCGCGAGCGCACATAGCGCCGCAAAGGTCGAGCGCCTCAGACGGACCTTCTTTTTCTGCACGAAGAGGTGGGTTGGCGCGTTGGGATCGTCGGATGGAGGTGCCGGGACGGCAGTAGGGGGCGGAGCGAGGTAGTCGGCCGTGATGCCCACGAGGAGACGGGCAACAGTGCCTGTTAGGGAGAGGAGGGAGACGTGCTTGTTCCGCAGAGCCAAGGCGTTGGGTCCGGGGTGTGGCGACAGGGCGGAGACGGATCTCGTAGAGAGGAGTGAGAGAGGATGGGAAGATGCAGTCCAGGCGACAAGCGAGGAACGGATAGTGGGCGGTAGAAGCGAGGTGAGAATGGAGCCGATCGAGGCGATGATCATCTCGCCCTGTGGATCATAAGCGGCACAGCGACACAGCGACACAGCGACACAGAGCTGGTGGAAACGTCGCCACACGTACCGGACCGATGCACAATGCCAAGAGAATTCCAAACGCCCAAAATCCCTCCCAGTCTTTGACGAGCGACCATGCCGTCCACTTGACATCTTTGCCATGCACCATCGCCTCTGCTTCCTCCCTCGCCGCCTCGGGCCCTCCAATGAGTAACGGCGTGTGCTCGCTGAGATGCAGCAGCTCGCTGATAGGCGAGGAAGCCACGCTGTCATCGTCGTCGTCGGAGAAGGTCTCTGACTCTGGCTCCGGCTCTGGCGTTGGCTCTGCCACAGCCGCTCCGTTCTGGTTGCCAGTCACATTCTGTTCGGGGTCGTCATGGTATGGTAGATGCTCGTGGTGGTGATGATGATGCAGTTGGATAGGCTGGGGTATGATCTTCATGAACAGTGCGGACCAGAGGTTGATGGCCGGAGAGAAGATACCGAGGAAGAGGAGGAAGCGCTTTGGGTCGAGCTCGCGTGACGGCGTGAGGAATGCGGGGAGGTTGGAGAACGAGGAAATAACGAGGGATGAGAGACCGATGAGAGAGAGGGGAACAGAGAGCGAGAGTGTGGGGTGAGATGGAAAAGATAATGATGCTGAAGCACGTCAGGCGTCAGCGGGCGGGATCCACGGATAGTCGTGAGGTGGAGGGGACGCACCGCATGTGAGACAAGCAAAGTAGGAGCCAACGGTAGCTGCGCCGACGCAGAAGTACGAGGCGGTGAGATAGAGATGCAGCATTGGAGTCCCCGGTTCAGCTGCGGAGAGAATGGTAGCGAAGGAGAGGTAGCCCATGGCGGAGAGAATGGCGGATACGAAGGACCCGCTGGGTTGACTGATCAGCTAAATGCCCGCCCCGCAGCGAAGATGCAGGACATGTGTGGGAGGGAGCTCACAATCTTGGTCCATAGCGATCCGTCAGAGACCCTAAGGGCGCCGCCATGAGGTAGACCCCAAGTATGCCTCTGCGGAGTTATCAGCACTGCGAATGCTGCGAGTTCGACGGTGCGGCTCACCCCACGACAATCGTCTGCGCCTCTGTACCACTCAAGTCCAGCCGCTTCGCCACCTCAGGTCCACTATGCATCGTCAGCCCCTGCTCCAGCCCTCACCCCGGCACCCCAGCGGCGCAAAGCTAGCTGAGGTTCCATCCCACTCACTACGTCGGCCACACATACACCCCGTTCGCCTGCAACGCGCTCAAACAGATACTCAACCCCGTGAGGCCGACTTGCCATGTCCGCGGCAGCTCCAGCGCCAGCACGGCGCGATACCACTTCCGTTTCCGACTGAGGATCGAGTCGATATCTGGGGGTTCGAGCGAGTCGGGAGTGAGCGGAGGAAGGCGCTCGGAGTCGTAGATCACGGTTGGGGGGTTGGGGTCGGGCGAGGCGGACGAGGTGGCGTTGGTGTAGGTGGCGGGTTCGCGCGGGGTGGATTGGGGAGATGACATGGTGACGCGGAAGTCGGAAGCGACGATGATGTCGGATTCAGTTCTGATACCTGGTCGCTCCTGCTCACTTCTGCCGCCCGCCGTGTGTTGGGGACAGAGGAATGAGCAAGAGATGAGCAATGCAAGGATGAGGATACAGAATGTGGTCTGACGATAACACTCCGAGTGCTCGTCGGACACTGCCGAGCCGGAGGATGGCGACTGAGATTTGATCCCGTCATCGCAACCAACCCATCGAGGATCGCGATGAGTTGAGGTTGCCTTTGCAACATCCTGCATTCTTCAAATCAGCCTCAGATCCACTTGCGCCTCCTACATCGGACCCCCACGAGTCGCAATCAAGGGAGGACAGCATCCAATCACCGTCGAACCCCAACTTACAGGCGAGCACCAATCCCCGACCCTTCTCATCGCCATGGCTACGACCGCGATCAAGCCGTCCGACCTACCCACCGCGAGCGTCCTCCCCGTCGCACCAGACGACGAGGCGTCATGGAAAGGTCAGCGGCTACCCATTATGCTCGGTCTCAAGAACCCGAATTTGACCACTGACCCGCTCCAGGCCGATACAAAGCCCTCAAGTCGATCGTGTATGAGCTGGAAGATGTCAGTGTGGTGTGGTTGTATCATTGCGTGGATCAGCTGGATCGTTTTCGATCGTGTTGGCGCTGAGAGTTCAACCGGGAGTGGAATCCGTGCTGATGCTGGGGTGCTCAGGAGAACAATCTGATTGCATACAAGATCGCTCGGTTACGCATCAAGATCCGGGAGAAGCAGGAGGAGCAGGCGAGACTGGCGGAGGAACAAGCCAGAGAGGCGGAGGATCGGACACAGAGCTTGTGCGTGTGCGACCGCGACCACCACCACCATCACCACCACGGCCACACTTTCTGTCGTATTGCTCCACGCTCCACCCTACTCAGACTCGGCACTAGAACGTGACAAGCCGCGATCCGGGATGTGCCGTCGTGAGCTTGGCTGATGGCTTGCAGAGAAGCGTCTCCCGAGGACTTGATCCCCTCGCAGGAAAGACGGCGTAATGGGGTGGAACACGAGGCGGTGGAAACATCCCGCGCTGGCGAGTCGATACCAGAAGACGAAGACGAGATGATGGACGACTACTAAGCCGGGCTGCCATGGGAGTCTTACCGAGGAGGACGAGGACTGCGGGGCAGTGCGAGTCGGGAAAGGGTTGTATGAACATGTATGTATCTTCGCGTGTCATCTCACTTTGTGCGGCGCCCAGGGGGTTCCATCGGCGATACGTCATCATGGTCTTACCGCGAGTACGGCGCGTTGCGCGGGCGTTTATAGCACGACGGCTAACTACCAACCCGCGGCGAGGCCGAGATCTCCTATTCAAATTTGACTTCATCCTGGGCGATGCAGTACGAGTACTGTACACCCAGCAACTCGAGGTGCGCGATCATGTATACTCGCAGCCAATTACGAAGCCCCTCGGCCTGACCTCGAGTCCATCGACATCTCAAAGGCGCTGGCTTGCCCCAAGGCCCCCAGGGATCTGCTCGAGGCATATCGTCCTCTCACTCGCGGAAGTAATGGCGTACGGTCACACCGCAGTCATGGGCCGCCCAGCAGGTACTGTGGGCGGTATCGGACCCGCTGATGAGAGCGCGTTGAACACCCTTTCAAGCGACTCCATGACCTTTCCACTGATTCTCTCCACACCATTCATCGGTACTTATCGGTGCTCGGCTGATCACATGTACTTTGCCACGTCAGCAAAGTTCCGGAGAAGTTCCGTGTTGATGCCCTTCGACCCGAGATAAAGGTCCGAACGATCTGGCAATCTCATCGCCCTATCGAACGATCCCAGGAATCTGGGTCAGTTGGTGACCCAATCAAAGGATGCTGTCTCTCGAAGGCAGTACAAATTTCACCTTCCGCCTAACGGCTGATTGGCAGGACATATCCTCCTGCGCAGGTGACGTACAGATGACACGGACTCGTACTCGCTTTCCTTGCGTTGACGAGTAGGCAGACCTTCCGGAGCGGCCTCCAGAACGCTGCGCCTCCTTTGGACTTGGGTCTACGCTTCGCTGATCAATCCCCGCTCCTGGACTACTCGGCTCTCGCGGTTCTCTCCGCTCGATGCGCTCCCTCCTCTGTCTCCTTCCCTAAGCATGTGAAAGAAGGCTGTACTCCCTGAATGACCAAAACAAATATACAAGTAAACCTCCAGTACGCAGTGGCGACGTGCTCCTTCGTTTCTGACTTATTCACCAAAACTAATTCGACAGCTTCATCACCGCCCGAACCGCCCTATCGACGACGCCAACAACCGGAGCATCAGCACAAGCAACACATACACAACACTCGTCATGGATCTCGGATCTGTGCTCAATCCTCGTTCGCCTGATGCCGGGGCATCTCAGGCGGGACCCTCCCAAGAAATCGCCTCATCTCAGGCGGGACCCTCCCAAGGAAGCGCCTCAGCGATGCAAGGGCGTTTCCCGGACGAGCCGTTCGGTAGCGGCTCTTCGCAGAACCGACTTTCAAGAGTTACGCTGCCGGTGCTGATCCAGGTGAGCTGATGCGGGTTGTGCCGCGTTGTGACGGATCTCAGCTCAGGCTGTCGAAGTGTGGCGCGTGGCTCCGGTACTCAATCCGATCACAGTATCAGTATGGCGGAACAGTGCTAATATTCCTTCAGGTAAGTGATGGCGAGCACACCTCGGCGTGGTTGGCCTCAAAGCGACGTGACGACGCGACCGCGAACGATTCGGCTCGAGTCGTCCCGCTACTTATCCAGCTTGGAAGTGAAGAATCATTCGACCGTGCTCGGGACCTCGTGAGCGCGTGGACCGAGGACGGGAACAGGACCCGGCTGGCTGCCGAGCCTTTGGAGGCATGTATCGATTCGGTCTTGGAACAAGGATTTAGGTGCTTTCTACTACATCTGCGCCGGTGCGTCTCGTGAGGAATACTGACGTCCATCTCAGGGAGGACGGAAGTCGCCCCCGCGTATCCGGTAGGACACGTGTGACCAGCCTCGCGCAAGATCACGCCGATTACAGGACATTGCACCAAGATTACTGGTTTGAAGGCCTACGCACAGCCTCGTCTCACCTCGACGACGCAGTCCACGGCCGCCGATGGCGCAACAGTAGGAATCCACCTGACGACCGGCCTGTCACTCAGACTTTGACGTTGCACTTTGGCGGTAACTTGGGGAACAAGGAACTGACGATAGACGCGGCAGTCTGCAAGACGGTGCAAGACCTCGAGACCGCCAGGCAAAACATCACGAGTTGGTCAAACCCTTCCATGACGCGGGGCGTGTCCTCCACGGTATCGAGACAGGCCGATCCCGGCGTCGGTTCCTCGAGACAGGGAGGTCTGCACCATGCAAGCGAGTATGTTCAACCGCAACCTCGGCAGCGAGAGCCACAGTTTCTGCAACCGTCGCAGCAACCCGCGCCGACATCCATGGGATACAACACGTTGGCGAACCCGAATGCGGGATTCGTCACGACATCGATGCAGGCTGATCCCGGCGTCGGATCCTCGCGCCAGGGACATCTGCAGCATGGTAGAGGCTACCTTCAAGCGCAACCTCGGGAGCGAGAGCCACAGTCTCTGCACTCGTCGCAGCAATTCGCGCCGACATTCACGGGATACACTCCGTTAACTCATCTGAGTGCCGGTTTCGTCCCGCTCGCTCCCTCTAGCTCCCAAAACTCTGATGACGATGATGATGATGATGATGATGGTGACGATGACGTTGTGACACCTGTGCCTCGGCGGCGTCTTGAGCCCGGTCCTCAGATTCACAGGAGCGTCTCGTTGCCGCTGCTGCTCTCTGTGAGTTGATCATCCAGTCGCCTCCAGTGACTTTCAGTCCCTTGATCCCTCGCCATCGTAATGCCGCCTTGTTTCTCAGCAAGGTCTGCTTTCCAGGCGAACAAGACAAAACATACATCAGTTACTTGACCAAGAAACATCGCTGACACCTCGCCAGATGACTGATGGAACCCGGACCTCCAGGTGGCTTGTCTCGCAGGATTGTCTTTCTGGATCCGTGACGTCTCAAGCCTCCATACGAGTCGAGCTGGTCGATCAGCCGTCTGTCAACGCCGCCAACCAGACGCTAATCGAATGAACAGTCAACCCAGGGCCGGCAGAACGCTGATTGACGAGTTGCTGATCCAGAATAGCATCCGGTCGGTATTGGGAGAGTGAGTATCACCCTCGTACATGTCCTCCGTACTTCATCGGCTGCCGCCGGTCCCAAGGGAACATACATACATCTCGCCCCGTAGATTGTCGTCGCTGATACCCTTCTCAACCTCAGCGACCCCGCCGTCCGCAGCTCTTTCATGACCGGGGAGACCCAACGGGAGATCCGCGGCGCGATCGAAGAAGCACAATACGAGAACGACCCTTCAGGCTTTATCAAGACGTTCCAATTCCAGCCATTCTACGCCGCTTTAAACCAAGCCTCGTCTGACCTGAACGACTTCATCGGGAACGGTCCGTCGGCAAACGACAACGCCGCGAGGCAGTTTCTCACCCTGCGCTATGACGGGAGGCCGGACACGCACCTCACCGTCAATGTGGATGTTTGCAGGACGTCTGAACAGCTGACGCATACCGCTCGGGATGCGATTGGTGAAGGGCCCGAACACCCCGGCGCGGGCAGTGCCGGTGCCGGGTTCATGGACGTTGTCATGGATTGATCCATGTGCAGTACCCGCGATAGGGGGTCATCTGCGGGTTGATGAAAAGCACCCTCGTCCGAGCCGAAGCCGTCGAAGCCCGTCGTGCCAATGATCATATGCAGAAAAAT
This sequence comes from Saitozyma podzolica, assembly GCA_003942215.1. Lineage (NCBI taxonomy): Eukaryota > Fungi > Basidiomycota > Tremellomycetes > Tremellales > Trimorphomycetaceae > Saitozyma > Saitozyma podzolica. Next base: position 283,971 of record RSCD01000022.1, on the reverse strand, counting down.
GAGGCAGACCATATTCCGTTTGATGCCGATGTCCAGTCGCATCGACATCTCTGGCCGAGTACACCACACGAACATTGCCGGCGCGACCACAGTATCTCTCGCTTCACCCCTTCTTCTCAAACCTCCTGCGTCTCCTGCACCTCCTTGACCAACGCCTCTCCTCCCTCCACGGGCTTCGCATACCTCACCCTTTCCACCGCCACCCAACTCTCCTTCCCGCCCTCAAAGCTCCACCCCACCGGCCCCAAATCGCATTCCGCGCAGATCAGCCACTTCACCTTGCCCTTGGCTGTGTCCATACCCGGCGAGGAGGGTGGTATGGAGGTAGTGGCGTCGGGGCGGGAGTAGCCTATGTTCTCGAATGAGAATGGAGTGGGGACGCGCCAGTAAGAGGGAGTGGCAGGGGTGGGCGGGAAAGGTGAGGCGGGGTCTTCGGGGAGCTACGGGGTAGGGGATGTCAGCCGGCATATCTAAGCCTCATGTCGGTGGAGCACATCTGCGAGAAGGGTATAACGGGGTCATGAAAATCATACGCCGGACCAACAGATCAAAGCGTGAGACTCCCAGTCCTCGTAGCGCGAGCTGTATCACTCGCACTCCCCACGCCGCTCCACTCACCACCGGCACATCCGTCTCCACCAGCTCCCCCGTCTCGGGGAGGATGATCAGACTCCCACAACCTTGTCTGAAGCAGTACACCCTCCCGGCATTCCGCTTCGATCCAGACGAGGATGATACGAGGGACGAGGAAGCCTCGGGGCCCAGCTCGGAGTAGGTGACGGTCTGCGGGGGCTGCTTGGGGCGGAAAGAGCCCGAGGCGAGTGCGGCGAGGATGTCGGCTTGGGAGGGCTGGGTGGGGTCGGAAGGGTTGAGTTGGGCGGACATGGTGCAAGAGGGACCTAGTAGAAGGGGGTATGCGCGGGCGATTGGGCAGGGAAAACGGGAGTCTGCCCGTGCAGATGAAGTACAATTGAGAACGAGGATTTATGGAGAGTCACCCGTTGAGTTGCGTGTCATTGCCGAGCTGAAACACGGGTCGTCGGACGCCGCGGGATCAAATACACGTGGGTTTCTCGGCATCGCTCCGACGGCTTTCGCCTTCGCCACCGACCACTAATCTATCAGATTCACAATTATCCTGCTTATTCCTCCTCTGTCACCTCTCTGACCGCTCGTGCAAGGTCCCTTCTCTTCTCGTAACGTCATGTCCCTCCCCCGCCCCGCGTTGGACCACGGACCGCTGGGCCCCCTACCTGGGATGCAATACGACCCAATCAAGAAACGCTATTTCTTCGTGCGGCCCAACGCACCTGCTCCTTCACCTGTGCCTTCGAAACAACTGTTACCGCCAACGGGGTGTGTCGAAGAAGGGCGGCACAAGCGGAGAAGGGCCGAAGGGGCCGAGGCGGGACCTTCAGATTATCGACGAAGGAGAGGAGCGGCGGTAAGACACCCTAGACAAACAAATGATAGGTGCGTGTTGCGCTTTCCGCTTGGACGACGCTGGTATAATGCTCGTGACTGATATAGTAGATTGATGGAGGATCGGATTGCGCAGCTTCGGCAGAAGACGACTCATCACCTCGGAGCATGTCATAGCGAGAGTATCACTTCGATCAAAGTGAGCGATACGTGCAGTCGGGCACGCGCAGCGCTGATCGCTCAGACGTTCATTGGGGGAGCATACTATGCTACCACCGACCACGGCAAGGTTATCATTCATCGTGCAGACGGGGAAGCGACACAAGTCTCAATCTGCCGCCAAGGGGTATGTGATGATGTTGCAAGGGCGTAAGTTGTGCTGACATAATTAGCTCCTCGGGCTGCACTGCGACATCCCACGGATGATCATGATGTGAGTACCCGGACACGCGAAGCAACGCACCGGGGTTCTCGTTGGGACCGACTCGACCTAGGCTGATTCACTTAGGGCCGTAGCAGGCGGCTCCGAGGCCCATGTACATCACTTTCGCCGTGACCCGGAGTTACTCGAGCACGTCTTCATGCAGCATTCCGAGATTAACTTGCCTCATGGGGACATCTTTTGCATGAGCTCCTTCGACGGGATATGTTCTCTTGGTAAGGGCGTTGTTGATTTTGCAAGAGCGAACACAAGTGCTGACGTTGGTCCAGGCGGCACCAAGTCCCTTATCACCATCCAGACAGACTCACGGATAATATCAAAGCACCGACGACTAGTCTCAGACCCACTCGCGATACATCAGTCGGACCACGATCTCGTCTATGCCGGCCTGCGAGGATCGACCGTGTCATTAGAGGACCTACGGATCGCGCCGGGGATACCCAATGTGGTCGCTGCGATGCCGGGGAGGAAGGCGATCGTCGGTGTGAAGCGGCTGAAGGACTCGGCGGTGCCCTGGGGGCTCGCTGCGAGCGCTATGGGCGACGAGGTGAGTGTGGCGTGGACTCGGCGACTGTTTCGAGCGTAGCTGACTGGACAGATGCTCATTTTTGATGTCCGATTCGGACGGGAACCGTTACATCGTCTCGAGGGTCATGTCAACAACTTTCACCAGAACCTTGTGAGTCAAGAGCACCATCACCCACCACCTCACGCCTGTGCGCTGTGCCCAACTAATGCCTTTCCCAGGGTCTCGCCACGTCGCCAGACGACCAGTTCATACTCGCCGCAGGGTCGGACAAGAGGATACGGTGTTGGTCCACACTCACCGGCCGACGTGTGTTCCCACCCATCGACACCCTCGATACCCTCAACAGGGGCCCGGTCGGACCAAACCTCCTGGCTACGACGTTTGCGCACCGGGTGAGCGCGATGGAGGTGAGGGACGATTGGGGGTGGACGTCGCGGTACAAGGGGAGCTGCAGCGGTTTGGCCCGGTGTTCTAGTGTAGCTCCGCGCCGTCATCGAGTGGGAGTTGTGTGACTGCAATCGTGTACCGTACACAGTGTAGCAAATGTATGTTTTGGTTCCGGGGAAGGGGCCTGCGCGCCTGACTTTTGGGTGGCAAGAGTCACGTGTTTCTGTTTCACCGACAGGAACGGGGCGCGGGGTCATGCCATCACACACACAGCAGCTACTAGAGCGGTCCTGACGCAACGCACAAACCACCACCACCCCACTCCGTGGTGCCCTCCGCCCTCCTTCCTTTGCCTCGTCCTCACAACACAGCCACGACTAGAGGGCGAGTGTATCTCTCACTTGCTTCTTCCTTCTTCACCATGTCGACCTCACCCTTCCCAACTCCATCACCGACCTGACCGACCCACCCGCCATCATTGGGCAAAACATCGTCTTTCTTCCTCGTCAACCCTCTCTCACCCACCCGGCATAGACCTTCAATCAACCTCCCTAGTTCTCCGCCGCACACTCGCACCCACCTCCTTTGACTATTCTCTTCCACAATCCCACCCTTGCCATCACCCCTTCAACATCCCTCTCATCCCGCAATTACTTCGTCGGTCAAGGTATAGCCTAGGCGACATCCTGACCTCGCAAGTCAACCTCGACGAGATCTCGGATCGGTTACCTTGCTCGACGCCGGCTCCACCCATCATGTCCCGACGCCGACAATTCCCCTTCCCCATCGCAGTGTTCGACGACCGCTTCATCTTCACCACGCTGGAGAGGCGGGATGTATTGGCTCATACGAGGAACCCGTACACCCATCCGGAGACGGGTGAGATCGTGCGACTCTTCTCGCGTGAGTGGGCGTCCGCGTGCGGGCATAATCACTATCCGTCTACCGTCATGCGAAGATAGATACTGGGGGAGATATATCCCTCTCACACCCACTCGCCCGCTGACATCGCAGTGGACGAGGATATGGGTTACATCCCTTTCGCGGAGGATTTCGGCCCGCTCAACCTCGCGTACACGTTTGACGCCTGCGTCGCGATCCACGCAAGGCTAGAGGTGAGTCCAAAACCCCTGCGATGATCCCAGTGAAAGCGCCGACGATGGGCGCTACAGGAGGACAAGTTGCGGCCCCTGTGCCTGTATACCGCTATCGATGTCAAGGTGAAAACGAACATGGCGCTCATTGCGGCTTTGTACTTTGTGCGTGACCTTCAGACATCCTTCCTGAACCTGATGGTAGTCTGCTTCGGTATAGGCAAAGGACGCCGGCGCTGACGAGCTCGCAGCTGATTGTGAGGGGTTTCACACCTGCACAAGCCTTCCGACCCATTGCTGCTATGGCCCTGGTCTACTTTCGCGACGCCTCAAACATGGAATTTGACCACGGGCTGGCCATCCAGGTGTGTGACTTTCCATATGGACCTGCAGGCCATCGCTGATCAGGTCAGGACTGCTTGTACGGCGTCTACAAAGCAATCAAAACGGGGCTCCTCGGATTGAGCGATTTTGATGCGAGGTTTTATCGATACTACGAAACCGTCCAGTGAGCCTCTCTGGCGAGACGAGTCTTGTACTGCAGGCGGGCTGATGATCACCGCCAGAAATGGCGATCTTAATATACTTGGGCGCTTCATCCCGTTCGCATCCCCCATCGAAGAAGCGTGGGGTCGATGGCATCAAGCTGCGACCAAGGCGGCATCTGAGAAGAACACGAGAAAGCCAACACCTCGGAAACCCACAATTCTCAGTCCGTTCAGTGACCTGCCACATGGCTTCCAACGCGTCCTGCACGTATTTCGGGACGAGAACGTCGGAGTCGTGGTCCGTCTCAACGATGAGCTGTGAGTGCGCTTGACGAGAGTACAAAGGTCCAACTAAATCTCGCAGATATGACCGACGACACTTCCTCGAAATCGGGATCGAGCACGTCGAAATGTACTTCGACGACGGCAGCAACCCTACAGATGAGATTGTCCGCGACTTCATACATCTTGCCGAGGAAGTCATCGAGAGGCGTGGGCAAAAGGTGGCGGTTCACTGCAAGGCTGGACTCGGCCGTACCGGCGTTTTGGTTGGAGGTGAGCAGGTCGACTGCGCTCCACACTTCCGTGTTCCCGGCTGAGCCAGCCCGTAGCCTATCTCATCTACAAATACCACTTCTCAGCGCAAGAGGTGATCGGGTTCATGCGGATCGTACGGCCGGGCATGGTCGTCGGACCGCAGCAGCAGTATATGCTGGAAAACCAGATGAAATGGGTCTCATGGGTGAGTAGTACAACGAAGTGGCATGGTCGAGCCCTGACCATCCAGGCCGCTCGAGATCAGCTCCTCCGAGAGATCGCCGAGAAAGCCAATGCGAACGAACCGATCAATCCTCTCGCGACCCCGCCATTGGAGCCGGATGGCCTGATCCCGTCATCGCCGTCGGCGCTTCTCCCTGACGCCGTTACCACTGCCGTAGAGCAGATTGATTCTCACTCCCGCCGCCAGCGATCTTTCGGCACCCCTGTGCCGCAGAATGTATCTCCGAAGCGGGGGGATGCCGTGGGTCAGCCCCGCAAGACTCCCAAGACGATCAGGACCGAGGCGTACGTCGAGGTTGATACGCCAGAGGCCATGGAGATTGTAGTGCAGCCCGCCAGCCCGTCACCGGTCAGCCATGGGGTCGCAGGTCTGGGAATCCAAAGGGCATCAGACATACCGGCGATTGAGGCTGAGATTTCGGCGACGGAGAGCATGCGAGGTATCAAGCGGGGTGCAACTCGCCTTCCGCTCCCGCAGAGCTCGCAAGCGAGTCAGAGCACCCAAACCACGCCGAGCTCTTTCGGCCAGCGCGACTCGTCATCATCCCGAGCAGCGCTTACCGTGCCGACACCTGTGCTCGCACGGCGCCAGCAGACCAGCTCGAGCCTATCGCGATCCTCATCCACCACCAGTGTCACCTCGCAGAATGACAGACCTACCAAGCGGCGCAGTCCTGTGCCAGTGCTCAGTTCGCCCTTATCCAACACCGGGCTCAGCAGTCCGCCGCCAAGTCGCGAGTCGTCCCCGGCGGATATGCCCATTGACGAGTCGCCAATCAATCCGGGCCCTCCTTTACGAACTCTACGCGTGCCAAACAAGCTCCAGAGAAAGCCAAGCCCGTCTCCAGCCCCACGCATCGATAGATCGTCCCCTCCCGCCGGCGTGCTTTCGTCGCCTCCGCCCGAGGCTGCGCCGGTGTCCTCCGCCGTGTCCATTCTGGCGACAGCCGCGAAGGTGATCCCGCAGCGATCATTCCTTCCCGTCAGACGCTCTCCCGTGCGCCAAATGCCCAGCGTCGTCCCCGTGGTCCACCACCCTGCGTCGCCGGTTCGCGTCGCTGCGGGGAGGTCAACCTCGGGCCCGTCCACCAGCAAGATCCCCGTGCCGGACAAGACATCGACGCCGAGGAAGGACCGCAGGGTCGCCGGTGTGCTTACCCCGCCCAAGTTTGCCATGGACATGCTGGGCAGTATCACGAGATTGGCGAGCTCGCCGCAGGCCGGTAAGTGGGATTCGGCTGACGATAGATGCGATAAACTGACATGGTGTGACCACGTCATTTAGGCTGAGCTCACCACATCACTAATATCGCAACAACACCTTCACCATTTCCCGGGCGCACCCTCATGCCTTGACCCTCATGATTCGACCATCATGCCTCCCACATCCTACGATGACTATATGACTCGGCCCGACCCGACCCATTCCGACGCGTTAACGACCTTTATGCCTGCACGCTGCACGACCCGCCACGACACAATGTATAGAGCAGACTCCCGCATCGCCACGACCAATCCCGCCATCCCTCCAAGCCATGATCCGTCTCAGTCACATGCATATACAGGCCCACCGCTTCCGCACTCACCCCAAGTCTTTCATTTGGCCTCTCGCCGTCCCGTCACGCTCGTTTGCATGTCCATATGAACCAGGGATGTATCATCTACCCATGTGCCATGCGTTGCATGCGTTTGCAGTACCAACCCGATTGGGTGATTTTGAGTTTGGGTGGATTGGGGGGATCGGCGGGAGCTTATCGCAAAGCGACAACCGACAAGCCAACTACAAGCCAATTTCTGGGTTCCCCTGCTACCTTCGTTTTGTTCGTTCTCTCGGTCGAACGCGCTTGTCGTCCCATTCGATCTTCTGGAGATCGTCAAGAGTCCAACCCTTCCCCTTCTCCTTGAAAAGCTACTCCCGACGCCGACTCGCACAGGATGGGTTTCACACAATCGATCGTGCTCGCCTCGTGCAGCTTCATCCTCGGCATGGTGTTTGTCTGCCAAGTGGTACGTGTAGTCGAGGTCGGACCTCCCTTCCATATCCTTATCCGTGATCCCATACCCGTGATCCCATACCCGCGCGTCGTGTCGAAGGGCGGGATGGGATCGTGGCCCTGTCGGATTGGGGAATGGAATAGTCCCGCGCACCGTGGGTATCGCTGATCGCTCGCCCCCCAGGTCGACATCCCGCTGCTGTACATGCCGGTGACGGAGCAGGCGCTGCAGAACGCCTATGACTTTTACGAGATGTGGTGGGAGGCTCCGGGGGCTGTCAAGGTGAGTACCATTCAGGAGGCTGGGTCGGTTGCGTGGTGAGATGTGAGAGGTTTGAGGGGGCTGGGAATGAGGCGAGTCGACAAGACATCGGTTAGGTTGTTTCCTGGGACTTGGGGAGGCTGGGTCCGGATTGAAGGGGGTTGAGGTGGGATGCTCCAGGTCCGGTGAGAGGGGAATGGGACTGGTGCTGGGCTCGGTGGGAATCCTCGTGAAGAAGGAAAGGGAGGATCAGAGCAATCAGAGCTTTGGACCACCTCTTGCAGATGCACGTGGAGGCAGCGGGCGACATCAAATCGGAGCAATCTCCAATCCCTCGATGCCTGCTCTCAACGCGGTGTAACTCGTTCAGCAGCCGTGCACGGCTTATTCCTCTATTGCAATCACCCCGCTAACCCTTCAGGCCCTCTTCCACGTCGCTCTCGCCCTCCCGATGCTCGCCCTCATCTTCAAGCTCAACAGGTGGACCGAGTCGGCCATGTTCTTCGACGGCTCTGGCGTGGGTGAGTGCAGCGGTAGTGCACCGCGTATCGCAAACGACTCGTGGGACTGGGCGTGGTGTCGATGGAACGGGCGGGAACGGGCGGGAACGGGCGGGCAGGGATGCTGATGCTGATGCTGATGGCCGTTTAGTCATGCACCTCGCGACTATTGTGCTGTACCTGACGGTCCACATTCAGAGCTTGAGGACGTTTCGTAAGTGGTAACTACGGCGTGATATGGCTTAAACGCTCACCTATGCTCCTTCTCGTCTCCTCCCGGCTATCTTTCGTCCTCGCCTCATCATTCATCACCCTCGCCCCCGTCCTCGCCCCCGTCCTCGCCCCCGTCCCCGCCCCCGTCCCCGCCCCGTCCTCGCTTCGCTTGGACCGCAGTCCCCGAATCCACCACCACCACCTCCTTCTCCATCCTGCCCCCTCCCCCTCCGCGCCTCACCCCCCGACCGAAGCCGAGCGCACCGAGGCCGTCCGCGTCCTCGCCGCCGCGAACGCGCTTGTCGGGCTGCTGACCCTCGGTGTCATTGGCATGCAGGTCGGGCAGGAGTACGCGCGGAGGGTGGAGGAGAGGGAGCAGAGGGAGGTGGACCGGGCGGCGGTGGTCCAGGAGGGGAAGAAGGATATCTAAGGGGAGTGGAGTGGATGTGCGAGGCGAGGCGGGGGGCGTAGGCGGAGGGGGGAGGGGCAGGGAGGAGAGGCGAGGCGAGTCAATGGAAGCCGAAGGAGAGGGTCGAGGATGGTGATCAGATACCAGAGAGGTGGAAGACTATGGAGGAAGATACTCGAGGTGAATCCCACAGCGATTCTTTGAGGGACACGAGATTAGGACCCCGGGACGAAGGCAGCGGAGGGGATGATCGGGTCGCGAGAGCACGCGCGTGGGGGAATGGTCAACGGTGTGTTTGGAGACGCACGATGCTAGATGGAAACGAGAAGATGAGGAGATGGACAAATAGATGGAATCAATCCTGTGCCCCTGCGACTACGCGGCTACACTCATGACCAGTGCCAGTACGTTCCCAACGGCAAAATCAGAAGTATCGCCACCGGAGCCGGGAGTCGATTGAGCGGGCTGCTGGGCGATAAGCTGGTCGGACAATCATGGCGGTTGCCCACGATACGAGAGGTCCCCGTCGGTCGGGGGAAGAGTGGAAGGGTAGCAGAGTCGGGGGAGGAGCTCGTAGCTGGGCGTAAGAGATAAGGAGCGAGAGTGAAAAGGAGGATGGGTGCACGCCGGAGTTTGGAACGCGCGAGATAGAAATACTGTCGTGCCAACAGTCCGCTTCCCAGATCACCTTTCATCCACCTGAAGGCCGACGCACTGCGGATTTAGATTCAACCCCAGTCCCCAACACCGTGGAACCGTACTCGTCCTGTACTCGTACTAAACGAGTAACATACACCCGCACATACTCGAAGCAATGAGCACAAACCTTCCAATTCCCTCAATTGCACCTCCATATCGTCGCTATGTCCGCCGCCCAACAGACCGTGGTCGGAACCTACTGGCCGCAGCTCATTACAGTGTGTGAGCCCGAATGGGACGCTGCACACCGCACTCTACCGTACACCTTGCGAGTACGAGTACGCGCAGTACTCGTGCTGGCTGGACTACAAACTCGCCTGACTCTCTTACCCAGCTGATTCCCGCAGGTGATGACTGGGCCTGCTCTGCAAAGCTCTGTGGGTTCTGAGATCACTTTGGACCAAGAACGATCGACGCTCTGGATAGCAAGCATGATCGCCACCTCGCAGAATACTGGCACTCGGGGGACCAAGCTCCTCAACTCGAATGATGGTATTGTCACAGCCGAACAGGCGTGGACAGCGGCGATAGAGCATCCAGCCGCCCACAACCCTTGGACTGGAGTGCCATCCAGCATGGCCCCCGATACCATCGAGTGGGGGAAGATCATCCAGCACTCATACAAGAAGCATTGGGATAAGGACATCACGTCGACGAGCGGAGAGCTGTTCCAGCTGATCAGAGATGGCGCCTCAGTATTCACGGGTGCCAAGGGGCTCGATGGCGTCATCGAGGCAGCGAAGAGTTGCGACGGATCCGTGTACACTCTCACCGAGTATGACCGGTCGGGACGGCCGCTGAGGGTGACAGCGCTGCTGAAGAGGTTTATGGAGTTCCAGGATTTGCAAGGACTGCAGCCCGAAGATGGATGATGACGCAGTGATCGAGGGTAATGGCTTCGAAGAAATCGCTCGTGAAGAGATCGCTCGAAAAGACTTGCTCATACTGTACAGTACCGGGAACGGTCGGACAAGTACGGGTGCGTTCGAGAGTCTGGTCTGACAACTTAAGGATGCATGATGCTTCGCGCGACACCTCTGCAGTCCACTCGACCGCAAGCTCGCACAGTATTTGCGTACATATACAGTTGGCTGATGAGCAGATCCTCCTCCCCACAAGACTGTGTGAGTTCATATTCACTCAGTACCCAGCCTTCAGGTCTCGGGATGAGGACCAAGCGGCATTGAATGGGTCTGATTCGTCCTCCCTGGGATAACAGTACACCCCCTGAGCCTCGTCCAGTACTCGTGCGGGAGGCTTTTTTGAATGTCTTGTGTTCTCGCCACTGAGCGGGAAAGTGACGCCACGCTGATGACTTGTGATCCTCACCGTTCACTGTGAAGGGAGCTGTAGGCAATTCAAAGGAAAGTGAATCCCTCCCCGACCGAGCGTCTTCGAAGGAGGCGCTGTCATGATCTCCGCCCGCTCATACTACCAAATCCCTCCCCCTCACCCCAACCTCCCACCCTCTCTCCCTCCTCTTGCTATTTCCCAGACACTGTACCCCTCGTTCACTTCCACATTATCGCATTCTTCTGCTCTTATCCCCGAATACACAGCACAAGATGAGTGATGCTTCAGCCAGTGCCAGCGCCGTTGACTCCACGTCGACTCAGCGTCCGAGGCCCCTTTTGTTGACGGTACGCCTTGCTCTCTGTTGTGACATGTCGGCTTTCTGACTCGGCCCCGACAGATTTCAGACACCTTGAACTCTTCTGACCGCAGAATCCAAGGGGAATCCCACATTGTCCTCGTCGAGGACTCGGAGTCCACCCAGGAGGTGATATCCATGACTAGCCCGACAGGGGCTAGGAGAGCGATACAACGTCTGGGTGACATTGAAGGGGACGACGACAATACCGACGTGTCCAGCCTCTTGAACCCAACTGCGGCGACATGGAAGCGCGTTATTGAGGTGATCTACAAAACTCGCGTTGGCCGGGACCCTTGGGTCCAGGAATACGTCCTTCACGATGGACATTGTGTCTTCGAAATTTTTAAAGATGGGGAACTCTGCTCCAAGCCCGACGGAGGACGTTGGAGGTACTCTGAGCTCGGTCCAGCCGTGGCGTCTACCGCAGAGTCTCTGCCTCGCGTCACTTTGCAGTTACTCGATCACTACAGTACACAAGGATCTGAGCCGCTGGGATTCACAATCTCTTTTGGACTGGCTACGAAGTCTGGCGTTGTGGATATAGCGACCACGAGGACGCTTGTTCTACCATCAACTGCACCAGCCGCCTGATTGTGGTTCGAGATCTCCAGCGAGGCCTCAGAAATTAGTCAGTGAGGCGATGTGTTCGATGCATGTCCTGCAAGGGAGCATTCCTAGCTAAAAGACACATAACAGGGTGTGCCGCGTCCATCCCCCACACCCTCCATAGTCCTTGCTTACAGTGACGACTGAGTGTGGGCTTCGCCGGTGCAGTTGTCTTTCGAGCTATTACACTCCGACGCATCTCTCGAAGACGACCTGGGAGACCTGATTGGATGGTATCAAAGGATGACCGGGCTCAGGGATGACCGAGGGTGCGCACCGGAAGCCGCAGTCGTGACGGTGAGCACTCTGAGGCAGGCTTGTCAAGAGCCTTGCTGAATGCAGCGGCTCCCGGACACGGCAGTGGCGCCACACCCATGCTGTTGATGCCTCCTCGTTACCTCGTTACCCCTCAGATGTCGATCAGAGGGATATGTCGGCCTCGGCATCGTCCCCAGTGTAGCGCCATTGGTCCTTATCGACCGGTCTTGTTGGAAGAGAAGCGGATGTGCGTTCCTTTCAAGACCATGCGCGACCCTTTCTTGCTTCGGAGTCCCGGGACTTCCACCCAGCGTCTTGGAAGGAGGCGCTGAGACGGTACGAGTACGGTTCTTGTCTACATAATCAGGCGAGTCCCTTCCCGCCATCCCTCCTCGTCCCCATGCGCCCCGCATAGACTGGCACATAGTTGCTACCGCCTACTTGTCGTTCTTTGCCGCCTAACTCCTCGCTCGACTGTGATCTCATTGGACGGAACACAAGAAGGGATGTCCTCCTCGCCCGTTTACCTGCGGTCGCTGCCCGTGCTATTCACAGTGAGTCTTGCAGGGTGTTACCCCTTGAGACGGTAGGATTTTCTAGAGCAGGGCTATCCTGCTGCACTCCACTCGACGATCTCGTTGAGTTTACAATAGGCTATCTCGGGACCAATTGACAGCATTCATCAGACTGTTCCAACCGTCCGGAGGTCACCCCACGCCGCGGGCTCCGATCAGTCCTATCTGACCTCGCGATTTCTTTGCTATTCCGCGGCCGGAACGTCCCTTGAGAAGTTGATCCCCAGAGTGACTGTGATATCTTCAGACGACGCAAAGGCAGAGACGTCACTCAAGGCTGTTCCAGAACCACATCCGATGTTGACAAGGTGGGAGCGTCACATTCCAATAGACGACCAATGGCGCTGGATGTTCGACGTCACATCCACGCGGCATTGGCCGGAGGCCGGTTCTGAGGGCTCTCCATCCAAGCGCTTCCTGCTTGGTGACACACGCGAGAGTGTCAGCCTGAACGACTCGAGCATGGAGGATCTCTCAGAAGACGACAGGGCAAAGCTGATCTTCCCTTGGGATGCGGCGAGTCAGGCTGCTGGAGTACTAATCGAGACAGGAAATTCCGTTTGGCTCGCGGAATTCGCGACGAGCAAACCGCCGCTGGTAACCCATTACACCGCTCAGAGCGCTGGCGAAGGCGACGTGGGAGACCTGACTGGATGGTATGAAAGGATCACGAGGATGGGAGGGACGACTGAGAATGTGGAGTCCAAAGACACCCAGCCGAGCCTCGATGCTGCCGCAGCGGACGAGTAGAGGGACAACAGTGATTTGACAGTCGTTTACACATGAGCGAAAGCAGTATCGAGACTGTACGAGTACGTACTAATTGCTTCCCGTTCTCGCGAGTATCATTCCCCACGGCGAAGCCCTGAGCCGCTGCGATGCGGAGCGCGAACATCAACGCCGAACGATGGTCCGCAGACGTGTACAAGTACTCACACAGTACAAGTACTGACCCGGCGCCAAGGCTCTCCATTGCCCCGAGTGGCGCTCCTTTCATCCACAGAGCTCCGTCCACATAGTATGATCAGTTGCAGTGGCCGGGGTGCCACCCTGTTCTAAGCCGCGGTCAGATAGTCTCTCTTTCTCTGGTGTGCGGAGTGTTTCACGGTTCCCATGCGGAGAGAGCACCTTTGAGAGCCAGACTTACCAATGCGACGAAGCCCCTGTTGAGAGCCCAAGATAAAAGAAATCCTTTTACCAACGATCGGTCTTCGTGACCGAGGCAGCTGCTGTACCGATTATTTGGGTGCAGCTTCCCAGAATCACCTCTTGTCGGTACCCTCCTGTTTCCTCATTCCCATCCAGTACTTGCCCCAGTGTTCTACTCCACGCACACACATCGCCCCTCGTTCACCTCGTGCACCTCGTTCTGCTTGTCGTCATGTCGGCCGACTCGAGCGCGCCCCACCCCAGCTTCGGATGTGGTTCCAAACTCGTTACCGTGAGTGTCCGGGGCGTTATCAAGAGGTTTTCACCATAAAGTGATGCGTATGTGTGTGCAGCTGGGCAAGGCTGAAGCAAAGTACAGGTCAAGGGGGGCCCTAGGCGGGACGAAGAGTCCTACTGGGTGATGAGCTTCCACCCCTCCCTCTGTTTCCGCACCCCGAGCCGGGCTCGTGCCAATGAGCTCCTGGCCGATTGGAATTCCCCCATCGACAGCATTGCCGACTCGTTCTCCAAGGGTCGGCCAGGCGATACCTTGACCGCAAGCGGAGGCACCTCCGTGTGGGTTTCTCTCATTGATCAGCTCCAGAGCGGACAGCTGAGGTCCGACGCGCCACACTTCTTTATGAGTAACAGAGATGGCCAGCCCGTGTACGATTCGCAAGGCAACTGGAACCTGCCCAAGACCGACTTGAGGCAGTTGATCTCCTCCTTCGACACACACATGCAGAAGACCGTGACGCTGGGTTTTACCTCTGACGGTTTACCGGCCCGGACGATAATCACGGTTGCTGATCTCACCGAGAGAACGCTCGGCGAGTTGGTCGCGAACCCCACCAGTTGGGGACCTGCCCCTCAACAGGCGAGTGATCGAGGTGGCGCGGCGTCTATCGAGTCATGGCTGCAGACTACCGATTGAGAGTACAGTACAAGTAGAGTGTGACGCTGAAGTCGACTGCATGTACATACGAGTTCTGTAGAAAGCCCGCGCTGGCGCATTCTGAGCAATGCAATGGTTCGGACGATATGGACTACAGTACACAAGTGCGCTCAAACAACCGCAGCTCAAACTTGAGAGTTTGGCCCGAGGCTGATGTACGACCTCGGAAACCCGTTTGTTGAGCCCATCCCGGCCGTGCTTCCGGTTAGCAGGACTCGTCAAGGTCCTTGACGAGTGCCGAGCCACAAAGGCAGGGGGGAACCACTCGCTTCTACCTACCTGCCTCTGGCCGGAGCTGAACAAACACAATGGAGGTGTGTGGACCGAAAGGAGGCTGTGAGTGTGCCAGTTCGGAGCCGCTTTGCGACGGCTTTGAACTCCTCTTCTCCCGCATAATTATCCCGAGGTCCTACATACGCATGAACATCTTTGGCTGAAGCAGCCGGGAATATTTCTCATTCCACCATCACCGAATCAACGACGCAACAGCTTTGAACACGGGAACCTTGATCACCTGGATCATCAGTATGTCCAGTCGGTACTGCCTCATCACGGTGAGTGAATGACGCTTGCTACCACGAGCCACGCGAACTCCGTCAGAAATCGAAGTGGTCGCACACTCGGGGGAGCGCATTGTGCAACAATGCACCGCTGACGCATTCGTGCTTTTGATAATGGACATGCTCTATGCCTTTGCCCTGACATCACAGGCTACCTCGCCTACAGAGGACCCCTGTGAGAAGTATGGTCGTGGCGCACGGCTGACGGAAAGTCAACTGCCTTTATCATCGGCAAGGTACACGCTGGTATCGCACTACCTTGTCTCCGAGCGTATGGTCGATGGACACGCGCAGCAAGAAGTTCATCACTTGACTGATGGCGAATCAGTCAAGCAGATGAAAAGAAGGTTAGAACTCTCATCCGTGGTCTCGGGGACTCTGGCGCTGCTCGGCTCCCGTTCGATTGTTGAGGTTCACCCGAACGCGAAGAGCTGGTCGGAGATCTTCGAGCAGACATCGGGCGATCATCAGTCAACCCCTGACGATGAGGATGGTTGTATCACTCCCATCCAGCGGTATCGTCTGAGCTTTACAAGTCTTTGTCCAGGCCCAGCATTCGAAGGCATGATCACCAGATGGACTGCCGCCGAGCGCGCGGCAAAGGAAGCGCCAGCTGCAAAGCACTCCTCCCTCTGGATAGTGGAAGACAACGGGTATATTCGCGATGACAACACGGAGAAACTGTCTGTCCCGCTTCAGACGAAGTATGAGTGGCGGCGGGCAACGTGGCAACAGTTGGACAGCTTGCGCTGCGTGGGAGTCGCGCGAGGGTGTCATCACGGGTGACCAGTAGATTACTGTACGCGTACAAGAAATGTCTGTACGAATTACTTGATGAAGAACCCGGATATACTGTAGTTCATCGACCGCCGCCGAATCCAGACCCCGGACATACAGTACCGTGGATGTGCCCGATTTGAGTCTCAGCGCCTGCAGTTACCCAGCGGAGTCGGAGTGTACAAGTACACCAAACGGATCATTTGCTCTAGGACAAAGGTGGTGTGGTGGTTCATTGTCGGCTCCAGAAATGACTGGCCTTGCAAAGGAGCACTGATGCGTTGGCAAGTTGGGATGGGCGGATCGGCGCTAGATGAGTGCACATCAAGTTCCGGTACTGTACCAACCTACTTGTACTTGTGTATATGTACTTGCACAAAACGCGCTGTATCACCTGCTTGCAGAATGTCCACTCGTCACGTCCTCATCACTGTGAGTACAAGTGCTACGAGTAACATTTTACACAAGATACAGTATTCTGGCGCTCACTTATCGATTTGCTACGACGGAAACATGCGCATGCAGATTCATCTAAAGACACTTGACCGTCACAATTGATTCATAGACAGATAGTGGATCTGTGGGAGCTCGCACGGTCACGCTGACAGTATGTACAGGCTTCCTCGCAATTTCAGGAGGAGTCCGCCCAACATGGTGCAGGTGCAATGCTCAAAGCCTTTCAGCGGCTGTCGTCTGGCGTGAAATACACCCTGGTATCCTATTACCTCGTGTCTGAAACGACTTTTGACGATGACCAATCAGAGCAGACCGTCTCTCATCTTGGCAACAGCAGACGATTGCAGCGGACGCGCTGGATGTTGGAGCAAAGTTCGCCATCTCTCTTAGCAGACTCAGCGGCCTCCGCGATCCCGGGCTCCTGGCCAGTTGATCTTTCGCTGAGTAATGTTCACCCAAACGCAGATAGCTGGGCACAGATCTTCGAACAGACGTCCTGCGATCATTGGCCTTCCACTTGGAATGAAAGGGGTGTGCCATTACAGCGAAACCGCCTGTCATTCGGAAATCCATCACAGAATTTCGCAGGCATACCTGTCGTAACCAGGAAACAAGCTGCCGACACCGCGTCCGAGAAGTCTGCCGACAGCGACTACACTTCCTTGACCTTGATTGAGCACGGCCACATATTGCGCAAGGGGGGAGAGGACCCGTCCCGACCGCTTGTGTCTAGGTACGATTGGCAGACGGCTACAAGCCAGGACCTCGAGCGCCTGGAAAACCTCTGGAAAACGCGTGACAAGGGTCACGCTATCAGGCCAGTAAACCGGAAAGCATCACCCGCACCTCCCCCGCCGGCTGGACAACCCGCGTGAGCCTCCCCGCCTGACAACGACGGCCCTGAGACTGTGAACAGGACAAGCCTTCAGTTTTTACACCCATTTGCACCCATTCTTACATCACGTTCTGTACAGATGCACCTCCTCGTCCCATGCACAGCTGCCCAGTAGTCCCGGATCGAACAACGCCCATCCCAGACCCATCACGAACTCGGAATGATCCGTGTGGACCATCGTTGCAGCCGGTCTCGTCCGGTTCCATACTCTGCACGTCATGTCGTAGCCTGATGAAGCGAGGATGTCGCGGTGATGTGGGGACCATCTGATATGTCAGCTCTTGTCTCGATATACATGTGTCTGGAGCAAACCCATTCCACGCAGGTAGCGGATCGGGTCCAGACTTGGGATCGACGAGCCGATGCGTCAAACTTACTGGACCTTCCTCACCGCCATGGTGTGGCCCCTGAAGTCGGTGTCGCACACCGCCGTGCCCGCTCGCATATCCCATATTCTCAACCCGTTGTCTTTACTCGCCGTTGCAATAGTGCTGATATCGTACTTGTTCCAGTCGCAGCAGAGCACCTCGGTAGGGCTAGCCTGGGCGCGGCGACGTCAGCGGGCCAATCCTAGTCTTGTGACAAGGGACGCTCAACACATTCACGCATTGACATCGTGCAGCACGCGGTATGCCACATCGACTCACTCTGAAGCCTTGGATGGGTTTGGAGGGATCGCCCGTCCGCAAGTCGTATATCTTCAGAAACCCTTCGGCGCCACATGTAGCCAGCATGGAAGGGGTATGTGGAGACCATGAAGCGCCGTACATCTGCCCTTCACCTGCGGGGATGGTGACGAGCGAGGTCTGTCGAGCAGTCGTCCACTGCGCAACAAACACACTTGTCAGCGAAAGCCCAAGAGCCACAGGAATGTTCGCCACCAGTCCGGTCCAGAAGTAGCCGGGATCGGATCTTGTTGACAAGCCAGCCACAATGAGGGCGGAGATGTGGGTGACGAAGGCCATGGATGAGGGATACGTGGGAGACAAACAGGATGGTAGGAAGCAGTGCACGCACAATCTTGACGTGCTGGTCCCAGCTCGCCGTGCAGAATGTGTCTTTTTGGAGGTTGTTCCATTCAACCGACATGATCTCGGCGGAGTGTTCGTGCCAGATCTTGACGGGCAGTCGCTGCAGTGTCCGTGGTCAGCTCGAGCGACGACACTCTCTGCTGAAAGGTCGGGAGGGAGGAAGGGGTCTCGTCAGATGTGCAAAAGAGAAGCTCGCCACTCGCCTCGAGGGTGATGTCGAACAGCCGCAGACCGCCATCACCGCACCCAGCTAGCACCTGATTTCTGCGACGCCCTCAGCTGCCGCTCACACCTGTGCGCTGTGCGCTGTCTCGCTACCACCGGACCTACTCGTGCTGCTCGTTCCACGCTACATCGTACACACAGTCTTGAGTGTCAAACCTGCTCGTTGGTCAGCGTGACCCCGTCGGCGCGTCGGGGAACCAACCTCACGCGACCACGATCACGTCTCCGCGCACTCACCACTTGGCCACCCCGAGACCCCCCTCCGACACCTCAAGGATATGTAATCTCCCATTCCCCACAAGCCCGAAATTCGCGCCAGACGCAACGGCGAGACGGTTCTCGAAGAAGGGCGAGAAGGCGAGGGAGTGGTGCGAGAACCGAGGAGTCTTGCAGCGCAATGTGGGCCCGGGAGGCCGGACGTTCATGTTGCGGGTTCTAGGGTGGGTTTGTACGAGCAGAGTCGATACGGGCGGAAGCAGTCGTTATGTGGGTGTCATGCACGATGAATGAGGACCCAGGTCGGGGAGATCAGTTGCGGGATGCATAGAAGATGAGGAGAGCAGGATGTAGAGAGAGATGTGGACATTTTACCTATGCCCCGGTCCGACGTCATTCGATTGCCTTCCACTCGGCGACGCGCCTGGCCTCGTCTGTCGGTCACAAACAAATTCCGACGCCAGCCTCGCTTCCATCCCTATTGTTCTACTTCCATCTCACTCTCTTTCTACCTTTCCACATCCCCATCACAGCACCGCGCAGACCCTTCAGGTCTAGCATCTGGATCATGCCTCCATCACCAGGCCGCATCCATTCTCTGCCCAGTGAGTCTACTCGACCGCTGTCACCGCACCGACCAACGCGCTGTCCAGTTTCAAGTTTGGCGCGTGGCTGACTTCTCGCCCCCTGCAGTCAAGGTCCTGTACTCGCTCGACAACTCGTCGCAGTCGTACCTCACAACACTCAATGATCGGCACGACGTTTACGTCCACCCCGCGACGCCGCTTTCCGGCGAGGAGAGCTCGGGGTGCTTGGTAGTTGCTACTTGAAGGGTGTTGCGTGGGGCGTGTGCTTTGCGAGGTACGTGCGGGAGGCGTTGGCATTGGCGTGACGGACGGCGTTTCCAAAACATTCAAATCATCGCAAAGCGTTTACGAGCGTCCGCGGGTGGTTGTGACCCGTAACTCTCACTGACGTCGTGCAGTCCCGAATGCGTCCCAAACGTCTCCACGCACGACTTCTCAGTCTACAACCTCGACCCCTTGCAGCGACCTCGCGCCCAACGACCCTTCCCGACCACGTCCGCGAGCACGTCCCCTTCCTCCGACCCATCCTCATCATCCACTTGGACGGGCAAGGGGTTTCTCTCCTGGGCATTACACGAGCCCGACCAGGGCAAGACCCTCGTCCGGGGCCGACTGGTGAGGGAATACGAGTTCGCCTCGTCTGCGTGGAACGGATCAGGAGGGCTCGAGGGGCTCGTGGCTGCCGCTCAGCTTGGGCGGGATGGTACTTCTACACGCGAGGATGCGGATGGGAAAGGGTGGGGGCTGGAAGTGGTCATGAGTCTCAAGTTGGTGATGAGCGATGGGAGGGAGGTGGCGCAGGGAAGAAAGGAGTTTGAGGAGATGGTGGCACGAGGACCGGGGCAGGAGACTATTGCTGCTGCAATGGGTTCCAGCCAGCTAGGGAATGGCGCAATCGCTGGTCCTTCGACGGTACGACCACCTGTCAGATCCACTCAGCAGGTCCAGGTACCACCGCGGATAGATCTCCCGCAAGCGAGCTATCAACTGCCGAAGCCGCAGCTGAACCTCAACCCCAATCCTTACCCCTACGCTCAGCAACAGCCACCCACAGCACCCCTACGCATCCCCCAGCCTCAGCACGCCGCAATGTCTCAACAGACCCAGGTTCTTCAAGCCTCGGTACCACCACGACCATCGTCGACGTCATCTCAACGCTCGCAACCCAGCTCGATGCCTCCATCATCCCTTCCCCTCCCATCAAGCTCGCTTCCTATGATGTCCTCGTCGTCCGCCCAGGGCACTTCACGTCCGTCTTCGGCCGCAGACCAACGGCAATCGTCCCTCCCTCCTCTTTCCTCCGCTACAGGTACAGCAACGCGGACAGCGCCGACACGTCACCTATCCCAACCGCAGTCCCAACCCCAATCTCAAACACAACTCCAGGCACAACAGCAACGACCATCGCAGCAGCAAGCGCGATTACAACCCCCATACCCGCCCGACAATCCTCTGCGCCTCCTCAGCCCGACAGATCCTCTCGCGAAGTCACTCCTCCCCCTGCACCACGCCCCGATTCCCCTCCACCTTCCACGCCTTCTCGTGCCGCTCTCCATGCCCTCCTTCGATCTGACGCCAAGATGTCCCCCGAACTAGCCAAGCAGTTGGTCAACAACCCAGCCCTACTCCGACTCCTCAAATCAGCTCCCTCATCACAGCTCCCACCGTCCTTCCGGCCAGAACAAGCAAGCACCTCCACCTCGTCAGGATCGGGCCAGAATCAAGGTGATGCCAAAGCATCCCCGGCGACTTCGGATTTCGCGACGCCGAACTCGTCGGTCGTGCAAAAGACCGAGACGGGGGGCTGCCATAACTGCGGGACGACGACAAGCGATGTGTGGAGGCACAAGACGATGAAGAATGGGCAGAATATCAAGGTGTGCAACGGTGAGTGTGCGAGACGTTCGCAAATCCGGGATCTTGTTCAAAGGGTAATTACGAGTGTGTTGGCTGATTGTGGGCGTCTCAGAATGCGGCCTCTACTTCAACAAGCACAAGCGCATGCGTCCTGCGGAAGTCTGGAATGCCCAGCCGGAGCGAGCGGACAAGCGGGCCAAGCTCGACGACCCGCCCTCAGGCGTGCGATCTTCACCTCGCCGGCATCGCCCTGCCGACGCGCAAACTCACTCGACTGGCCAGAGTCACAGCCACAACTCTGATCCACAGCCGCACGGCACCGGCAATCCCGACAACGGCAACGGCAACGGTCACGGTCACGGTCAGCCAGCAGGTCATGGATCCGCGTCGAACAATTCTCAAGTCAGCGGGACCACCAACGGATCCCCTCGGAAGAGGAAGGCCAAGGGTCCTCCGCCGCAGCCTTCCCCGCGCCGCGCGACCCGCGCAGCAGTCAAAGAAGCCGTGAACGGTTCGGCAGCCGACGTGAAGCGGGAAGACGCATTTTCGCCTTCGAGCATGTTTCTCACTTCGCCGATCGAACCCATGTCGGACGCGACGCTCACGAGTTTCTCTGTGCTCGGAACGAACGGTGCCAATGACCCAATTGCGGCGTTTGGGACGGGCGGGGAAGGGGCGGTGACGCAACTTGTGAACGGCACGAGTGGGGCAGAGGGTGATGGCGAGGTTGACATCGAAGCGCTTCTTGCCCAGTTTGTCTCGTCGGAGCAAGCTGAGGACGGGGGGTCGGCGATGCAGACTGGGGAGCAGCTCAATCTCGATGCGCTGTTTGCCGGGATGATGGGTGAGGGCGGAGAGATGGGTCAGGACATGTTGGACTTCTTGTCGAGTGCGTGGGATGGCCAGGGTGGGGGTCACGCAGACGGGACGGGGGCGCAGTAGACAGACGGCTCTCAAGACGGGAACTAGTTACGGAGTCGTTGCGCATTGTATCAATATCGCATGATGCATATGTTGGCATGTCTCCCGTACACTCGCAGCCACGCCGGCCGGCCACAAGGTGGGATGGCGATTGTGAACAGAAGCGGAATGTGCCCAACAGAGCGGAAGCGGTGGCGGACACATACGGCTGATACATGCGCCAAAGCCGCCGAACGATCACTCGAAACGCTTGTACGCATGCTTCTCGTACTCCTTGAGCTTGCGTGCCTTGCGCTTGGGTCTGAGCGGAGTCAGCAATCGAGTGGCTTGACACGACGGAGCGAGGAAGCGACTGGCAACGTACAGCTGGGGCACACGGGGCTCGATGAGCGCACGCTTCTGCAAAGCGAGGAAGCGGTCCTTGAAAAGGTTCCCCTCGGGCTGTGTCGGTTGCATCAGCACACCATGATCACGTAGTAGCCGACCGTGACTCCCTCTCGCAACCCACCTTGACCTGCCTGAGTGACTCTGCGAGATCCTCTCCGAGCTGAACCGCCACGTCGGCTTTCTTGACTCGATGTTTCCCGACCTTCTCTCCTCCTTCCAGACCCATCCTCTCCTTCTCCCTCTTCGCGAGCCTACGGGCACGTTCCGCCTCGGCCGCCTCCTTCGAGCGCTGCTCCGCGAGCTTCTTGAGGCCCGAAACACCGCCAATGGACTTGTGGAGCTTCTTCTCCCTCGCTGCGATCTTCTCCAGACGGGCAAGCTCCTTCTTCCGAGCAGCCTTGTTTCGCTGTGCTTGGGTCTTGCGCTTCGTAGTCTTCTTCACTGCCGCCTCCGTCTCTTCCTCCTCGTCCTCCTCTTGGTCCTCTTCAACGTCTCCAGGACCGACGGTCATCCCCGGCGCGTATTCCCCTGCCGAGGCGTTCTTCCTGGCCTTGACCACCTCGCCGAGAATTGCCGCTCGCATCTCCTCCCTCGCTTCTCCAGCGAGCTTGCCCAGTTCCTGCTCCACCGCCTTCTCCAGCAATTTCTCATGCGCCTCTTGACTGGGGTTATAAGACGTCCCTGCGCCTGGCACCTCGGCCACTAATCCCTCTTCCACCTGCGCACGACGAATCTCCCTCTGGTGCTGCAACGTGATAGGCGCTTTCGGTTCGATTTTCCGCATCGCCTCCTCGCCGAACCCGCCCACAGGACCCTCCACAGCCTCAGCTGCAGGGGTGCCCCACGCATCACGCAACACGCGCGAAGCGGCAGCAACAACAGATATGTCCGCGGATCCAAGCCCAGCTCCGTCAGAGCCTATCACGGTCTTGCGCGCGATCCGGCGCAGGCGGGCCTTCTCGTGTGGAGAGAGCTTGATCTTGTGCGAAGACGAGGCGGGGGAGGATGAGCTTACACGCGAGGTAAGGGAAGGGACCGCGGAGCGCTCGGATAGGACGGCGAGGGATCGGAGGGGTTTGTGTGCTCGGCGCATCCTCTGGGCGACTATGCGAGGCAGCATCAGCACGAGTCGTAGAAGGGGGAAGGTGATGGTGGGCGAGATACGCGTCCGACACACCTTCCACATCACCGACCACATCGATCGTGAAGAGTTCGCCATCCTTCTTGTCCGTCAACCTCCCGCTGTAGATGAATCAGCACGATCCCCATGATCCCTATCTTTTCTCTTTTCTTTGTCCTTTCTCCACCCGCTCAGAGGTCCAGAGCCCGCCAGAGCCAGAACCAGAGCCAAAGCCAGAGCCCACGCCAGAACGGTCCACTCACCCAGTCACCCTCTCCTCCTCTCTGGCTTGCTCCAGCGCCACCTCCTCCGCGGTGATATCAATGTTCTTCCTCCACGCCTTCTTGCCGCGCCGGGAGGACTGGCCGAGCTGAGCCGGGGCGCCGATGTTGATTTCCTTCGCAGATGTCACGCGGGAGGGGAGCGACCCGGATAGGTCCTTGGATTTCCCCTTGCCTTTGGTAGGTTGGGTGGGACGCTCGTATGGCTTCGACGAGCCCGATGAGGCGGGTTTGGAGGGACCTGCGCGGGCCATGACGGGGGAGATTACTGGGTGGGATCGCAAGTCAACCAAGAACGAGATGTAGAGGGAATCGACAGAGCTGGACGACCGACTGGTTCAGAGTTGTGAACTTTTGCCAGGCACGCGAGGTTCTCTCTGACGTGGATTTATATCCTCCTCATCGTCGGCTCTCCGAAATGTCTACGATCCCTCTACTACTTCTTTACACTTTCCTAAACGTCCAGAGCACACGCTCAACACCTCTTCACCGCCGTCCTAAGTTCCTCGTGATGAGCCTCCTCCCCCGTCCATCCGCCGCCCGGGCAGCAGCAGCAGCAGCAGCCGCGGCGACCGCTCCCTCTTCCTCCCGAGGCTTCGCGACCTCCAGCCTTCTCCTCGCAGCGGCCAAGGGCAAAGCTCGTGAGTGCATGCTCGCCTGCCTCTGCTCGATCCTACGCTGTGCTGCGTTTCGCAGAGTTGCAATTCTCCGATCTGATGCCGCTATTAACACCCCGTCGTAGCCAAGGCGCCGGCCAAGAAGAAGGCGAGCAGTTTTGCCAAGAAGCCCCCGGCCGCAAAGTCGGGTAGCGGAGGCAGGGTGAGTTGTCGTCGTCGTTGCGAGGCTTCTTCGGCACTTCTGTAGTCAGAGCTGTATCGTTGGAAGATGGGCTGATGATATACAGGCCAGCGACATCACTCTGCGCTATGTCGAGGCTCGCCCACCACCAGACCTAGGCGACTTTGTCCGCTTCCACCCGGTGTGTGATCAGTTCGCTCGTATTTCACGTGACGCAGCAGCTGTGCTGTGTTACATCGTAGACTCTAGCTGACACGCCCAGGAATCCCTCATCCCCTCGAACATCGGCCGACCCTCTACGTTCCCCCGCCAGACGATCGAGCAGCTCCGGACATTCGGTCTCCCCCGGAAACTGTCCAAGGACCTGGATTCGCCGGGCGGACCCACCAGCGTGGTCCGGCAATGTACCCTCGATATGGCGCAGAGGCTGGACGGTATCAAGAGCGGCAAGAAGGCGGCGAAATGGGTGCTTGGTGCGTCTCAGCTGGCCTCCACCCCTTTGAGCGCCGCCGCTGAGAGACTGGCGGTGCGAAGGGGATTTGAATAGCTGCTGACGTTTTGATTCAGCCGGCGAGAAGGGGAGCGGCAGATCAACGCTTCTTCTCCAGACTGCCTCGTATGCGCTCGAGTCGGGCTGGATCGTGCTCTACGTGCCGCACGGTGAGTCACGCCGGCACTTCACCTCCACTCCAGCCTCCCGACTCCAGCCGTGATCCACCGCTACTCCCTCATTCCACAGCCCCATCCCCTGCCAGTGACACGTAAGAAGCGGCTCACACCTCGTCCCTACGTAGCCTCGGAATGGATCAACTCGTCCTCACCGTACCGCTACTCCCCCAGCACCTCCACATTCCACCAGCCCGCCCTCGCCTCCAAGCTCCTCGGCCAGCTCCTCTCCGTCAATGCCAATGCCCTGTCCTCGGTCACCCTCCCCAAGAGCGTTCAGCTCGAGGACGGGAGGGAGGTATCCCAGGGAACGAACCTCGCCGAGGTCGCAAAGATGGGACGGAACGAGGACGTCGCGGTGGGTGTGCTGGACGCTGTGATTGGCGCGTTGGCGCAGCAGAGCGAGTGAGTGACACGAGCCGAGTCGCCGCTTTCCGGTCCAATATCCTTCCGACTGCATCCGATTGCGTGAGCCGGATGAACAAGACGTCCATCCAACATGATTGGATTCATCATTGTTCATACGAGGAGGAGTCGAGGAAACATTCGCTGACGCTGCAGACACCCACTTCTCGTCGCTATCGACGAGGCGCAGACGCTCTTCTCCCGCTCGGCCTACCGCACGCCAGACAACGAGCCAGTCGAGTCGTACCACCTCAGCACGCCGCTGCTGTTCCTCGACCTGATCGCGGGGCGGAAACCCTTCGTGAGTGCGATTCCGGGTTCCAGTGGCGACTTCACCTCTCCGCTCTTCCTCGCTCGGACTCATGCGTCCTCGCGGCTCCACCTCCGCAGGCCGTCCGTCCGTTGCGCTTTCGCCTGTCCTCTCGGCATGTCGATCTGCCTCACTCCGTCCTTCTCATCCCGGCGTCACAATATGCTTCTGCCTCGACCGAACCCCCCTGTCACGACGCGACCGTCCACCTCGATCGTCGATCGTACTAACGCCTACCACCCGTAGACCTCCGGCGCCATCCTCACCTCCCTATCCAACTCTGTCCCTTCCTACCCATTCACCCCGACCCTCTCCTCGGCCCTCTCCCTCCCGACCACCGAGCCCCTCACGCCCTACACCCCTCTCGAGGGGGTGCATCACGCCCACGCGTCGTTGCTCGAGAAGATCGACGTGGACGGATTAAGTACGGCGGAAGCGAAAGGCCTGTTTGAGCTTGCAGCGAGGAAGGGATGGTCTAGAGCTACCGGTGAGTCGACCCGTTTGCTCTTCTTTCTTCGGTCTGAACTCTTTCGTCCCTCGTTCTTTCATGACCCCGCCGTTGGGCGGTTGCTACCCCGTCAGATGGAGCGAGTCCGAGGCCAGGGGACGCGCTGACGCGTGTTTGCATCGTAGGCGACGAGGGGTTCATTGCCAGTCTGATCGCAGCCGGTGGGAACACTGGCGAGTTTGCAAGAGGTCTGAGTAGGACGCTCGTCGCGGCTCCGGCGGAGTTGTAGAAGGCGCCACGACCAGTACACAGCATGTATCTGATCTCCTTTTGAACCACGAACCATGGGATCGTCTGTTCCGCGCCATGGCTCTCACAGAATTCGTCTCTCCGTCTCTCTGTGTGGACTTGGCTCGAGAACTGCGCGGCAGGGGTCAAGATAAGCTGAGAAGGCAGCGACTCGCGCTCCGATTCCGGCAGCAACTCAGTGTTCCTCAGGTCTGACCAAGTCCCTCGACTCCGGGTCACACCGAGTCCGGAGGAACCCCTGATGCGCCGCGCCGCACCGCTCCGTCTGGCATAAATTCATTTCCACATTCTTGTAAGAAGACGAGTACGAAAGAAAGATGGATCCGGAACCGAACCCGCTGTGTCTGCGTCTGTGTCGCCTTTGCCCGTCGTCGCTTGCGCCGCTGTGACCGCTTAGAAGCACTTGCGGTGGACGATGGAGGGGCCCTGAAGAAAAAAGCGCAAGTCAGCACGACGGGGCTCAAGCTGGGCAGCTCGGAGCTGTCCGGATGGAACGCGCGGTACTCACAGACTCGTCGTACTCGGACTTGGCGATCCACATCTGCTGGAAGGTGGAGAGCGAGGCGAGAATGGAACCACCGATCCAGACCGAGTACTCTGGGGTGGGGTCAGTGACCAGCATGGAACATACAAAGTGCCATCCATCATTCCACTCACTCCTCTCCGGGGGAGCGACAATCTTGACCTTCATGGACGACGGGGCGAGGGCGGTGATCTCCTTCTGCATACGGTCGGCTGCACCATTGTCAGCGCTACTCGCTACTCGTGACGTCGCGCCATTGCACGCCCGTACTCACCAATACCGTTGTACATGGTGGTACCACCAGAGAGGACGATGTTGCCGTAGAGGTCCTTTCGGATGTCGAGGTCACACTTCATGATCGAGTTGTAGGTGGTCTCGTGGATACCGGCCGACTCGAGACCGAGGAACGAGGGCTGGAAGAGGGCCTCGGGGCATCGGAAACGCTCGTTGCCAATGGTGATGACCTGACCGTCGGGGAGCTCGTAGCTCTTCTCGAGCTGCGACGACTGGGCGGCGGTCTGGAGCTCCTGCTCAAAGTCGAGGGCGACGTAGCAGAGCTTCTCCTTGATGTCACGGACGATTTCGCGCTCGGCCGTGGTGGTGAAGGGGTAACCGCGCTCCATGAGGATCTTGATCAGGTAGTCGGTCAAGTCACGGCCGGCAAGATCGAGACGGAGGATGGCGTGGGGCAGGGAGAAACCCTCGTAGATCGGGACAGTGTGGGTAACACCGTCACCAGAGTCGAGGACGATACCGGTGGTTCGGCCCGAGGCGTACAGCGAGAGGACGGCCTGGATCGAAACGTAGAAGGCCGGGGCGTTGAACGTCTCGAACATGATCTGGGTCATCTTCTCACGGTTCTGCTTTGGGTTGAGGGGAGCCTCGGTAAGCAGGACGGGGTGCTCCTCGGGCGCGACACGGAGCTCGTTGTAGAAGGTGTGGTGCCAGATCTTCTCCATGTCGTCCCAGTTGGTCACGATACCGTGCTCGATCGGGTACTTGAGCGTGAGGATACCACGCTTCGACTGGGCCTCGTCGCTGCGACCGTGAGCACAGGACAAAGAGGACCCTCTCGAGCCAACTTTGCAGCTTGAGATTCCTTCGTCGCACTCACCCGACGTAAGAGTCCTTCTGGCCCATGCCGACCATCACACCCTGGTGACGGGGACGACCGACGATGGAGCTGGAGCAGTCAGCGAGCGGTCCAGTCCAGGGAGCTGGAGCAGCTGCACGTAGGACACCGCGCCGACTCACGGGAAGACAGCACGGGGAGCGTCGTCACCGGCGAAACCGGCCTTGCACATACCCGAACCATTGTCGATAACCTGGGGCGTCGGCGTCAGCGGGTTTCTCGTGGAGTATCGCTGGTCCCAAGATGCCTGGCGGACGCCAGGATCCTGGGAGCACGAGAATAACTCACGAGGGCGGCGACTACGAAAGACCAAGAGCGAATGTCAGCAGATGTCCTACCGGTCTCCAGGCTCCACTAGCGCACCTTCGTCTTCCCTATCAGGGATGTCAGCGCCTTATCTACACACCACGCGGTCACGGCGGTTGACTCACATTTTGATTTATTCAAGACTACGATGTGGGAGAACCAGTATCAGTGTGCGTTCCAGCTGTCCGGGAGAGATGCAGTGGCAAGAGTGAGTGGGATGGGATGGACGAGCGAGGGATGCAGAAGGGGACCGAGCGGTGGAGGGAAGCCTTCTCTGCCTTTCGGAGTGGAGTGGACGGTCAGGACACCACCAGCCGCGCGAACCAG
Organism: Saitozyma podzolica; assembly: GCA_003942215.1. Taxonomy (NCBI): domain Eukaryota; kingdom Fungi; phylum Basidiomycota; class Tremellomycetes; order Tremellales; family Trimorphomycetaceae; genus Saitozyma; species Saitozyma podzolica. The sequence continues at coordinate 255,018 of RSCD01000022.1, read as the reverse complement.
CTTGGCAGACTGCGCAGGCAGACCAGCTGATCACGATAGACGGTGGATGCGGTGTGCAAGGGTGGTGGCGGTGCTATCGACTGCGCAGGATGTAACGCTGGGGACTGAAGCACCGCCTGGATGCAGCTCGCCCGGCACCCGGCGCCATCGGCGTTGTTGGAACGGCGCGGGAGATGGAGGCAGCATCGCATCCATCCGACCCAAGCGTGCTGGGGGACGTGGAGTCTGAGAAGGGATGAAGGGCAGTGTGGGAGTGGACGACAGACTCTATACGGAGCTGTGGTCGTGCGAGGGATGGGGAGGTGGGATGGATGGGCGGGGGAGGGGGCGGTGCGCCATGTGCTCGCTCTCCGTCTGGCGTCGGGATGCGGGGTGGAAGCAGGAAGAGTAAGGAGTCACTCACAGGGTGGTAGAAGGGTCTGGTGACGACGAGGTGGATGGTATGAGCGCAAAGAGGGATAAGAGATGTGTAGAAGGGAGATGGAATGTAAGATGGATAGAGGGGGCTGAGGTGGGACGGAGAGAGGGGGAGGGGGCACAGGGGGGTGTGCGTGGCCCGGGGGGAGGGAGTGGGCGGCGGTGGAATGACGCGCGGGCCTAGGAGGAGGAGTGTGGCGCAGGGCTGGTATCGCCGAGTCGGAGTTTTGATTTGTGGCACTCATCCCGGAATGACGCCGCGGTTGCGCGTCGCTGCCCTGGTCCACCTGGGACGTACATCCACGTCCGTTGCTTCAGTCGCATCTCTCTTGCTGAACCATACAACCCGAGCAGCTCGGCCCTTATTTCCCGAGACATCACTCGCCATGCCGCTCGAGTCGTGTATGCTTGTGTGAGTGGCCCTCTCCATGTCCAGCTCATCCGCGTCACCTCGGCACTGCCCGGCATCACTCGCTTGTTCATGTGCCGCGGTCTACGTCCGCACTCTCATCAATCGGTCTCACTGCTGATCGCCCATTCAGGCTCGACAACTCCGAGTACATGCGGTAAGCCCCTTCTCGCCCCCCCGTTCTCTCGGCGCCTACGATCTGCCACTCCACTCGGAGCCCTGCTGCATCATATGAGAGCTATCTAGCAGCGCTTCAACCTGAGCGTAGCGCGACACACAGCTGACTCTGTAGGAATGGCGACTACACCCCGACCCGGTTCCAGGCCCAGGCCCAGGCCGTCTCCACTGTCTTCACAGCCAAGACGGACTCGAACCCCGAGAGCGCCGTTGGGCTCATGACCATGGCGGGCAAGTCGTGAGTGGGGCGTAAACCGGAATGGGTGGCTTTGGGGCTGACGTCTGCGCTTCCGAAACCGACATATCAACGTTCAACCTACCTATCAACAACGGTTCAACCCTTCCACCACACCATGATGCCCTAATCCCCTTCCTTACCTGTCTTCGCCGCGTTATCGACGCCTCGCCGCACTCGTCGCTTCTTCTCGCTCCTTCTTGCTCCGTTGCGCCTTCTTTGCGCCCCCTTGCTCGCTCCGCTCGCGACGCTGCGCTCCCCAGCCCCTCCCTCCTCGTCACACCCACCAACGACCTCGGCAAGCTCCTCTCCGCCCTCGGCAAATCCGCCATCGGGGGCATCTCCGACTTCTCCACCTCCCTCTCCATAGCCCAGCTCGCCCTGAAACACCGCGAGAACAAGAACCAGCGCCAGCGCATCGTCGCGTTTGTCGGGTCGCCAATCGAGGACACGCAGGACAGTCTGGTCAAGCTGGGGAAGAAGCTCCGGAAGAACAACGTGCTCGTGGATATCGTGGTGTTTGGGGACGAGGGGATGGAGAATGAGGGGAAATTGGGGGCGTTGGTGGATGCTGCGGGAGGCGGGGAATCGTGAGTGGTCGGTTGGAACGAATCGATGCCGAATCACACGTCTACTTCCTCGGATTTCCTCGGGTTTCCGGTCTGGACAATGGCTTCACTGCCGTCATCCGCATCAGCGGGAGAGAGCACTTGGAGATCCCACTTGGACTATTTCTGGTGGTACTGTAGCCCCACAGGCGGAAGTTGACAATTCGCTTTACGCCTCGCCCCGCTGACGCCGCAGCCACCTCGTGTCCGTCCCGCCCGGACCGCACCTCTTGTCCGACATCATCCTCACCTCGCCGATCCTGTACGACCCGGAACGGCCGACTGCCGAGGGCGGCGCCGAGGGCATGGAGGATGGGATTGACCCGAATATGGACCCGGAGCTGGCGATGGTGAGTGAGAGATCTCAAGGCATCGACACAGCACCACTGCGTGTTTCCTTGTTTATCACGCACAACACTGCCTGCTTCACTTTTGTCATGCGGATCTCTCCCTGGCATGCCCGTTCGGGCCCACGCGTCCCGACGTACCCGTTCCGGCTCACGCTGACGACCCCACTCCAGGCCATCCGCATGTCGCTGCAAGAAGCCGCCGAGACCGCTGCGCGACAACAACACCCCGTCGGCGAGAGTGTCACCGCGGGCCCCGCCCACCCTATCACCGAGCACGTCTCCTCTGGGAGTGCCGGCGGTGCCGGACTCCCATCATCACTCACCGCTCCACTCGACAACCCATTCATCCCCCACCCCGAGCCTTCTGCTCCAGGCGACTCGGGCGTGCTTCCTCCAGACCACCACCCGTCCATCCCCCACAGTGAGGAGGAGGACGAGGAGGAGATGCTCCGCCGCGCAATGGCACTCAGCAGGGGAGAAGGGGGGGACGACTTCCTCATGGCTGAAGCAGAGGGCGATGATGATGAGGAGGATGAGGAGGCGGCGATCGCGAGGGCTATCGCGATGAGTTTGGAAGAGGCGAAACATGAGGATAACAAGGAGGAGAAGGAGCCGAGGACAGAGCCGTGATTCGTGGGGAGAATCACGAGGCGGTTGTGTATGCATTGCATTGTATTTGAACATTATGACAACACCGAGGTGGCGAATAGCGTGTCGATCCATTCGCCACGACACGGAGTGGATTCGGGTGGGTGCCCGCTGCTCGCTCGTTTCTGACACGAGATCAAATCAGAGTCATCGACTAGTGTCATCGGTCTGGCCGGGTTACATTCACCCAAATGGCTGCTCGTGGCGAGACATGCAGCGAACCGGCTGTGGAAGTCCTATCGGACAGCACTGCCTCAACACACCAGGTCAGATGGACTGTCATGGACATGATGCGAGGTTGAGCTGCACAGTCAATCCGCCACGATGGCTCTCGTTTTCAGACCCCTCCCGAATGCACCACATTCCACGCCACGTCATCGCGAGACAGATACATCGCGGGCTCTAAGCCAAGGTAACTAGCGAAAAACGAATGGCTCCCCCACCTCACTCTCGACTACAAATCGACCACACAAATGAAATCGCCAGCGCCCTGCACCCTATTCCGAAGAATCGTGGCGATGCAGTGATGGCACGGCGGGGTTGGTCCGCGCTTAGGCGCCGAAACCGTAGAGGGTGCGGCCCTGGCGCTTGAGGGCGTAGACGACGTCGAGCGAGGTGACGGTCTTGCGCTTGGCGTGCTCGGTGTAGGTGACCGAGTCGCGGATGACGTTCTCGAGCTGGTCCGAGCGTCAGCGAGGGATTGACTCGAGGGAGTGGGTCGCTTGACTCACGAAGATCTTGAGAACACCACGGGTCTCCTCGTAGATGAGACCGGAGATACGCTTGACACCACCACGACGCGCGAGACGGCGGATGGCGGGCTTGGTGATACCCCTGAAGCGAGATCAGCAGTTGCTCAAAGCCAGAATAGGCCGCGCGGTGATGTCGCAGTGTCGGAGTGTCGGGGAGATCGTGCACAATGGATGAACAAGGGACCCCCACTTACTGGATGTTGTCACGCAAGACCTTCCTGTGACGCTTGGCACCGCCCTTGCCGAGACCCTTGCCACCTGGACGCGTCAGCGGCACGTCATGACACACCCGGTGAACCCGGTGAATCCATAACAGTCGAAATGGTGACGGTGAAAGGAAACGTTCGCTCACCTTTGCCGCGACCAGACATTGTGAATTGATAAGTGTGGGGTGTTGGTTAAACCGCTACAATCGAGTCAGCCGGGTGTGGGTGGTATACACAAGCGGCGCCGACGCGTATGCACGAGACGGAACAATAGGGGATAGAGGAGTGTGGGATGTACCGCGTCGAGACGATGTCCGGGTGGATGGATGGATGGAAAGGACGGATGGGACTTACGAGGTGAGAAGGGAGTGGTGAGAAGATGAGGTGAGGAAGAGTTGTTGGCGAAGACCAAGGAACCCAGGCTTTAAGTCGCCGAATACCCCACAGCGTCGAGTGGAGGCACAAACAGCGGCGGCGATACGGCGATACTGGGAAATCGCAACGGCAGGTATCCAGTGTGGCGGCGTTTTCACGTGACCGAGTGAAAGGGTGTGGGCAGTACTTTCCCACGGTGTAAACCCCGCCTCGTTTAGCAATGTCCCTTTCGACCGTCTCAAGAGAAGTTGAAGTGAAGAGCCGTCTCCTCCTTCCCCTCCATCCAAGGCCGACGTCTTCCGCCGCAATGTCCCTCCTACGCTCTCTCGGGCCACTCGCCGGTCCCTCTCGTCCAACACATGCCCTCCTCTCGTTCACGACCATGCCCAACGCCCTCGCCGGACCTTCCCGAGTGACCCGGCTCCCCGCCGCTTCCCCTTTCTCTTCCTCTGCTCCTGTGGAGAAGCTCAAATCGCATAGTGGCACCAAGAAGCGGTTCTCCCCCACCGCATCGGGACTGGTGAGTGCGGGAGTAGCGGCTGCAGTAGTTCCTCTCCACTATGTGGGATCGTCGATCTCCTCACACGCAACCTCAGTTCGACACTTGCCTTGCTTCTCCACGGAGGCTGTGTGTCGAGACCGACCGGATCAGTGCTGACGACCGCAGTGGAAACGAGTGAATAACTCCGTCTTGTCGCCTAGTCGCCGTGGCGGAGACTGAGAGCGCATTGTACTCGTACTGACCCCATCCAGGGCCAAGCGGGCAAACAACATCTGAACACTGGGTTCTCAGCATCGCGGATAAATCGCCTGGGCAAGATCGCATATGCGACGAAGACTCAGGTGAGCGAGGTGGGATAGCGAACGGGGAACAGGTGCAGAAGCCTGTCCCCTGCGCCTCTCCCTCTCCGCGCCGAGGTCATTTGGACACAGCTGACGTTTGGTGACCCCCCTGTGCCGCCTCCCCTGACTGCTATACGCACACTTCCCTCTCATCCTCTCATACCCGACTTTCGACCTTCGCGGTGACAGAGCGTAATGCTGCGGAAACTATTGCCGTACGCATAGTGCGTCGGGCGGAGACAGTCGCAGTGGATTGGAGCGGCTAGACAGTACAGATGGGAAGAGGATTCACAACTGACATATGACATATGGATGGCATTGTATGCCGGGATCTGCTGAGCTGCGTCTACCGAACGATGCGAAATCGGTGCGACGCGCCGCATGAGAGGATACCGCGTCGTGTCCTACGACCGGGCAACATGCTTTTCACAAGCTACGCCTTGTCCGCGACAAGCCTGACCGCCTCACCCTCCTCGTACGGGGGAGCACCTCTCCCTCCGCCATGTCATCCCTCACGATACTGTCCTCGCACTCGAGTCTGACGCGACCCTCGCGGGCCGCGCGCCGCTCCTCCTTTCGCAGCCTCCTCTCCTCGCGTCGGGCGTGTCGGCGCGCACGTCGCTCCTCGCGGGTCATCCCGCGGCACTGGAAGCGTCGGACAGTGAGAAGGAGGACCATGAAGCAGAAGTGGATGATGGAGCCGAGACCCGCGCCGAGGACGAACGCGAGAGCGAGCGCCTCGGTGGGGCGGAGGTTGCGCATAGCGCGGTGGAGTCTAGGTTGCGTCAGCGGAGACTCAAAGGGGTTTTGGATGTCTTTTCCGGTTTGACCCACCTTCCGCTAAAGGAGTGAGGACGATGGTGGAACCTGTGCATGCCGTGGCTGATGTCGTGGCTGTGGTGGTCCTGCTCGTGGTGGTCGCCTTTGTGTTTCCATCCGTGTGTCTGGCTCTGCACCACGGCACTGTCGTCCTCCTCGAAAGGAAGGATCCGGACCATGCCTCCTTCCAGAACCGGCACCATCTTGCCGCCGCCCACAAACTCCTCCACGCGATGCTTCATCATCTCCGCCACATCCGCCACGACGCGCTGCTTCCGCTCCATCGACTCGCGCACCTGCGAGAGCTCATAGTCGGTCTGGTCGGCATGTGCGTGGTGGTTGTCGTTGGAATGACGACCGAGGCCGAGACGCGAGATGAGCGCGCCGAGAGGTCCAGGGAAGGGAGAACGGTGTTTGCCCCCGCACGGCTTGGGGTTGGCGAGTGCAAGAGCACCATGGTGTGAGACCGAAGCGTCGACAGGGCCTTCAGAGAAGGTGATGATGCGGATGGGAGTAGCAGCGGCCGAGGCAGCTGGACAAGTCAGTCAGCGTCGAACCCAAGGTGAAGATACAAAGACGCGACGCGTGCGGGGTGGGTGGCAAGCCGTACGGTCACTCACCCAGTGCGCCAAGCGCCAGTACCGAAAGCTTCATGGCGAGTCGGTTGGGAAGACGAGAATGAGTGGATGGAGATGGGATGAGCCTCGAGGGATCCTGATATACTGATGCTTGTTGGAAGAAGGTTTGAGATGAGATGAGACAAAGGAGAAAGGAGAGGGAGGGAGGGGGAGTGGTAATGGTTAAAGGCAGTGTGTTGACAGGAAGAGACCGACCAGTGGAGCCTGAGTGAATCGCAAACCAGGGCGGGATGGGGGCGAGTGGCGTCAAAGGGAAACCGGGGGACGCGTAGCTGCCGGCATCAGCGGAACCAAGGAGTAGTTGGCGAATGATGAATTGCCCAGCTTAAGTAATACATCCGCTTAGGTAATGCATCCAACTCAGTTGTTGGCGGATCATTAATAGCCCAGCTTAAGTAATGCATTCTAGGATTTATACGGCCAACATCTTGCCGTACGCGGGAGTAAAGCTGGGTAATTCGTGATTCGCCAACCATTCGCGGGGCTCAACCGGTCCAACTAACACCTCAACACTTTGCTCTTGACACCTGGCACTTGTCATTGATTGCTTCTGCCCTATCCAGGCGCAACTTGGGCGACGTGCCGGCTTCAGTGACAGCCAGGCGAGCCTCCGAGCCTCCGAGCCTCCGAGACCCCCTCCCCGACATGTCCGTCATGCTCGAGACCTCCCTCGGGGAGCTCGTCATCGACCTCGAGGTGGACAAGTGTCCCAAGACGTGCGAGAACTTCCTCAAGCTCTGCAAAGTCAAGTACTATGCCCTCAACGCATTCTTCAACGGTGAGCAGCGCTTCTTCACTGGATTCGAGCCGGCTGAGTAGTAGCTGACCCCGAACCAGTGTCCAAGGACTTTATCGCCCAGACCGGCGACCCAACCGCCTCGGGAACGGGCGGCGAGTCCTTCTCATCCTACCTCCACTCTCTCACCGCTTCGCCACCACCTCCTCCACCGCGATACTTCCCACCCGAGATCCGCAACTCCCTCAAGCACGTCAGCAAGGGGACCGTCTCCATGGCTGTCGCGCCGACCGAGCCGGCGGGGTGCGGGTCACAGTTCTTCATCACCCTCGCGGACAAGATCGAGTATCTCGACGGCAAGCACGCGGTGTTTGGGCATGTGATCGAGGGGCTCGACACGCTCGACAGGATCAACGATGCGTTCTTGGACAAGGAGGGGAGACCGCTCCAGGATATCAGGATACGTCACGTCGAGATTCTAGGTGAGTTCGGCGGCGTAACTTTTAGAGGCGGCTCTAGGTCCTGTCTCCAGGTCTGCTTTGTCTCGGGTCCTTGCGAACAGAGGCGGCGGGGGGACTTCTAGAGGCGACTTCACTTCCCCTTTCCATTTTTGCTTCTTATCTTCTGTTATTGCGAATCGAGACGGCGGCATCTCTCCGGAAGCGTTGCGAGCAGAGGCGAGGCTAGGCGAGGCCAGACGAACCGTGCTGATCGTCTCGCACAGAGGACCCTTTCCCCGATCCTCCCAATATGATCCCCGAGCCTCCCTCTCCCATCCGCCCGCCAGACGCCGCGTCCCGCGACGTTGTCCGCATCTCCGACGAGGAAGACCCCCTGGCCCAGCTCGCAGAGGAGGAAGCCGACGCACTACGACGTCGCACCGCCGCGGCTTCGTCCGCTCTCACACTCGAGATGATCGGTGATATCCCCTTCGCGACGGTCCGTCCGCCCGAGAACATCCTGTTCGTGTGCAAGCTCAACCCCGTGACGGCGGACGAGGATCTGGAGCTCATCTTCTCGCGGTTCGGAAAGATCCTGAGCTGCGAGATTGTGAGGGATAAGAAGTCGGGGGATAGTCTGCAGTATGCGTTCATCGAGTTCGACGAGCGAGAGTCCGCAGAGCAGGTGAGCGGGGCAAGGCGCTGCGTCTTCCACTTGACTTCACTCCGATGTGCATGATGTCCCATGGAGCAATTCTCAGATCCCCCGATTCCTTGCATCCCTTGACGTCTTGACGACCTCATCTCCTGGTCTGCGGGCTGTGCTGATGAGTCAGGCGTACTTCAAGATGCAGAACGTGCTCGTGGACGACCGACGGATATGGGTCGACTTCTCCCAATCCGTAGCCAAGATGAACGGGTCGTTCGTTTCCACCGGTCCTGGGCGGGGGCGGGGTCGGGGGCGAGGAGGAGCGGGAGCGGGAGGGGTCCGGGGAGGGGGTCGAGGCGGGTATGAAGGGCGGGATAATGGGTATGGAGCGAGGGCGGATGGTGGTGGAGCGGGTGGTGGGGCGGGTATGGAGGAAGGGAAGGGCTGGTGGAGAGTAGAGGAGGAGATAGGCGGGGGGAGGGGTATGGCATGGTGTTTGATGAGCCGAGGAAGCGGAGTCGGAGCCCAAGGAGGGACCGGGAGAGGGATGATCGAAGGGATAGGGACAGGGATAGAAGTAGGGAGCGACATCGAGAGAGGGACAGAGACAGGGATAGGGAGAGGGATAGGGACCGGCGTGATCGTGACAGGGAGAGGGAGAGGGATGATCGGAGAGATAGGGATAGGAGGGATGAGAGGGACAGGGACAGGGACAGGGACAGATACCGGGATGATGAGAGAGACAGGAGACGGGATAGGTGAGGGTCGACAACAGGGCAAGGAGGAAGTATGAGCAGCACAAGTATCTTGAAATGCATCGTCTTAGGACGGTATGCTAGAAGAATGTATTCGACGTAGCCCTCTAACGTAGAGATTGAACGGCACGGAGTGAAATAACAGGTCAAGATGCGATGGTCGTGTGCTGCTTTAGAATCTCAGTCTGCTGCTTCACAACTTCACCAACTATCCCTACGCCTTCCCATCTTCCGTACGATACGTACGGACAACCTCACGCGTACCCTCTCGTCCCCTCGCGGTTGTGCGAGGGCTTGCCAGCAGGCGGAGCGGAGTGCGCAGGGACCTCGGAATTGCATCGTCTTTGAATACTACAAATTTGCGCTACAGGCACGAGACATTTGTGGTCATGAGACAGGCGAGGGGGTACAACAAGTCGACTTCACAGCTACAGTGTATTTATTCCACGCGATGTCCCTCACAGCATCTTGTTCTCCCTCGAGTTCTCCCTCGACCAACGCACAGACAACCCTTGATTTCACAGCTTGACCGTGCTCCTCCCGCATGTCGTTTTATCCTCCTCGCGCGGCTCACAAGGTTCACTCTTCCACTCTTCCTTCACCCTGGCCCCCTCCCCCCGGGCGCACAGGCAACCTTGCTCCTCCCGTTTGTTTCTACAGCCTTGCTCCATTCCTCTGACACGTAATCTTTTCCTCCGCGTGCCCCGTACAGGGGAACCCCACCCTTCCACTCTGTCTTCACCTCCGATTCCTCCGCAAGTTCCGCCATTCGCCGCCGGTCCACCGTCATGTTCCCATATCGTCGCCGTCGTCAATAGGGCCTTAGCAGGGACACCAAACGAGAGCGCTTTGCCGCTCGTGCAGTGCCGATGTTCTCAAACTCGTCTCGCCGCGCTCTCCATGCCTCGGCGTGTCCGTTTTCTGGAGGTGGATTCATTTGATAATGGAAGTAAGGCATTCGAGTGCCGATGCTGGGTCGATTGTCGCTCCTTTCGCCCGCGGTGGGAATTTCCGACGAAGTGGATCCCGAATCGCAAAGCTGGTTGATGATCTGCATCCTCCAGTCCTGGTCGCTTTGGTCACGGTGTCGATATGTCCAAGCGGCCAAACCGGGCGAGTCCAGTTCCATACTGAGCCGCCCAATGGCCACTGGACCGGTATCAGCGACCCTCCTGCTCATGAGCTCGAGCTCTTGTCGGGCCGCCATGATCACGCGGATGCGATTGATATCGACGTTCAAAGCTTGGATTTCGCCGTCAGTGAATTCGGTGCGCTTGGAGTACGGACCAAAGAGATCCGTGCGTAGGTTGTAGACGGGCCGAATCTCCGTTACTTGCTCGAAGGGGCGATCACCTGCAGACGGCTTGCCGAAAGGTATCCAAGGCTTGGGGTCGGGAAGTAGCCGAGACTTCGTTGCCGGTCCGAGCTGGCTCCAGTTCCCGGCCGACTCTCGCAGAATCGGCTCTACTCCCTTCTGCAACTCCGGTTCCGTTATGGGGCGGAGGATGATCGCCACAAGGCGATACGGTGAAGCAATCCCCTCGGATCGCGGTGCGAGGGGCGATGATTGAGATTGAGCATCTCCAGCATTGCGAGGAACCACCGCTTCTGGTCTGTGTTGGTGGTCATATCGATTGTCGAGAGCGTTATTTGGGAGGGATCCAAACCGGCGGCAGTGATTTTGCTTATCGTCTCCACCATCTCCGCCGAGGGATGCTCGACAGCTCGGCACTCCTCCATCTGCTCTCGGGCTTCCTCGTTCATCGCGGTGATGGCTTCGAAGAACTTGTTGGGGTCGGTGTCGTACAGCTTCAAAAGCGCCTTCACCGTGATTTGGAACAGCCTCTCTTCCTCCAACTTGTCCATCCCGTTCAGATCCATCCGTTCGCTTCGTTCGTGTTTGGGTACGTTGTCGTAGTGCGACCAGTTGAAGGGAGTTTTCGCAAGCTCGATGTAGCGAGGTGGTGGTTCGGCTTCGCCCGTAGCGTTCCGCTCGGCGATGACCCTCAGGAGGCGCTGGTGCAGCTCCAAGATGAAGTACCGCTGGTCTGCTCGGGAGTATTCGCGGCCATCTCGACGGATGCTCCTGTATGACTTGACCCGGCGGGGGCGGGGGGGAGTGATGCTGTATCTGGGAGGCTCGAAAAGGCCGGGTCGGATGTCGTGTATGATGGAGCGATCCAGATCAGGGGTCGACGAACCGCTGTCGTCCGATGTGGGCATCTCGGGATGGATCCGGAGGGATGGTGGCGAGGAACCGGGAGGATGATAATGAGGGGAAGGGGGCGACGAGTCAGGTGCGGAACAGGACACACTGAAGAGAGACCAGGGATCTGATCAGTATGCGATGCTTCGATCTCAGAAATGTCCTCACCTGAACGACCTCTTGCAACATGCAACATGCAAGGAAATTGACGAGGAGAGCACCGAAGAGGATGTAGCAACAGAGAGAAGTCACTCGCGTCACAGACATATTACGTCAGCGAGGGGGAAGGTGAGAGGTGCCATCCTGTCTTGTCCCAGACTGCCCTGCTCTTTCGTGTCCTCTTATTCTTGTCCCATTCGTCGACTTCTCAGTTCAAAAGACATGGTAGCTGGGTCAGCGACCGTACCTTCCAGCCTGCCGTCATACTCGGTGAGTTTCTGGGAGTTTCCGCGGCGTCTTCCCCATCGAAATACCCTACCTGGTCGGGACCCCTCCCCCTCCTCTCCCCGTCTGCGTGAGGCCATACCAAGCTATGGCCGCATCATCAGCCCAGCAAGCCCTCCACTACGTGCCCAGAGTACCCCTCGAGGCTGACAAGAGTTGTGGCAGGGGATATACGTCGACTAATCGCCACCGAACCGTCCTACCCGACCGAACGGCTCTCTTCCTCCCCTCCTCTCATCCTCCTCGTCGCAAGGCCGTACCGAACCCAAGGCCAGCCCGACAGTCAAACAAGCCCCGCTCTACACGATCAAGGGGCATCGTCGAAGCCGACAGAGCCCTTGGCAGGTCATAGGCCAATGATTTGAGCTCGTTTTGTCGATTGGCCCTCTTCGCTTAGTCGGTTAAAGCGAAGGTCTCATACTACTTATGTTTGAGGGAGAATCCTCCTGGCATCCTTAGCCCCCAGTTCGATTCTGGGAGAGGGCAGCTTTTTGCTGCCCTGCGAGGTCCGCGGACCTCCCGGGCACTCCCCGGGACCGTCGGGAGCGAGACGAGTTCGAGTCGGGCCGAGGGGGGGCGAGGTTTTTGGTCCCGGGTGGAGTTGGCGAGTTTCTCGACGGGACAACGCGTGGCGGGGTGTGTGAGGGTGCGGGGGACGCGTACGGGTGGTTGCGAGGGGGTCCGGGGTCGGGGGAGGCGGCGCGGGCGAAAAGGGGCGGTGAAAACGGCGGGAAGCGGGTTGGGGGAAGGGGTCGAAGGGATGTGGCGATTGGGCGGGAGTTCAGGCCTTGCAGGGGTGTTTGGAGCATGGATTCGGGTTCCCAGGGGTCCGTTACCCTTACGCATAGACTCTGGTGGTGGATCAATATGCATGAACCCGCGGAAGGCAGGTGGAAACGACGATAGTGGCGAATTGTGTAAGAGGAGAGACAACGGCCACAATCACGATTAATAGGTCTAGTCCCGATCGTCCGGCGTTGCACGACCCATCCGAGCGCAGAATCCGTCTCACAGGAGTCCATCACCCCTCTCGGACCACCTAGAGCACACCTCTGCATGCATGGAGCCGCACAATCCGCGCAGAACCAGCCGAATGTCAAGAAGACTTGGCAAATGCCACATTTCACGCGGCAGTCCTTCGAGATTTGGTTCCGTCGGTCCAGCGTCACTATAGATACCTCGATCACGTCAATCCGTGCTGGCGTTTGACCTTGTTGTCGCTTCGCTTCGCTCCGCACCGCTCCTCTCTCGCCGCGATGGACGCCGACCCGTGGGCCGATGCGCCCCCCTCGCCCAGACCGGCCGACCCGGCGTCTCCTGTGTCACCTGCGAAACCCGCTGCCGCCGCGCCGAGCGGCTCTGCGACCTCTCCACTCGCCGAGTCGAGCACGGCGCGACTCGCCGAGCCATCATCACCGTCGCCTCCAGCGGCACCGCCCTTGACCGCGGTAGAATCACCTGGACCATCCGGTCTGGGAGACAGCGCCGAAGCTGACGACGGGTTTGACGAGTTCGACGACTTTGACGAGCCGGCGGCGGGACCGAGCTCAGGTGGGGTTGCCGGGTTCGTCTCGGCGACGGCGGCAGGCGAGGATGATGGGTTCGGCGATTTTGGGGATTTTGAGGAGGGAGACTTCGAGGAGACTCAGGAGGAGCCTCCAGCGGGCGCCATGCTCGGTGGTCAGATTGCGCACGAACCAGAGCTGGTCGAGGAGCGATGGGTGAGTGGGGACGAACGAGGTGGACGCTGTGCCGGCTGACGGCTCTAGCAATCATTACGACTCAGGCCTTTCCCACCTAGGGGGGAGCTCCTGTCCCAGCTGACAGACCTGCTCGCACCGCTACTCGCGTCAAGCAGTGGATCCGGGTCCATGTCGGATGAACCACCTCGGATGGTCGGCGGTCTCCGACAGATCATGGTGGACGAGTCGAGGTGGGTGAAGCTTGGGCCCGGACCCGTGCGACCCGTCGTGCAGCCGCTGAGAGCGTAGTCGAGACGCGTACGTGCAGCTCAACACCCCGCCGATGCTCAAACCGCTGGACTGGACGAGGTCGAGGGTGAGGAGGGAACACCTAATCTCGATGGGCGTGCCGGTCAATCTGGATGAGGTGGGTCGGTTCATCCTCACCTCCCTCGCGTGGCGTGTCTCCCACCACACTCGCGGTCAATGCTGATAGACCAGGTCGATTCGCATCGCCTATCCGCCCTGCCCCCGCTGAGAATCACCACGTCCATGGGCCCCCCTCCCGCTCGTCCCCGACCCGCATCGGCCGACCGCGCCGGTCGCGGCTCGCTCGAGTCCAAGGGCAAAGCCCGAGAGGTGAACAACGGCGCGGCGAGTGTCCCAGCGAGTGCGATACCCAGCACGAATGGCGGGTTGAGCAAGTATGGACTGGGAGAGCGGCCAGTGATGGATCCTACGAGAGCAGAGGACCTGTGCGGGATCGACGAGGGTGAGTCCCGGTCCGCACGACTGATCCGCGGCAACGTGTTGAGACCTCGCAGCCCGCCTCTCGCTCTTGCCGATCGAGTGGCTCAAGGCGATGCAAGCCGACCTCGTGGAGACCTCCGCGCAGGCTTCCGCCCTGCTCGCGTGGTTGTTACAGCTCAAAGACGCACAGACCCAGGACTCGCAGACATAGTGAGTCCACACCTGCCTACTGTCGATTCATCCCGGCTGACGGGTCCAAAGCAACGGGATGATCTCCGAGCTCATTGCCAATGCGGCAAAGGCCAAGTCGGCGCAGCAGACAGGTTCGGGCGGCGTGTTCAGAAGAGCATCGGGGAGACAGAGGCCGCAGAGCACGAGTGGGACGGTTACCCCGAGGATAGGCAGTCCGGCGATGCGGTAGCGGCGCATCATATGGCCACCACACACATGCATGTCATCTGCATTGGACCAGTTCGACGTTGCCCGACATTCCACCTCCAGCTCCGCGTCAGAATAGGTCATCAACACCGTGCGCAACTTGGTAGGACGCCACGTCAGACCACGCTCTGTCGCTGGAAAAGCTCGTAGACTCTCTGGCGTGGTCGCCAAACGGGTCATCAACGCTTGCGGAGTCTTCGACTTCGTCGCCAAAGGAGTTCAAAGCCTCTTCATCCGCGGGCCCCGACAGGGACGTTGCCTCGCCCCTTGGTCGGAATTTGATCTGGCGTGGCAAGATTCGCTGCGGACCCTGCTGAACAACAACCTCGAGGAGTTGCTTGTTGCGCTCGCCGAGACGCTCTCGGCCACTTGCCGGAGCGCCTTGATTCTTTGACCCTTACGTTTCGCGAACTCTTCGTCGACCGTTGCTTTGCACGTCAGATCCTCGGGGTTGCTGACGGTGACCGCATATGCATGCGTCATGTCGCTCCTTGCGTCAATGGTGAGGTGGCTGAAGGGGTTGTACGTCCCGGAGTTCTGAATGAGCTCCTCCCAGTCGACAGTGGCGGCCAAGAGACTCTCGTAAAATTGCCCCTTGTTGTCTCTGCTGTCTGCGAGTAGGAATGTTGTCATTTCAGAGGGGAAACTCTGCTGCACCTTGTCCAGTGCCGGCGAGACGCCATCGTCAATCGCCATAGCCTTGGACAGCTCGTCGAGTGCCACAGCAAACTCCGAGTCGGCACGCGGGGCGCCGGCCAACGTTTCGCCCAGCAAGATCGTCCGCTCCTGCTTCTTCAGGTCGACCTCCAACAATTCCTGCTGGAACACCACAGTGTGGTCGTCCGCCTCTGCCCATTTACGCTTTGAGTGCTCGACAATCTCTGCCTTGTTTGCCTGGATGTCATGCCACCGGGTCGGCGCGTACTCACCAAGCGAGAGCTTTTGAACCTGGGAATTGACTTCTCGCTGGCAAGCGGATTCCCAGTAGGCGTAGCTGGCCGGCGCGCCGGTTCTGCCCGCGACGTTCAATGCTAACTCTCGCTTCATGATCTTCTCCGCAAATGCGCCGACTTCCGACTCGCTCACATTGCGAGCAGAGTTGAGGGTGTAGTTGCTCATGGCGAGGCGAGAAATCTCACGGGGTGAATTGGTGTTGAATGAGTAGTTGAGGAAGGCAGGAGGCAAAAGCGGGCATGATTATCTCACCACGCTCCGCCTCCCGCAGTGTAGCTGAGTGGACGACCGACATGGGGGCCTTCCAAGCGGCAGTAGAATGTGCCTGCAAAGGAATTTCGGACTCGCTGGATTGCAACGCCATTGCTGCGGTTGAGAAAGGAGTTCTACGAAGGCCTTTTCTCAACCACGATGACATCGAGACTTTCATGCAGGAGGTACGAGTACTCGGGGGTCATGTGGAAGGCATGGGGGATGACAGGAGGCAGCCGACAACTGTTATCCTGGTGGATCCATCACTTGAATGATCCGGGAGGATGCGGGTCACGCCCGGTTCCGTGACGCCGGCGAGGTTCAGAGACGACTGGGCGTCAGATGAGTAGCGATCGCCATCAGAGTACACGGAATCCTCATCGCCAATGAGCTCCGCGTCCTCTGACTGCTCCGCTGTGCTGGACTTCGATCGAAAGGTGATGCGCGGATCGCGAAATGGCCTGCTGCAGAACTTGCGAAGAGCGGTCAGGCTCGATGATTTGCTCTCCGTAGTCCAAGCCTCAGCGACACTACGCAGAGTTTTGATCCGCTGCCCGGTCCGCTTAGCGTATTCCGCATCTGTATTCGGCGATGAGATGCACAAGTCGGCGTCATCTTCGCTCACAACGCTCTTGCGGCTTGGGGTCCGAGTGTCCGACCTCGCGTCCAAGGTGAGGTGGCTGAAGGGATTGTACGTCTCTGGGCTGCCAATGAGTTGCAACCAATCGATAGTCATCGCGAGCAGACTCTCGAAGAAACGTCCTTTGTTGACCTTGCTATTCGCTAGGAGCATCGTTGCCAGCTCGTCAGGATGTTTCTCTTGCAGGGACACGGGCGTTGCCGCGGCTTTGGTCTCATCGTCGAGAGCCATCCACTTTGACAGCTCGTCCATGGTTTGCCCAAACTCGGAACTGGAATCCGCGTATGTAGCGAGCTTTTTCCCAAACATTATCACTCGCTCTTGCTTGCCCAGGTCGATCTCCAGCTCCTGCTGCTTTTGCGCCAGGGCACTCGCTTCAAGCTCCGCGTTCGACGCCAGGAAATGTTCAATGATGCCCTTCTTGTTGTCCTGGACATCTTGCCAGCGTTGTGGGCGATAATTCCCGGAAGACACTTTGGATACCATATCATTGGCCGTACTCTGGCACTGACTTCTCCACACGGACTGGTTGTACTCCGAGGAGTTCCCCCCACCCAGCTGCCATTCGGTGAATGTCGCTTTCGTTCACGTTGCGAGCGGAGTTGAGCCTGTTGTGACTCATGGCGAGAACGAGGTTCTTGACAGATTAACAAAGACAGGAGTTTGGATAGGAAACCGGAGGTTCTTCTTATCACTGATACCTGCGGCGGCGTCGGCAATTTGGTATGTACTATACAACTGCATGAGCGGGACTGAGATTCAGAGTCAGAAGGCTTTTTTAGCCTTCTGCAGGAGCGGATTAGAAAGGTTTCATATTCATGCACAGAGCGAACGATTTCAAGAATCCAAAAACAGCAGATTCTCAGGCGACTTCCAGACCGAACCCGAGTTCTCGAGACTCTCAGGCGGTCACACCCATGCCGAGCTTGAGTTCTCGACACTCTCAGACGGACCCATTGGCTGTCGCCTCATTGCTCGTGAGCGCAGGACCGTCGTCTCCAAAGAACAGAACCCTGCGATGTCAGCCTCGAGGTCTACCCATGGATTATAGACAGACGACCACTCACACAGCGGTCATGTCGTCCCGAAACTGCCTTGCCGCCCTGTCGCGCAGACTGAGAGCCATGTGATGGACCGCCGGGTCACCGTGTCCGGGCAGGGAGTTTCGGATTATGTGCGTGGCGGCGTTCTTCTCGTCCGAGAAGACCCATTGGCCAATGTCACGACCCGAAGTGCCCGGCAGAGGCTCGTCCGGCCAAGGTCGCTCGGCGGGCGGGTCAGAGAGAGAGAATCTGCTCGGAAGATCTGTCTTGGTGATCGGAGCGGGGTCCTTGTGCTCGAGGTAGGCGGCCATCAGAAGCGTGGCTTCCTCGGAGGTCACCCTGTCAAACACTATCACAAGCACTCTCAGCGGGCCGTACAAGTTCCGTACTCGATGTCCGATTGAGGTGATGGCACTCACCACCGTCCGACCCCAGGATAAGAAATTTGAGATTCTCGCCCGAGTCACTGCGGAGCTTGCGGTGAGCAACCTCGGGCTCGGTATCCATGTAAGGCGGGCTCGTGTCGCTGCCTGTAATTGTGAAATCACCCAACGGCAATTGGAAGGTTTCACAAATGCTGCGAGCTTCAGTCGTCTAACGCTGATTCAGCTGATTCACAGACCAAGGGACATTCGCACCTTTGCCAGCATTCGGATAGAAATCTGACATTGTAGTTCCCAAAGGCCCTGAGAGTCTGGACTATTCCCAGACCCCGTTTATCGAAACCGTTGTTTATGACCAGCCGATCGGGATCATCATTCGGATGCAAGTCTCGGTAGCTGGTACATGAGTGAATGGCCCTACTCTGGTCCTTGTTGTAGCAGGGTATGCCCTTATCGCACTCACCGCTGCTCTTCGCTGGGATTGTCACCGATGTGGTCGTTGGAGAGCGTATCGCATCGCCACTCATTCGTGGAAGGGTTGAACCACCCTGCGACGCACCGACAGTCACCCGCATTCGCCACGTAGAGGTCATCGTGCTCAGTGTCCAACAACGCAGTCAGTGCCGTGGACCGGGCCTTCATGAACATCGACAGACCGAAGAGCACCGGCGAAGGGTCTGGAAGAAGAGGATTTGAGTCGTATCTGAGCTTCCCACTGGTGAGAAGCTTCGGGGCAGCCTCAAGCTCGGCTTCGAACGCCTGGTAGCTGTTGTGCGACTGAGCGATGCGCTTCGACCATTGTACTGTTTCCAATACTTACGTATCACTTATGAGGGACTTGACCGCTTTGATTCGGGTGGCATCGTCCATGCCGGAGTCCTGATGCTGCCTCTGGATTCCGAGATTTCGTGCCAAAGTGGCGTGGAGCGTCTTGCTGAGCAATTCACTCAGCACATGTGTGTCATTGTGCCCGTCGAAGACACTGGCCATGACGATGTCTTTGCTGCCATTGCCGAGCTCGCTTTGCAACTGGGAACCTTCTCCGCTGATCTTGAGTTTGACGTCACGCCATCTCTCCCAGAATGATTTACCATTGCCAGCTTCCTGCTCTGTCGCCGAGTATGGGAGATCATCAGATGAGAGAATCTCGACAGCATGAGCGTCTTCGGTCCGCTTGTTGCCCGCAATGAAGTTGGTGTCGTAGCGCCGGAGCGGGTTGCCAGGGCGATCAAGAGTGACCGTCTTCTCGCTCGCGCGAAGCATCCCCTCGGTCTCGCTCTGAGGCAGGAGGAGATGCGTGTGCTGACGCTTCCCGAACCCGTAATCCCAGGAGGCGGTGACGACCTCCGCCACCCCAGGGGTGAACTGAGCGGGCCACTCGAGAAATGTGGTCGTCTCGATGGGTTGCGTGTGCTTGTTGCTGGCATCATCCATCTTGATCCTGGTCTTGATCTTGGTGATTGATACTGAAGAAGTAAAAGGTGAGACTTCGAGGAGCAGGAGGGGGGATTGAAGGCACACTTATACACAGCAGCTGTAGACCCCCCCGTCCCTTGTGTTGCACCTCTGGACCTGATTAGTACAAAGGTTGGGCGAAGACTACATCTCCCTCCCTGGCATCGCGTCTTTGGATCTGTCGAGTACAAAGGATGGGCGAAGACTACAACAGGTTTGGCCAACAGCTTGGATGGCAGTTTCTTCCGCGGACAGTCCGCCGATCCACCTGAGCATTGGCCATAGCACTCGCATCGCACACGCGTTGTGCTCGGAGGTCTACATATGTATTGTAATGACCCTTCTCCGACTACAGCTTCACAATTCGTGGCCATGAGCCCTCATGATCGTCGCCAGCTCAGTATCTGCCTCTTCCGGTATCCATCGACGACCGGTTAATGCCTCTGCCATGGTCCATGCTGGTCTTTCCTTGTGGAACGCAGTGCGCAAGGCTTCCAGTTGAGAGGACTCCGTGGGCCGCGAGTACAAAGACACAGCACGGCCGTTCTTGCCTTCCTGCATGCTGAAGGTGATCAGCACCCAAGGGACGGCAGCATTCAACACAGAGCTATGCGCTTTCGTGGTTGTTTCCTCCGCAAAAGCAATGGCCTCGTCGAAGCTGATGTCGGTCTTGCTAGGGCAAGGATCCAAGCCGAGCGTCCTGGCCGCCAACCCGGACCAACCCGCAGCTCCATTGCACACCACTACAGAGACCTTGGTGTCTCTGAGATTTCTGCGAGTCAGGCTAGCGTCAGTAATAGTTGTATGGAAGCAAGGAAACGATAACAGGTCTCTCACGTCTTTGGCCCCAGCTTGAACCCTTCTCGAATAAGGCTCCGCATAGCAGTCTCGGTCAGAGGGGAAGGACGATCCTCAGAGTTGAGGATTGCGAGTGTGTGGTAAGCTTCGCTTGTTTCTTCCGGAATCGCCGCCTTGTGCAGGCTGCACGCTCCGTCGAACGCTTCCAAGTTGTCGAGTCTCAAGACCCCCTCGGGGTTTCCAACCGCCTTGTGAATCATGTAATTGGAGCTATGAGACGAGTCCCATACCTTTGACCTGAGCTCTCCCCACAACACGCACTCGTACTGTATGCACTTGGACAGGAGTAGCTCACTGCGACCAGGAGGGATGGGGTGGATGACTGCTCAGACATGTCGACTTGAAGTTCAGGATGGTTATTTGACGACTTGAGAGAAGAAGTGTTCTCGCAGGGTGCTGTGAGCGCTTTTAAGGCTCTGCAGCACATGATGCGCCTTGATAGGGCGTGAAGGGAAGGGCGGCTTCGGGAGGCTTGCAGAATGACAATGGATAGGTCGCAGGGCCATCGGCGGATCATTTCGGATCTCTTGCTCTTGGCACACGCTGCTACGCCGCCTGTTGAGAAGCCCAGATGAGCAGACCAGTCCAGTGCCGGAGCTCTGATGGGAGCATTCGCCACAATGTCTGTCGCATAACGGAGTGGAGCGAGCGGGCACGCGAAGGGCAGACGGAATGTCTCGTTCGATCGGGGATTTCCCCGCGTGCCATGTCCCAAGCTGGTCCACGCTGATGGATGCGCTACGGAGTCTATCACGATTCGAACGAGACTCAGATGCATGCAGCGGCCAGAAGTTTCCGCAATAACTACACTACCGACTCCGGCACGTAGTGGCTGTCGTTCAGTCAAATGTACTCCCACTTGCCGCCAACCTTCCACGGTTTTCCCTCGGTGAAACGTGAGCGTTGGTCCTTCAAATCAGTCAGGTCTGTGGGCCGGGAGGCAAGAATCACTTGAGAATCAGCGCCCTCTTGATGCATCGTGACGTAGGTAGCCACGAAGGGCCCCCTCTCCGTGAGTACCGACGAGTTCACTGCAGTTGATCTTTCTGCTGCGAATGATGTAGCATCCTCGAAGCTGACACCATCTCGTCGAGGGTAAGCAGGTCTCAACTCCAAGGCGGAGGCTATCGCGGTGCCCATTCCGGATGAGCCATTGGACGCGCATGCGCTGAACTTGCGGCCGGTGAGATCCCTGAGCCCGAGTGAGCTTCCACATACATACAGTCGACGGATTCGAGAACCATGTGCAACCCGCTCGTCCGCCCCAAGGTGAAAGCCAATTCGAAGGAGACTCTCCACCACGGTCGACCTCAGGGGCGAGACGCCATCTTCTGAGTTGAGAAGAGCAAGTGTCTTGTAGGCAGGGTCAGTCTCTTGCACAGATGCCGCTTCTTGCAGAGCGACCGCCTGGTCAAATGCCTCCACGGAATCGAGTTTCAGATATCCGGCGGTCCCGAGATCAGAGTGAGCAATGTAAGACGACTTGTTACCGGCTGTGTCTCGAAGCTGTCACATGAGCCAAGGAATGATTGCAAGAACAACAGAAACTCACCCTGAGTAGTAGAGGTGGGATCGCTGAGTGGTCAGACATCCCGGCGGAAGTATAGAACGGAATGGACTGCGACTTCAGGCATGAGGATGAGAGATGCGGTTTGTTATAGCAGGGTGCTGTGTTTGCTTGTTGAACTTGACCTATCGGGTGCGGAAAAACGTGAAGGGAGCATCGTGAGGCTGGCCCCAAAGGATTGCCGAGTAGGCGGATCATCTCGGATCACGCTGGCATTGGCAACTTGTCGGATGAGGCGGCTTCGAGGCTCTCGACGGCCCAGGTCAACTGAAAGGAAGTGGAGATGGCGTGCACCAGTCTCCGCGGTATTTGTGCGGGAATACGTCTCTATGTTCATCTCGTCGTGTTTCAAGACATGTCGTTATCAATCGTATACTGCTTCGACTTCCTCTTCTCGTGCTGACAGGCTGACTTTTCGGACTCGTCCTGCTCACTCGGCTTTGCCCACTCTTGCAATCTCCCTGGCCCCCTCCTCCCCTCCATTCCAGAATCCTCCAACTGTCTTCTCCTCGCTCTTCGCCGCTACCTTCTTCGCGAGCTCATCGAGCTTCTCGAGCTTCTGCTCCACTCGCTTACTCGAACTCGCCGTCATCCTCTGCACCTCTACCTCTTCTGGACTACCTCGCCACAACGTCCGCTCCGCCACTGCATCGACGATCCAGCGGAGGACGAACCACCCGTGGCTCGCCGCGAGGGCTACGAGACCCAGGGGGATGAGGGTGGGGAGGAGAGCGCGGGTGCTGTGCGTGGAAGAGTAGGCGGAGACGATGGTAGCGAGGTGGGCGGAACCGTGGGATTGGAGGTGTGGCGATGGGTGATCGTGGTCGTGCAGCTCGAAACCGGGTCGGAAGAGGTAGATCAGTGTCGCGTTGGTCACAGCGCCGATCCACGAGATGATGCTCTGCGCGCGGTCAGCAAGGAGTCTGCGGCGAAGAGCCGAGAGGTAGTGGGTACTCACCATGGTGTCCAGCCAGGAACCGATCGTTTCCACGCGATCCCCAATGGGTTGCCTGACATGCTTGCAAATCTTGAGCGCGTCCGAGCGCAGCTCGATGTAGTTGTTGATGAACGCGAATACCGGCGCGATGGGCCAGACAATGCTCCACACAGTGATGTAACCGAACTGCGTGACCATCTCGGCGTAGTCCGCTGCACCGATTAGTGATTGACTACAGCGCTTGGAGCTTCGCGCAGCAAGAACGGGCTGGACCTACTGAAAGTTGAGTAATCCGGGAGACCCAGTTGGTTCTCCACCCTGTCGAGGAAATGCTTCTCCGGATCGGCGTCTGCGGTTGAGCCCTCTGCTTTGTGCCCGTTCTTGGAGAGGTCCTTGAGTGACGCCTTGCCCTGACGCCAATCATTCACGAAACGCAGGATGAACGGTAGTCCCAGCTCGAGGAACGTGTTGACGACCTGGTTCGTGACGGTATCTGGAAGACTATTAGCTCGTGCCGCAAAATCAGACTTCCAGGTTCTGAGCACACGTACAGGCGAAGAGCTGGCTCTTGAGCCTGCCAGATTTGATCTCGTGCTGCTTCTGCACGCTTGTCCGGGGCCCGAGACCCGCTTTCTCGGGTGTATTGGCGAGCTGCACAGCTCCTCCGGAATGCTTGGCCATCGTATCCTGGATGTAACCCATGATGAAGGGGCCGAAGGGGACGTAGATGTAGCTGGGCATCAGCAGGGCGGATGATGTGCGTACTCACGCAGAGAGGAAGAGACCGAGGTAGGCGACGATGCCGTTCATGGCGCTGATGCGGGTCAGCCTCGCCGCGGAAATTGCTTCACCCCACTCACAACGTCTTGGCTGTTAAGCTCTTCTCAGAGCCAACAGGCGTCGGATGGTCCTCCCATTTGACGAGCCATTTGGACAGGGTGTGATACAGCCCGACCAATTGCGGAACAAGCAGCGCGAACAGTGCCGTCGGGACGAGCGGCTACATGTGTGAGATGCGCACACCGTCGAGTCTCGAGCCACTCACCACCACCTCCTTTCCGGCCCCTTGATACACCTGCGCGACAAACGCCTCGAGCAGGAATATTCCCATCAACACGACCCCGAGTCCCACTCCGCAAGCCACAATGACCGGCACCGACAATGCGACTTTGACGTCTCTCTGCAGTTCATGTCCCGCCTGGACAGCATCGACCGCTTCCTCTCCTCCCGGGCCGGTCGCTGCGGCGCGCTTGTCGAGACCGAGGTTGGCGACGTACTCTGGCCGCAGACGGCCGACCGCAACCGACTCGCAGCCCCGAGTTCCCCAGCGCACGGCGAGTTTGCGCTCTCGGATACGCCAATAGGCAACGAAGATGGTAGAGTACAAGCAAAGAACGAGGGCAAAGAGCGGCGGGTACGAGTCGGTTGGGGAAAACAGGTAAAAAGCCGCGGAGATGACGGACAGAGGGAGAAGGGAGCGGGTGTAGGTGGTCAAAAACTCAAAGTAGAGGTGCACCGGCGGGGGTTGCTGCGGGCTCAGCGCGACGTTACGAAAAGGTCAAAGGTACCTACGTGCTCTCCGAGACCGGTGTCGGCACCGTCACTGAGTCCCTTGGTGAGTCCGATCTGCCAGTCTCCGCCGGTCGTCCACTTCTCGACCCAGGCCTTGTCGGCGTCCTCGTCGTGGAGCGCAGCGATGCTCTTGACTCGCTTCCACTTGCCTTCTCCGGGGGTGATGCCCAGCCCGTTTTGAATACCGGGTGCCGTGAGGAGGCTGTAGAGCAGGCGAATACGGGCGGCTCGTGTCGGAGGGCGGCTGTGGGGATGCGGCGGGAGGTTATGAGATTGGTCCAGCAGGCTGCGTTCGGGGTCAGCATGGTTCTTCTCATTTGAAACCGATGCGACGCTTGCTGGACCCACCTTTCCCTCTCTACCAGCTCCCTGATCTTCTCGTCGCTCGCACTGACGAACACCCAGATCTCCTCTTTCCCCTTACCCGCTCTTCCTGGTCTTGTAGCGACCCGAAGACCCTCGCCCTCGAGCGCACGAAGGAGCCCCTCATACCCTTCCCGAATTTCCTCCTGCGCTTTCAAACGGTCCCCTTTCCCAGACGAGATGTCATATGGAATGACCAAGTCCACGTCGAAAGGGTTGCAGGAGTGTGAACCGCCCGACGCCGAGTTGAACATCGCTTGCTTCGAGGTGTCGCGGGCAGGTACGGGCGGACCGGGGGCGGTGGGTGATGCGGGTGGCTGAGAGGACTTTGAGCGGGTGACCCGCTGAGGGGTGTCTAGGCCACCAGCGGACATGCCGCCGACGTTATCGAGTGAGGATGAGACAGCGCACTGATGTGTGGATGAGGGTTGAAATGTGCGGGAGAGGGAGCTGCCGGGTGTGGATGTGGGGTAGTGGCCGATGACGTACAGTTTAGGGGTGATCGGCAGCGCCAGCCGCAGGCGTGGCAGATGGCAGGTGGCAGGTGGGATCAATGGCAGTGGCACCGCCATCAGCCACGCTTCTCGTCTCTGGGTCCCGGCCCCTGCTCTCCTCCGAGAGGATGGAATGGTCCGCAGCAACCGTCCATTCGACATGTATAGGTTGCTCGTGCTGGGCTGTTGATACATGGTCAGCCACCCACTCCCGAACGCCTGGCAACGAGTGGCAGTGATGTGGCCATGGCAGGCGGCACCAGCGGCACCTGTGGCTGTGGCACCCCGCCATCATCCATGCCTCTCACCTCTAATCTCACCCCCGCTCCCCGCTTAGAGGATAGCTATACGCCCCCAGAACCTTCCACCTTGCAGCGGAGACGTCACAGAGCATATCGAACACCCTCAAAGACCGCAGGGGACCATCCTTTCACCTCTCTCCCCCTCGCCCCTCAGCCACCATTACGTTTGAGGAAGAAAGGATGGCGGGGATGATACGGCCCTGGGGTCGGGTCTGTAAGGATTGGCCGGGCACGCGGGTGGAGGAGGAGGTTTGAAAGGCTGGAGATACGTGTCGCAGATGGAGTCTGGACCCATTGGTGAAGAGGTATTTGAGCAACGGAAGAGCGATGGGCGACGGGATGTCCGCTAGGGTCGATCCAATATATCGTTGGAAGAGAGGCCGCTACACAACGCACAACTGCACCACCGCACAACTGTACAATTGCCCCCAGGTACTGCATTCCACGATACAGTATCGCGATGCCCTCCTCCATCACCCACCCCGAGCCAGCGCCGGACAGCGGGTAGGTTCACGACCGTTACGGGGAAGGTCCCAGCGTGACTGACGACCTTCTCAGTATCACGGACGATCACACCCTTGCCAACCCCTGCACCCCTCCTCCATCACTTACCACAGACACCTCCTCCTCCACTTACTACTCCCGTCCCACCCTCCTCTCCCTCGCGCAGAGCCCGCTCTCTCGCCCACCCAACCCCGTGCGGCTCAACTCCTTCTCCGCCATACTCCGTCGCGGAACAGTCGACGACTCCAAGTGGGGTATCGACGAGGAGCATTCCGACATCCTGGACGGGAAACCCATCGCGGCGTGTTTGCCCATCCCCGTCCCCGTCCCCGATCGGAAGACCAATGGAGGGAGCAAGACGTCGACGTCGACATCCTCGCGAGCCTCGTCTGTCGATTCAGTCTCGGGACCTGCCGAGGTCCTCTTCGCTTTCCAATCGATGGAACGTGCGGCCCCGATTCTCATCAATTTCAACCAGCCTGATCCGTTTGGTCAGGCCAAACTCAGACCGGATCTGGGTGATCAGTGTCGCCGTCCGTCCGCGGTGTTCCAAACGTTCCCGAGCTCCATTAGCAGGGACTCGTCCTCCACCTCTCTCGCATCCATGGCCGCCAATTCGATGGGCGACAGGTTCTCCTCTCTCCGCGAAACCAATCTCCGCGGTATCAGGAGCAAGAGTCGTAGTGGTTCAGTCTCTTCTACCGGCTCCGGCTCGTCATTCGGTAACGGCAACGGTCTGAACCCATTCGCCCCGCCCTTCCCTCTCCCGAATACCACTCCAGCTGCGATCACTCCTCCGCGTGAACCTGCGCCATCGCTTCCACTGCCAAAGACCCTTCCTGCGAGCTTGCCGAAGCGGCCAGGCCCGATTGCGCCCGTGTTCGTCAAGCGCGAGTCGGCCACTCTGCCTCAGCCTATGGCGGTCAAAGACGTTGCGCCCCTGGGTTCGGACTGGTCCGGGGAAGCCGCGTTGAGCGGCAACGAGAAGAGGCGGCGTGCCAGCGAGATGGGCTTGGGTGTCGGCGTTGGTGTCGGTGCCGGCTTCGGTGTCGCCATGCAGAGGAGTCTGGGCGTCCCGATCAAGCCCCGCCTGAGCAGCGTGACTGCGGGCTTCACGCACAGTGGCGGACCCCAGTTGCCCGGTGAACACCGCCCAGAGCGTCTGGTCAGGCTCGGGCAGAGTCTTCGGCAAAGCATGGCAGTCAAGGGCGCAGCGATCAAGACGCAGTAAGGGAGGGGCACTCATGTGTCGCGGACAGCGGACAATGACCAGACGAATTCCATGCATATGTAACCGCGACTTGTCTCTGCCGCGAGCTCCGAATTCACACCCCAAGCCTATATCGCGACCGCACTGAATCTTCGCACATCGTGACGCTCCTAGCCGCATTATGACGCTTGGTCTGCCATCTTATGCACATGTCCAAGCTCTGCTCACGGACGACGCTCTCCGCCTCGTCCCGTGGTGAGATGCCCCCCGTGGGGGGATGCCCGGCTCACCCCCCCACGGTGCCTCTTGACTCTTCCCGTCGCTCGCGTGACCCGCTCACTTCTGGGAGAATCGCACCACCATGACGCTGAGGTTATCGGTCGAATAGTTGGTCATGGCGTAATCGAGCAGCTTCTTGCTCGCGTCCTGCGCGTCCGAGAGCCCCCGAATGAGATCAACGGCCTCTTGGTCCTCGCACACGTCCCACAACTGGACACGTCAGCGTGAGTCCGGAACGAGGTACCTGACTTGCTCACCCCATCGCACGCCACGATCAGGAACTCGTCCCCGTCGTCCAACGCGGTCTCGGTGGTGTACGGCGAGCCGACGACAAACTCCTTCATCGACGCATCCCCGAGCGATCGCGTCACGGCGAGAACTCCTGTACCGGCGTCAGTGATGTCGCCGGAGTTGCTGTGGTATGCCCAACTCACCGTTGACTCTGTTGTTCATGACGAATCCACCAGCGTCGGTGATTCGTTTCGCCTCCTGGGAGTCGCTCCCCTTGTGGTCGTACGTCAATCGGACGGCCTTGCCTCCACGACTGCTTTGATCAGCATGCAAACCCACGCTCCGGCGACCTTTCATCACTTACCAAAGAACCGCTCGCGCGTCTCCAACGTTTGCCGTGTAGAGCACTCGCCTCAACCCATGCTCGCTCTTTGGCTCGATCGCATCCACCTTGGGCTCTGGCGTGACCTCCTCGATCTCCCCGTCGTCCCTCCCGCTCGAGCCCGTCAACCTGCCGACGAAATCCCTGATCCTCCTCCCACTGCTCTTGCGTCTCAACTGCTCGTTGCCCGCTCCGCCCACCGACCCGCTCCCGCCTCCCATCGACCCACGGCGGGTCTTCGAGTCCACGCTGGTCTGCGCCTCGAGCTCCTCCTCTCCTTTTCCATCCATGAGCCCTCGAACGGTGAGACCAGGGTTGACAAACCCTCTAGGCTCCGTGTCGACGGCGTGCTCGACCCGCAGGAAGGCGGTGACAGCCGTGCATCCCGATTGGGTCTTGCCGGCCTGGGAGAGGTGGGAGAGCCGCGAGTCGACGACGTGGAAGGTCTTGTTGAGGAGGTCGGGGACGGGTAGGTCCGGAGTGGACAGAAGGGCGTCGAGGAGATACTGCGGGGTCAGCGGCGAGTCCGCGAGACTGCGACGTTGCATCGACCTCGGCCACCTTGCTGTCGATGCTATCTCTCGCTGCTTCATCCCCACGATACGCTCCGCTCCGCTCCGCTATCGCTGCTACCTCGTCGCCTCTAGTCCCCTCGTCGCCGCACTCACCTCGTGGAAGTTCTGGCCACACCACTCTGCCGCATGCTTCCCCGCGTGGCCATCAAACACCGCAAAGTATCCCTGTCCCCTGACCCCGGCGTAGTCATATACGAAGCTATGCGCGTCCTCCATCGTCCTCCTGCACCGCTTATTCCGGTCTTCGCTGACCCCGACGCGGAATGAGCCTTTGAGGGTAAGAGAGGGGTCGCCGTTGTTGCCATTGGGCGATCGGGAGGGTTTGATGATGGAACGGAGAGGAGGGGAGGCGGGGTGACGGTTGAGGACCTGTAAGTGTCAGCGGAGGAGTTCAGAGCCATATGGGGCAAGGCGGAAAGGTTCATAATCGCTGAGAGGAGGGGAGGGAAGGGACGAGAGTGGGCGGTGTAGGCGAGAGCAGCTCAAGGAGGAAGATTAGGAATCCGTCGCGAAGAGAACCGCCGCTCGCCGCTCACTCCGTAGGTATCATCCCCGTCCGCCACCGTCACGCTCTTGCTCCTCGCGTTGGGTCCCTCGGAAAGCCCCCCGGGACGCTTGAGCATCGGCGTCGGCTGGTCGTTGTTGGCGGAAGGTGGCGAGTCGGCATCGGAAAGGGAAGTCGGGGTGGTTGTCTGGGTAGGGGAGGTGTAGCCGCTGGGCGGGGTCAGCATTGCGTTGCGCTCGGACCGGTTTGACCGCGACACGAGACGAGACGAGACGACAGGGGGAGGTGACAAGTGAGTGATCTTGAGCAAGGCCTTGTGGCGTCGCGAAAGGGAAATGGTGGATTCGATTATTCGATGGATGACAGAAACCGCCCGCACTCACACTGACGGATGACCCATGGCGGCAGAGTTGGCTATCGAGGAAAACACAAAGTCAGACAATCGTCTCCTCGGCATGACGACGAGCACGGGCCCGTCCCTTCTCCCAATCTCGACGTCGAGGTCTGACGTCCTGGCCCACATCCATCCCATCCCTTTCGTCGTCGTCCCTCCTCCACAGCAAGCTGTCGGTGACTGGAGCAAGCCTGTCCGCCGCTCCGGCTCCGGCTCCGAGGCGATGCGGCGGTGTCCTGACGCAACGGCAACGAAGGGAACGCAAGGGCAGGGGAGGGAAGGAGAAGGAACGATCGGCGAGCGAGCGGGAGGGGACGACGAAAGGCGACAGGATATGACTATGTTTGTTGGGACAAGGAAAGGACGAGCCGACTCACAGTCCTGAGAGATGCCGAGGTCGGAAAGGCGGGGGTGGTCCGGGTGGGCTTGGGAGAGGGTGGATGTCGGGCTCCGGGTCTGGGTCTGGCTCTGCTCGTTGTTCTGCACGCGACTCGGCTCCATTCTGGCGGCGGGTCACGTTGCTGTGTGCGATTTGTCCTTGTGACAGTGCGTTGTGTCAACTCGGCCTCGGGCTTCCGGTCTGGTGTCTCGAGGCGTGGCCAGGCGTGGCGTGGCGTCGAAGCGGGTAGAGAGAGCTTGCTAAGCCGACGGACGAGGGTTGGTGGAGGGGCGGGTTGATGGTGTTGGCGCGTTGGTGTGTTGGTTTGATGGCCGATGGGCACAGACTCGTGGCCGTGCTTGCTGGTGCTGGTGCTCGTGTGGGTAATGTAGTGAAAGAACTGTTTGAACGAATTTGGGATCGGACTGATTTGGATTGACTACGTTCACGGTTCGGGCTTAGCTCTGACGAGTGGTTGTGGCTCGCTCGGTAGTGCAACGCTGCCCCACGAATACCAGGAGCAGGAGCAATCGGTTAGCTCTAGCGCTGACTTTGACGCTTTAGAGGGTGGTAACCCGTTGGAGTCGCAGCTGGCTGGCGGGGGGACGATGACGCGTGAGGCGGCGGCAACGGGCGTGGCACCGTGGCGAAAACGATGACCGCCCCGCAATCGGACATGGAGAAGATCGAGAACCCTCTTATGCGATCCCACCACATAGATTCAACTACACCCCCTGCATTCGTTCAACCATACCAGTCCCCCCCTGCGTTCGTTCTAGGCCACATGCATACATCGCATACCGGAACACCGGGGGTTGGGAGTATTACGTATCTCACAGACACAGGGTATACGACCGCGGACGGGCGCGGCGGATTCATATGAACGAGAAGGGAGGATGCGGAGGTGCAGTGAGGAGGAAAGTTGATGGACGAAGTGGTGAGAATGTGGGCGGTCGACATGACTCTGCTCGTGGACGATGACTCGCCGTATCGACCGTTTCGATGCGTTTGATCGATTTTGATTGGGTTGGATCGTTTAGTCAAAGGTGACCTTGGCTCCTCGGGACTCGACGATGCCACCGGTCCTGGCGCCACTGTGACGATGTCAGCCGAGCCCAGATCCGGGGAAGTAATTTCGGCTCACCCTCGGGGAGCACCACGTCCACGGCCACCGCCTCGTCCTCGGTCACCGCCGAAACCACCACGGCCACCGCCACGTCCACCGCGTCCGCCGCGGTCGCCACCGAAGCCACCACGGCCGCCACCTCGGCCACCGCCACGACCACCGAAACCACCACGACCACCGCCGCCCTCGCGATCAGGCTTGGGTCCGGCGTAGTCGAGACGGAGACCTCGTCCCTCGTAGTCGTGTCCCTGGAGTGCCTCGACGGCGGCCTTGGCCTGGTCGATGGACCCGAACTGGACGTAGCCGAAGCCCTTGGGCGCACCGGTCTCGCGGTCGGTGATGAGGTTGACGCGCTGGACGTCGCCGTGCTCGCCAAAGAGCTCGTAAAGGGCGTCTGAGAAGGGTCAGTCAAGTCAAAACTTCCATCTTGTGTGGTACCGCGCGCCGTGCGACTCACCCTCGTTGGCGGAGAAGGCGAGGTTGCCGACAAAGAGGGTCTCGGCGGGCTCGCTGATCTGGTCGCCGAAAGCCCTCTGGCGCTTCTCAGTGTTGGGCTTCTCAGCTCGGGGAGTGGCGTAGTTGACCCGGACCGAACGGCCGTCAATCTCCTTGCCGTCCTGCGCCACGGCCTTGGCCGAGGCCTCGAGGTCGGCGAACTCGACGTAGGCGAATCCCTTGGATCGGTTGTTGTTGTGGTCCCAGATCACACGGGCAGAGACGACCTCGCCGCACTCGGCAAACTCGGACTGGAGCCAGTCGTTGTCGACGTTCCACGAGAGACCGCCGACAAAGACGTTGCACGAGGGGGGCAGGGCGTCGGGGTCGGCGTTGACAGTGTCGGTCTTGGCCTTCTTTGCGGGGGCCTCGGCGTCGTCATCGGCCTTTCGCTTGCCTACGAGGGGTCAGCGCGGGTCAAAACGGCAACAGGTTAAAACGGCGGAAAAAATTGTAGCTCACCGTTGGCCACAGCCTTCGCGGCGGGCTTCTGCTCCTCCTCCTCGTCAGAGCTGTCCTCGTCGGAAGACTCCTCCTCGGCGGCAGCAGGCTTGGCCTCCTCCTCGTCGCTCTCCTCGTCGGAAGACTCCTCGTCAGAGCTCTCCTCGGCCTTGCCGTTGGTCTTGGCAGCGGGCTTGCTCTCCTCCTCGGATGACTCCTCGTCAGAGTCGGACTCGTCAGAAGACTCCTCCTGGGACATAAGCGCTGGTCCTGGTACCGCAGAACGAGTGTCACTCACAGCAGCGGGGGCGGCGGCGGCGGCGGCGGCGGCGGCGGGTTTGGCCTCCTCTTCAGACTCGGACTCGGACTCGGAGTCCTCCTCCTCGGACGACTCAGACTCGCTCTCGGACGGAGGAGGGGGAGGGGTGGGCTCCTTCTTGCTCTTCTTGGACTTCTTCTCGGACTGCGTGTGGGTGTGAGCAAAAGATCCGCGACCATGTATATAGCTTCTAAAGCTACGCGGAGGATTGTGGACCCCTCGCTCACCTTGGAAGCCTTCTCGACGGGTGCCGGCGCAGTCACAGACTTGGACTTGGACGCCTTGGCGTCGGCGTTCTTCTTGGCCGCAACGGCGGGCGCGGCGGACTTGGACTCCTTCTTGGCCATTGTGCTAGAGATGATTGGCTCTGGCTTTTGTGTGAGATAGGATGGGGTGAGAGTGGATGCCCGGATGGATGTGGTCAGGCGAAGAGAGTGAGGAAAGAGAGAGAGAGAGTAGTGGGGGTTGAGAGAACTTCACTGGAGGGAGTGCGTTCGGAAATTCTGGTGGCACCCGCCGACTGCCGGGTGGAGGGGCGGTCCAAAACAGGTCACGCGGGCGGGAAAGCCAGTGTAAGATTTTCGTAACGCCGAGAACCGAGCGGCGGGGTTTTACATTGTGGCATAATATCAACGCAGGTGTGGCGGTGGACTGCCGCGGAGATCGGTCATGTCCGCCTGTGGATGGCCGAGCCGGGACCGGGATGAAGCGACCGGGAGACGGAACGAGGAACGCGCAATTGGTTCGGCAGGCAAAAGTCACTCCTGCAGCAGTCTGTCACCTCGGTCAAGACGGTTGATTACCGCTCATACACACCGCCGAGGCAGATGAAAGCTCACTTGGTCACTCGGCTTGCGACGAGTTGCGCTGCGGCCCGCCGGGCCCGCTGGGCGCGCTGACGATCTGACGCTCACTCGCTGAGTATGTGTCTGCAGCCGAGGACTGGGTGTTGCGTCGGCATGAAAGGTTGACCGCCCTTGAGGCCTCTCTTGGCGGGGATATAAAGCGACGCTCACAGACTCTGACTTGACCTCATCGACATTGACTTGACCTCCCAGCGCACTGTGACACACTCACACAACCCACACTCAAACTCACCTACTCACCTACTCACTTCCCTTGCACACCGCCACTGCACACTCCCCGTCCACACCCCACACCTCCACCATGCAGCCCACACCAAGCCCTTCGCACTGGCACTACTCGTTCAAACACAAGTTCTCCTTCCCACCCGGAGCCATCCCCGAGGCCTCCGCAGCCGCCACGGGCGCAGCCGAGGCCGCCGGTGCTGCAGCCGGAGCTGCGCGGTTTGCGGCGGGCGGAGCGATCCCGCCTCATTTGGCGCAGTACCATTATTATGGGAATGGATACCCCTATCGTAGGTGGGGTAGGGGCTTCGGAATGAGGAGGCTGTTCTGGGTGAGTGGTCTCGGCGTCGTATAGGATCGGCCACCTGTCTCGCATGTTCGATATCTACCCCTCCCCACATGTCCGCACCGTCCCCGCCACACGTCCGAGAGTCAAACGACTCATTCTCTCTGGGAATGTCACGCCGTGCCTCGCGTAGTCTCGCTGACGCTACCCCCGCAGTTCGGCCTCGGTATCGGCGCTGCTACACTCTGGATCCGACACAAGGAGCGATGTCGCGAGCGCGAACGATACCTCGCCACCGGCGTCCCTGGGACTATGTCCGAGCAAGAACGGTGGAAGTGGCAGCACGGGTGGTATCGCTCCGTCCCTACGCAGGCGCAAACGTCGACACACCCGCAGTCGCAGAACCACATCAACGAAGCCCACCCCATCATGGTGGACCCTCGGCCCTTGGCCACCCCACCCCCGCAAACCCGAACCCGCAGCCGATCGCACCTCTCGCGAGCACGACGGCATACCCCACAACGACGACCACGACCACTCCGAATCCTCCCGAGCAAGACTCCACTAGGCGGTGGGGGTATTCATATCGTCGTGCCCGTCGCCTCGAAGCGGAACGTGAGCGTGAGCGTGAACGAGCCGCCGCCGCCTCCGCCGCCACCGAGGTCCCTCTACCCACCACGACATCTGGACTCGCTCCGACCGACTCTGCCACCTCGCTGCCGACTTCCCAGGCGGCCGGCGCGGGCGCGTCCGGATCCATCGGAGCCGACGAGGAGATGAGGAAACTCCGCGAGGCCGTCGAGGCGCTTTGGGCGGAGAAGAAGAGAGGGGTAGTGGAGGCGCAGGAGAAGGCGAATGAGCAGGTGGGTAGTCCGCTCGGTCCGCTTCATGAGAATCCACCAGATTTCACGTCTCCGAGATTGCGAGGTGTGCCCGATGCTGATACTGTTTGTCTAGGCGAAAGAGTTTGCTCGCGAGAAGCTCGATCGACTGAGCCATGCGCTCGAGGCGCTCCGTGATGTGAGTGCGGTGCAGCGTGATGACTCCGACTCGCTCGTGCGGTGTGCTGATAATACAGTCTCTCGGCCAGAACCAGCCCAAGCAGCCTCCCCAGGAGAAGAAGCTCGTCTGAGCCCCAGAGCTCGGCCCGCTCGGCCCGCTCGGCTCAATGGTGGACCAGTCGAGCTACCCTATTACTATAGGACGCTTGCAGATCACCACCGTGTCGCATCCACCCCGCGCGCCACTCCGAACATGTAGATTGCGGCATGAATGTTGTGTAAATGCATAAATCGAATCGAATCGAACGTCGAACGTGACCGGACGGGACCTTGCTCTGCCTGCCACAAGCAACTCTCCACTCGTACCCCACATCATGTTCAGAAACCCAGAGCACCACGCCATCTCAAACGGCATGGTTGGTCGACTCTACCCGTCGATGGTCAGGCTCCGCCGCCTGAATCCAAGACTGGTATCTCGGCTGCACTGCTCCGGAATGAAGCTCGGGTAGTTGAATTGGGCGATCTGGTCGGGGAGGTCGGTGATTGTCATGAGCAGGCCGATCTCCATGTGCCATGTCTGCGTCTGGGTCAGCGA
Source organism: Saitozyma podzolica (assembly GCA_003942215.1). Taxonomy (NCBI): domain Eukaryota; kingdom Fungi; phylum Basidiomycota; class Tremellomycetes; order Tremellales; family Trimorphomycetaceae; genus Saitozyma; species Saitozyma podzolica. The sequence continues at coordinate 219,811 of RSCD01000022.1, read as the reverse complement.
GTGCCCAAGCGCAGCTCGGATCGAGGTCGTGGCCGATGCAGCGGAGGCAGGCATCCCCCGCTAGGTGCCAGAGTCAACTCACAATGTGGCAGTGGAACGCCCAGACTCCGGCTATCGTCGTCAGCACCGTATAAGATATGCGCTACGCGGTACACGGGTCGACGAGCCGAGGTGAGATACGCTGGGTGCACTCACGGTTGTCCGTGGCGAAGCGTAGTACGATATGCCCATACGACGGAATGACGATGGTATCCCTCCTCATGGGATTGGTCGTGTTGAGCGTCGACGTGTCCCCCGTCCACCTCCCGTCTCCCTGCGACATGATCTGGAAAGTGTGTCCGTGGAGATGGAACGGGTGATCACCGTCGTCGAGCGAGTTGACGACCAGGTCAAACACCCCTGCTTGGGTATTCACCACGCTGAACTGGTCCCCCAACGACTGGTTCGCAGAGGTCGTACTCGCGGTGACGTCGAATATCGCGGCCTGACCGAGTCCCAACGGAGACCACGAGGTCGAGTTGATAAACATGAAGTGCTGGTTGTTGCTGGTGTACTGCATGTCGAACTGGATCCACGCGGATTGGGTGGGAAGCTGCGCATCCTGCTTCTCGGCTGGGACTAGTGCGGTCGTGTCGAATGCGGTGAGGTTACCGATCGACGAAGCCGGCAGGTTGGCGGGGAGAAGCGTCTCCGAGACGCCCTCGTACCGGAGCACACCGAGTGTCGTGTCGTTAAAGTCCAGACCGGTGTATCGGACCTGATCGGTAGCGAGGACGTTGCGGATCCAGTATGCTCCGGCAGGTTGGTTGAGGGTGACCAGCACGGAATACCTCTGGGCAACAGCGAGGTTGATGGAAGACACGTTGAGCGGTTCGACACTCACTCCGTCAGCCTCGATGACGGTGAGGGTGTGGTTGTCGATCGAGAACTCGGTGTTGACGAATGTGCCCGCGTTGACCAGACGGAGCCGGTAGGTCTTCCCCCCGACCCATGTCGCGTTCCAGTACGTGGTTGTCGCGTTGCCGCAGTAGTTGGTCTCGGGGTAGTACGTCCCCGCAGTGGTACTCCTCTGCCTCAACCCGCTCGAGCCACGCTTGGTCAAGCTCCCAGCGATGGGCCGGCCGTCGAGCGACCTCTTCCTCTCGGCGATGACGAGATCCGTGGGGGGGATGTACGCGCACCGGGCCTGCGAAACACCATTGATCATACCACCGTCCGGAGTCGGCTCGTCGCCCGGCTGACCGTCAATCCCAGTGCCCACCGCCCTGAACCGCCACTCGAGCGCGGACGCCTGCGTGTTGTACATGTCGTTGAGCACAAACGTGTACTCGTCGTCGTACTTGTTGGCGGTCATTGCAGTCTCGTTGGCGGCGTGGAAGACGATGGGGCCGAACAGGCCGTCGGTATACTGCGCGAGGCGGTGGGCGTGCCACCACGACGTGCCGACGGTTTGTGCGGCTGCGACGTGGTCAGCTCGGCGGCGCGGCGAGGCAGCGAAGAGATGACCAGCGGGAGACACTGAGGGAGCGGGCGACACTGCCGACTAGATCACGGCCGACGCTGCTGTACCCACTGAAGTTGTAGACGAAGGTCTCTCCCGGGGGTATCCCACACTGCTCGCGTCAGCCACAACGACGACCACGATGACCACGACCACGACCACGACCACCAAAACCACGACCACCGCACCCCAGATACTCCTCACCCACCTGGGTAATCGCGTACGTCCCGTCCATAAAGTTCGTGCCCCTCTGATACTGCCCGTGCCAATGCACGGCCGTCTCGTTCGTCATGTTGTTATACACGTTGACGATGACCTGATCGCCCAGATTCGCCTCGAGGACCGGTCCCGGCGATATCCCATTGATGACGATCATGGGCTTTGTGAGTGCGCCGGGGGTGGACCAGACCTCGGAGATGGTCCAGTTGTAGACCCGCGTGGTGGTTGTGTTGGTGATGGTGAAGTTTCGGGAGGAGAGGAGGTATCGCGACTGATCGCCCAGGAGCGAAGACAGGGGGATGGTGGTGGTGATGGAGGACGAGTTGCCGGGGGAAAGGGAAGTGGTGCTGGTATCGTTGCCGGAGCTGCCGGAGGAGGAGTCGGAAACGCTGGAGGAATGCTTCTTCGTACCCAGTCCGATACCCAGACCCAGTGCCAACGCCAGGACAACGATCGCAACGAGTCCACCGAGGATGATCATCCTCCTCCGTCTCCCCTTGCCCCCCGACGCGGACCCCTGCGTTCCATACCCCACCGCCGGCAACTCCCCTCCCGTCACCGGCGGCTTCGGCTCGGTAGTCGATGCAGCCGCAGAGAGGTCCTCAAGAGGTGTGCTCGACATCTCGTATGCTGCCTATATGGAAGACGGTTTGACCGGAATTATAAGACAAGAGGAAATGTTGGAGCCCAATCCGACGCCGATTTGAAGATCGATCGCCCAGAGAATTAGGGAGGTCCAGCCGGTGCAGATTTGCTGTGTGTGGGAAGTGAAAGATTTCCGGGTGGGCGCAAGTATGCTTCTTTTGGCGGAGGTGACTGACCCAACGAAACGGCGATTTGGCTCGACAGCTCCCCTAGCTCTCCACCTCTCGGCGCTCTCGGCGCTCTCGGCCGGGCGCAGCGCTACTCACCTCCACAGCACCTCGCCGCGAAAAGGCCTCAAAGGCTAAGAGACTTAGACTGAGACAAAGCACAAGGCCGATCAGGACATGAGCCCAAGGTTCGGACGTAACACAGGATTCCCGCAGTCGACATTCTCGAATCGTCGCTAGTCCGTCTCGTCTCCACCACGCACATTGTTCGGTCCAGTCCGACAGGTCCGCGCCCCTGTCGACTGGGACAACGAGACGGAAGCCTGTTCGATTGCCGCACACGCACGTTCATCGTGTGGACTTGTGAGCACCACTCCGTCGGCCGCCGCCGCCAAGGCTGCCGTGTCGTTTCGGCCTGTTCCAAAATAGAACACGCCCGATTAGATCTTACTGCCCGTCCCTGGCGGCCATCTCCGCCCGTCCAATCAGGCCGACCGATTTGGACAACGTGTACGCAACGAATTCCACTTCCACTTCCACTTTCCATAGCGACCGCTCTGTCTCTTTCCTCTTTGCGACCGCTCAGACTGCAGCAGTCACCGCCCAGCTCCCAGCTCCGGACGGCAAGCTGAGACCGGTGCAGAGGGTCGAGGGGATGTGACAGAACGAGACATTGCCGTGACTCTGTCCCATATGGATCGCCAAGCACGTTCTTCCACCCGGCTGCGGCTCGACATTGTCATTGCCCTTGTTTCCTCATTTCCACTGGCCCTCGGCACACGGCACACGGCACACGGCACACGACCGTGCCGTCGCAGCGTCGACTGCTCAGAGCTCTGAGCTCTCCCTCCCCATCGCCGACGCCGACGCCACCCTTCCCTCCTTCGTTTCCTACCTCCATCCACCGCCGATCCGCCTGCCTCTCGTGATTCGTCGGTAGCCCTGCCGTCCACCCACGAGCGTCTTCTCGCACGCCTCGCGCCAATTCGTAACGTTCAGACGACCCAGGCCCGGTCCAGGCGGCGGACACGAATAGAATAGATTGCTCGCTGCCTTCCCTAGCCACCACGCCGCGCCTCGGCACGCCACCACGCTCGACTTCGAACAGCGGCGAAAAGAGTCTGAATTTCAGGACCAGGACCAGGACGTCCAATCCCCTCCGAGGGATTTCAATATTTCAGGCAGCCCATAAAGACCCGCCATCACCAGCACCGACCACCGAACTCCCCCCTCATCTGTTCAAAAGTCCTCACCCAGCCTCTCTCCACCTCCCCCCCCCCGATCCAAGTGCTACTCGCACTCTACTCGACCCGCCGCCATGCTCTCCCTCGTGCTCGCCTCCCTCCTCCCGGCGCTGGCCCATGCCCAGACCGTCCAGACCTTCGCTCCCCCCGCGGCATGCCCCGTCTGTGTTTCTGGAAACTACACCGGCATGTCCAACGGCTCTCTCCCCGTCGCCCCCGTCGTCGCGGGCAAGTGTGAGTGGTCCGAACCCAATCGTCCCCGAACCCAATCATCCCAACGCTACCTTCGTCGACGCTCGAAGCCCCGCGGATGGTCTTTTGATACCAAGGCTGATGCGGACCCCACCCAGCTTACGACCGCTTCATCACCATCTGGCTTGAGAACACCGACTTCGCCTCGGCCGCCGCCTCGAGCGTGTTCCAGTCGATCGCCAAGCAGGGTATCCTACTCACCAACTACAACGGTGTGACCCACCCTTCGGAGCCCAACTATGTCGCTGCGAGTGAGTCGGTCGTGGCGCGGCGTAATTTGACGGGTCTCCTGTTGTTTCCGCTACACTTCCCTTCCTGCCCCGCGTATCCCAGCCCGCATCCCCGCACCCAGGCGTTGCCCGAGACATGGTCGCCCAGTTGCTGTTGCGATGCGATTGAGGTTATCGTTCCGTTGCGGCCGCAGTGCCCTGCCTGCCCTGCCCCGCCCTGATTCCCCCCGCTGACCCCCGCAGTGGCCGGTGACTTCTTCGGCATGGGCGACGACAACAACTACTACCTCCCGTCCAACGTCTCGTCCATGGTCGACCTGCTCGAGGCGAAGAACGTCTCGTGGGCCTCGTACCAGGAGAACATGCCGTACGACGGCTTCGCGGGCGACTACGCGCAGACCAACTACCTCAACGCCTCGGCGGGGAGCTACACCTACTACAAGAGGAAGCACAACCCGCACATCATCTTCAACTCTGTTGCCAGCAACCCAAACCGTGCGCTCCGCGTGCGTAACTTGTGAGTAGCACATTTCCTTGGGTGCGAGGACCAGCTCCCGCTGACGCCACGCCCAGCAACGACTTTGCCGTCGACGTCAACGCCTCTGCCCTGCCGCAGCACGTCTGGATCACCCCCAACCTCGTCAACGACGCGCACGACACCGACGTCACCTTTGTCTCGGCTTGGCTCTCCTACTGGCTCGAGCCCCTCCTCAACAACACCCAGTTCAACAACAACCGTACCCTCATCCAGCTCACGTTCGACGAGAACGAGTCGTACACTATCCAGAACACTGTGTACACTGTTCTCCTCGGCGGTGCTGTGCCGGAGAACCTGCGTGGCACCAACGACTCTACGTTCTGTGAGTGGCACGCGAACGAGCTCTGTCGACGTGTCGCTGCACCCGAATCCCCTGCTGACTCTGTAGACACCCACTACTCGATGATGTCGTCGACGCAGAACAACTGGGGTCTCGGCTCGCTCGGTCGTCAGGACACCAACAAGACCGTGGCTGCCGTGTGGAACTTCCAGGCGAACCAGACCGGCTACACCAACTACGTCCCCTCTGCGGCCGAGATCCCCATGCTCAACTTGACGACCATCTTCCCCGGTGCTGCCAACACGGGTATCTGGACCCCTATCCTTGCTCCCAACGTCTCCGCCGTCGGTGCCGGTGGCGGTTCGGTCTTCTACAACTCGTCTTCCACCAACACGTCGCTCACCTCGTACACCGCCCAGAACCTCACCGCCATGAACCTCGTCAACCCCGACACCATCAACCCCAACTACACCTACGTGGGCTTCAACGTCGACAACACGTCGAGCCCCGCTGCCATCTCCGCCTCGTCGGCCCAGCACGCTAGCGCCGCCGCCACCTCGGGCGCCTCGGCCGCTACTACCTCCAAGGCCTCTGCCGGCGAGAAGACCGTCGCCACCGGTGGCGTCCTCGGTGCCCTCGCTCTCGGCCTCGCCATGCTCCTCTAAGCGCACGGCTCGACTCGACTCGATTCGACCCGACTCGATTCGACTCCACCCGACTCGGCTCTGGATAGTCGAGCGGTGTCATGAAGGAGGACAAAATAATACCCAGATCATGGGACACTTTGGTAGTCCATTCGTAGAACCTCAGTCTGCATGCACAAGACTTGGAACATGCGCATGTCGAGCTGCGGGAGATCGAGTCGGTGATTCAGCCACGGATAGGGCTCTGGTGGCTCGATTTCACAATCCCAGTCGCAGTTATGGGCTCTCATGGCTCTCATCGATGCAAATGGTCAGAGCACGTTCGTCAGTGAATCGTATTCGCAGTGGGGCCACGGTCCGGCTCCATGGCATTTCTTAGTCCAGCAATGGCTCGACGCCAGCGGCCCTTCCTGCGTGCGGCTATCCTGGCCTTCTGAGTATTGGTGCGATGGTAAGCTCCCTAGTCGATAGCAGCACATCCCAAGACCTCGCCAGGAGGATCACTGGAAACGCTAAGAAGAAGACGTGCTGAGTCCTCTCTCAACTCCTCCAGGCCAAACCGGTCAGCTCGCCCAAAGCCCACCACACCGCACTCCCCCGTGAGCCACCCACCGTCTCACACCGCCCACCTGGCGCCCGGGAGGCATCAACCTCAACCCCCGACTTGATTGCTCGAAACTGCGACGAGTAAAGCCGAGACCAGACCTCGACAATGCGCATGTGTATGATTCGTTGCATCTCCGCGTCCGTCCCGGCTCAGCCTAGGAAGTTGTACGCGAACAGGTGAAGCACGATCGACGCGGCGCAAAAGTCTGCAAAGGCACTATACGGGGGTCAGCGCGGTTCCGAGCGCGTCGGCGACTCCGGGTGTTAACCACTCCTGGAGCTTGTCCGCTGATCCGCTGCTTTGACGAGCTTAACGAGCAGAGCCAGGATACAGCCCGAGTCGAAGCGGACATATTGCGTCCCCATCGTTGCGCCCACTCACCGTTCTTGCGAGACATGCTTGAACTCGTCGTCCCGCCCCGGGGCGACCTGCGCCCGGAGTCCCGCGAGGAGCACGAACTGGCCAACGGTCGCGCCGAAGCTGAGATCGGTGTTAGCTCAAGAGCGGAGCGGGGTCTATCGGACCGGGGTCACGTCGGGTCGCCTTCAGCCTCGTCGGCTGCCTTGCACTAATCCCACTCTACCTGTGCTGGTACTTCGATCTCCTTACGATCGAGTCTGAGCCACTCCACTACGCCGTGATGCACTGTGCTCGTCCTCAATCCACGTCCTCGCCCTCCTCTGAGCCGTAGTCGAAACCTATGTCCACGCCCAGAGCCAAGCGATTTCGATGAAGCGGACCCCCCCCCCCCCCCCCGGGCGCCAGATCATATCAAACCGACTGAGACCATGTCGGACTCTCCCTTCCCATCCCTTCCCTCCTTTCCCTCCGATCACACCTCACCTCATCCCAGCTCGCCCCCAAACCCTCTCAAACCACCGCACACCATCCCATCCCAACCCGGACCGAACCGAACCGAACCCAATCCAAATCCAATCCAACCCCAAACGCGCACTCACCCTCCCAGAAACGCGTTGTACGGATAACTCGACACCCCCAACCGATAAGCAAACTGCAGCACGCCCGAGCACAGGCAGAACAGCAAGAAGCTATCGATGAGCTTGAGGCGGGGAGGCGTCGTGCTCGAGTAGTTTGTGATGAGGGTGTTGAGCGAGGAGGAGAGTTGCTGGGATGATGTGCGGAGCTGGGGAGGGAGTTGGGGGCAGAGGTTTTGGCGGTGGACATGGCGCGGGCTCGGGCGGCAGCCTGGGGACGGGGCGGGGCGGGGCGGGTGGCTGGTGGATCGGAGAGGATCCTTTTGGGTAGGTGGTGCGTGGTGGAATGGGTTGATGGAAGAGGGTAGAGTGGTGGTATTGCTGGCTATTCGAGGCGACAACTGTAACTGCGGGGTCAACGTGGAGGTAATGGCGACACAAAGTGGGGGGTCGATTTAGATTCCGCTCAACCGAAGTCGAAGTCGTCGACGTCAGCTGCCGCCGGGAAGGTTGGCCATCTTCCGATTTCGAGAAACCGCAACGTCTCCATCTACCTATCTTCACCTTGCACCACCTCACCTCGCAGAACTCTTCGCAGCAAGCCTCGACCCGCACGCACCATGTCCACCTCTGGCCCATCCCGGCAGACAGTCAACGCGTCCTACCACCCGGGCGGGGTGAGTGGTTCCGCCCCCCACGCCGCGCCAAGCGGCGGAGTTCCCTTACTTGCGCTACCACCCACCCACGGACAAGCCATGAGCCATGTCTCCGCACCACCCCCCCCCCGCACCCAGGTGTCTCTACATCGGCGTGCACCTTGATCCGCTAACACATCGCAGGGCGCGTCCCCTTCTCTCCGCCGCGCGAGGAGACCGTTCAAGCTCGGCAACGCCTTTGTCGGCGGGGCGGTCGCACTCTTCGCTGCCGGGGTGTACGCGTATTCCATCTCCAGTGTCAAGCAGGACGACTTTGTGAGTGGCTCGCTTCAGGGTATCGAGTATCAGTCTAAAGGCTACCCCTCCTCCTCGCACCATCGTCTCACTCCCCCGTCACCGTCACTTCTCAGACCTCTCGTACCTGTCCGCGAACTCGCTCTATATTCCTTTCCGTCCGAATCGCCATTGCCGGTCTCGCTCACACACCTAGTCTGACGTCGCGGACCTCCTCCCCCCCGCTGCGGAACGAGCCAAGATCCGTACGATCGAGGACGAAGCGCGCGACGCGGCGCTTGCAAAGGGTCAACAGCTCGGTTCGCTCTCCTCGCTCTCAACTTCCAGTCCCGGCGGCGCTGCCGGCACCGGCCCCACGTCTCTCTCTCCAGTCTATCAGCCCTCGTCCCCTTCCGCGCTGTCCAAACCACTCCCATCCACTAGTGTCGGAGTAATCGACGAAGAGCTCGGTATCTCCGGCATGGACCTGCCCGCCAACTTGAACCTCAGCTGGAGCGATTACGTCCCGAAAAGGATGAGCGAGTGGGGGTGGTTCAAGCGCAGAGGGCTCGTCGAGGATAAGGGCAACGTACTGGTCTGGGGAGCACCGGATGTTGACAAGGTGGGCAAAGTAGGGGATGGATTGGAGAACAAGGGTCCGAGGAGGGTGTGAGTGGGCGGCTGGGTGGTGTGGAAAGCAGTGGGAGGGTGGGATGGCGTGATGGCGTGATAACGGGATGTCGGGATGTCGGAGGGTGAGAGGGTGAAAGGGTGAAAGGGTGAAAGGGCGTGAAGTTGGGAGGGTGTATCGGAAGGTTGACTATTGCGACCGGGGACTCCACCCCGGAATCCCGAGACTGTGGGCCAATGGGCCATGTACGATAGGAAGTATCAACAACGCCGCGGTTTAACCCGTTTGCATGGCCAGGAATCGTAGTACAACACCTCTCTCTAGTTATGCAGCGTTTCCATTCGCACATCACAACATCACACGGCGGGCTGAGATCGAGTCAGCACGCTCACATTGACGCTCCCACTCCCGCATTAAGAACCAACACAAGGTCGCCGTGGCAAACAGAGATATCTGTCGTGGGGACAAGAAATATTTGCGACATCTCCAGATGACTTTTCGCCACACCGCTGGAGTATCCAACACCCAGGCCACTTCGCCCACTCTTGGTCACCCCGCCAGAACCACTCACCCGTAACGCCCTCAGCCTCTCGGCCAACTTCCCGTCCTCCTCCTTCGCCTCCTCCTTGCCCGCCTCAACCGCCTGCGCAGGCACCTTGACCTCTCCCAGCCCATGCTGGATCTCGAGCCCCGCCTCGTCCGCGACCTGGTTGATCAGCTGGTCCACCTGGTCTTGAGGCGTGGTCAGGGCGGTGGTGTCGGACATGGTGGATTCCATGTACGAGGTCTGGACGTCGAGGTCGGCGAATTGGGATTCGAACTTGTCCATGACGAGGGATATCTGGAACACCGAGCCCGAGCGGAGCGAGGTGCGAGTTGCCAGGTGCGTGGAGAGGGGGAGGAGGGGGGTGATGGGGATGAGAGAGTGAGGGGGTGGGAGGGTGAGGGGGATGAGAGGGTGAGGAGGTGAGGGGTCAAGGAGGAGGGAGAGGGGAAGCGGGCGACGTCGTCAGAGGCGAAAGCCAGTGGAAGGGAAGAGTCGATTCGAATGACCGTCACGAGCGTCGAGGGGGCGTAATGAGTGGTGGTGATATACAGAGAACAAGAAACGCAGCGATTGCAGAGGCATTTGTCAGCCCATACCTCCCAAACCTCCCAAGCCCAAGCAGAATGACTTCGGCGTGAAGCCGCCACATACCCGCTCCAGGTTCATACTCTCCATAGCCTTATCCATGCCCTTGACGACCTGCCCCATCGAGTTTGTCACCGTCCGCATCGTCACGGCCGTCTCGACGCGGCTCGCGACGGCGTCGATGCGCGAGGCGAGCCGGAGGAGGTTGAGCCCCTCGGTCTTTTTGCGAATGGCGTTTTGGGCATAGATGCGCGCGCCTTCCGTGTTGCCTTTGGCGAGGGCCTGGTGGGTCGGATGGGAGGCGGTGGGAGGCGGTGGGAGCGGTGGGAGCGGTGGGAGCAGAGAGAGCAGAGGGAGCAGAGGAAGCAGAGGGAGCAGAAGGAGCAGAGGAAGCAGAGGGAGCAGAGGAAGCAGAGGGAGCGGAGGTGCAGAGGGCACAGAGGGGATATGGGGAAGAATGGGATGGGGCGGAGCGGTAGAGGTAGTGCGACATGGATGAAGAGGAAGCGCCGTGGTAGGAGAAGTGAGCGTCACGTCGTGTCGTGATGAGCCGAGGTAACACCATTCGTCAGCCCCTTTCCCCCATGATAACCATCCCGTGTAGTATCCCGCCTCGGCCCACCTGCTTCAGCTTGTTCTTCTCGGCCGCTTCATCCTTGTTCGCTTTCTTTGATTGGCGCTGTAACGATTTGGCCGTGAACTGGGGGTGTGAGCAAGCAGCGAGGCGCCGAGTGGCCTGTTATAAGAATCAGGGAGAAAGACCTCACCTTGAGCTGGAAGAGGGATTCTGAGGCAGTCAGCCAGTGTCGTTCGACGAGCGAGGACGGACGCAGACATACTCTCGAGGTTGCTCATGATGAAGGTGGGCGCGAGAGGTGGCGAGGCGGGACGAGAATCTGGAGTTGGGCGCGGAGGTAGTCGGCAGTCTGGTCGATTGGTGGTCCGGTTGGGTTCGATGGGGTCTTATGCAATGGAATGTCGAGTGCGAGAGGGCAGAGGAGAAGACATGTTGTCGACAGCAGTGCCGTTGTCGTTGTCGTGTGTCGCCGTCGCCGCTCCGGTCCAGCCAATGGCCCCAGAGTCAAGCCACGTGGCACGCTCAAGTCAGTGTCAAATTTGATCCCGCCCGCAACCCTTGCCCACGCGTCGATTCTTTCTACACGAGACACTCCTTCGCTCGTACATTAAACGCAATATATACCTTGCTTGCTCTCACTCCGCCTTGCACTTGTCTTGACGACCATACTGTTACGGTCGTTTAAAGCATCAGCGACCACATCGGACCGCTGGAGACGGCCTGTCACTGCCAGACCCGAAGAATCAGCGCACTCCGTGGAGCAGTGCTGTGACAAGCACACCTTCCGACTTCTTCCCACACCTGCGGTGCACCTTCCCCTTTTCACGCTCTTTTCCCCCGTGCAATCGCCCCCTCAGTGAGGCCTGCACCGCACGATGATTACCCTCCTGCACCTTCTCTCTTACGTCGGGGGTCTCGCCGCGTTCCTGTTCATCACGCTCTCGCTAGGTGCGTCGCTGCGGCCCTCCCCCCGAGCACCTCGCGGTCTGCTCGAGTGGATGCTGGCAATACCATTCTCTTGAACGGCGAGAGCTGACACACCCGCAGCCAGTGGACTGTTGTGGATCGCAGAGCTTATCGAGGAGCACTCGCGCTATGCAAAGGTCGTGGGCATGCGTGCGATCTATGTGAGTGGGGAGGCCAATTTCTTCTCGACACGCGAAAACATGGCACCGGCGCATTGCCTGTCACCCCGCTGTCTCTAAGAGCCTTCACGGCCATTCTGGTGTCGGGTCCATCACCCACTGACCCTCCACAGGTGATCATGGCCCTCCACGTCCTCCTCATCCTCACCGACGGACTCCCCATCCTCCCCACGATCTTCTCCATCGCGTGCCATCTCATCTACCTCCAAAACTTCTCCTCTTCGTGGCCCTTCATCTCCCTCACTTCCCCGACCTTCATCCTCTCCTGCGTCCTCGTCGTCGCAGACCACTTCACGTGGTTCTTCCACTTCGCGTCGAAAGCCCAGGAGGCCAAGCGGTTCCGTCAGCCGAAATACCGGTATGGGACCTACGCGACGACCAATGCCACCACCCCCGGGTTCATGGACGTCGCCGCGTTCTTTGCGATATGCGTGTGGTTCATCCCGCTGTTTCTCTTCCTCAGTCTCAGCGCGAACGACCACGCCCTGCCCTCGAGTAGTGAGTCGAGTAGCAGCGACGCTACGACACCCTGCTAACCACGCGGCCTTATTCAGTCTCCTCCAACCCGCCCAGCCCCAGCATCCACGGCGGGGTCATCGACCTCAACACTCCCCGAGCTTCCTTGTCCCCTCGACCCCGCTCGTCCGCCTCGCTCGTCAAATCCGTACTTGCCCCGCTCCTGGCACTGCTTCCCCGCCTCCGCCGCCGTTCCGCCAAGCGCGACGACGAGGGTCTCCTTGCTCCCCGCACGCCCATCCGCGGTTCGCCTCTCCACACGCCCGTCAACATGTCTCAGCAGTCGTACTTCCCCTGGGGATCAGACGACGCCATTCCTTCGGCCCCGCTTGGCCCTAGCTATTCCAGCGGCGGTGGCGGAGGATCGGGATCATCCCTTACCCCCGATTCAGCCAGGACGTCTGGACGCCAATCAGCCCCTCCGCCACGAAGAGTCCAGTCCGATGCGCAGATCAACAAGGGTCCGAACCCCCGTCGTCTGGCAGTCCGGAATGGCAAGCCCGTCTTCACCGACGCGCAACTCACCGGCGAGCCCGAAGACCTCGGGGACGGACCCCACGCCGGTGATTCGGTCGGCTCGACATCACAGTTGGGGCTCAATGGTGTGCCCCAGCCGAGGATGAGCTTGGGACCCCAAGGTGATGCGAGGGTAGGTCAGGCAGAGATCGTGGCGGCGGAGAAGCGGAAAGCGGACTGAAAGAGCGGACTATAAGCAACCAGGCGTGATTGGGGGTAGCGCCCGGGCTCGTGGCGATGAACCAGGATCTTTGGCTATGCATCATACATGTATCATAGGCTCTGCAGCGGATTCCGAGATCTTGCCAGTAGACATGAGCGAGCGGCAGGAAACCACATCAAATGGCTAGAACTGTCGTTTCCTCGAGCTTCCATATTCCCGGGATACGCGACGTGATGACGCGGTACGCGGTGGAGGCATCTCCGTCTTCAAAACACGATGTGATCCATCCGCAATTGGTCGCTTTCGCTTCGGTCTATCTCACTGCGTCTGGTTCACTGCATTCATCGTCAGCGCTTCTCGTCCTCGTTGTCACGAGCCCATACCCAGGGCCCGATGATCTCCGCCCTACATGCACCTCAACACGACCCCGACCTCCCCCGACGCATACTCATTTCGCCGGACCCTCAGCCCTCCCTACCACAAACACAATCCTCGCACCCGCGGCCGTCTCCCACTCCCTCAAAGGCAAAGAGAGAGCACTCGCCGCCTTGCAGGAAGACCACCAAGAGGACAATCTGACCTCTCTGGTGGATGCGAAGCTCGAGCGTTTGGGTCTGCGGACGACCAGCCCGGAGGGAGGAGATGCGTTGTGCTTCCGCCCGTTCCGGAATGAAGGGGAGGATCTACCTGGGATAATGCGGTTGGTGGAGCAGGAGCTGAGCGAACCGTGAGTGGGACTGGGACTGGGCCTGGGCCTGGGTGTCGAATGCATCCCCAGATCTTCCTTTGGCACCTGTTTTGGTGCAGATTGGAGAGTCGGAATGTACTGATCCAACGCAGATACAACGGTGTGTCTCACCACTTTTGAGAGACTGCGACTTGACTCTTGACTTGATCTGACTCACGTAGTTTACACATTCCGGTACTTTCTTGTTGACTGGTACGTCCCAGCTCGTCGCCCCGATTCGGACTCACCGCTGACCTCTCAGGCCGCATCTCGCATTTCTGGTGTGCAGGATTTCCGCCGTCCTCGACGTTCCCTTCCCTCCCCTTGCCATGTCATGTCTCCTCCATCAGTCATCATGAACGACCCAGCCCACTCCCCGGACCCTGACCAGCTCTCCACAACCTCGAGACCCAAAACATGCGCTGATCCCTCGCACCCGTAGGTCTTCCCATCCCAGGACGATCCCAACCCAATCGGCACCATCCTGTGCAAGCAGGACTCGCACCGCGGGAAGACGAATAGGGGTTACATCGCCATGCTGAGTGTGGACCGGGCGTATCGACGGAGAGGTATCGGTGGGTCTTAGCGGGGTTTGAGTCGTCTACTCTGCGCTATGGAGGTACTTCACTTTCGCCTGTTTGGCAGGGGTGGAGGGCAGCTGCCCATCCTGAGAGGACAGGCGAGGCGAGGCGAAGCGGGCCGAGCGAGGCTTTTGCGCGTTCGGCTTACGAAACCGTTGATTTGTGTCGTGGTGGATTTGCTCGGCTTACGGGACAGCGTCGAAGCTCGTTCGGCTAGCTATTGAGGAAATGGGGTCCAGAGGAGCACACGAGGTGGGTCGTACGGCGCACATCATGCGCCATGCTCCATTCCTCGTACCTCACACTCGAGTCGTACCGCGGCTTCATGCGCCATGCGCCATGCTTCATTCCTAGTACCTCACGCTGCCTGTTCATACTCGAGCATATGACCCTCCTCTCCCTACTGGCCGCCCCCAGAGGATTACTGGGCAGAAGCTAGAGCATGCCTTGCTGACCCGCCAGATTGTGCTCGAGACGGAACACGACAACGCCGTGTCTCTCGCGCTGTACGGGTCGCTCGGCTTCCTCCGGGAGAAACGCCTCGCGCGGTTCTACTCGAACGGCAAGGACGCGTGAGTGGGCACGGAGTGTCGACCTTCCAAACCTTCCTCGGGAGGCGTCCTTGCCTCCTGGTCATTTCCCTCTCTTCGCCGCGATCCCATTTTGCGCGACCTCCTCTATGCTCGCGACACCCGCCCCCCGCGGGCCACGCAACCTTCGAGAAGTGACAACCTCTGCTTATCCGATCCGCTCCAATCTGTTCCGATTCCATTCGATTCGAGTCAAATCGCTCACGCCCTCTCCGCAGATTCCGGCTCATCCTACCCCTTCCCGGCCACCCAATCCTCGACGAGACCGAAGAAGAAGCCGACCGGGCTCGATGGCTCATAGGCGCAGGAGGGGAGATGGATATCGGTATGGACTCTTATGAGGCCTACGGAGCAGGAGGGAGGACGCCGGTGGTCGATCCGGCCAGTGAGGAGTGGGGGAAGGAAGTGAGGAGGAGGGATTCGGTGGGTAAGACCACAAGAGGTGTGGGGCCACCGCCATTACCGCCCAGGCAGGAGGGGTGGTATACGTAGTGCAGGATGTTTTCGGATGGGCAAGCAGCATGGTTCGTAGTGCATGATGTTGTCGGATGGGCAAGCGGCATGATTCGTAGTGCATGATGTTGTGAGATGGGCAAGCGACATGGTTCGTAGTGTTCTTAGTAAGATGCAGCTGGCAAGAGGAACAAGTCGCTGTTTACGACAATGTAGACACAACAGGCATCCGGAGCAGCGGGATGGGTCGATCCAGCATCTCATTAACACAGATACATCGCTGTACAAACTCCCTAACGTCATGCTCATTCTCTGGCGCACATACTCCAAGTCATCATCGTATCTCGTGGTCTTTACGCTCTATTCATTGAGCTTCGCCGCCTCCGCTTGGAGCTGGTAGACCCATCAGCCTCGATCCGTGTACACAGCCCGGCCGAGCCGGAGCCGCGACACCACACCGCACTCACCTCGTCGCGGGTCTTGGGCTTCTCGAGCCCCTCGGCGGTCTTGCTGTCCGGGATGTGCGGTCCGGGGGTGTTGTACGCGTTCGCGCCGGCACCTTGGAGGCCGCCGTGCTGCTCTGGCTCGGAGATGAGGTCGGCCGGGTTGTTGGTCTTGGCGGGGTGGGGGAGGATGCCGAATTCTGCAGAGGGTCAGCACATCCAGATGCACGTCCAGAGGAGAGGTGGACAAGCTAGGAGGTGGTGCATGGCTGAGAGAGGGTTGTTGAAAGGAGCTGGACATCCTCTGGATCATGGATACTGCTGGATGCAGAGTCGGATGTGGACGGGGATGTCGTGTGAGAGGTGGGTAGAGGGTGGCGACACGACACGACGCCGCCGAGACACTCACGCTTCTCGCCTTCGTTGTTGGACATGGTGTGGGATTGGGCTTGGGGGTGACGATGTGCTGGGTGCTGGGTTTGAGAGGGTGGTGGATGCTACTTGTGACTGAGAGAAAGAGAAGAAGAGAGGAGAGAGAGTAGTTGTCATTTAACACTTGCGTGTTCAGCAGTCCTCGTACCGGCCGAGACGTCATTCCCCCGCCACCCAACCATCCCCATCCAATCCCGCCCTGACCGTGCCTGCTTGTTCGTGTCACGTGATTGCACCCGCCGCGTCCACGTCCAACCGTCCAAGCCCAGTCGCCCGTCTTTGATGATGATGCTGCTGCTGCTGCTGCTGCTGCTGCTGCTGCTGCTGCTGCTGCTGCTCTTCGACATCCCCAGCTACTCACCTCGGAACACATCGCCCCCACCATGGACTCCCTCTCGGACGAGATCGAGTCGATCCTCTTCATCGCCCGCGAGGTGATGGGTGAGTGGTTCTGCTCCTTGATCGGATACGAGCGTCGCCGCGACGTCGTAGCGGCGGTCGGAGCCAGTCGACTCCCCCCGGCACCTCGCGAAAGACGCGGTAGCATGTTCATATATACCTTGCACGAGCAGAAGCGCTGACCTTGTCATTCAGTGTATCAGCTCCCCCGCGCACCACTGTGTCCGGGTACAAGGCCGCGGAGTGGAACGTCGAGAGTTTCGTGTGGAAGGGGAGACTGCGGGTCGTGGAGATTGGCGACCGATGCGATCTCAAGCTGGAGGCGAGTGATTCAAGTCCGGCGATATCCCGCACGCGCACATCTGCTGCATACCAAGCCACAGACTATATAACCTACCACGCGTCCTCACGTCCTCGTGTCCTCTCGTCCTCTTGATCTCAGATCTCGATGTCCTCGTCATGATGATATCCCCGATTCCAATCAGGCCGACCTTGACGTGCGCCCCGCGACGCCCCGCTAACACCCCACAGGACACCACAACCGGCGAGCTCTTCGCCCAGGTCACATACGCCAAGCCCTGGACACAGGTGGAGCCAGTCCTGGACAGCTCGAGATACTTTGTGCTCCGAGTGGAGGGCGAGGGCGGGAAGAGGGTGTACGTCGGGATGGGGTTCCAGGAGCGGGGCGAGGCGTTTGATTTCCAGGTGAGCGGGGGCGACAGCGAGGGCGATAGCCCGAGCGAGAGCGCGACGAATCGAGCTGGTTGTCTGTCTATCTGTCTGGTGTCTGTCTGCCTGTCTGCCTGTCTGCCTGTCTGCCTGTCTGCCTGTCTGCCTGTCTGCCTGCCTGCCTACCTGTCTGTCTTTTATCTGTGTTTGTCTGCCTCAAGCCGGGCCTGCCCTGCCGACAGGGCGATGGTGATCTCAATTGCCTGTCTATCTCATCAAGATTGTCCACTCTCATTATAATTGTCCACTCGAGCTGACACCTCCAGGTCGCCCTCCAATCTGTCGCCAAGCGAAGCGCCGCCCCCGCCCCCGGGGCCTCGTCCTCTTCTGAACCCTCCAAACCCGCCGCTCCGCCGAAGGACTACTCCCTGAAAGAAGGCCAGACATTCAAAATCAACCTCCCCGGCCGGGAGAAGAAGGCGGGATCGGCGTCGTCGGCATCGTCGGGAGGGTCGTTGCTCGGCGCAGGGGGAGGGGGAGGGGGAGGTGCAGCAGGGGGGTTGTTTAGCCTGCCGCCCCCGCCTCCGCCGGGTAGGAAGCGGTGAGGCGGGCCGCGGCATAGGTACCGCTCTGCGGAACGGGTGGTGTGGAGAGTGATCTTGATCTTCCTTGTAGAGCGATATGCATGGCTCGAGATCGCCCACTCCGACTGGGACTGGACGAGACAACCTAGCCGAGTCTTAGAAGTTGGTCCCAACCATGCCAACCGTCCCAACCGGGTTTCGGGGAACCAAACCCAGGCACGACGAACGCAACCGCACCGCCGCGCGAGCGTCAGAAAGTCAATTTCACGCAGTCACAAAGTAAAGTCATCGATCTCTGCACTGATATCTGCATTTGCATTTGCACCATCATCCCCCCTCGGCTCGCCTCGCCATGCCCATACACACCCTCGCCTCGGCTTTCGGATCGGCATCCTCCTCCCAGCTCGTCCTGGGCGGAGCGACTCTTGTGGGCGTGTACTCGACGAAGGTGTGGGCTGGGGGAAAGCGGAGCGCTTGGGAGAGGGATTGGGCGGGGAAGATGATTTTGATTGTGGTGAGTGCGGCGCGAGGTGCGGTTGGGAAGGTGGTCCATGGAGGTAGGATGGAGAGGAGATCAGGGGGTGCGGTATACAGGTGCCAAAGGTGGCGGAGCCAGGGATGGGGTCGAATTGGATGCAGAGCATTGTAGAGCCGCGGGCAAGGAAGAGTTGGTGAATGGAGGCCTTGGCGGAGACGTCGAGGTTTCGAGGGTGTCCAGGAAGCGGGAAGGACGAGGCTTCAAAGCGAGACGTGCCGCGGAGGGTTGCGAGTATCTTGGACGAGAGGTCCAGAGGGCAGGCTGTGGAAAGAGGACAGCACAGCACTCGACATCGATTCGTAGATGTACTTAGTGGAGATCGTCAACACGCTGACATCGCAGGCGCACCCTACACCTACAATCCTCACTCTCATTGATCACTTGCTCCATCTTCCTGCGCCTCCCCAAATCCTCTTTCTCCCTCCCATCGCCTCACTCCCCCCGCCGCTGGTCACACTCCTCCACACGATCCGTCTCGGCGCGACCAACCCGCTCGCGCAACTGCACGCCGAGGCCCTTCCTCCTACTCCCGAGGGCGTCCGGGACTTCACTCGGAAGTGGGGAACCGCGCCCGAGGGGACTGTTGAGGACGGGGGTCGGAGAGTGGACGCAATCGTCCTCGGAACGGGGTGGGAAGTTGCCCCGGCGTCGACGGCTCCGTCGTCGTCGCCTATGGCCGGGGAATGGTCGACACACGAATTCCACTTCCACCTGATCACTTCACTCTTACCGTACTTGCTCCGTGCCCCCGTCGACCGGAATATCCGGATCATATCCCTAGTCTCCCCGACGTGGGCCGCCGGCATCCCTTCACTCCAAGGCAAACCCACGCGTGATTCCCCAGTGACAATCTCGGCCAGGAAGGGAGTGACCACTCTGCTTCTGACTCAGCATCTCCAGCTCATCCTCGACACGCTCGCCTCGGCACAGGCCGGGGCGGTCAAGCCTGTGCCGGACCCTGATGCGCCGCGGATACGCAAGCGCGACGAGGGGGTGAAGAGTAATATCAACGCGCTGAGCGTGGTGATGCCCTGGGCGAGGAGCGAGGTCGTCCGCGGCGCGATGGGTGCGGACGAATCGACCTTGATGTGGTTTCTGTGAGTCCTCATATCTTCAAGATGAAAG
Source organism: Saitozyma podzolica (assembly GCA_003942215.1). Lineage (NCBI taxonomy): Eukaryota > Fungi > Basidiomycota > Tremellomycetes > Tremellales > Trimorphomycetaceae > Saitozyma > Saitozyma podzolica. The sequence continues at coordinate 200,399 of RSCD01000022.1, read as the reverse complement.
TTACGGGTGTATGCTGATCATTCGCCAGATACATCCTCTTCTTCCCTCTCCTCATCATCCTCACGCCGTCCCCATACATGGCGATCCAGTCCGTGCTCTTCGCGCTGTGCGCGCCAGAGCTCGACTCGAGCTCTCGAGGTGAAGATCGCCGGGCGGGCATCATCGGCGGAGACGTCGTGCGCGATTGCGCCGTCATCGAGTGGGTCCGAAACACCTCCTCTTCCCGACAAAGCCGTCACATGAGCTTCAACCACCGTCGGGCCTTGCTGATCGATTGCGCCTCGCGTCCCGTAGTCTCCCGCCAGTGTTTTCCGACCCATTGTTGGCCAAAGCCAACTACGATGCGCTGGAGAAGCAGGTCGAGGAGCGGATGAAAGCTGGGGCGAAGGCGAAGAAATAGAGAGACAGGCGAGATTACAAGGAAACACCATACCCTGCATGATGATATCGCATGAGCCGTTCACGGAGCTCCTCTACGAGACCCATCTACTCGCCCAGTCTACGCTACGATACATGGCTCATAATCATTCCCGACACCAGGAATCTTGTGCCGACCGTCAAGCACGAAGCCTTCATCACGTATCACGCCTCACGTCTCACGCCTCACGCCTCACGCCTCACGCCTCGGCCGCCTCCCAGCTCACGCCGCAGCCGCACGAACCGCCCTGCTTTGCCTGCGGGTTATGGTCTATGCGGAAGGACGAGCCGATGAGTTCGGTAGCGTGGTGCAGTGTCGACCCTGCGCGCGGGATGTCAGCGGCGAGTCCCCTGGCACGAGGTCTCCGGTGTAGCGATTGGGGGCCGCGATTGGGAACAAGTCATCTCACCTTTCACCAGACCTAGAGACACCAAATCCACAATCACGGGGATACAATCCACACCCTCTGGCTGAAACACGCTGTTGAGCTGTATCAGCGGCATCCTCGGGTTGGATAGAGCGGACAGGAACAAGCCCTCACTAGTCATCCACGCCCTTCTCCTCGGTGAGAGCCATGGTGTATTGATAACCGTGACAGCCTCCTCCTTCTACTCCGACCCTCAGGGCGAGCTTGACCCGCACATCTGGTGGTTCTCGAGCGGAAATCCGGGCGAGTTGCTGAATCGCCATTCCATTGTCAGCATGACACCTTCGCACGATCGTCCACGCGTCCACGATTATTCGGAAAGGCGGAGTAGATGTGACTAGATCGATCGATTGGGATAAATCGACTGCGAGGTATAGGGAGATGGACTGAGGGGTATACGGAGTATGACACGGAGTATCACAACACCGCGACAAACTCGGTGCGGAGCCACTCACCTCGACGGCCTCCGGGGTGATAATCAACTTTGCCTTCTCGGTCGGTACCAGCGCAACATCATCGTCAAAGAACCCCTCCTGCTTGATAGACTCGAGAGAGGGGGTGGTGATCTTGATACTGTGTCGGCTGGGCGGAACGGGCGGGGCCAGCGACGGAGATACCGACGATGAAGGACTGGCGGAGGAGAGGGTCGTTGCGGAGCGGGAACGGAGTGATTGGGGTGAACGGAATAATGGGGGTGAACGGGATGGACCGGCGTGAGGTGTGGGCAGATACCTGCCCAGTACGCCAGAAACGGGTGCGAGGGAAGTGTGGGGACCGTGTCGGCTGGCGAGGGACGCTGCTCGAGGGAGAGTACCTCGGAGGATGGACATGCCACTCATGCTGCTGATGCTGCTGATGCTGCTGATGCTGTTGATCCCAAATTGCGAGTCGAGGTGGAGACGGGAAGTCGGAAGTGGACGACGAGTACTGGAATAATCGGGTTGGGTGGATTGGTCATTGTCGTTTGGCCACTGCTGAAGTCTCGTCTCGGCAATGATCGGATCACCCCACCAGTCGATGCACCAATTTGCTTCCGTCGATCCCGACCGTGGCGTGGCGAGCAGATCATCGCATCGCGTCGTAACGCTTGGAGACGCCGAGAAGCTTCGTGACATCAAGTAGATAGCTAATGCACAACGTTATGGTCAAATCTCGAGGTCGAGGTCTATACACAATCTCATTAAAACGTCTCTATCATGTCTCCCGCCAAGACCCTTCCCGCGCGCCTGCTTAGGCCTCCGCGTGCTGGTGAAGCTCTTCGTTGACCATCCACGCGTCGTGCAGTTCGTCTCCGCCAAAGTTGGCTGTCGCCCACTGAAACACGTCGAGTCAGCGTCGTGTGACTGGAATGAAGGAGCTCATACCGGCGGGACATCGCTCGGAGAACTCACGTCAAAGTCGAAGCTCTGCTCAAAGTCGAAATTGAGCTGCATCGCCGTGTTCGGTTCGGTCAGCGGGTGCGACGTCGCCTGCGACTGCGGCTGTTGATGTTGCTGAGGCGGTTGCTGTTGCTGTTGCTGCGCATGAGTTGGCGTCGGTGGTGGTTGCTGTGTCTGGAGCTGCTGCTGCTGGGACTGCGTCGAGTGCTGTTGCTGCGGTTGTTGTTGCAGAGCGTGTGGTGTCTCTGCCTGCTGTGTTCCCTGGGCCTGGTGCTCGTTCGCAAAGTCGCCGAGCGCCTGCAGAAAGTCGTCGTCCAGCCCTTCATCATCGTGAGTGCCAAAGAGGTGCGACGTCCCTTGGACATGGTTCTGTGTCGGCGCAAAGTTCTGCGAGTCCGGAAGCTCGAGGTTGAACCCTTCCGCCTGAGTTTGCATGAACAACTTGGACAGCGATGGCGTGGCGGATGGTGGTGGGGGGATTGAAAAGTCGACGGGAACGTTGCTCGGAGTCTCCGGGACACCGAACGGCGTGGCAATCTCTTCCTCGTCATCCTTCTTGGACTGAAGTTAGCTCTACCGGACACGCTATCCCTTCACCTACCTTGTTGTTGTTCGCCTTGCCCTTGGGCTTCGCTGGCTTCTTCGGCCCTTTACGCTTCGACGATGCTGCGCTCGTGGGCGTTTGCGTGTCGTCCGCGTGGCCGTCAAATTCCAATGTCACACTGGGCGTCTTCTTCCCCTTGGACTTTGCACTCGTTGGCGTCGGTGTCGGCGCGGTGCCGGGACCGTTTTGCAGCTCGAACATGATTCCAGGTGACCCGGTGTGCTGCGCGAGACCAAGTGGAAACTGCGGTGACGCGGCTACGTGCGATCGGGCATATTCGGCTTGGCGTTGGGCATAGCTTCTCTCGGCGTCGCTCATTTGTCGCTGCCGTCAGCTTGACTCTGCGGCAAAGTCGACTCACCTGACGAGGCATGGGTGGGAGCTCCGGAGGAGCAGGCATCTGCTGCACCGCCCTCGTAGCAATCTCCAGCGCTTGCCTCTGGTGATCTTCCGGGGCTGATATTGTCAGTGCTGTCGAACCGTTCACTCACTCGGCCGCTTCCCCATCGACTTTGCCCGTTTCGCCGGTCCATCATTCGGTGAGCCCGCCGGTCTCTTTGTCCCCACGCTCTCCATCGCCGGGGAGCCCACCAGGAGACCATTCTGCATCTGCAGTTGGAACCCCTGCGATTGTGGATGGTGGAGCTGCGACTGCATGGCATGCTGGAGCAAAGCCTGCTGCTGGCTGTGCATCTGGATCCTCTGGAACTCGTCGCGGGTGACTTCCACTCGCTGGTTGTTCCAGATCATCGAGATGCGCGGCTCGTCGTCCCGCGGATTTGACTGGCCAGTCGGACCAGCCTCCATGTGGGCTTGGGTCTGAGACGTGCGCAGCACCTCGACTTGCTGCTGCCTGGCAGCTGCCGCGGCGAGATCGGTTCCGAAACCTTGAGTCGTCGTCGTCGGAGCCCTCGAGGACGCTCGGGCAGCCTCGATTGGCGCGGAGTCGCCCGTCTTGGAGACGATGCCCGACGACGGTGCACCCTTATTCGGATCCCATGTTCCCTTCTTCACATGCCGCTGCGTATCTTCAAAAATGCTCCACCACTGTTGTCAGCCAAGTCTCTGACGCGTGCGACCCACCTGAAATAGATGACCCAGGTCCTCCCCTTCCGCCCCGGGTTCCGGCCCAAAGATAGAGTCGTCCCCTTCCGTTTTGGCTTTCATGGGCGATCCGTCCGAGTGGTGGGTCGGGGAAGGCCCGACGAGTGTTGTGTTGGCCGAACCTTCGATATTGTCGCTCGACGGTGACTCGGTTTTGGTCGTTCTTGTTTTCGGGTTCGCGCGCATCGCCTCGGCAGCGGTGCTGTACCCGGCTTTCTCAAGACTGCTGTCAGTTGAGAGATCGGGAACAGCGACTCACTATTCAGTAATCAAGGCGTCAAACCTCGCCCTGTCCTCCTCCTTTGAGGCTGTAACCGTCAACTCCACTGACCCCTTCGCTTCCTCCTCGTCCTTGATTGCCTTCTCCAGCTGGATTTGCACGACCCTCGAATGATTCCGGAGTCTCTCGGTGACGGTCTCGCGTTTCTTGGCGCGTGCGGCTCCCGATGGTCGGCTGCGTGAGAAAGGTTCTTCCCTGGGCGAGATCTGTGTCTGAGGCAACGGTGGGATCTGTACCGGTCCCAGTGGATTTGCCACGAAGGATGGTCGAGCCGCGACGGGTAGTGTGGAAGATCGTGCGGGTGGCGGGATAACCGTCTCGGTACCGGTACCCGCTGGGGGCATGGTCGCTGTGGGTAGCATGGGCTGAGCCACAGCCATAGTCTGCGTCCTCATTTGCGGGGGCATCGGCGAAGCGCTCCTCGACATGGCGCGGGAAGCAGCCCGTTTCTGAGGCGGAAGCTGGAGCATGGAAGGGGAGGCCGTGGTCATCGGCGGAGGTTGGGCCGGGAGCTGTTGGGACATCCGTTGTTGCGTCGGGTTCGGATGAAGTTGTCTCATCTGCAGATTCTGGGCGAAGGGCGTACCCGGTCCAGATCCAGATCCAGCGCCGGGTCCGGGTCCAGGTCGTTGCGGCATGGGCCAGCCGTTGAAGTTGTACTGACGGTTCTGGGCATCGACCCAAGCTTGCTGCCCATTGGGTAGTATCACCGGTCGGAGTTGGGGTTGATGCGGGAGTTGTTGCAGAGATTGGGGCAAAGGCTGTTGGACCTGTGGTTGTAGTTGGGCTTGAATGTGAGCCTGAGCCTGAGCTTGAGCCTGAGCCTGCGCCTGGGCTTGCGCCTGCGCCTGGGCTTGAGCATGGGCGGCTTGGGCTTGGGCTTGGGCATGGGCTTGCGCCTGAGATTGGTTCGTCGGAGGACGCTGCGAGGCTACACCCAGTGACCGCTGCGCTGCTGCTTTCGCGTCCCTCGCGGCTTGTTGGGAGAGACGGTGCTGTTGCTCCAGAAACGCCCTCGCGTCGTCAGGCATCGGGGGCTCGACGACGAATCGCCCATTCGACATGGAGAGCTGTATGCCCGGCTCGACGAGCTGTTGGGTCATGTTGGGCTGCGAACGATCAGCGGACGCCGAAGATGACCCCAACGATCACCGCAGTGCTTGACTCACCATCATGGCCCGTTGAACCTGCATGACAACGTCGTCAAGATTAGCACTACTCCTATTCCGCCCGATGCTTGACAAGTCGGACAGCACTGCTTCGGCGTGAGTCTCCAGGCATCCTGATGGCGATGGATAACGCGACGTTGACGGGGAGACCGTGTCGGAGACTCACCAGAGGGATCTCTCCTTCACAATCACAGTCACGCTCTGACCGCAGTCACAGAAGCTCCGATCACGTCCGTCTTCGGATCTTCAACTGTAAAGATGCACGAGTGATCCCCTGTGGATGGATGATAGCGCGGTCGAAGGATCGCCCTTCGAGAGTGTCGGCAGGGAGGCGGCGCTGGCAAGGCGAAGAGGGGTGGGAGCGGCGACAACGACAACGACAATGACAACGTCGGTAATGGGGGAGCGGAGGGCGAATCAAAGGTGTAGAAAGGTGCGGATTCCTAGCATCAAAGGAGTGTCAGTCTCAGCGTCGCTCTCAACTGGTAGCCCTCCGAGAACCCCCGTCCGTCTCGACCTCGACCTCTACCTCGCTCAACCCCATCACCGCCCTCTCCGCTGATGGGGTGGGCGTGGGCAAGGTAGCTCCGGAGAAGGCAGGATGAGTGCTCACCAAGTATGATCGCCTCGACGATGGAGATGGATGGATGAGTAAGATAGAAGCGTGGACCGGTTTGGTTCGGATTTGGGAGGTTGCACAGTGCGGACGAGGTCATGAAAGGAGGGGGGGAGCTCGGCGCAGGCGCGTGATCCCGTGGGCCCGTCTGTCGTTCTCCACTCGACCGCGTACAGAGAGCACCGGGACTTTGTCGAGCCGTTTTGGATCTTCGGCCTCAAGTGCAGAGACGCATGATACTTTGGTCACGCGTGCAAGCTTGGGCGAGATGGATTGCAAGCATGAGAGGACTGGGAGAGTTGAGGTTTGAGGATGTTGTGACTGGCGCCAGACGCAAACTGTTCGTCCCGGCTGAAACCCGGACTCTGTCCAAACTCAGGGGTACTACAGACTGCCCCACATTCGTGGCGGCTGCAATGGACGGGACGACAATTACCCTGCGGGGTTGAGGGTCGTCCGTCACCTATCTAATCGATTCCACGTCTTCATTCCAGCCTTGTCACAAGCATCGCAGAGAGGGGAGTAACCACGTAAAGGCCAAGCAGACGGAGCATAGGATACATGACGGATCTAGACGGGTCAACCCCGCAGAGGAGAGGGGGACGCCATCACCGGTGTACAATCAATCTTCTCGGATCTACAATAAATGGGGGGGCTGCAGGGCGGAGGCACGACTTGACAGGTGCAGAATACTCGACGCCACTGTGGGTACTGGTATTGGTAAGAGACATGATGAGAGAGGAGGAGAAACACAGCAAAACCATCCCCCCTTTGAGCCGCTACTTCCTACTTCCTACCGACTCCTAACTCCTGCTTGTCTACCTCTCACTCTTGGTATCACAATGCAGGCTCCGTCGACGTTCTTGGGCTCGCGAGCTCGTGGGGTTCTTGCCATGTCGGTCGTCACCTGAACATGCTAGACGAGGCAGCGGGGTAGAATTCCCTGCCTTTGCCCCACGTCTCGGAGTTGATGGGGGCGGCCGCGGTGCTAGCGCCGGTCCTGACTGTACTACCGCTCGAGCTCGACGAACTCGGGCCGGCCAGGCTCATGGCTATGTTTGTGGACAGGTTCGAAATACCCGCCGGCGGGTTGCTCGAGCTCATCTGAAGCCGGTTGCCAACGTGGAAAGTACCCGAGTCGTGCGAGCTGGCCCTGGGTCGGAGATCGATGTTGTCGCTGAGGGCATTGCCCCTCTCAAACTCGGAAAACGATCCGCTGTGCGAGCGGTATGATGCGATGGGGACCGCTCCCGATACCGGAACCGCGGTCGGCAACGCCGTGGTCGTCGCCGGGATCTGGGGTCCGGTAGCGAAGGCCCTGAAGAAGCGGTCATGGTCGGTCGACGACCCCGCGCTGAGCTTCATAATCTCCGAATCGAGAGACGAGGTGGGGCTCGAGCCACGCTCCGAGTTCGAATGCAGATCGCTGGATGACGTGGAAGTGGACGGGCCGGCAGACCAGGCCGCGCGGCCGGCGAGCTCGGTGCTGTCGACGAGGGCGTTGACGCTGTCGGCAAGGGGACCGTGACGGGCAAACGGGTCCGTGGCCGAGCGGGCCGAGTGAATGCGTTGACGGGGGGTGTCATCGTTGCCACCGCCGACATACCCATCGTCGAGGCTCAGGCGGTCAAGGCTGGGAGAGTCGTCTCCGAGCGGCTCGATACTCGCCTTGGATGCCATTGTCAGGTAACAGCTGGTCATTAGCATGGATGGTCTCGGTCGGGGTGACTCACAAAGTCTTGAACGAGTCGAGCGTCCCGTCCATGAGGGTGTGGATGTACAGCTTGAGCTGGGAGCGCTTGTTATCGTCGAGCTCGAGCAGGTCGGCGAGGAAGTCTTGGTCCTGCGCGAGCTGAGTCTGGATCGGCACCGAGCGGCTCAATTTGTCACCTACGACGTGTTAGCGAGTTGATCTGTCCGGTACAGGTCACATAGCTCACGTTGACTGTGACCCCAGGACGGGCGGAGCATGCTGCCATGGAGGGGGAAGGCTTGCATCCTGTCGATGGCAACCTCGGCGTCGGCGCGGTTCACAAAGGTGACAAAGCCGCAGTTGGGTTTGTTCTTGGGTATGTTGGCCTGAGATGGTCAGGTGGTGCGGCGACAACACTCGGGCGAGGACTGTGGGCGCGTTCTCACGTACCGAGACAAGTGGACCAAAGCAGCTGAAATACTTCTCGAGCTCCACAGCAGTAGCCACGCTGGGGAGGTTCCCGACGAAGACCGTCTTGTTGTCGGGATATGTCGCCTCGGCCGAAGGGCGGGGCCAGAACCCGCCCTCCCTGGACGGCTCGAGGGTGCCATCGGCGAGTTGCTTTGCGCGTCGCATCAAGGGATCATGGTCCTCTCCCTCCTCCGAGTCTCGGAACTTGAGGTAGGCGGTTCGGAACGGATCGAACGGGACGTCCCCGTGTGGCGACACGAGGGCATCCAGCGGCGGGGAGGTGAATGCGACCACGTCGTATCCTGCTGTGCGCGCGATGGCGCCCATTGTGCCAAAGGACTCTGCGACGACATAGGGGGAAGGGTTCTGGAGGCGAGGGGGTCTGACCGTCTGGCGGTACGACATGTCGTGTAGTGGTTCGTTATTCGTGAAGAAAGCTCTATGTGCTGGGCGTGCTGCGCGAACGGTGCTTGCGGTGCGGGGGGAGGGGCGAGGGATGGAAGGAGGGCTTGAAGGATGGGAAGAACAGGAAAGTGGTCGACGGTTGGGATGTATTTTATAGGTCTGCGGAGTGAGCGGATGCCATGCTCGCGTCGTGCAAGGTTTCAACAAATGGCAAGTTGTGTTGGGGTATGCGTCCGCGCGGGGGGTAACAAGCTCCCTCACCTTGGGAAAGCTCACGCAGGAGATGGGATCCGATACGAGGCGGCTATGGATGGCGGGTTGGGGTGAGGGGTGAAGAAGATGGATACTTTGACTCTAACTCGGACTCGAGAGTTGGGTCGCAGATGGCTTGGTGTCTGTGTGGAGTCGAAAGGTTGAAGTGGTGTGGAGGCGAGTGCGAGTACGTGCAAATGGGTGGGTTGCGTGATTGATGATGCGGCGGCGGCGGCGGGGTCGGCGTGGCCGGTGAGGTCCTCCTCGCCCCCCTGGTCGATTGGTCGGTCGGTCACGGCTGACTTGGGTTCAAGGGGGAATGACGCCGTGACCGCTACGTACGAGCGGGTTTGCTTGTGAAGGGGGTCTGCGAATGAGAGTTGAGAGTACAAAGTCAAGAGACAAAAGGTGGAGATGGAGTGTGCCAGTTGGTTGGTTCGGGGATACGGCGGTGTGCGGTGTGAGGTGGGTGAGTCACGCACGACGCGAGCGAGCACAACTATGGCGAGCGCACCCAATCAACTCTTTTCCCACGGTGCACATCGTGCCTGGCACACAATCCTTATCTGGTGGCGGGGCGAAGGCGGGGTAAACGGCGGCACTGGCACTGGCACTGGCACTGGCACTGATACCACAAGCAGCCGTGGGGAGCAAGCAAGTATGCATGCATGCACGCGACTGTCCATCCGGTTCATCTGATCGTTGATATACTCGGCAGACTATACGTTCCACAGGCAAGACGACTAGCGCCTCGGTGGCCATGGTGAGATCACTGTCCGATTTCCGGAAACCCATTCTACTCCCTGTAGTGCCTCACAAAGTTCTTCGAGAACCTCCTGGCCGGCGCAGTCCCGTTGGTCACGCCGACCGAGGAAGCGGGTCCAACGACGGCGGTGCTTGACGCGGCGGCAGCAGCGGCGGAAGAGGAGGATGAGGACGAGGCAGCTGCCGCGGTGACTACGGCGGACGAAGACGACGACGATGCGGGAGCGGAGGACGTTGACGCCGGGGCGGACGACGACGACGACGAAGCTGCAGCCGTGACGTTTGCGTAAGAGTACACGCTGAGTCGGCTTGGCCCGCCGCACATGAAAGCCTTGTTGCCCGCGCAGGCCATGGAGCAGCTGCTGTCCGCGGCGGCGACACTACCGGCGCTGAAGCTGTTTGCGCAGTAGCATTCCTGAGTCATTGGTCAGCGTATGATCTTCGGCGTCCGGTGCGAGACGTAGAGAGTTGCTCACCTGGCTGTACTCGGTACCGGCGAGACTGTAGCCCTTGGACTGACAGGTGGTCATGCACAGCTGAGGGGTCATGGAGCTCGAGGTGAAGCTGTACTGGCTGAGCGCCCGTCCGCTCGTGGCCTCGGTCATGCACCCATACGAGGACCAGCCGGTAGGGTACGATATGGAGGGGTAGAGCGAGGGGTTGTTCCACAGGTTGAGGACCGACGAGCCGCCGCAGTTCTCGTTGGTGTCGTTGGCGCAGGCCATGTTGCACTTTGTAGCGTCGACAAACGTCGTGTTGGAGGCACCGTTCACCATCTGCATGCCGCAGTAGCACTCCTAAATCGACTGTCAGCAGAGTGTGCGATGGCGGTGATGCTGGTACGGGATGTGCGCTTACCTGTCCATACTCGACGCCGGCGAGAGGGAAGCCGAACGACTGGCAGAACGAAACACAGGCGCCGCGGGTCATGTTGACGTTTGAGATGGACTTGCCGGTGAGCGCTCGGCCAGAAGTACCCTCGGCGATGCAGCCGACGTAGTTGTATCCGGTGGGGATGACCGACTGGAAGTTGGTGTACGTTGTGTTGGGCTCGGTGTAGTTTGTAAAAGCCGGCTTGGTGGTGCTGTTCCCGATCCAAAGCGGGTTGTCTCCTGGAAGCTTGGAGATCTTGTGGCCGAGACCAATGTCCTCGTCGATCTGGTCGTTTTGAGGCTTGCATGCCGAAGCAGCAGCGCTGTTAAGGTATGGGACGAAGGGAGGGCAGTTGTTCAGTTCGCCGCCAACACCGTTGTTGTCGTTGCACTGGTCAAGAGCCTGCTGGAGGACGTTGGTGCCGTTGACGTGAGCGGGCCAGCCGTTGACAAAGTCGCCGTGGAACCCGTAGCCCGTGGTGTCGCCGTTGGCGAGGACCCAGGTGGGATACGAGGCGTTGTTGAAGGGGAAGTTCTGGACGTTGTAGATGAACTCGTAGAAGAGGGTGACGAGGTGGACCGGGTGAGTCGAAGGGCAGTCACCACCGCCGTTGGGTCCTCCGGAGGCGTAGGCCATGTGCGAGGTGTGGTCCGCCGAGTCGAGGTTGACGCCGTCCCAGCACGAAGGGAAGTTGACCTGCATGCGCATTCCGGACGGGCAGTTGTGGTCGAAAAAGTTGTTCCTCTGGGCCCAGTCCGGGTCTCCAGAGTGATCGTTGTTGTAGTCGAGGCAGACGAACGAGATCGCTTGGTCGGCAAAGCTGCTGGCGTCGTATGTCCTGCGGTAAGGGTTTCCAGCGATCATGCGGAGACCGTCCGGGAAGGCCGAGACGTTGTACGAGTTGTTGGGCCCGCGGGGGAGGTAGTAGGTGTTGACGTAGTTGACGGGGATCATCTGGAACGACTGGTCGTCGGGGCCGTAGTAGTACAGCTGAGGGGTCCAGTAGTTGGACTTGTCGACCGAAACGGGAGCGGTGGTGCAGCCAGACGCAAGGGCGCTCTGGTAGGTCATCGTGTCGTCAAAGTTGGAGCCTCCGACGATCGAGTGAACGTGCTGTGACACCCCGCCGGGGGAGATGATCGGGTCCATCCGAGTGGTCTCGAGCACGCTGTGCGAGAGGATGAAGTAGGCGTTGGTCGGCACCGCCGCCAGGGCGGGCAGGAGCCCGAGGAGGGTCTTGAGCTGCATCGTGGAGGGGTGGATCGCGTGAGATTAGACTGTGTCGAGGTCGTGGAGGGTACAAAGATTAGTCGAGGTGGTGGTGCTGTTGTTGCTACAGGAATACGATTAAGATGATGGGGTGTCGTAGAATAGATCGTTGAAGGAGTGTGTGAGGCCAGCTCTGAACACACGAGAAGCGATACAAGAACGGAATGGAATGAGGATGAGGATGGGAAGAAGACAAACCGTCAGCCGGATCCCCCTTTTTTATGTTTCGCTGTTGCCAGCAGCGATTCCGACACCTGTCACGGCTCCGTCACGCTGCGCGGCGGCCACTCACGGGTGTTATGGCGGCGCGAGCGTGGGGTCACCGTTGTTCGTGTCGTGGGATTGGGTCCGAGCTTGTTGGGAGGTGAAACTGCCGTGAACGCCACGGGGGATCGTCAGGTCGTGAGGAGGAATGAGCGAGTTCGTCGGCGTGAGCGTCGTGAATGAGCAGCGTCGGCGCGAGTGTCAAGCGTGAGTCGACGAGGAATCCACGGAGCACGGAGCACGGAGCACGGAGCACGCAGGTGACGGTGGTTCGGCGGAGAAAGGTGTTGTCGAGTCGGAGTGAGGAGCGTGTCAATCACTTCTGAGACACTTATATACCTCTGCTGCTTTCCAGGTTGTCAATTCGCCCGGCGTGAGATGCACCAAACGCTCGTTCAGCCACTGGAACTCAAGAGGTTCCATGGCGGCCTGGCTTGGCTTGGAGGGCGGGCGTGCTGGGCGTGCTGGACCCTCTCGTACCAGGGTACGATGCATGAGGGGCCAGCAATGTGCAGATGCTGCATGTCACTGGGCGAGTCACCCGCGTCGAATTCGATTGCTGAATCGGAACCCGACTTCCAAGTCGCCAGTCGCGTCCAGGCGCTATGCCGCGACGCCGCAGATTCAGGCAGCACGCCACCAGGAACTGTCGATCCGCCGTGTCATGTCGGAAACGACGATACGCATGACACGCCGGGCACGAGCAAGAGCGGGAGTAAGAGCAACAGCAAAAGCAAGAGGAAAATGTGCTCCAGGGATCAATGTCTGTTGTAATCGTCTTTTTCTTACCCGACTTGACAACTCGGCGTCGATCGCGTCGAGGCACGTCGTGCCTGTTTGGGCTGAAACATCCACGCCACGAACAAAACTGAAATCTTGCACCGGCCACCCAGCGCCAACTCCACCGCTACGATGTCTCGCTGATCAGGCGTGAGGCAACCGCCGCAGCGCAGAAGCGCGCAGAAGCTTTTCGGGCTGACCGCAGCGGAGCGAGGCGAAGCGTCTGGAATGGAGATGAACACCCACACCCAAATGCACCCGGACCGAAGTGCGGAATGTTTGTGGAAGAGTTTGGAGTTTGGTGGCGGAGGCGTTGATCGTCGTTCAAACACCCGGTTTCTCCACTGCGAGACCCAGACCCGGACCTAAACCATGCTTCAAGTCGAATCCAGTGAAGGACCAGTTCGATACGGGTCTCGTGGGCTCCATGCCGCGGCTGCAGGCGGCTTGGAGTCTTGGACACTTGCCTTTCCCCGCCTGGCTTGGAGGCGCGTTGGGCGGTTGTTCAGCTGCCCCCTGTGCGTAAACTACAACGAATCCTACAGTACTCGTACACCCCAGTCGTGTGCCGCCGCCACACAATGCCCCTGCTGCGAAGCCGTCCCGGTGTCTTCGCCACCTCGCAGGCCATTCGTAGGGCGCTGCGGGCAACGCGGCAGTAGCCAGACGACGATATATCAGTCCATCACCGAAACCCGCCCTGTAGATCTTGCAATCGGGATTAGAGACCGAGGCGGACGCCACGACTTGGCCCTCGACGCCAGAATATTTGTCCGCCCCGGTGTCGGCTGGGCTTTGGTTCTGTCTTTGGCGTCGGCCCTGGCGTCGGGGCGGAACTAGCCACGGGGCGAGCATGTGTGGAACGTGTGCAGCTGGAGTCCTAGAGTCGGCCCGGCGGTTGGTACTTGGTCCAGAGACCTAGAGACCCAGAATCGATCCTAGAGTTCTGGACGAGTGAAAGCTCGAAAGCCTGGACCGATCATCTGACTATGACAAGTCATTGCGGTTGTAACTTCCGTGACCAGCCGCATCCCCTTTGTCAGCGCGAGATGGTGAAGCCGATTTCAATCTGCAATGATCCCCCTACCTGGACGAGAACCTAGTGGGACACGGCTTGAAGTGATGTGGAGGAGCTACCCGCGTATCGCTGCAATGCCGTCTAGGACCATACCACAGACATGATGATACGGGGAAATGTCTTCCATCCGCACGTTCGTCCGACGCGTATTGCTTGGCCTCCTTGATCAACACCATCGTCCGCTGTATGGCTAGCTCATACTGCTTCGTGTGTCACTGCCCCATCCACGACGGAGCCACAACCACCACAGGCACTCTGTGGCAGTGGCTTGAGGCTTGACCTCGGTCTCCTCGGTGATCCGGCCAGTGCAGTGGCCACTGTTGGAGTACATGGTCGCTTTATCAGCGTCTCAGAGCCCAGTGGGACGAGATGCAAGCCACGAATCCTTGTCCTTGCCGCCGGCAAGTTGCTGCCCGTAAACCTCAGCTGGCTTGACGACGTCGCCGACGTAGACATGTCCCGTGAGTTGGGCTGGTACGTCCCTCGGACAAGTTAGCGCGGTAGTCTGGAGATGACAACGGTCGGAGAACTGTTAATCAGCTTGTTCCCGTGACACTATTCGGACGTGTCCGACGTCTCTGTATGCTTGTGATTGAGCTGGTATTCCTGGATCATGGTCTCTGCCGAAAGACTGGGAGGTGGGGTCGAAAGTAGGTGTAGACTACACGTAGTTGACCTCGTCGGCGACCATCCAGGACGCTGCGATGCCTCCTTCGCTGATATCGCCACATCGCATCCCACCGCCGTATGAGGGTGAAGATATACTGGCGGGCCGAGCAACATTGCTGCTCGCTCCCTGCATGCAAACATATGCGGGCCCACATCCAGATGAGACAAGTCTGTCACAAATTTCGTCCGTAGACTCATTGGCCCGCCTGGTTCAACCGTTGTTTGACCCGTCTCGACAAACCCTCGTAGTGAAGAGCTACCATACCCCAGGTCCTTCATCCATCCTCACGACGACTGCTCCTCCGCCACCTGTATCCTCTTCAGCAGCACGTCCCTCAGCTCGTCCGAGAGAGTCCCCTTGGCCTTCCGGTCGTAGTCGTACATCACCATGGTACTGCTGATCAGCCCGGCGCCGTATCGTATCCCTCTGATCGACCTAGCGCATGCCTCCGCTCCTCGCTCCTTTGCTTCCGCCGCGCCGCGCTGTCTCAAAGGACACCTCACTCATCACGCCTCACGCCATGCGCCTCACCACTCCTACCTGCCGACTCATCACGCTTCACACCCCTCGTCTCGCTATTCATACCTGCCGAGTGTGGCTGTCCGAGCTTGACGCCGGACTCCGTAGCGTCTCCTTACAAGAGGTTGCCACATAACCACTCACCTCTCGGCCGTCGCTACCAGCCTGTTCTCCTTCAAGCTCCACATTGCGTGCTCGATCCCGAACGCCGCTCGGTCCTGCTTGACATTATGCGGCTTCGAGGCGATCATGAGCTGGCGACGAGTCAGTTCTGGTAGGGCAGGTCACGCGGTGGCAGAGTGCTTCTCCGATCGACAAAGAGATGGTAGCGGGGGCGTGGAGGATATTGGTTGGTCGGTCGAGTGGTGCAATTGCGGAGTGAGAAGGGGAAGTGGGGGATCATAGCAGTGGATATGGGACGGAGGTATTGGAGCAGGAGCGATGATTGGAGGAATCGGAATCAGTGGCTTGGCTCTGGCTCACGGTGTCGGGGTAAGTCACCGGGTACTTGTATCGGACTGTGATATCCTTGAGGATAAAGCCCATGCCGCGACCGTTCTGCGTCGTCAGCGGGGCACGTTTAGTGCAGGCAAGGCATCGGGGCAGGGGAGGTGGCTGATACCCAGAGAGGATCGACATAAGACTTGGGAGCGGGTGAAAGTAAGATGGAAGATGAAGTAGCGCGCCACGCCACGCCGACGCACCAGCAAGCTGTACACCACCTCTGGGGGCAGCTCGTCGCCAAACGACTCTGCGTATTTGATCCTCGCCGACTCGCACCATCGCACAAAGTTGACGTTGTTGGCGTGTCTGCAGGCGGGGCGGATCGTCAGCGCGTCGCCCGTGATCTGCGGTCAACTAATCTCCTGCTGGGCCTGAGAGACTGAGACCTTCGTTCATCCCCGAGGTCTGCTTGTGCACAGCGTATCTCCACGGATGACCTCACTCATCCAACACTACCATCCCTGTTCGCCATAACACGCCGCTCGAACTCCTTGTCGTCCCATTCCGATGTTTCGCTCGTCCGGTTCATGCCGCCAACTCACTGGAACATATCGCAATCCCCCCAAGCGACCGGCCACTCCAATCTCCCCTTCTCATCGAATCCTCGTTCCTTGAACCACCTCCTGCCCTCTATCCTCGCTTCGGCGAGTCTCGCTGGGTGGGATTTGAACGCGCCTATCGCCGGGGATTCTTTGCCCCATAGTCCGCTGGGCGAGCCCGATCTCGAGCCAGCGGCCGGTGTACGGGACTTGGACTTGAGGCCTAGTCGGAGGGCACGGGATGTTCCGAGCGCGTCGAGCGCGTCGAGCATCTCGGAAGTCTCGGTGGCTTGCGTCGGTGTCGGAGTCGGTGTTGGAGTCGGTGTGGGTGTGGGGATCTCCCGCGTGGAGGAATGGTCATCTGGGTGCGAAGGGCCGTCCGTTCCCGGAGGGAGGTAGTAGTGGCTGGTCGGATCTTGGAACTTGGCCACGAGGTCCTGTGTCAAGTCGTCAGCAACTGCATCTGATCATGCACAGGGTGAAGCCTTCCATGCAGTGACTTGACGACGAGTGTAGTTTGACGGAATGACAGTTCACGTCGACTCGCTTACCTTCAACCTCCCCAGCTCGGAATCGCGTCCCGCCCAGGTCGTGCAGTGCAGAGACCTCCGTCCTTGTGTAAGTAGCCTGGCTATTCTCATCGTATTATCCCGCGGGGTCATGAGCGACAACAAGAAAGATGAACGATGATACTCGTCGTATTGTGCATTTCTTGGTGGACTCGCTTCGTAACGGCCTGACGTCCGGCGTTAACCGGAGCCCGAACCTAACATCGGCCGGACCAAGCGGCGTATGTCCTCGACTCAGAGTCTGGGCATGTCAAAGCGGTTCGTACCGTTTCATACCGGTGCATCGCGAGAGGCTGCCATGTATAAGAGCGCTAGCAGGAGGCACGTTGCCTGGTGTACTCGTATATGAACCCGCTCAGCGGGCGTACAACAATAACAACAACGACAGAGAGAACAACGCGCGCAGGAAAACACAGCAAGCAGGGGTTCCCAAAACGAGGCTTGGGTCTAGGGGCGGAGATCTACGGATGTAGTGCGTGACGTAACAGAGTGTAGGGTAGGTTGGTCGTTGATCGTTCATCATTGTCGTTTGTCGTTCGTCGTTTGTCAATTGTCGTTCGTCGTGGCCGTCGCGGTCGCCGTTTCCGTTCCCGTTGTGAAAGACACAGGCAGCCAACGTCGTGGAGGGCGAGGCGCGTCTCGGTAATCGAGAATCACGTGTGTATGGTCGTCGAGCGTGTGGGGGAGAAACGGGAACGGACAGCGGTGACAGTGGTGATAGCGGTCGATAGGTCGGGAGGCGGATGGCTGTTACATGTGTAGACGCGCCGAGGTCCGGTCGCACAATCTCAGATCTCGTTCGGCATTCCCATCTTGATTCTAGTCGTCCACTCGTCGTGGTCCATCGTCCAGCGGGACCAGCTCCCGCTCGCAACCGGTCATCTCATCTCCCTCCTCGCATTCCCCTCCCGGTCTGACACCTCAAGCCTGCCATCGCGACCATCGTCTCGCTCACGGTCCTCCCGTCGAGCCACTCCTCCATCCCCGAGTCGTCCTCCTGAACGAGGCGAGGCGAAGGCTGCGTTGGGGTTCCATCGTGTGGGTGTGGTCTGAGCGGCCGGACTCTTGGTCGTGGTCGTGCGAGACCTGGGCGGATAGGCGAGATCGAAATTGGGACTGAGACCGGGATTGCCGGTCCCGTTGCAGTGACAGTCGAGGTGGAGAGGGAGGTGATGGTCGATCCGAAGGTTGCTGTTGAAGTGGTAGTGGAAATCGAAGCAATGGACGTCCTGTCCCGACTGGAGATCGACTTGATCCGAGTGAGGGAAGATGGACCCGGACCAGGGCCCGATAGACCTTGTCCCTGACCCGACATCTCGAGATCCGAGTCGCGCCCATACGTGTTCATGTAGTCCTCGTTCGACGCCGCTTCGAAGCTCGCGTCGGAGAAAGTGCTGCCACTGCCCGGCGTGTTGGGTTCGAGACTTGTCGTGGTAGAAGTCCTCGAGAGCCAGGAGGGCAATGGTGGCCGGGACAGTCTTGCTCCTGTTGGCCCTGGCTTTCCAAAATCGATCAATCCAGGGTGGAATGCGACGTCCACATCGACGTCTTCCCCCACGTGATCGTCGATATCATCCATCATGACTTCCTCCCGGCCTTTGCTTCTCGACCCGTCACCGCGATGATCATCTCTCATCGAAGCGTCCCCGTCCCCTCCCATTTCCACGTCCAGGTCCACTTTCACCTGTATCCCGAGCCCCTTCGCCTCCATCTCCCTGCGCTTCGTGTTGGGACTAAGAAACTGCCGGACGTGCCGCTCGATAGGATCCTCGTCAAACCCAAACTCTGGGTCGAGTCGGCGACTCGCGACACTCGGGTACCCATCGTCTTTCAGGTCCTTGAGGGCCGCAGCCCACGCAACGGTCATCCTCGCGCGCATGGCCGAGGAGTATTCGCGGAGAGACTCGGGCGGAGTCGACATGGATAGAGAGCCGGATGAGGGTGAGTGGGGAAGCGCGGGCGCGCGGGGACTGGGGGTCGCAGGGGAAAGCGAGTCGTAGGATGACGCGGAAAAGATCGACATGGTGGCGGCGGTGGCGGCGGTGTCGGCGCTGTCGGCGGGGTGGACAATCCAGGCGGTGCGATGGCAAGGCCTCGCCTCGATGAACGGCGGGCTGTGCAATGCCCTTGAGAGGACAGGTGTGGAGGATCGCGGGTCTCGTTATGGATAAGTTGGATCGCTGGAATGAATTGTGGGATTGTATGCTTGTTTTGGCGTTGGTGCGGCGTGATAAGGACGCGGCGCGGCGCGGCGCGGGGTGGATGACGTCCGAGTCCGACCGCGACGCGAGGGGGTCGGCGCAGGGGACACGGGGCAAGGGGTGGGTTCGGCGACTTGGGTGTCACGATGACCAGGGCGAGGAGGTGATCACTGATGGTTGTGGTTAATGGTTGATGGTCGATATATCGAGAGCAGTCGATAGTGGATTCTTGATGCTTGCGGCTTGCTGTGTCGCTGCGTCGGTGTCGCTGTGAGCTTGCCGCGCCCGCAGTCCAAGACGTTCCAAGAATATGACCAAGACCGCCCAGTCTGAGGCGATGTCGATGAAACGTGTGGAGCAGGTTTCAAAGGGTGGGTGGGGCGGGGCAGAGGGGTTTGACTAGAGTCGACGTCGACGTCGAATGTCGAATATCCAAGTCAAGTCGGGTCCGGAGCTGTGTTGTCACTTCCCCTTTCACAGATCTGCCGACACGACGACGACGACGACAGCGACGATGTGTTGCCGATCCTAGAACCGGGATGATGTCAACGTCAACGGATCCGATCCGACTCGCCCGGCGGGTTCTGACGAGGAGGAGGTGAAGGTTGGGTCCGAACCGCGGCGCAAGGGTCGTGATTCTTGATTTACGCGTAGCGAATAGAAGCGTGGGAGTCACGAGCAGGGGGTCACCGGCGATGGAGCGGTGGGTTTGGGTAGCGTCGGGACGGGATGAAGGGTGGGTGGTTCCCACGGATCCACTGGTACAGTACGAGTACTGTATATATGTATAGACTTCTGACGACGCGTGGTGGGAAGTCAGCTAGTCGCTGGTAGGAGGGGGAGGAGGAGGGGAGGGTGGGACAGGAGAGATAGAGTGGTAGGTTATAAGCTAGATGTTACAGAGACAGATCTGGCTCGTGTGTTTGTGGGCGTGGTCATGGGGGTGGCAAATGAAGGTTTCCAACAATGCAACGCCCCTGCGACGCAGTGGAGGTGAGAGTGAGAGGGTAGTCGGTGACTCGGTCAGCGACGCAGCGTCACTCCGCGGGCCTGGCTGCGTCGCGAAGCACCAGCTCAAACTCTACCAAGCATATTGCAACGGCATGGCGCTCGGCAGTGAGTGCCAGTGCGGCACAGTGCATCGATCCCCATTGAGCATCGGATCGACTCGTTCAGGAGGATAGGGCAGAACATGCATCGACAGCGAAGCGACTGCAAATCTGGAGGAGTGAGGAACGTGTTTTTAGCGCGACCAAGAAACGCCGCTGATGCTGTTCCACCCTTGACCCCCGTCCCTGGCGTGCGACCTCCCTGAGTAAACCGGCCAGCCGGTATATATATGACCCCGCTAACGACTCACCTAACGTGGGGCACGAACGACGAGCACGAGCATGGGAATGGGCATGGGCAAGGGCGTGGTGGCGCTGGGCGCGGAGCACGTTCGGACAGAGTCCAACCGGATATCTTGCATCGCTGCAGCCACTCCGCTCGTGTCTGGTGTCTGGTGTCTGGTGTCTGTGTTATAGTTGTCGATGTGGCGTCTCGGCACGAGGCGGAAGGCGCATGTGGCGTCGGCGCTGTGTCCGGCGCTGACTTCCGACCGGGGTGGCATCGAAGGTGTACTCGATCGAGCAGGGCGTTGAGCGTCGGGCGTCGGCGTCGTACGATCCAAGCTCGATACGACGAGATTTCGGATATGAACAATGGAGTGGAGGTACTTCTAATCTGTATCATCGGATAGGACCACGGGAACATCGAAGAGCGCGCAGAGGGGTTCGTTGTTTCCATCCCATCCGGATTCCCGTGAGTTTGGTATGCAGTACGACCAACGTGATCGGACGAGAGAGCGCGTCAGGAAAACTATGTCGAGGCGATTTGTTCCGGGTATCGTAACGACGGCGCACAACAGCCACCACGAGACAGCGCACAAGTGCAAGAGCGCAAGAGCTCGACGTCAGCGTCCGCGTCGACGTCAGCAGAGCAGACGCACGCAGACGTTAAATGCAAAATCAGACGCGTCGAGCCGGTTGAGCGGCATGACTTGTTCGTCGCCTGAGCTCCGTACCGCCGCACTTCCATCCTGACGTCCAGGTCCTGAGGTCCTCACGTCTGCCGTAGCCGCAGATCTCTTCGCTTCACCTAACATCCCGGACCCAACGTTAAGAGAGCGATCGCGTGATCGACACCAACCCTGCTATGACGCTGACTTTGACGTTCGGCGTTTATCCCCTAACTCACAGGACACGGCACTAGTCGATCACCGAAACGATCATCCAATTGTTTAATACCCCTGTGTCCGTCTGAAAGACCTATCTGTGGGTGGAGGCGTGGAGCAGGGCGAGATTGGTCGTCCACGGTCCACTCGCACTCGTGACAGATGTTGGGTGTTCGGGTGGACCTGTGTGACGTCGTAGGAACGAGGGAAGGGCGATGGGCGTTGGAATCACACAGGAACGAAATGGAAAGAGGGTCGTGTCTGTTTCGGGGTACAGCAGGGTTTGACGTAGGCTGGAGAAAAACATCCGACATCGAGGAGTGGTCGGAGTGGTCGAGCGTTTCGATGCTCCAGAACAGAAAAACAAATCGCAAGAGCCATGCGAGTCAGAGAGGAGGACGTCATAGAGATGGGTAGATGCGCGTGCCGGAGACATGCTGATGCTGATGTAATGACATGCTTCACGATGAAACAAGACGTGTTCCTCGCCTTGAGGTATTTTGCCCCTAGCACTCAGAGCAGGGTGTTCCTTCCGAACTCTCTCGTCGAGACACAAAACAGAGCAACGACCTTCCCAGGACTGTCACAGCACTTTGAAGGGGAGTGCACTACCCAATTCCGCAGATGTTTGTTCGAATCTCGGCGCTCTCTCAGCAGTTCATGACAGATGCATTCCCCTTTACATCCGTTTTATGACCCGACAACATGAGCAGCAGCAGCAGCAGCAGCAGCTTGATCGGCTCCTGGCTACACACTCCAGTAATTCCTTCCTCCCGACTGCTCGCGCGCCCTGCTCGCACGTCGCGATTAGAGCTTGGCGAGCTTGGCGAGGATCGCGTCGGTGTACTCCTTGGTACCCGCCTTTCCGCCGAGGTCGCGCGTGATGGCCTTGCCCTCGGCGATGGTCTAAGTGGTCAGCACGGCGAGACTAGACTACGGCACGGATCCACATCTGCTCTGCCACCGCTGCTGCCGCCGTCGCCGTCGCTGCCGGGACATGGGCTTGGGACCCGGTGTACACCCAAAATCCGACTCACGGTGAGAGCGGCCTTCTCAATCTTGTCGGCGAACTCGTTCAGGCCCATGTGTCTGTTCCATCATAAGCACCGTGTTCCGCATCCTCACCGCCCGATCACACCCGGCGCCACGAGTCCACCAAATCCACTTACCGGAGCATCATCAGCGAACTCAGAAGCAGGGCAGTGGGATTGGCGAGCCCCTTTCCTTCGATGTCAGGAGCCGAGCCGTGGACGGCCTCGAAGATCGAGGCGTCCTTGCCGATGTTGCCGGAGGGGGTGAGACCGAGACCGCCGATGAGACCGGCAGAGAGATCGGACAGGATGTCACCGTACAGGTTGGGCATGACCATGACTCGGTCGGCGTAAGGGGAGGGGTCCTGGGCGATCTGGACAAAGTTAGCGGGATATCCAAGAGTTCCGACAGTGACAGCGAGAGGGCGATTGGCAACGCGGTCACGGAGAGACAGTGTGTAAGACCGTTGCGAGGTTACTCACCCGGAGGCAGACACGGTCGAGCAGGTCCTCGTCGTAAGCGATATTGGGGTAGTCCTTGGCGACCGCTCGGCAAGCAGTCAGGAACATGCCGTCGGACATCTTCCTACGATTATATCAGCCCAGCTCCGGCTTTCGCTCACAGCACCGACGAGACGAGATTGATACTGTCGGGTGACGACGTGATGAGGTGACGACGCGATGTGATTAAGACTGTCGACCCGGCCCACTCACATGATGTTGGCCTTGTGCACCGCGGTGACCTTGTTCCTGCCGTTCTCCGAGGCGTAGTGGAAGGCGTAACGAGCGACTCGCTCCGACGCCTCGTACGTGATGAGCTTGATCGACTGGACGACGCCGTCGACGATCTATCGAATGTCAGCTGCGTCCAACTCGTCGCCGACACCGTCACCGGCTCCTCGCCATCGGTGTCTCCACCCATCACTCCGGCCCCGCCCAAGGGCCGAGGGTCTTATCAGAAGACACTTCCACCGCCCGCCGCCATCAGCCGCGCCGCCCCACTCACCTCGTGCTCGATACCAGAGTACTCTCCCTCGGTGTTCTCACGGATGAGGACGGTGTTGACGTTGTCGTAAGGCGTCTTGAAACCCTGGATGGAGACGCACGGGCGGACGTTGGCGAAGAGGGAGAAGGTTCGTCGGAGGGTGAGGTTGAGCGAGACGTGGCCCTTGCCGACTGCGCGGGCTCAGTGCGGAGTCTTGGAATGCTTTCGAAACGATCCGGGAAGCAGCGAAGCATTGTAACATTGGAGCAGCGGAGGAGAGGAGCAGTGGAGCAGAGAAGCAGAGAAGCAGAGGAGCAGAGGAGCAGAGGAGCAGAGGAGCAGAGGAGCAGAGGAGCAGAGGAGCAGAGGGGCAGAGGGGCAGAGGATCAGAGGGGCAGAGGCGCAGAGGAGCCAAAATCCATTGAACGAGATCG
This sequence comes from Saitozyma podzolica, assembly GCA_003942215.1. NCBI lineage: Eukaryota > Fungi > Basidiomycota > Tremellomycetes > Tremellales > Trimorphomycetaceae > Saitozyma > Saitozyma podzolica. The sequence goes on along the minus strand of RSCD01000022.1, from coordinate 176,885 downwards.
ACTGGTGAATCTCGAATCACAAACGCACTGGGAGTAGCAAGAGGACCCTTCAGCGCCACAGTGTTCTTCTTGACGCTCTCAATGGCCCTGTCGGGGATGACAGTCTTGCCGTCCTTGAGGATGGGCGTGACGTCGACTTCCTCCCAGCTGATTGGGGCCTGTGGGGTCAGCACATCCACATAGGCAGTAGTTCAGCTCGCGGAGCCACTTTCTCGTCTCGGCTGTGAGCCGCGACACCTTCCTTCCCGCTTTCCCTCTCAACGCTCTCGATCCCTTCTACACCGCCAAGGTATGGTTGGGCACGCTTGAGGTGCAGACCCAGCGCCAGACCCCCCTGTCTGGCGTCTTCTCACCCGCCGCCCAATCCCAATGGGAGATGCCAACGGCTCACGATCCCCACGATTCGTATAGTGAGCCCAGACTTCCACCAAACTCGCGCTCCTCAGAGATCACCCTCCAATGACCTTGGCTGAAAACTCGCCCCACTCTTTCCGACTGCCCCCTGCCCTTCCGACCGTCCCATGACTCGACTTCATCTTTTCATCCACGCTCTCCACATCTGCACACCCGGCCTTCACGCTCCTCCTCAACACCCTCCCTCGCTCCTTCTATCCGCGTCCAGACCCCTCTCATACTCCTCCACAGCCGGCCCAGAACATTGTGATCAGGTCGACTCGCTTACCTTGGCAGCCGCAAAGATCTTCTTGACCGACTCTGCGATCTCCGGTCCGATACCGTCTCCCGGGATGAGGGTGACGAGGTAGTTTCCCTACGACGTGGTTCAGCGACTTCTCTCTGAGTCGCAACACGGATATATCTCCATGCGTCACGTCTTCCGTCTTCCGTCTTCCGTCTTCCGTTTCTTCCTCGACTCCTCGTGGAATTTGTGCTCCACTGCACGCGGAGAGATAAGATGGGGATTGAAACCGAAGACTCACGTCGGCGCCCTTCTTTCCGTTGAAGGTGGAGGTGACGGTGGAGCTGGCAAAGGCCGAGGCGTATCGCCTGGTCGGCATCTGTCACACACAACATCAGCGTCTGTCGTCGTATGCATCGCAAGAGCCCGTTGGTTCGATGAAGAGACGAGTACACCGAGAAGCAGGAAGAGATGAACGAGGCGAGAAGCGCCGCGACCGCATCGCACGCACCTGGGCCGAACGCAGGGCGGAGACGACGCTCCTCGAGGCTGACCGGGAGAACATGGTGGAGGGGATGAGAGGTGTAGGTGAGAGGGAGTGGAGAGGGTGAGGGGGAAGAGACGAGGTGAGAATGAAGCGTGAGGAATGAACGAGTGGACGAGACGACTTTGCTTTGGTTTGGTTGTGGTGGTGTTCTGTTCAGTCTGTTCGACGTCAGGGCAAAACGACATCGGCGGTCTTCGGCCGGCGTATTCCGAGCAGCCCACCCAACGGGTAAATTAAATGCTCCCCGCCTGTATGCATACCCTTTCCATACCAAGTCTCCCACGGTGCATCCGGTCTCTGTACCTCGTGTTCGCATTTGCTCCCGCTCGCTCACCGGCTACCAACCCTTCACTTTGAGCCGGTCCCACGCATCATTTCAAGCTTTCAACACGTATCTCTTTCCCCTCGACTCTTTCTCTCTCCACTCACTCAACACACACTGCATCACATCCCACCCCCGCCACCATGTCCTCCACCATCCAGTCCATCACCAACGCCATCCCCTCCCTCGGCCGCGCCAGGCTGCTCATCTCCTCGGCAGACGACGTGGTCATCTGCAGTGCGGTCCGTACGCCTATCACCAAGGTAGGTCGGGCTGTGTCGTGTCGATCCGTTGTACCCGGCTGATACCCGGTCTCAGGCCAAGAAGGGAGGGTTCAAGGATACATGTCAGGAAGACCTGCTCGTCGCTGTCTTCCGAGAGGCGATCAAGCGCAGCGGTGTTGACCCCGCCCTCATCGGGTGCGTTTTGCCGTCATACGCGGTGGTCGGGTCGAGCTGACAAATCGACAGTGATGTCGCGGTGGGCAACGTCCTTCCTCCAGGAGGTGGAGCCACCGTCGCCCGTATGGCTCAGCTCGCCGCTGGTATCCCCTACACGTGAGTCCCTGTCTCCTTCCCACCTGGCTCCAAAGTAGTCTCGCTGACTTCGCACCCCACCGCAGTGTTCCCATCAGCACCACCAACCGACAATGTTCATCCGGTCTCAACGCCGTCGCCAGCATCGCCAACGAGATCAAGTCGGGCGAGATCGACATTGGCATCGGCGCAGGCGTCGAGTCAATGACGATGAACTACGGAGCGGGCGTCATGCCCGAAAAGATGTCGGATGCGGTGCTTGCCAACCCGGAATCGGCAGACTGTTTGCTGCCAATGGGTATCACCTCGGAGAACGTTGCGAAACAGTACAACGTCTCTCGAGATGTCCAGGACACCTTTGCGGCCAACAGCTTTGCCAAGGCCGCCGAGGCCCAGAAGCTCGGCAAGTTCAAGAGCGAGATTGTTCCCGTCAAGGTGAGTGGAGACTGACTATCATTGCCACTATCGCCACCAGACTATTTGGCAAAGACAAATTCAGTATCTCTGCTGCTGCTGACCGAACCAGGTCAAGTGGACCGACCCGAAGAGCGAGGAGGAAAAAGAGGTCATCGTCGACGCCGACGACGGCATCCGCGCGGGCGTGACCAAGGAATCCCTCGCCAAGCTCAAGCCAGCGTTCGCAAAGGACGGGACCACCCACGCGGGTAACGCATCTCAGGTCTCTGACGGAGCCGCAGCCGTCGTCCTTGCCAGACGGTCCGTGGCGCAGAAGCTCGGTCTCCCGATCCTCGGCAAGTATGTTGTCAGCGCGGTCGTCGGTGTGCCTCCCAAAGTCATGGGCATTGGTGAGTGGAAGTTCGAGTCGGCGTCCGAGTGCAGCCGAGTCTCAATCTCGGTCGCAATCCCCATTGGACCCCCGCTGAGTGTGTGAACAGGCCCCGCGTTTGCTATCCCCGCTGTGCTGCAGAAGGCGGGTATCTCCAAGGACGATGTCGACTTCTTTGAGATCAACGAGGCGAGTGCATCTTCAATGCTCATCATCCAAATACTCTTCGCCCGACTCGATCCGGACTGACCCCCGCTCCAGGCCTTTGCCTCCCAGGCAGTCATGTCGATCCAACACCTCAAGATCCCATTTGAGAAGGTCAACCCCGTCGGGGGAGCCATCGCCATGGGCCATCCTCTCGGCGCCACCGGTGCCCGCCAGATCGCCACGGGCTTCGCAGAGGCCAAGAGGGAGAAGAAGAAGATTTTCGTCACTAGCATGTGTATCGGCTCGGGCATGGTGAGTGCGAGTACGAGTATGGGTTCCCAGTTTCGGCCCCCAGTCCTGGTTGCATCGCGTGCATCGGAGGACTCGAAGCAAGGGAGAGGGAAGACGCGGGACAGACGCTGATTGTGCAGGGTATGGCAGCTGTGTTTGTCAACGAGCAGTGACCGGTTGTAGAGCGTGATCCTGTACATGTGATGGATACCTGCACATATGCTACATCTCTTGAGCCTGTTCTCATCCCTGACCTGAGCCGTCTTCCCCAGTGGTCGATCCGTCAGTGAGCGAGACGATAATGCGAAGTTGATGCAGTTCTGAGGCTTCTGCCCATGGTCGAGGTTGGTCGCTAGATGCAAGGGAAGATGCGCAGAGCAAGCTTGGGTAGATCCGTTGCACTGGGCAGACCATCCACCCACACCCAAACGGAGAGGCGTGAGGACGTGATCTGTGGCTCATTACAGTTGACGAAGAGGTCTCGGCGACATGCATATACTCCACGCCCAAAACGTGACTTGTAGAACCAATGCAATACCCGCCACAATGCCTCGGCATGAGGAATTCCCCGCCAGGAAGAAGGCCGCGGCGGCCGGCGTGCAGCTCACCCGCGGCGCAGTTCTCAGAGATCCATTATTGTCTTGCCTCTGCTCTCTCTCCTCTCTCCTCTTGCCCTTTCATCTCGTCGTCTTCCATTCGCAGCTCGACGCAAGCGTACGCAGCATCGCGCCACCGCTGCGCAAGCACCACGGCATGGACCAGAGGACTGCGCTGCAGCGGCTCAGCCTCGGTCATGGTGATACGGCATGCACTGATGCTGCGTTGCAAACACTGTTGCCAGTTCCGACTGCGAGCCTGCGATGCGTAGGCTCGTCCCGTGAATGCCTGGACGGGTGAAGGACTGACTTAGTCTCCGTGGCTGATCGGCTGTCGCTGCGCTATTCCGGGCAATGCACAGCTCACACATCGTCTTATTCTCCCCTCATCCCGCAGCCAATACCAGTCATTGCTTTCCGTCCCCGCCTGCCGAACAACGCAAGCGTCTGGCGCTGACGCAAGTCTGCCTGCCTCCTTGTGCAATTCGCATCTTCCGCGACAAGCCTGGACCTGGTCGACCTACCTGCCGACCTGGTCGACTCCGCCCGCGCTAGCAATTCGCAAACGGTTCAACGCAGACGCAAGAGCAAGACGACTCGTCAGCGAGAGCTCCCCGACACACACCCCTGCGCACCGCGCCCGAAGCCCGTTCGCTGCTGCCCGCTAGTCAAACTCATTTGACTGTGCAGCAAAGTCCTAACCGCGCATTACACTTTGGCGAACCTCGAACACCCAATCCCACACGGTCCTCGACTGTGCTTTTGACCTGGAAGAATCCTTATAGCCCCAACAAAGCTTCACACACCCCTTTCCCTCCTTGCTTTCTTTTCTTCTTCAACAAGTGTTTATTCGCCACTACTCTTTGGCGAATCGACTGAACTCACTCCGGTCTCGTACTTGTTTGTACTCGACTCTCCACTTCGCATCGAGAGACAAGGCGAACCCTCTTCACCATGGGCAGCAACTCGCCGCTGCTCCCTTACGCCGACGAGAAGGCGACTGCGACGACCATCAGCCCCGCGACGAACGGCGACGGCGCTTTCGATGAGACGTCCACTGCCCTCCGCGTGGGCAAGGCCAGCCGCTTCGGCGCGGTGCGCGACCGCGTCAAGGGTCTCTCCAAGGGGAAGAAGATCATCATTGGTGCTGGTCTGACTTGGTTGGCGTTGGGTGCTGCGCACAAGGCTGCGAGGGGTTGCCGCAGTCACAGGTTCGGTCGTCACGGCGGTCACGGTTCGTGGGATGCCGAGTGGCCCGAGTGGAACGACGAGGTGAGTCGAGTCGAGTCCAAGGCTCAGGGAATGAACGTGTAGCCAAGGATGTTTTGCTAATTGGTATCCCAGGTCACCACGGTCACCGCGGCGTACGGCTCGCCGGTGATGATGACTACCGACTCGGCTGTGTACCCCACTGCCAACGCGACCTTCCCGCTTTCGCAGGGCAAGCACCACCGACACCGGTCCATCGCCGTCGACATCCCCGAGGGTGTTGATGCGCGCGTGGTCGTCTCCCGGGAAGACGTCGAGTCTGCCCGACTCATCGTCGAGTCCACCTGGGCGGGCGAGGACCTTGTTCTCGACGACCTCTCCGTGTCGTCTGGATCGTGGTACGACTCCCTCACTCTCGTTCCCACTTCCACCGAGTCTTCGCATATCGTCCACGTCGTGGTCCCTCTGGGTGCGCGGGCTGTTCCGGCACTGTACCTCAATTCGATCAAGACCATCGAACTCGCCGTGCACCCCTCGGCGAACGACCTCCGCTTCAAGTCCGTCTCCGCCAAGACTACCGAGGATATCATCTTCCCCTCGATCCAGGCCGGGGATGTCCACCTCGAGACAATCGCTGGAGATGTCAAGGGAGAGTTCAACGTCTCCCGCGCGATCGTATTCAGGACCATCACCGGTGACATCGACGTCACGGTCAATGTCGTGCCGTTCCACCATGGCCACAAGGGTAATCATACCCACCCGCACAAGCCGCACAACCTGACCGAGTCGGAGTACCAGCACGAGCACAAGCACGAGCACAAGCAGGACCACAAGCACAAGAAGGACAAGGCACACGGCAAGCACAAGAGCAAGCGCGACGTGGACGAGGACCACGACGAGAAGCCAAAGCCAAAGTCGAGGCTTGGCTGGTGGCCGTTTGGCGGCAACGACGAGGTTGAGGACCACGACGACTTTGACGCCGAGTTCGACGAGTTTGACGAGTTTGAGATGCCTCCCCCGCCATCTCACGAGCACGGTCCTGACGGCCCGCCGCCGCCTCCTCCCCCGCCGCCTCATGGGCCTCCCCCTCCTCACCATGGTGGACCTCCTCCCCCGCCGCCGCCGCCTCACCACGGTGGTCCTCCTCCGCCTGGACCTCCTCCTCACGGTCCCAAACCCGGCAAGGGTAAGGGCAAGGGCAAGCACCCGCACCCGCCTCATCACCCGCCTCACCACGGCCCTCCCCCGCCCGTCTTCATCGGCGGATTTTCCAACACCGGCTCCGTCTCGCTCACCGTCCACGCCCCCCACTTCGTCAGCACCGTCATCAAGGCTATCTCCCACACGGGTCATGTAACCGTCAAGGACAAGTCGTTCAAGGGGTTGTTTGAGGCCGGGACGTTTGTTGGTCACGCCACGATCACTGCTGGCGACGACAAGGAGGTCAAGATCATCAAGGAGGTGGTGGGTGAGAAGGGAGGTTTCGTGAAGGGATTCGTGAAGCCCAAGAACGGGACGTTCCCTCACCCCCACCCGCCCAAGAAGGGCAAGGAGGACGACGAGGTCGCCGAAGTTGACGTCGACTTTGAGGACATGTGAGCGATTCTCTTCATACATTTGTCGTCAGTGCTGATCATCGCCAGGCTCATGGACGAGCGACGTCAGTGGGACGGTCCAGAGGGCCCTGACGGTCCTCCCTCGCCTCACAAGGGTCCGGGTGGTCCTCCCCCGCCTCACAAAGGACCCGGCGGTCCTCCCCCGCCTCACAAGGGCCCGGGTGGCCCTCCTCACCACCCTCCTCACCACCCTCCTCACCACCCTCCTCATCACCCGCACCCGCCGCACCACCCGCCTCACCACCCCCCGCCCCCGCCGGGCTTCAGCAAGGTCTTCGCCCATACTTCGGTTGGTGATGTCAAACTCAAGCTGTAACGGGATGGGTGTATGAGGTACTGCGATGATGCTGTGACAGATCGAGGAGGAGAGAGGAGTCGGCCTGACTTTCTCTCCACTTCCGTCCGAGAAGGGAGGGAGGGAGACGTTCAGGCGGAGAGCGCGCCGACACGTCGTGTAGTCTGTACATGCTATGTTTATCTACTTCGATTCGATTCTTTACCTTCCATGCCCAGACCGTTGCCAGTGTCAGTACCATCCAAGGCAACCGCCGGTGGGACTTGGTCGGACGACTCTTTGAAATAAGCCAGGCCGTGAGGATTCGGTCCCGGCAGGTCGCACTTTAACGACGCAACGACGACGACGGGTGCTGCGGCTCTTACTTGACTGATCTGCTGGCATTGCCATCCTTGTTACCTGCGCCTCGACCTGACCGCTGATGATACTGGCTTTCTACTGCTCCCATTGCTACTCGCGTATTGGTACCGTACCGCAACCTGACTTCTGCGTGTACTCCTGGCCGCTGCCCCGCATCCGTGTCTCTGGCACCTGCACCTGGTTCTATGACTACTCGTTCTCGAAGGAACGACGCCGGCCCGCGCTGCTGTCGCTGCTGTCCTTGCTTTCCGCTCTCCCTCCTCGCTCTCCTCGCTCTGGTCGGGATTTGCACTCCGGACCCTCGCTCCGGTGTCCCGACCCATCCGAGAATGAGCCGAGCCGAGTCACTCTGCCTGGGTCCATCCCATTCCAGGCCATGGCGATGATCGACCGAGCTGTGTTCATGCCCGACCGGCGACCGGCGCTTTCTGGGTCTAGGTAAGACAGGTAAGACTCCGGGTCTCTGGGTCGCGCCCCGCTCTCACTCCCACTCCCACCCGCACTTGCGCTGCTGCTGGCGCTGGCGCTCGCACACGCTGAGTCGCCGTCAAATGCCTGTTTTGCCGGTGGCCAAGGCGGTTGAAAGCGGACCGATGCGATTCGCCCGGCCACCCCTCGCTCGCTCGCTCGCTCGCAGGTCGGGACAGTCGGGGCTGAGCCGGGTCGAACAGCGTTACGGGGTGTACGGGATGTGCTGTCGTTTGACTCGACGTGATTGGCCCAGATGCGGGTGCCACATTCAGAGCGACACGACGCCATGAGCGTCATTTACCCAACCTGGTAATTATACAATTACACCCATTACGCGCCCGGCCGAATCGAAATCCATTTCCGGGCCGTGAGTCCGGGCGGGCGAGAAGAGCCTGGAGAGGGGTGGAAAATGCCACACTCGCGCACTGACCCTTTTTCGACCCTGAGCCTGCCCCCAGTCGGTTTTGGTTTTTTGTGGGGCTGCGCCGCCCTCCAGCGTCACTCGCCCGAGCAAGCACTTTGCCTTCCCCCCCCCTCGCGCCTCACGCCTCGCGCCTTCCCCCTCCCCCCCCTGCTGCTCCTCCTTATCGGTCATTGTAAACCAGCAACCAACCAACCAACCCGCTTTCCGACTTTTCCCATATCAACCATCCTCCTATCAAACTCCTCGACTCCTCCCTCCATATCAACCCCCCCGGTTGCTACCCCCCCGCTCCTACACACTCTCTCCGTAACATCGTCGAGCAAGTCTCTGCTCTCAACAATCGTTTTCGGTCTTTGTTGAACCAACCTCATCCACCTCGTGAGTTACACCTCCCCTCCTCGGGCCGATACTCCGCACCGCTTTGAGTCATATTGAGCTGATTCGTCCTTCCTCCTCCCCTCATCACACCACCCTCCTTCGTCGCTCGCGCCCCATTGTCGTACCCCCAACCCACTCGCCTCGACAACCATTCTGCTTCATCAATCCACTCTCGCAACTACTTTATCCTCGCTCATCACCCGCCAATCCACCCCAACCCCGTCGGTATCTCCTCCGCCGCCTTCGGAACGCTCGTCCGACCACACCCACGTCCACCGACTCGACCATCCATCCACCTTCCAAACCGCAGCTTCCCCCAAACCACATCCATCCACCATGTCCGAGCTCATCGCCACCAAGCGCGTCGACCTCCTCGCCCCTTACCTCGCCCTCGACCAGGGATCCCGAGTTCAGGCTGAGTGTGAGTGGTTTTTCCATCCCGCGTCGAATACGACTCGATTGCACTGCCCACTGCCCCACCAATCGCGTGACCCGCATTTCCCACCCGCATTCGCTTTTTCTCGCGTCACTTGACACACACACCGCCCCCACGAGCCGACGAACCACCACGAGTGGTTTCCTGCGCCGCCGCTGACCCCTCAGACATCTGGATCGACGGCGATGGAGGCCTCCGATGCAAGACCATGACCCTGGATAAGGCCCCCGCTTCCGTTTCCGAGCTCAAGGAGTGGAACTTTGACGGCTCATCCACCAACCAGGCCCCCGGTGACAACTCTGACGTCTTCCTCGTAAGCCCGCCCCGCCCCTGCTGCTCTTGCCACCCGGGTTGCCCCCGCTCACGCGCCACAGCGCCCCGTCGCCATCTTCAAGGACCCCTTCCGTGGTGGCGCCAACATCCTCGTCCTCTGCGAGTGCTACGACAACGACGGCACCCCCAACAAGTCCAACTACCGAGCGCACTGCAAGAAGGTCATGGACGCCGCCAAGGCCGAGGAGCCCTGGTTCGGTCTCGAGCAGGAGTACACCCTCTTCGACGCCGACGGCCAGGTCTTTGGCTGGCCCAAGATGGGTTTCCCCGGTCCCCAGGGCCCCTATTACTGTGGTGTCGGTGCCGGCAGGGTGTTCGCCCGTGACTTCATCGAGGCCCACTACGTGAGTTTGCGCATCATGTCTCATTTTCGGTCTGGTCATGTGATCAAACATCCCGCTGACCCCCCTACGTCAGCGCGCGTGCCTGTATGCCGGTGTCAACATCTCTGGTATCAACGCCGAGGTGATGCCTTCTCAGTGGGAGTTCCAGGTAGGCCCTTGCGAGGGTATCGAGATGGGCGACCACCTCTGGATGGCCCGTTTCCTCCTCCTCCGCATCGGTGAGGAGTGGGGGATCAAGCCCTCGTTCCACCCCAAGCCCCTCAAGGGCGACTGGAACGGTGCCGGCTGCCACTCCAACTACTCGACCACCGCCATGCGCACACCCGGCAAGGGTATGGCCGCCATCGAGGACGCGATCAAGAAGCTCGAGAAGCGCCACCTCGAGCACATCGCCGTCTACGGCGAGGACAACGACCAGCGTCTCACCGGCCGTCACGAGACGGCCTCGATCACCCAGTTCTCGGCCGGAGTCGCCAACCGTGGCGCCTCGATCCGAATTCCCCGTCACGTCGGCGCCCAGGGCTACGGCTACCTCGAGGACCGTCGCCCGGCCTCCAACGTTGACCCTTACCGCGTCACCGCCATCCTTGTCGAGACCACCCTCCTCAACGCCTAGATGTGCGGCCTCCCGCCACGTCACGTCTGTTTGGGAACTCTTTGTGTTTTAGATACATTGATTTGCGGTGCGAGGTGGAGAGGTGGATGTCGGTCGAAGGGGCGTCACACGTTGCCTGTCTTTACCGAGCGGGGGAGGGGCATGCCCTATGCATTGAATACGAGCGCGAACCTTCGCACGTGGAGCGTTGGCGAGTACCAGAGCCACTTCCTCGTACAACCTTTAGACTTTGTGTGAGGAGTGTATGTCAGTAATATCGGCGATCTAGCGAGGCGAGGCCTTCGGACGAGGCCGCTTCGTCAGGGGTATCTGGCGACTCACGCGGTTGCTTTCGGTCATGTCCATGTGTCCAACTTTTCGACTCGCTCGCACGATAGGACAATCGTGTTGATTTTCATCTTCCGGGGAACACTGCTTACTGACTCGAGCATCCACCTGACAAGCTCGGAAGCGCAATATCATGAGCCAGAGCATATTGCACAAGCACGATGCGCTCTCGCTGGTGACTCTGCTGGAAGGCCACCTCCCGTACTCGCTGCCCGTATATGGCACGATCCTCGCCAACATCCCGGAGCCCGGAATCTCGCCTGACGAATACGGGAACACCCATCCCCTCAGTGCGTGGGCTACATTCCCGCCCGGCTCCCCTTCTTTGGAACCTTGGGTGATCATCGTCCCCCTCGGCACGCCGCTCGAGGACCAAATCCGCCTCTACTGCTCCGCCGAGACGTCATGTCCTGACACCTCTGCGTCTGACTATCCGTCCGGACTGGATACGGTCAAGCGCGCACTGCGCTCGTACGGAGAACTCTCACCTGGGTTCAAGATGGTCGGTGCGCTAAATGCGCTGTGGGTCCCAGAGGTGGAGAGGTTCCTCCATGGCCAGCCGAGAGGGAGGTGTAATGTCTTCTTACCCCCGTTGACGGGATTGGGAGACAGCCAAGCTCCGGAAGCTCTGGAAGTGGAGGGCTACACTGTCGATCATGGAAGGGAAGCCGAAGTTGAAGTGGTATGTCACCCCGACTCGATTGGTGGAGAACGTGATGCGAGATCACAGCTGAAAGGGTTAGTTTCGAGATACGAGCGATATCAAGCGTCCATCAGCGTACTATCGCGCACGATTACCTTGGTCCACCGTCATCCGTCCGAGTTCATCCGCGGAAGTTGGTGCAAGCGCTTCGTCAACTCCGGCTCCGGCCGCAGCATTGGTCCTCACGCACATGGACGGTTCACTCGGCGCATTACACACCGACGCCGCGTACCGGAGGAAAGGACTCGCGAGATGGGTCGTCCAACAACATCTCAAGACGGGAAGAGGTCTGCTCCGGAATCCACGCCCGAACCCGATCTCGAACCCGGACCCGGACCCGGACCCAAGCCCGGCGACTGGCAGCGCGAACGACCTGCAGGATGATACTGTGGCGCGGGGAGGAAGAGGAGGAGAAGGCGGCGAAGGCGGAGGAGGAGGAGGGGCGTGGACGGTGGTGTTCAGGGGAAATGAGGCGAGTGAGGGGTTGTGGATCAACCTCGGTTGGAGGGTCGGATGGGAGTGTGCGTGGGTGTACAAGGGTGACTAGGGCGATGAGAGCGAGATGCGAGCGATTACAGCAGAAGGAGACGCAATCGTCTGCACTCGCAGAAACATGTTTTGCCTTCCATGTCTTCTCCTGTGCAGTATACACCGCAGCCCTGCCTCAAGTCTGTACTGTAGCGACTTCGGCGACGGAATCGAGATTTCCAACCTCTTAGTACGCTCTCTCCACGGTTTCATCGCGAGCATCCCAAATCTACCCAGTGCCCACTGCCTAAACCTGCATTCCGTGCTTACCACGCATACGTCGGTCAAACGATATCATCCCACAGTATGCACTCCCGTAGTAACGCTCGGTCGTGACCCAGCTCGCCGCTTGACGTGTCCCGGCCAAGTGACAGCGATTCACAGATCAGGTACTGCTGTAACCTTCATCGCTCCCGCGACTCTGCTGGGTGTTTTGGGTGTTCTGCGTTGGGAGGCCGTGCAGGAAGCGCCCGATGTCACGCTGAGTGGCGGGATCCCGCAAGAAGTTGGTGAGGGCAATATCTCCCGCGGTCGGGGTGGTGCTGGTGCTGGTGGTGCTGGTGGTAGTGGTGGATTGGGAGGGGGTAGACGAGCTGCCGCCTGCAGAGCTGGTGTTGGTGTTGGTGTTAGTCGAGGACATGGTGCAGATAGCAGTGGTAAGGTTTGAAGACTAGTTGGAAGGACGCACGATACCAGGTTTCCTTATATGTGGATCGACCACGGGGGTCTGTACATACTGAAAGTCATCGCAATGCATGTGCTCCCCGTGCTCGCCTTCTTGGCATGGTTGTGAAAGGATCAATCCTTCACGACGGCCTTCGAGGCTCGTCATTCTCGTCGTCGGTGTGTCCTCCCTTTCACCTCGTCACGGATTGATCGGACTTTTTGTAGGTCCTTCGATTGTGTCCTTCGAGACGATGAATCGCGTGATGAGAAGTCAATCACAGCGCTCTTCTGCGATGCGAAGAGGCAAGCGGGGGAGTGATATACGTTTCCCTCCGCGGCGCTCCGGGTGATCTCAATGAGGAATCAGAGCGCTTAACTCCGTGCACTTCCTTCACGGCAGATGCATGGGTTCCGTCCCAACTAGGGTCCAGCATATGCCGCGTCACCGTGAAGATTGTGAGCACTCATCGACTGGACTCGGACAAGTCGTTCGAGGAATTCTGATGTCTACCTCTGATCAAGTGGTCGCACGGCGATTGTACAGGTACAGAACCATTTTTGTAGACTCACGCCGCGCAAACGGCGTCACAGAATCCTCAGTCAGAATGAAACGCAGTGAGAGTGCGGCGAGTCTGGAGGCTGCCGCTTTCATTGGAAGGACTGCAGTCACAGGAAAAAGAGTCACCATGTCTTGAAGAACGGGCAGGAGTCGCTTCGGGACGACCTGGAAGCGCACTTAGTCCATCCGTGAGGACCATATTGTCCGCAGATCGCATTGGAGTACAGTGACACTGGCATCGCTACAGATCGCGGCAGCGCAGACTTTAGACTCTCGCCCTCGGTGACGAACCATAGACTTTGCCGTAGTACTCTATGCCGCCACGCATCTCCGCTTCACTCGCTCGAGAGTGCAGATAGCCGCGCCGCGATCGCCGCTAGCCAGTCCTTGAGTGTCGCCCCGCTGCCCGAGTCGTACGCCTCGGGCCGCTCGTCACGACGCGGTTCCAAACGCGCGTGTATCGTGTCAAATGGCGCGGGTATGGTGATACTACTGATCAGCCCCAGCCCCGGCCCCGGCCCCAACGCGCGCTGTGGACTCACTGGACACAACCGCACTCTCCTGCGCTGACCACCTCGTCCAGCTCGTCGAGGAAGACTTGGTGCCTTCCATGCTCGTCTTCGATGTCTTGCTGCAAGAGACTTTTTGCGAGGTTGAGGAGTTGCAGCCCGAGGTCGTCGGCTATGATTGGTCCCATATCCTCGAAGTCTGCAAGAGGGAAGGAGGCGCGAGACGTAGTGATCACAGCAGGAGAGTTGACCGAGGAGGCAACGCTGATACCGGGGCTGCTGTCAGCCGCGTTGATGGTGGGGACGACTCACCATCCCTCGATCTCCAGCGTGAAGACACCACCCAAAGCGTCCATGTCTGCCTCTTCCACGAGCTTCTTCCGGAGTACCGCCCCAGAAGCGGAGAAGCGGGAATCCACACGCGCCGCAAGACCAGCTCGCCGCATTGTGCTCGCAAAGACGTTGAGCGTAGCTCTGAGCTGATCGACCGAAGCGCGATACCGCAACACTTGGACCAGCGGGGCGACGATTGGAGTTGGGGCGAAAGGCTCGCCAAGAATACGGGCCTTGCGTTGACGGTGCAGGCGCGACAAGCCGAGTCGAGCGCAGAGAAGGAGACAATCGCCCACCGCATCGGCGCTGGACGTGGATGAGGAGGGATCGCGCGAATCGTACTTCCGTCAGCGACGTTCCCTTCGAGGAGACTCACAAGCTCGAACACCAGCTCCTGCTCTCCCACGGAGACCGCGACCGACCGCTGCTCCACCACGGCGCCCAACCTCGCCGCTTCGGCTTGGATCTGGAGTCAGCGAAACACGCCTTTGGTCTCGCTTACCTCTGCAAAGAGCTCTTCTTCAAACACCTCCAGCTGGGCGTTCTGTACCACCGCCCGGACATCTGCTTCCTCTTGCTCCGCCGGGGTTGACGACGCATCCCCCAGCTTCACTCTGAGCCGGAGATGGCTCCTCGCTCCGAAAGCCAGATCGTTCTTCTGCGGATCGAGGTCAAATGCCGCAAGAGATCTCGCCCTGAGGGCGGGAGGAGCCTCGTCGACCGCATAAGGGATGATCACGTCCTTGGCTCGCTCGCCGTCTCTCATCGTCCTCCCAAAGTCCGGTTTCGGCACGATAGCCCACTGACCCCTTCCCCGTGTTCCGTCCCTCAGCGCTCGGATGCTGCCCCAGAAATTGTCTCCCGCATCGTACATTGAGCGCAGCTCGTCAACTGCCGAGTCGATCAGTGCCGAACACTCGTCCAGCGCCTGTTGCTTCGCCGCCAGGGCAAGCTCCAGCCGCTGCGCTTCGACGTGCAAGGGGATCGACGGCGGGAGGGAAGGGGTGGTCGAATACGTTCCAGCCGGAAGGATCGGGGGTTCGGTCTGAGCCAGCGTCGACGCCGGCGGCTCCTCGACCTTCTTCTTCGGCTTCTTAGTCTGGTTGGGCAACAGCGGCGGGTCGCTTGTAAACGACGTCGAAACCGCGAGAGTCTTGGCCAGCTCCAGCACGAACCACAGCTCGTTCCGCGCATCACTGCTTTGTCAGTGTAGGCGCTCAGATCATACTCACTTTAGTTGCAGGAATATGTCCGATCGAAGCTGCTCCATCTCCTCCCAGTCCATCATGCTTGACGGATCCCTCTCCTTGTCGACTACCTCGACTTTCGTTTCCTCCACGGCAGGTTCGTCCGGAGGACGCTGCTCCAGCTGCGCCTCGGTGAGATCCAGAAGACCATTCGGGTACTCGTTCCATATCCTCTCGAGACGCTCCGTGAGCTTCAGCTCGGGCGCTTTCCTACGCAAGTCAACACGCGTCAGGAGTCGGTGGAAGAGAATTGAAGGGAAGGACACGGGACACCTACGGATCTTCGTATGTCAGTGCTCCGTCGGGCTCGATTGCTCGGAGTCGCCGCTTGCCAGATGTGGCGTCGAGGGTGTGCGAGTCGACCGACACCCGCAGGTCGGCAAGCGGGTCGGCGCTCATGGTGCAGATGGGAGATTATTGGAGGGATAGCAAAGTGACCAAGAAAGAACAATTGAGAGACGAGTTGGGACAGGTCACAGAGTAGTTCGACTGTCGCGGTGCGGTGCCTGGATTTGGTATTAGCTGTTGACGTCTCCTTCCGATCTCACCTATCCTCATCCTCTTTACTCATTCTCACAAGACTTCTTATCCACTCTGGCCGGATAGACATACCCCACCCACCACCTCATGGCCTAACGACGCGAGAACCCGCCACCATGGCGGACACGGACCCGATCAACTGGCTGCTCCTCGTCGAGCTCCTCGTGGTCGTCATCGTCGCCAGCGCTTTCCTGTTCTACTGGAATCGACTCGTCGCTTCCATCTTTGCCTTCTTCGTCCGACTGGTCACATGGAGGTACTACAACGCGTACATCTCGATCGGCTCGCTCCAGATATCCCCTCTCGCAGGCCGGATCTCGTTTCGGGACATCGAATATCACTCGAGCAACCTCTCGTTCCGGGCCCTACACGGTCATCTGACGTTCCGGTACTGGTGGTGGAGAGTCCGTCAAGAGGGCGATTCGCAGAGCAATAATACCAAGAGAGGTGCGTTCAGGTGTGGGTGAGTGAACGCAGAGCTGATCTGGATCAGCCAAGTTGCCATGTAGGATATCGTGCTATGCGGAGGGTGTCGAGGGGTTCGTGTACAATCGGACGCCCGCGTACGACGCGATCGTCGAGCGGATGATGAAGCACGAGCAGATGGCGGGGTCGGCGGGGTCGTCATCTTCGTCCACGAGCACTTCTGGGATAGGGACAGGGACGGACAGCAAGCCTCGCGCGAGATTGCGAAAGGTCTACAAGGACGTCCGGGGTCGGAAGGAAGATCTGGCCGAGAAGTCCAGCATGGCCAGCGCCACCGCCAGTAATGGTGAGTTTCTATTGCTTGCCTCTTCTCGTTCACTGACGTCGTCAGGCTACGCATACCCCCCGAAACCCAGCGAGCTTCCCAACGTGCCCAGACCCGTCAAGCAGCCGCAGCCGCAATCCGAGGGCGTGGACTGGTTCCGCGAGGCGTTGCCTATGGAACTGAGGATCGTGACGGGCTCGATCGTCCTCGGGAGCGACGCGACGCCGATGGTGCTCATAGGCGACTTCAAGCGCGCAGAGGGTGTCGTGGAAGTCGCCGAAGTGAGAGATTAGACGGATTTGACAGAGGATGTGTGCATGCTGATCGTGCAGTCCCGCTCCGCGTGCGACAAGTACAAGCTCTCCATTGACCTCAGTTTTCAGGACCCAAAGGTCCTCATGCGCACCAATGTCGATTGGTCTGGCCCAAGTCTCGCCCACGGCAAGAAAGTCTACGACGAGTTGCTCAAGCAGAAGTGAGCTGCCCCCGGTGTTCCCTATACTTTCCTCTGCTTTCCATGGTGCTCGCTCTCGCGCTCGCTCTCGCACTGACCCGGATCCAGTCCCGATCTCGCTAAAGAGCCTCCCTCGTCCATATCCACCCGACTGGGCTTCCGCCTGCTCGCTCGCAGATTCCCCTTCCTTCGCAACCCCAAGTTCTCGGCCCCGCCGGTCCCAGGTCTCCCGACGGACAAGGTCTGGAGAGGACTTGCCCGATATAGAGTTGAGAATGAGGACAGCCCCAAGCCCCGTCGAAGGGAAGAACGCGAGTACGCCAAGGTCACAACCTTGCTCGAGTCCCCCGCACTGGATTTCACTTATTATGCGGACTCGCCAGGTGGGTTCTCCACCAGTAACTGGATACTGATCGCAGGCCCTGTACCCGATCCGTCCGAGGCGGATTACATCGACGAGACCGACGAGCTAGGTAATGTCGACTTGCCTCCGGAGTACGGCATTGACATTATGATCCACGGCGGTATCGTCAAGTACGGACCTTGGGCGGATCGACAAAGAGACGCCCTTCAACGCGCATTCGCCCCCTCCATCTTCTTCGACACCGAGCCGAAACCACGCCTATCGCCAGGAGATACCCGACTGCATTCTACTCTCATCCTCAACCTCCAACTCACCGAGGACACGACATTGCGGATCCCCACGCGCGAGCCATCCAAGGACTGGATATACGATAGTCTGAGTACCGAGGTGGAACGCCGATATGGGTGGCTTGACGTGACGACCGGAGCGAATTCGTCGATCGTGTATACCCAGGCTCAGTGGGCAACGCGTCACGGTTACGATGCCATGCTGGTCCTGCATCTTGACTCGCTGGAGATCGCCTCGAGCGTGAATCTCCAGAGCTTCATCAAGGCAAAAGCTTGCAAGGTATGTTTCCGATGCTTTACGCCGCTTGCCGTACTGACTTGATGTCACTACTTGTAGCTGTCTATGACCATGCCGACTCCCTTGCGATGGGATGCCCAACGGGACTGGGGGTTCGACCTCACACTTGAAAGCCCCGATATCACCCTGTTACGTGATCATGTCACACTCATCTCGGACCTTGCCAAAGACTGGAGTTCCGGCTCTCAGGGAGACTTCCACCACTTTGTTCCCAACCACTACAACTTCCGGATCAACATGCTCAACTATGCGTTCCATCTGTATCTCAACGACTACAATATCGTCGACAGACCCCAGTCCCGGGACGACAACGCCATCATGGATGTCTATGGGCCCCAAATGGTCAGCCACGTCGCGGTAGCCGCGACGCAGTATCGACCCGAATTCTCGGTTGTCCCATTCAGTGTCGACCTCAAGGACGCCCGAGTGATGCTCTGTGTGCCCAAGTGGGATACGCACCGCGCGTTTGGCGACTACGAAGGCGCTGGTAAGGTTGATGGCGACGGCAGTGGCAGCGGCGATGGTGCGGGCGAGTGCGACAGCTTTGAAGTGGGCAAGATCGGATCGGTCTCGGCAAAAGGATCGTACCGGTACTACACCTCCGCACGACCTGATCATCAGGAAAACCTCACCCTCCACCTCGAGGGCCGCCGCGTCGCATTCAAAGCGCTCGGATGGGTGCTCCGCCGGATGTTCTGTGTCAAGGACAACTATTTCGGCGCCTTCACCCAGTTCACTACGATGCAGGAGTATCTTGAGCGATTCGATCACGATCCCGACTCGGTGGGCGATTCGGTCGAGGACAAGTATCGGCCGGGTCGAAGCGATCCGTTCACTGTCCAGGTCACCATGAACGTGGAAGAGTCTCTGATCGTGACCTCCGACGAAATCTATGGGTGCCATAGTGGTCTGGTCATGCCGGTCCCGCAATTGCAGATGTCGCTCAAGTCGACAGATCATTTCATGGGTGGGTTTCTTTGGCCAGGTGGACGTGCTGACGACAGAAATGACTCTCGATGCAACGCCAACGTACATCGCGGCTTCCGACAGCCTCGAAAAGGTATACGCGAACGGCTTTGCGCCGCCGGTTGGAAGCGACGCGGTGTTCATCGAAGGTGGGTATCGTGTCAACGACGAGGCTGATTTCAGGTATCACGCTCAAGGCATACCGTTTATTCGGACCGCAACCTCGCGCGACGACCTACCTCTGTCTATGGGAAGCGATCATCCCCAAGATGACGGCTTTCGTCTCCCCCGCGTTCGCCTCTACTTTGCAAGCTTCAGTCCAGGCGATCCTGTACAACTTTGAAGACCCAGACAACGCCCCAGCGACAATATACGTCCCCAAGACCCCTCCCGATGGTGAGCTCCGTGCACCGAACTCGCTGACCGTAGTGACGTTCTTCAAACTCTCGCTCGATTCTGCCTCGGCAATGCTCCGCGCTGGCGATTCTGCGGTATCAATCGACCTCCCGTCCGGCGTCAACCTGGATACCAGCACCCTCGCCACTCGCACTTGTCGCTCAGTCCTGGGTCTGTTGATCCCACTTATCTCCGTTGACCTCCTGTCTCGTCATCCGGGCAAGAAATGGTTCCGCACTGGCTCCATCCGCACTGGAATCAGCGTGGACCTGTACAAAGCGCCAAGAGGTTGGCGACGGGGCGCATCGGAGCAACAGGAGTTCATACGAGAGGAGGACCGCCCGACGCAGAGGATCTGGTACATGTATCGCGAGGGCGAGGAGATGGGTAACGGCCACCACGTCAATGGAGCGTATCTCCCTCGACCACGAGTTATCGGGCATGGTGAGATCGACATCTCGCTCAACGGTAAATCCTCAATGCTGACGAGGAACAGACCCATCGGATGACGAGTCTGAGAGTGACGAAGATATATTCGTGCAGACTTCGGAAGCTTCGAGTGATGATGGGGAGACTGTCCCGAGGTGAGTTGGCGTGAAGCGAAACGGGTTTGGGCTGATATGATGACAGGCCGAAACTGCGCCGCAGGGTCAAGTCGTTCACCACCGCCAAAGAGTTTTTACGGGCGTACTCGTCGTCAGAAGAGGAGTCCGACACGACGTCGTCCGGCACGAGTTCTTCGTCTGACGACTCTGACGTGCATGGGGACATGGCCGCGGTGCTTTACGCAAAGCTTCGGAGGCTACGGTCGATACGTTCACTGCCCGTGGCAGATGAGGGCGGGCATGACAACCAGGACGCCCCCGAGGCGCCCAAGTGTG
Organism: Saitozyma podzolica; assembly: GCA_003942215.1. Taxonomy (NCBI): domain Eukaryota; kingdom Fungi; phylum Basidiomycota; class Tremellomycetes; order Tremellales; family Trimorphomycetaceae; genus Saitozyma; species Saitozyma podzolica. The sequence goes on along the minus strand of RSCD01000022.1, from coordinate 156,731 downwards.
GCGCCCCAAGCTCGTTCGAAGAGGGAGTCATCCTCAGAGTGACGACGCAGCGGGTCGATGTCGATTTCGACCTCGCCTCGGTACACTGCGCCAGCGACATCGTACAGGCCATGAAAGACATGGTGAGTCGCACTTCTGGCTGTATCGCTGACGTCCAGGACGTTCCACCGGAACGACTTCTCGATGCTCTGCTCATCGGGCAAGCGGACTCGGTATTGGAAGCCAAGACGAGCAAAGTCCCGTTCGTGGTGGACGGATCGATCCCGCTCATTGCCATTCGCGCTTCGACATCGGCCGGGAAACCGATCTCGATCGTGGAGGCTTCTGTCTCTCGCTTGGCGTGGAATCTCCAGAAGACACCGCTGGAAGAAGAAGGTTCGGGTATCTCGTTTACATCCCACGTCGGCCGACTCGAGGTCGTCGCTGTGTCTCCGAAGCCGACCGATATATCGCTCTTGGACGTGCAGCAGCAATCTTCTCTTTCGACATCCGGGATTCCTTTACTCCATCTGTCCGGCGAACGGCTGTATGTCGGCTTCCATCAGGATGGAGCCCGCCAGATCCGGGCGTGCGGGACCTTGGACATCCAGACCGTCACGCCTACGATCCCCCTCGTCGCAGATACCGCTCAGGCTTGGGAGCAGGCTTTCGCAGCGGTCCCATCCCCCGTACCGGGACCATCTCGCTCGGCAAAGCTGTTGCACTCTATCCTCAGAAGGACAAGTGGCAGTGTCTCAGCAGCAGGCATGCCGGCCTTTGCTTCTGAGAGCGCGTATGCCCTACACGTCGAGGATCAGCGTAATATCCGTCGAGATCTCGGTTGGTGGCTCATCTCTCGACTACGACACTGGTTACGAACCGGAACTCGAGGGCAAAGTCTCGACTCGGCAGTTGACGATGTTTCATCGCGCCTCACTCCCGAAGCACTTATTGCGCAGCTTGCCATGTTGGACGATGTGGGAGGTGCGACCGAGGCTTTGGTGCGGCAACAACACTTCATCAAGCACGTGTTCGGGCCCGAGTTGGAAAGACCGTCCGCTACCAAGACGATACACCAGACTTCGGCCTTCGTCACAGCCGGTATTACCCTGCGGCACCACGGTCGGCTTCTCGGTTCTGAAGCAGCTGGCACAAGCTTTGTCCGCTTAGAGAAGGCTTCACTGGGCGTGAACACCTCGTCAGCGAAGGACGTTCAGCAATTGCGACTTCTGGTGGCGGTGCAGGAACTCTCGGTGGAAATCCAAAACTCTTTCCTTTCTGCCAGCAGACATATCCTCTCGGCAGTCCAAGCCGCTCCTGCAAAGCAGCCGAAGCCGAGCACCGAGGCCCAGGCGTTCCTCATCGAGACGCATATCGGCAACGGCGACCTATCAGTCATTGCCGGTGGTCTGCGTCTTCGTGTGGGACTAGCCAAAGCCCAGCACTCGCTCACCGTCCGACCTCGACGTGCCGATGGGCGGATCTCGAAATTGTCCAGCACCGCCGCGGCTGATCTCATCGACGTCTCACTCCTGGCGTTGCTCGATGGAGGGTCTGAGCGGGTGGCACTTTCCGCCAAGCTCAACCGGCTGCGCGCGGGAGTCGAGGCGCAATGCACCCTTCCTGAGGGGGTTCTGCGCCTGACAATTGGTGCGCAATCAATCGAGTTTGACTCGAGACCCCAGCTCAAGGCGTTCCTGGCTTTCGCTCAAGAATGGAAGGATCGGCACTATCAGTGAGTACCGTTCTCCGGTCCCCCTATCTACGTTCTCGTTCCTTTGGGCCCCATGTAATGCTGATTGCCTAGGCACTATCGACCGCTGATCGAGGAGCTCGGGGGCATCGCGTCCCGACGTGCGACGCCAGAGTGCGAGACAGTCCCGTCCACCGTGATCCTTGACGTTCTGGTCGGCTCGGCTCAGCTCCAGATTCGCGCCGCCAAGGCGGTCTGGCTCCGATGGGAGATGGGCAAGATGTACGTCAGTCGTCAGGGCCACGCCAAAAATCTCAGCTTTGGAGTCCGGATCGCTCCTCAAACAGTCGGCGCGTACTCGTCGTACAAGCAGACCAAATCGAAGGACGCGCCGATGCTCCGCTTGCCTTCCATCACGGCTCTCGGGAGCGCGAAGGAGGAAGGGGGAAGACCGTTCATCTCGGCCAAGATCGATCTGGGATTCTTTGTGGGAGTGCTGAAACCCGCGGTGCTCGATCGGCTCTTGTCACTCCATCAGAGACTTGGGTCGGACATCATGGATGTGGTTCGAGACTACCAGGCCGGGATCCAAAAGGCCTTCAAGTCGAGGCATGCCAACGGCGTTTCTTCAGCTTCAGCAGCTTCAGCCGCTTCAGAACCCTCGCCGAATTCCCCACCGGGAGCCACCAAGATGCTGATGGACCTGCACCTCAGCGTCGCGGGTGTGCGATTCGGGCTCAGGGCCGACGACGTCGCGACGACTGTGCTTCTCGAGGCGCTGTCGCTCAAGGGCCACGTCACGAACAAGGCGACCAAGGACGCCGCTATGCTGTGGCGCGCCAAGGTCGACCATTTCGCTCTCTCTCTCGGCCATCTCGGCGGATCGCCTTTGTCCAGCGATGCCGAGCCGATGCGGAAGTACCGCTCGGCATACATGGTTCTCGATCTCGAGGCGCATGAGATCCCCGGAGCTGCGCGTGCGGCGTCACATATCAGCCTCTCCCTCAATCGGGTGCATACCGTCATGCACGTCGCCGCCCTCAGCGAGCTCTCGGATCTCATCAAGAGCTGGTCAGCAGACCTTCAAGCTCTCAACGACAGCCGCGCCGCAGAGGTCGCAGAGGTCAAGCAGCAGACGACCATGATTCTCAAGAAGATCGAGTCGGCAGAGAGAGGTTCCCAGCCCGAGGCGTCATGGTTTGCCACCAGGCTACTGTCCATCGAGGTCACCGGTTTGGGAATCGCCATCCCGCTCACCAACTCGATCGGCAAGTCCAACGAGGGTGCGAGTGCTCCGGTCCCGGCGTTGCTGTTCTCGATCCGCGTGATGAGCTTCCAGAACAGGCGGAACGAGACGGCGAGGTTCAGAGTCAAGCAGATGGCATTGCAGTTCCTCCACAAGTGAGTCAACCCGAGCATCCGTCCACAGTATTCTTTCGCGGTGAAGTTGACGTTGCCGACTCGACACGACAGATTCGACCAAGGCGTCTCGGAGCATTTCGCGGGGGACTTCCATCCCACTCGGAATCGGATGAGTCTGCCGTCCATCGATGCGCATGCGCAGATGGCGTCCAAGCCGGATGTCTGGCACTTGTCCGCCCACTGTTCCGCCACGGACTTCAAGCTCTCCCTCGCACCGGACGTCGCGGATGGGATCTTCCAGCTCATCGACCTGTACGCGCATGGTCGTGATCACATCACCCATCTGGAGAAACATTACCGTTCCGATTCGAGGCGGGAGGAATCCACCGCCTCCGCGATCTCCGCGTCCGCGGCGAAACACCCTGAAGACGCCTCTCCAATCACGGCGAGGTCGAGCCAGCGGATCATGGTTCGCTTGTCGTTCACTTTCAAGAGCGGCTTGGTGGAAGTGCACCGCACCGCCGAGGAGGACGCGAGGACGTTTGTGCCTGATATCAGAGGCCGACCGAGCCGGGTCGGCTGGCACGACAATTTCACTCTGCCGAGCATATCCGTCTGGATGGATTATGCCGGCGCGGATGCCCTCCAATCAGAGGGCAACCTCGTGTTCAATGCCGTGAGTACGCGATGTGGGTCGGGAGCTGATCCTTTCAGGCCGTACACGAGAGCCGGAACGTCTTGCGCCCTTCGATCCTTCCGTTCTTTGTCGAGCTGGCGTCGCGCATCGAACGCCGCATCAAGGAGAAGACACCGACATCGCCGCATCTGCAGCCTGCGGCTTCCGTGCCGAGCACCCAGACCGTTGTCGTCGCGTCCAACGAACCCCGCCCTGCGCTGCACGAGGCTCAGGCGAGCGAATCGGCCATCCAAGCCCTGACTCGAGCTTCGGGCAAGGTCCATCTTCGGGTCACCCTCCGTATCGACCGATCCGAGCTGCGTCTATCCTGTGCGCCCGATTCGAATGCGTATGTCGATCTCAAGTGGGAGAGTGGCGGTTTCCTCGCCAGTACGACCCTTGGCGGGCAGGGCGTGACCAGTGTCGCTGGTTCCATCTCTGGCGTCACGGCCTACCTGAGCCACGAGTTTGCCGAGCAGGATCGCAGTTGCATCGAAGCCGGATCAAAGGACATGGTGTTCTCCATCACGTACAACCCGGCGTGGAGGGATCAGACGCGCGGTCTGTCCGTCGTTGTCGACACGCAAATCTCGACGCACTTCCGCCTCGAGGCGTTTTCGGCCTGGCTCATCTTCACGTCAGTTTGGATTGACAATGCGCCGAATATTGACTTGGCGATCCGAGCTGGCGCCGAGATGCCAACTCCGCACCCGCCGATCCAGACCAGCAAGTTGGGTATCGCCGTCCTAGCGCGGATACGCACCATCGACTTTGACGCGGACATTGCGGTCTCGCGTGCCAAGCTCCAGATCACGCCGATCGTGCTCAGCACCCTCGCGGACGGGGAGCAAACAAAGGTCGATCTGAAACTCGGTGTCACGCAGGTCACCGCACGGGGCGACATTTCGGGAGATATCCGCAGTGCTAGCCTCGTGTTCAGCACGGCTCGTCGGAGCTCTCGCGCTTCGGCTCATACCGATCCGACGGTCCTCGCCATGTCGATCCACGGCGGTGACCTCAGCGGCAACCTCTTCCTCGGAGATGTCAACATTGTACGGTTCCACCTCGAACCGTCCGACGTGTCCCTCGTGGATGACTGGAGAGCGTTTACCCAGGACCCTTCGCAGCAGGTGTTCCTCTCTTTCGAAGTCAAGGCGGGACTGCTACAGGGCGTTGTCCGACTGTTGGCTATTCCTCGACTGCTCGGCAACTTCTACTCGATATTCGACCTGGTCGAGTCTCAGCAGAAGATCGCGTCCCAGCGCTCAGACTCGTTCAAGAACCGTCAGATCCGCAAGGCGACTGAACCTTCCCCGATGGCCTCGGCGATACTCCACACGGTGCAGCATCGGGCTCATCCCTCATCCAACGGCGCCTCGTCGCACATCAAGACGGCCCAGACGATGCGGTTCGACCTCAGCGGGATCAACGTCGGCGTGTTTAACGACGATTACGACAGGGGTCAGATCTCGGACTTTTACCGCTTCGTCGTGGGCAAGGTCGAGGCGGATCTGCAGAGGCAGCTGTCCAAGGAAGGTCTGCTGAAGCGGGACCTCAAGTTGCTGGCGACGTATGTCCGGTGGGACACGAGTGATGGGCAGAGAGCGGCGGCAGAGGAGAGGAGGGAGATGACCGCGAGCGAGATGATTGAGAGGGCGGTGCGGTATGGGAAGCGCGAAGTGGCGTCATTGCCTTCAATGGTGAGTGACCCGGTGACTGGTTTCGCCAGGGACGATTCAGCTTGAAGATGTTGGAATCAGCACTGACGGATACTGCCAACAGAACCTCACGATGAGCTCAATCGAGTATCCGGGCCCACCGACTCTGGAATACGATTTCGACCTCGTGTGGGGCGAGACGGACGGGGACGTCGCTATTCTCCCGAACTTCTTCGAGCAGGCTTTCCGCGCGTTCCAGAAACTCATGCGTGGGCTGGACGACCAGGAGCTCGCCCGCGGCCGGCGACTCGGTACCGTCGTTCCTACCACGCCGAGGAAGGCTCATACCAAGGAAGAGATCGAGGAGAGGAAGAGGCAGCAGCAAGCAGCGGAACCGTTGAGGTATCGAAGGAGGAATGCTACTTCGGCAGGGGCCATGCCGATCCCCAGACTGAAGCTTCTGGGAGAAGGCACGACGGACGCGGCAAAATTGGTGCCCAAGATCAAGTCTGCCGTGAACGAGTTGCCGTCGATGAGTCATCGGTTCGTTACCCTCCCCCTGGAGGAGGGTATGGATATGTGAGTGGAACTCGAGCGTGTTTCGTGTGGACTGGACCCACTGGATTGGGATGGATTCGGTCGAGTCAGGGCTGACGGACGTGATAGGTTGCTCAAGTTGTATGAGAAGCAGTTGCCGGATAGGACGACTTGACGACTGCGATGAGCCTCGGATACTGTATACCCTGCAATAACGATTCCCGTAATGACCATGCAGCAAGTTTCAGTCTCCTCCTAGTTTTCTGGTCGCTAGCCAGCTGTCGCACACGCACACGCACACCCGATTGGGACCGCGCCGCCCACCGGTTCAGGTTACCTCCTGACTGTGCACCGTTCCGACACAGCCATCAGCGGCACTGTGATCGTGTTCGTCCATATTACCCGCGCCAGCCGCTCCCTCATCACGATGCGATTTTAATGCATGTAGTCAGGCTCTATTGAAACACCGCCCGTGCCAACTGGGCGAGAACCACTCCACCCGCCAGCGCCCCGATCCCGACTGCGGCAAGATCCCGCTCTGGCGAGGGAACCGCGACGAAGTCGAGGGATGGCGGAAGGCCGCTGAGAGGGGTCGCCCAGTATGGCGAGGGGTGTTTGTCTACTTGGTCATTCTGGACCTCTATCGGGGACGTGTGGTCGACTGGCACCTGCACTGCGTTGTCTCGGGTGATCTTGTGCTCGATCTGCTCTGGCGCAGTCTCCGAGACCGTCGTTGTGACTTTCGTCGAGGCGCTCCCTGCCAGTGCCATGCCGATCTGCTCTTTCAACCCTGCAATCTCCCCTTCAACTCTATCCATCATGCCCCCGTTCTCTCCTCGAGCCTCTCTACCAACTTCCTCCTCTTCCATGGCTCGACGACCACCACCGCGCCCAGGAAGACCACCAAGTTGACGACGAGTCCCACGAGATTCGCATACGTCGAGACGCTCCGGATCTTATCGCTCCAGACCTGCTCTTCGTGATACCGTCTCAGGATAGCCTGCATGAGGTCCGAGAACGCCCTGTCCGCCGCGGCCTCGGCCGAGGATAGCGCCGCCGACGACGTCGTCACCGCAAGGTTCGACGCGTGGTCGGCCCGAACGAGGGTCGCGAATCGGGAAACGTCAGAGTCGGTCCAGGCGTGTTTGCGTTCCAGCAGGGTGTTGACGGATGACTGGGAAGTGGCGCGGTGGGAGACGGCTTCGTCGTACGCGACTTTGGCGGCCCGAGCGGATTCTCGGAGTTTGGACAGCTGGGATTCTGACGACCGGCATCAGCTGCGTGTGTTGATGAACGACGTAACATCTTCACTCCTCGCTCACCTCGCTCCGCTACGAGATCCTTGAGCGCCTCAACCTCGCGATAACCCGTCACTTCATTGATCCGAAGGCCCAGCAGTGTCAACTGCTTCGCAGCGTTGTCCGCGAGGTTACGGCTGTGTCCCGCTAGCTGAGCACGGAGAGCTACGAGCCGTTCCTGCGCCGCAGCCGTAGCAGTCGCCGTCACGAGTGGGGATGCGGCGGGGTCCCCAGCCCTGGTTGTAGATGGCTCGGCGAATGGGGAGGAAATGGTAGAGGGATTTGGAGGCGTGATCGGCTGAGACGGGAGACTGCGTAAGGGCAAGTCTGACGAGTCCGCCGGAGAAGATGATGCCGACGTTACAGGCTCTTGAGGTGCTTGAGAGAGAGTCCGGTCGGCTAGGTCGGCTGGGTCGTGGTCGTCCCCCCTCGAGGCAGACGCGGTGGCCGTCGCCTCGGAAGAAGCTCTTCGCGAGCTCAAGAAGATGTCTGAGCGAGGACCGTATCGAACCCCTCGTGCGGGGATGCAACCGCGGGGAGCGAGAGCACATGCGAATGTGCGCAGCACGCGTACGCCGCGGGGAGCTGCCATGGCGATACTTCGTCAGGTGAAGTATCAAGAAGATGAGCAGAAGTGAGTGACAGTGAGTACTGGTTGCTGCACTTGACTTTCGGTCTGAGCCTCGGCGCGGCGCAGGGTTGGCCCGGTCAATATTACGTAATGAATCTGAAATCTGATCCCGCCCCCTGTGCCCCCTGCCGGCCGGAGCTTCCCCCTGCCCCCGCGTGTCCCCGCAACAAAACCAAAACGACCGGCTATAAGCAGATGGCAACAGCTACATAAGGTCAAGTGGATCCCTCTTCACACATCTCTTCATCCCATCTGCTTTCAGCCATGCTGCGACGCGTCCTACACGCCCGCCTATCCAGGGCCGCTCCTCGCTCCTCACTCTCACAACCCCGGCTAGTCACCTGCACCCACCCCTACGCGCCGACACACTCCCCCTCCACCTCTCCCGCCGCCTCCCACCTCGCATCACAGCCCTCCTCGTCCTGCCCCAGCCGGCATGTCCTCTCGGGCCTCCTCCGCCGATCATTCCATACCTCCTCCTCGATACGGGCCATCCAGCCCTTCAAGCTCCACGATATCGGAGAGGGCATCACCGAGGTCGAGCTGATCAAGTGGGATGTGGAGGAGGGTCAGGAGGTCGTCGAGTTTGATGTGCTCTGCGAGGTCCAGAGCGACAAGAGCACGTGAGTGAGCTCGTGAATTGGGCAGGATCTGATTTGAGCGACTACTGAATCCCGCAGGGTCGAGCTCACGTCGCCTGCGACGGGCAAGATCCGCAAGCTCCGGGCGAAGCCTGGGGAGACGATCCATGTCGGCGAGACACTCTGCGAGATCGACGTAGGGGGTGAAGCCGGCGCCGAGGCAGATGCAACTCAGGAGACTGAAGCTCAACCTTCAGCCTCAGAGCAAACCGAGCTTGGCGCCGCCGCCAAGCAGACACAGAGTCCCGCTGTCGGCGGGGCGGAGAGCGGTACTACACCCATTTCCGCTCCTGCTCCAACTCCCCGCCAAGACTCGTCCTCGTTCGCCTCTCAAGTCAGAGTCGAGGAGACAAGCTATGAGACTTCCGAACTAGAGCACTCTCTCCTGCAGAGTCAGGACTCGGCGATGGAATCAGCCGGTGGAGGTCGATTTTCGGGGGAAGGCGCGATCCTTCCTTCTGCGCCACGCTCCCATCACCCGCTAGCCCCGGAGGAGATCGTACAGCGCATGGCGCGGACGGTGTCGGACGGGGAACGGAAGATCGCCAAGGCGAGCCCGGCGGTGCGGACTCTGGCGGCGAAGCTCGGCGTGCGGCTCGAGGATGTGAGGCCTACGGGTGAGGCGGGACGAGTGACCAGGGACGACGTTCGTGCGGCGGCGGGGGGCGGTGCGGCTGTGGGGTCCGGTAAGCCGGCTGAGAGCCGCGAGGAGGCGGCATCGGAACGGAGACAGGGTCCGAGGGATGCGGTGTCGGAGGTAACAAGAGTGGAGTTTGGAAGGACAAGGAAGGTCATGTACCGCGCCATGGGCGACATGGGTTCGGTCCCTCACTTCGGGTGAGTAGTCATACCTCTGCGGTAGTACCGAACCCCGGCCCGGCCCATACTCATACACATGCTCGTAGCTACTCGCACACCCTCAATCTTACTCCACTACTTCCCTATCTTCAAACGCTCAACCCGCCTTCGTCATCATCCAAACCATCCTACCTCGCCTCGGACATTCCTCCTGAACTGGCGCTAGACCCAATCGCCACAAGCGGGGACGCCGCACGGCAGAAGACCACGCTGCTCAGCTTCCTCGTCAAGGGGCTGTTGTTGGCAATGGAGGAGCACCCAATCCTGCGCGCGAGGGTGAAGGAGAAAGACGGAGCGCGATGGCTCGATGTTGCCAGAGACGGTACCATCGGCGTGGCGGTATCAGGTGAGTCAGGGTGTATTCCACACGCCGATCAGATCAGCGTCCGTGTCTCGAAATATTCGCTAAATCCCGATTAGATAAGAAGTACGGCCTCGTCACTCCCTCTCTACCTTCTCTACCCCCTTCAACATCCCTCGGCAGCATCACCTCGCACCTCCTCGCCCTCCGCTCAAACCCCACGAAGCCCTCTCCACCGGCAAACCTCACAATCTCCTCCGTTGGGGCATTGGGCGAGGCACGCGCCGCGATGCCAGTCCTCCCACCAGGAGGCGGAGTTGCGATCTGTGCGGTCGGCCGCGCGAGGTGGGAAGTCGAGTGGAAGAAGGGCAGCGAGAGGCCTATGACTCGGAGTCCCGAAGAGGTGCGAGAGGGTGGGTTGGAGGCGGTGCTGAGAGTCCCGGTGGGGTGGAGTGGAGATCATCGCGTGGTACGTGACGACTTGCTTGAGCGCTGCAACAAGGGGAGCCCAGACTGACCCGTCTAGCTCGAGGGTGCAGAGCTGATCGCTTTCACGGAGACTTGGAAGAAATACATTGAGGAGCCGTGGCGGTGGCTCAAGGTGGATTGATGATGTACCTGCGGTGAGATTATGGAGCCGCATTGCATCTTTCGAGGACTAGTCGTCGTGCATGTCTAGTTAAGCTCGCACTCATGCATTATCATCAGTGGTACCCAGCCGAAGGAATATCCGTTGCATCTCGGACCACGGTCGTAAACACTGGCACTTGAGTACTTAGCAGCCAGATGCATCTCACGCGGATATCTCGGACTTCTATTTGATCTGCGCGTAAACCTATAGCGTACCACCGGCAGCCTGGTATCGTCCGACGCTTCACCACAATTTGTCCATGAGACTCAAGCTGACCTCGACGCCGACGAATGTTGCAGCCTAAGGAACCACGTCAGCTCCGTGTCGCCGATGGGACCCCTCGCCGCCTGTCTCGGAGCGCAACGGCTGTCGTGACAGAGGCAAGGCCCGTTGACGAATCACAAAGACGATCAAACTCACATTCGCTGGGAACGCCCTCGCCATGGCCGGTCCGAAACCCTTCCAAAGCGCGGTGACTCCGTCGTTCGCAATCAGCTTGCTCGCGCAGTCGATGAAACCCTTGTACGTCCCATGCGGCGCAGACTGGAGTCGCGACTTGATAGTCTGGAAGAGGCGTCAGCGCGGGTCAAAAGCTGTCGAATGTTTGAGTGTGCGTGGAGTGTGCGTGGGTATCACACCACTTACGTCCGGAGGAATGGCCAGAGCCCACATCGCGACACCGGCGGTACCGCCCGCGGCCATCACAGCAGGGAGTGACAATGGCGGGGCTGGGGCTGGCTCGCCGTTGGGCAGAGTGCCGGGTTTACCCGAGAGTTCTCGCTTGAGGATCTCGTAGGTGGCAAAATACCTAGGAGCGGGAATGTCAGCACCGCAATGGCGAGTATTTGGCCGACTTCTCTCTCGTCTCCAAGAGTGTAGATCTCGGGTCATTATTTCGTTGTGCCATCCTCAGGATGGACCACTCACACCGCACTACCCGGACCGTCCCTCGCGAGGGTCGCGATCGTCCCTCTGAACAAGCTCCGGACGCCACCCTCCGCATACAGTTTCCGAACCACGTCCACTGGGCCCGAGTAGGCCGCTCCGCCACCCTGGCCCTGGACTTGGAGAAGCACCTTCACGCGCTCTGCGGGCGCAGCGACCAGCGTAGCGGGCACGGCGGAGAAACCTCCCGCGACGGCGAGCTCGGGGATGGACAAAGTCTGGGAGGTACGGGACGGGGTGAACGAGTAGACGAGACGTTTGCCGAGGTCGTAGCCCTGCAAGTGGGGTCAATGGGGATCGGGGTCGTATGAACGATAGACCGGAAGGGGAAGAACTTACCCAAAAGGAGATGGCAAATATGGGCGTGACACCGAAAAGAGGCGGGGTGATACCGCGGTACATCCTGTGACGCCAATGTTAGCTCAAGATAGGAAGAAGCCGAGCCACCAGACACCGTGAGCACCTTGCCAGCTCCCAACTTCCGGCTCCATTTGGACCGTCCTCCATCTTCCACTTGCTTGGCGATCTCTCCGAGCACATCCAGCACCTCCACCAAAGAACTTTACCCAACCCTCCACTCACCCCTTGATTCCATCCTTTGCAATCGTCTTCCGCACCACATCCACCGCGCCGGTATAAGTCCCCGGCGCGGCTGTCTGGAGCCTCGTCTTGGTGAGGTCAAAAGGGTGCCCAACGAGGACACAGCTGATACCGCCAAACCCGCCGGAGAGGAAGGATTTGACAGGGTCGACGGTCTGCTTCCCGGCATTGGATTTGGAGACGGCCTCCCACTCGGAGCCTTCGTCGGACATGGTGCTGGCGCGGGGAATGGTGGGGTGGGAAGGAGAGGGGAGGGAAGGGAGACGGATAGATGGTCAGGGAAGTCGCGTGAAGAGAGCTGCGAGGAGGGGATGAAGAGGTGCGGGGAACACGGGGCTGACTCGGTGGAGATGAGGTGGGGGACGACGGGGCCCAAGAAGCCTGGAGGGATGATAGACGACGGCCGAGAGGTGTCGATGCGAGAGGAGTTTAAGGAGATGGACGTCCGGACGGTGGTGTGGTTGAAAACAAAATCGGAAACGAGACGAGTTGGATGACGACTCAGGGACGGGACAGACACCGCAGGCCCGGCAAATATCTAACCGGACACAGAGGGTCGGGTCTAAACGCCGAAACGCCGATGGGTCAGTTTTAGCCTGGGCGCAGGATGTCGAGGTGGTGTTCAAGCGGAAATAAGTGGGTGAGGGAGGGTCCAAGTGAGTAGGATAGCCCGGTGCAGCGGCGGGACTGCGGGGATGAGGAAGACAGGCATCGGGACTGGCATTCATTGACGTTCATCTCCATCGAAATAATCAGAGCAGCACGTAACCCTCCTTACTCAACAGGGCATCGCCGCGCCCCTGACCTGCCAAGACCGATCATGGCTCCTCACGCCAGGCTCAAGCCACTGACCAAGCTCGGATCGTTGGGTTGCTGATCACAGGTGGTCTCGTGGTAGCAGTCGACGGGTGGGTTGACGATCGGCGCTCTCGTATGCCGAAAACGCACGAAGCATGACCGAGGACCGAGGACCGAGGACCGAGGACCAAGCGGGTAGTGCGGGTCGTTGATTATCTCCCCACCCATATTGTCCTTGGATAGGATCGCCAGTGATGTGGTGATGATCTGCGTCCAAGGAGACACCCGTTACAGGACCAAGCGACCTATACCCAGGCTGATAAACACTGGTGTCGTCAGCGTGTATTCCTCCGCACCCATCCCACGTCTCTGCCCCAGTCCAACGTCTCTACCCAGACCTAACTCTCGCCTCCTACTCATGGGTCTCAGACTCACTCCCCATCACCACGTTCCCAGAGGCACCACGCAAAGCGCCGGGCTGCAGTCAAAGCCAGAAGATTCGATCAACTCACCCAAACCAATCACCGCCGTCACCTGCCCCCCAATGACGGGCGACCCAGGCGGTCTCACGCGCCTAAACGTCCCTTGTCGAGAGGCTTCGTAGATCGCGTACCCTCCCAGACCCGTAAACGCCGCAGCGCCAGTGAGGCGACATGGTCTGTATTGCGGGTCAGCGAGTTGACAAGCATGCCCAATTGGACATTGGCAGTGCGACGGGCAGAGGTATGGGGAGTGCGCGGAATCACGGATCACGAATCCCGAACAGGGAGTGGACACGCACAGGCAGTCCTTCTCACGCTTCACGGACCCCGGCGAAGCTGTTGTGGACATGAGGTTCGGGGAATGGCAATTGGCGAGAACAAGAGACGGAAATCCAGACGGTCGGCTTTGGTCGTTTACAACGGTTGCAAGCAGTCACGGTCACGTGACGGGGAGTTTCGCAAAGTACGTACTTGGGCTTTATCTGGCGATGCGTTGAGTTGCAACGCTCCATATGCATCTACGGAGATGAACACCCCAAGTCCGAAATGCAGTATTGAGAACGAAGAGTGGTGAGAGAGGAACCGTTCCCAAGGGGGCGGGAAGCAAGGGTGGACCGGTCCTGGAAGGACAACAATGGAAATTGTGGTCGTGGTCTGGATGCCTCGCGCCGCCATCGCCGCCGTGCTTGCGATAGGTTAGGTACAGGGGGTCGGTTGGCAGCTGGTCCTGTACGAGACTAGGTGCCGGCTCGCAGCTATAGTCTTATAATAGCCGGAAGTAGCTCTATGGTCGGAATATACGGGCGGAAGAGAGGGGCGAAGAGGTGGCCACAAAGGTCCTCGAGAGGAAGAAGAAACACGGTCTATGCGCAAGTACCGAAGAAGCAGCGAAGCTCGAATACCGGGATTGCAATCCTGCAGAACACGGTGCTGTATGATAGGGGCCTGCGAGACAGAACCGTTGGAGCACTCAGTCCGTCTCCTGCACGATCTTGGCGGTCTGCGCGTTTCGTGAGTTCGCTATCCCGTGGCATCGGTGAAAAGGTCCCCGCTCTGACTCACGGACGTCGCCGTGCTTGGGAGTATGAGAGCAGCGTAGTCGCCGGTAAGAAGAGGTCCCAGGCCGTCTACAGCACAAAACATCAGTGGGTGAGCCCGGCGCTATCGTCTGATCGAATGTGGATGGGCGATACGGGTACGAGCACTTACTGCTGAACGCGAACGTGAGGGGTACCGAGTCTTGTCCGTTGCTCCAGACAGCAGTCAGTTCGGCAGTGACAGGGTTGTACGACCACTATGCAGTGACTCAGCCCTTGCAAGAAAGCGTGACCCCCTCCCCGGGGGGAGAGGCGTGCATGTATGCCGTAATGAGCCCAGGTGAGCAGGAGGTGCAAGGTAACGACTTGCCCAGCGCAATTGGATACTTGCACTTTGCAACACTCACCACATCAGTCTCGAGGTAGAACTGATCGCCGCCTGTGTTGGGGATGTTGTTGACCGGTGCCGAACCGGGTGCGGCTAACTCATGAGCGGAGACCACCGAGGGCAGGATACTCTAACCAACTTGTAGAATTGGCACCAATCAAGTACAAGTAGGAGCCAGAGGTCGAGGAGATGTCCGAGCCATTGGTACTTGTGGGGTACATAGCTGAGGCAAAGCAATGTCTGATCAGCTGCCGTCGTATAGTACTGATGATGACCGGGAGGGGCCGCAATAGGACCTGGTTTCGCGTCGTCCTTTGTTTTCCCTTACCCAACCCCAGATACGTGCCCAGAGGGAGAGGACTGTTGATGGTGACTTCCAATCCCGTCTGCACAGTGGTCGTGCCCAGTGGGATCTGTAACGACACCTCCAGTTCCTGAGGCGGATAGTACTATTGATCAACTCGTCAGCGCTCCACTGCGCTTGGAGCTTCTCTGCAGATTAGCGATGGAGGGTCCGACAAACCCCTGTGAGAGTACTGTAGAAGCCTTGAGACGTCGTGGTCGATTGATAGTCGTTGCTCAGGCCAGCGTACTGTATATTCCCCGTGCTACGCGTTTGACTCAGTCAACCGGAACACCATTCTCTGTCTCTCGGGCTGGAGGAAGGGAGCCAAGTAATCGGAATCGAATTCCGTTCTGACATTGATAATCAATCAGAAAACTCACACCGTCTGGTAGGCAACACGGGGCTTTGGCGTGCGCTTGGTCCGGGGGCGGAGCAGGGGTAGGCCCGCTTCAAGCACTCGCTGTTGGTCGTACAACCACGAGAAGCGGGTGTGGCGGGACGAGCGAGCGTGAGTGCCGGGAGGAGGGCCACGATCAGGCAAAGGGTGGAGATGAACGAGCGCATCGTCGTGGGTGATTGTGGAGTATGTAGAAATGTATGTATTTGTACTGGGTGCGGCAAGAGTCGTTGTGAGAGGATATGGACTGCGGAGCGAGCGGATTGATCCGGATTGAGGGAGCCGGGCGTGAGGATCCCGTCTATATACATATCGCTGCGGTGCCCTCTGCAAGTTGTCTTGGTGTGATTGTTTACCACGAGAACAGGGACAAGACATGATCGCCACCACACTTCCGCCACCTCCACTGGTGTCGTCGAACAGGCATGTCCTCAGCTATCTTCAGAAGTTCGAGGTATTCTTCAAGAATTGCTAAATTCTCAAGATCTCACAAAAACTGCACGGCATTACTACTGTGTAAAGGCCATGACGTTGTTTAGGGTGCAACTGTGGCCGCTATGGGAACAGCGGCCTGTACTGTACGTGGTGCTGCTAGAAAGGGAGAACAGAGACCGAACTGTCTATCAAGACCTCCCGGAACATGAGCAACAGGACGTACTGTATACCCTATTTACCCGAGAATCCCAAGGCTCTGGGGGCAAGTCAGTACGTCGGCCAACGTGATCGTCTCAAGGTTTGGGGATTTTCCTTGCGTAATACGATCGGACACCGCTAGGCATGTAGCATCTCTCAAGACATTATTTACTGTACCATTCGTGGGTGACTGCAAACAAATGCTACTATCCGCCGCACATTCGATCACACTCCAGCAACAACCTCCAAGTGACGCAGCGCTAAACGAGGCTTTGTCAGCGGACGTCCAAGATATGGCAAGTGGTTGCAAATTTCTGGCAGCCCTGAAGCGATTGTTGCTGTAACTCGCAAGTGCCGTGGAAGAAAGCCGTCTCTTCGGAAATGAAATTTCCGTCCGTCAAGGAAAGTGTGGCCGACGTGGTTGATGTGTCAGTCAAACGATTGTATGTATATATGCGGGTCCGCAATGGGGAGAGGGGCAGTATCTGTTCTTAATCTTTGTCAAGGATGTGCTTTCAGAGCACGATCACTGCAGCGACTCTCCGGGTATTCTTGCCTCAATGGCAGCCCCTTTTGTACCGAGACGAGCAAAGCGATCCCAAGAGATATCGAGACGCGTGCAGCATCCCCAAGGCCCTGGGGCGTGGACGGTCGAGTGGATGGGACCCGATGACCCAGAGAACCCCTATAACTGGTCCACGACGACCAAGATCAAGGTAAGTGTCGAATAGTTTGATTGCACTGAGAACAGACCAGCGCGTTCGTTGTCATACACACCGTCATTTCGTACACCGCCTCTTCAGCATTTGCGTCCGGGCTGGAAGGTCAAGGATCGGTCACCGCGGACCTCGGCGTCAGCAACACAGTCGCTTTGTAAGTCCACGCCGTGACGAAGCTGAACAGCACAAGATTAGGACTGAGCCTGTTCGTCCTGGGCTACGGTATGGGCCCGATGGTGCTTCACCCCATATCCGACGTCCCCAGCATCGGCCGTCTCCCAGTCTGTACGTGACTCGTCTTTATCCACGCTGAACGTAGACCTCGTATCGCAGATACTGGCAACCATATTCTCCGTTCCATGCGCCATCGCCCCAAATATAGGAACCCTTTTGATTTCTCGTTATCTTCAAGGCTTGTTCTCATCACCTCCCTTGGCAACGGGAGGGGCCACACTGGGAGACATGTGGACCCCAGGACCACTAGCGTACGCGTTGGCGTGCTGGGGATTTGGCGCTGTAGTTGGGTGCGTCCCCACCTCTTGGCGGATACTGACGATAGACCTGCCGTCGGACCTATCCTCGGAGGCTACATCTACTCGGCAGGTGGCTGGAGGTGCATCATGTGGGCCTTGCTAGCCCTCAATGGACTCCTCCTGCTATGGATGGTGTTCATGATGCCAGAGACTTCTGGTGCTGCTGTATGTCCAACCTTCAAATGTCGCTGACCACAGATCCTATACCGCCGCGCGTGTCGCCTTGAAAAGCAGTTCCCAGGTCACGTTTTCACCACCGCCGCCATGATCGAGTTGAGGCGAGAAGGGATCCAGGCGATCCTCGTCGAGGCTCTGTGGCGCCCATTTGAGCTCATCCCGGAACCGACACTACTTGTATACAATGTGTACTTGGCTCTAGTCTACAGAATGTTTTACCTCTTTTTCGAGGCGTTCCCGGTAGTTTTCGGCGAAGTAAGCACTCTCTGAGCTACACCATGCTAACGGCAGATTCGTGGATTCTCGCCTAGGCAAAGTGGCCTCGCCTTTCTCGGCGTCGCAGTCATGGCTACCCTGATGCTCCTCTTCTACTGGTATGTGTCCCTTCAGCTACAGAGCTGATGACAAGCGTGTGGCTCTACAGAGTCATGAACCCGGTAATAGAGAACAACGGGGGCATCAATCCGCTTCCCGAACTCCGGCTTGCCCTGACCCCATACGCTGCCGCAGCTATCAGTGTCGCGCTGTTCGGTTTCGGATGGACGGGCCAATCGGCGTCGATCCACTGGATAGCACCGGTCATCTTCTCTGGCCTGTTCGCATGTGGTGGGATCGCAAGCTTTCAAACCATTTTCGCTTACCTCGGCGACGTGTACTTCAAGGAGATTGGCTTCGTCCTGACCCTCAATGACCTCTTTCGAGGTTCGTATGCTGCCGGGTTCCCGCTCTTCGCCCACGCTTTGTACACGAATCTGGGAGTTGGACCCGCGTGCTCGTTACTGGGGGCAATCTCGGTGCTATTCATACCGGTGCCAATCATCTGCATCAAGTAGTGAGCCTCTCCGTATGAGTAGGAGGCTGATGACAGTGGAAAGGCGATTCGGGCGCGCAGCAAGTGGGCGTCAAAAATCGGTATTGAGCCTCTTCCCGGCGAGGAGCGAGATTAGCCTCAGCAAGAGAACATGTGAAGCTCTGAATGGCTGTCGATTTACGGCCCGAAGGCTGATAGGGCTGGAGAGGGTTCCAGACACGTCGCTCGACACCAATGGGATCTATCTCTTGACGCAGAAGGGCTTGGAACCGCTCGGGTTGGGACCGAGGCGAGTCTCTGCACTTTACCGAAGACCATCTCGTGCTACTTTACACCATTGAACATGACACTACATTCCCACAGCACAGCGAACTGTGCTAGGCTTTATCCCGATCCTACATGCAATACATTACAAGTACAGTATGTAGGTGCGTAGATCTGTCAGGATGATCTCATCATTCTACACGCGCCACCATGACTGCTCCTCCGTCGCTCCCAATAACCATTCAAACTCAATAGCTCCACCCTGACTGGGTCGTCCCAAATGGGATGGACGTACCCTGGCCACTCGCCAATGTTGTGCGATGCTGTCCCTACGGCCTCCGTCGGCGTACCAGCCTTCTCCCGGTCCCGCTCCAACTGTGAAAGCGCGCTGAGAGCTTGTCCCGCACACGCCCACGAAGCCGACATCTTCTCAAGCAGTTCAGCGACGTCTTTCAGCGCTCGCTTTGCCCTCCACCGCATGTCCTCGGCATGATCCTCATGCTGCGCTAGCACGATATCGAGGACAGAGCCTGCCGCATAGAGATTCTATTTGTCAGCGCGGCCGCCAGAGTAAGTTGGAGTACCTGTGACATATGAACTGGCGTCTTGGCCATCGAGTAGGTCAAATCATAGGCTTTTGCCAGAGTGACCGTGCTGAGAGCTGCGTCGATGCAAATCTGGATCTCCGTGGGGCCAAGGCGATGCCTCTGCAGCAGGGGCCTGTAAAGCAGAATTACACAGGTGTTGTACGTGGTGTGCATGATGCTGATGTCAGCAAGGAGTCTGTATCCAACTTACATCACTTGCGGAGGGTCTGCTTGCCCTGGGTTGGTTGATGAGAGTCTTGACTCCTCCGGTAGATATTGGGGCCTGTGATCAGCGAAGGATAGCGGACTGCTCACCACTCATAGAGCTGTTGACTTGTTTCTTTCAGCAAGCCGGTGAAGGGCGGTCCGTTTACAGTCTTGAGGGTGGACTGCAGACCAATGATGCGGGTGATGATTTCGGCCAGAGATATCATGCCTTTGGACGGGCCTCCTTGGACTACAAGGTCCAAACTGTCCACACGCGAGAGCGACGGAGCACGGCCGATCCAAAGGGCGAGGAGCCTACTCTCAGCAACGCCCTGAACGCGACCTACTTGTCCTCAACGTATAAGGTCCAGAATGCTCGTGACCTCGCCTCAGCGACCTCCTCTGTCATCATTCCTCGCGCTACCAGTCGCTTCGGGTCGACGTGAAGTCCCAGATCTTGGGCGAGACGTGTGGCGATGCCTGAACTGTCAGGCCGGCTCGACAGTTGCACACACCATTGTAAATCCATGACGCCGTCGTCTTCCCCAGTTCGGCGAGGCAATGCCATAGAACAACCAGAGCAATGACTGTCGCCGGAGTGGGTTGCTCAAACTCGGCTTCGAGACAGCATATTGCCCGTTGGAGGAAGTCATAGCCCTTATTGGCGGCGCTCATACCCGTAGGCGGCCGGTACTCTGGGCGATCCAATATATGTGCGGCATACGCGAGTATCGCCGCATGGAGTGACGGAGAATAAGAGCCAGTGTCTCCTCCTCTCTTCTGCAGGCCTCGTCGGAAAGAGTTCTCGTCGACGAAAATTGAGGGTTGATTTAGAAACGTGAAGAAGTGATCGATTAGTTTATCATGTGCCTCTCCACGCCATCCCTCTGGTATGTTTCCGAGTGTGGTTCTGAAAGGGAGCCACTGCAAGCCTGAGGAATCAGCGCTGAAGTGAGGGGCAAAACCTTACCCGTATCCCACGACGTGGGGTCCTGTGGCCGAGGCGGTACTGAGGTGGGGCCATGATAACATATCTGGCCTCTCGGCCCCACCTGCAGGTTGTCCTCCTCCGAGTCATGAGCGTCGACCTCGTCGTAGTGCTGCAGTCCACTTGTCGACGCTGCAGGACCACGGGAAGCTAGCTCCAGCCTGAGCTGCGCGATCTCCCTCTCCTTTTCACGGATTTGTCTCCGGGCATGATTTCTCGGGGTTAGCAAAAGCAACGCGTAGCTTTTACTTACTGAGCCCTGCCATCTAGGGACGATGAGAAGTCGCAAAAAGCATTCTTGGAAGTACAGGGGCCACAGCTGGGTCTTCGACCATCACACCGGACCTTGCGTTTTCGGCAGCCCGAGCAGGCTATGGAGGCATTCTTTCGCGCTGTACTGCCCATTATGAGATTGAAGAATGAAACCAACTCGCGTCCGTTGAGATGGGACCAGTTGGCATTGTCGATTTTGATGCCGTTGTCGTCAGGAACCAAACACTGGGACTTGTATGACGATCCAACCTGGGATCTGTCTCTCTCCCTCTCGCTTTCGCTCTTTCCGTATTGCCTATCTCTCATCCAAGCTCACCTCCAACACTACTTGAGTAGCTCGTACCACCACAAAGCGCACACCTGCTCCGCTCCGCACCCTCTCACTGGTTCGCGCGTCTTGCATGACCCCTCTCTTCTCGCAAATACCTTCGCTCATCCTCACCCTCCTCGGCGTCCTCCCCACTCCGCCGAGTGTCCCGACCAGCCCCAGTTTCCCGGGGACTTTCCTCCCCTTTCCGCAACTCGAGCAGTGTCCTGATCTTACCCCCAGATCGACTCCGCCCCGCGATGCAAGAGACGTGTGAGTGAAGTCGCCCAGTCGCCCACCGGTCGGAAATGGTATTGACGGCGCCACAGGAGGCCCGATGATATTCGGGTAGTAGCGGCTCTGGGGGACAGTATCACCGCGGGGTTCCTTGCTCGGACGGGTCGGGATGAGCCGTCCGGCGAGCACACGGTCATTGTTGTGGATCCGGAGGACGGGGAAGTCCAAGAAGGCGAATCGGCGGGAGCTCAGCAATTCCTGCCTCGTAAGTGACAGGTGGCGACGTCCCAGCTCTTAGCCGCTCGCACTTCCCCACATCGGGGTCTCATCCTCGATCTCGAATTGAATGTCCTTTTCCCCCCTAAGACCCGCTCACGCTCCAGATTTCCCATGGTCACTCCCGACGTACAACGAGTACCGCGGGCTCTCCTACCCAATCGGCCGCGATCCCCTCGCACTCACCATCCCGAACATACTTTCACACTACGTTCCCTCGCTGTCTGGCGGGTCGGTGGGGAAACACCCGCTTGTCAGCTGCTTCAGCGGTCTCGGGGTGCATATAGGGTGTGAACACCCGGAGGGCGATGGGACAAACGCGGCGATATCGGGGAGTATTGCGGCGGGACTGGTCGGGCAGGTCAGAGGTGAGTGGGCGGGTCAGCGGGGGTGACTCCACGCGGGTGACCCGGCTCGGGTGACCTGAGACCTGCAACGGCGACATTCAGCGGAGGGCTGGGTGCTGGGTTCACGGTGCTCTGTGCTGCGCGCTGCGTGCTGCGTGCTGCGTGCTGCGTGCTGCGTGTTGCGTGTTGCGTGTTGCGTGTTGCGTGTTGCGTGCCGCGTGCTGAGAGCTGCGTGCTGAGAGCTGCGTGCTTCGTGCTGCGACTTGCCGGGCAACTCAGGCTGACACAAGGAGATTACCTCGTCCCCACCCTGCAGGCATTGCAGGTCAAAGACGATGACTGGAAGTTTATCAACCTAGGTATCGGTGCCAACGATATTGTAGGTCCTGGATCGCACCTGCACATAACCTGGATCATCTTGTACCAAAGGCTGATGGTCCTCGCAGTGTGCCTTCTGCCTTGCTCGTGAGTGCGCAGGCTCCCAATTGGCCAGGCGGGACATGCATCTTAGTCTAGAACTGAGAACTCACTCGCTCAGCCAACGTGACCTGGTCGATGACGGGGACACCGAAGCAGTTTGCTCGGGATATCAAGAGCGCCGTGGACGAGCTCCGGGCGAGCATACGTGAGTGCACATCACCACTGACCATCCTGCGGAGACCAATGCTGCCGGGACAATGGGTGGTTGGTGTCATCTTCGCGATCTGAGAGCTTCAATACGTGACTGGCGAGTAGATGAACTGACGACATAGCCAACGTGATTGTCAATATCGGTGAGCCGGTTCACTTGGCTCGTTCATTTGGTTGACCGTCCTCACGGGTTGTAGTCGGGCTGTTTAGGGTGTCCTCGATATACAAACTCACTCTCAAGGATCCATACTGGTGAGTTCCCAGATCCTGCCAG
This sequence comes from Saitozyma podzolica, assembly GCA_003942215.1. Classification (NCBI taxonomy): domain Eukaryota; kingdom Fungi; phylum Basidiomycota; class Tremellomycetes; order Tremellales; family Trimorphomycetaceae; genus Saitozyma; species Saitozyma podzolica. The sequence goes on along the minus strand of RSCD01000022.1, from coordinate 134,210 downwards.
CGATTTCACTCCACCTCGCCGACTACCTCTCGGCCATACAGTGATGGGACCCCCCGACGATCAGATCCGATGGCAGCGGGGTCCATTCGCCGCATGACGCCCAGTGCCCTCGCTGACAAGCCCAGTCAATCCCCAGCCCTGCCTCCGGTCCTGCCCACCTCCCCCTGGAGTGTTCCTGTGCGCTCTTACCAGGTCCGGCGGGCGACTATACCCGTTCAAAGATGGACGAGATGGGCGAGGCGTACGACGCGGCTGTTCTGGAGGTCATCCGGGAGTGGGAGGAGGAGGCTGATCCCAGCTTTGGGGCGATATGGTGTGTCTACTAGGATCTCGGGAAACGTTCGATCTCGAGCCCCTCTATTACGGGATTCCATCTTCGACCGACGACCGTACTCGACGTTGTGCGAGGGCGGTGTCACCCCGTTCAGCCTGTGTAATTGTGTGAGCGGTCTGAGCGGCACGCTGACATGCCCCAGGCAACCCGGCATAGCGATTGATCTCGAGCATTGGCCCGTCGAAGCGCTGAGTCCTGTCGACTGCTTCCACCCGTCTGAAGCAGCGCATCAACGCGTTGCTGCCGGGATATGGAATCGTCTGACCATGAGCCTGGTATGTCCGGAACACCCCGTATACCCGCATTCGGGTCACCCCAATCTTGCCGAACCTGTGCCATGCGGGCGAGCCGACCCGGTCTGGTCCAGGACTCGTTCTGGGCCCACTGACTCGCGAGCAGGAGGACAAGGCGCGGCCGATCAGATGGGAAGACGAGGTCCGGGTGAGATGTCTCGAGGAAGGGGATAGGTTCCCCGTGGGTCAGATCTCGGGACGGTGAGACGGCGTGAAGCTTTTGCAAGTTTGGGAGTCTGCGAGCGTGGGCAGTTTGGGAGTTTGAGAGCTGGTGTGGGTGATCGGTGCTATCGCTCTGCGTGATATCAATTTCAAGTGTACTTGTACCGTACTCGTGGATGTTGTTGTACACAGAATGAAGTCAGTTCGCTTGGCAGATTGGCCGCTCAGCCGCTTAGCTGCTGCATCAGTCAACGCTGCGTCGTCTCCCGATGAAAACTCCTACAGTACTGTATACATGTACTCGTACAGTACTTGTACATCACCTCTACATAGACAAGAATAGCCGCCATACAAAGGAAGCCTAACAGCGCACGAGATCTCCTCGCCCCTTGCTGCTATCCTCCGTGCTCCGTGCCCCTTGCGTTGCCTACTGCACAGTACCTTTCTCCCGTTCTCTCTCCTCGTGCAATCCTTTCACCGTGCATTACCCCGGGTTTTCTGTTCGTGCTTCAGGATGTTGTTTGATACAGCTTGAGAATGATGTTGTTTGATACAGCTCGAGAACGTCTTGCGATCTAACGCTGCTTAAAAGCTGTGAACGACCTCTTGCCTTCCACCTGATCCGAGGGCCCGACCATCGAGATACTGTACTCGTACTGCACTTGTACATAGGTACATAGATTCGTCGCGGGGTCATGTTCGCCTGGTGTTTGTTGATGGCCATTGCGGCGGGCTCGGTCGGAGCGCAGCGAGTTGGGGAGGTAAGTTTCGGCACTTGTCCGCCTAATGTCGACCCAGAAGCACGACGGCCCCGACAAGTACAAGCCACAGTGTCTGATTCTGATCCGTCCACCACAGGTGAGGCCGAGAGGTATCCAAGCTCGGGACACGGAGGGCTGCGCCTACTCCACTGTCACAGTGACGAGCACGACCTCGACCACCGTGCTATCCACTTCGACAAACGTCGTCTGGGTCACTGGCGTTGCGGTACAAACCGGAACGGGAACCGGGTCCGTGTCGGTGTATGTGTCCGGGTCCGGGTCATCAGCCCCAACTTCGTCTGTTGCTACCAATATCAACTCGGGATCATCGATGCCTTCCTTGGCCTCGGCCTCGGTCGCCCCTTCCTCCGTCACCTCCGCCTCCGCCAGCGCCAGTGCCCTCGCCACATCTTCCATACCCCCGTCTTCCGCTACATCATCTTCCGCACCCAATTCGACCTCATACACCTGTCCCACTGGTACTGCAGCCACGCTCCCTATAAACTTAATGCTCCTTCCCAACATCACTGCCGCAGACAACAATGGATGGGGCAACGGCCCGCCCGCAAACCTCAGCTTGACGTGTGGCAAATCTACCGGCATCTGGGTGGCGGTTTTCCCGATTAACAGCAACTCGTGGATCTATCCCGAGACGATTCATTATGTGAGCAAGGACGAGCCGACCCACCCTCCATTCGCTGTGTTCGTAGTCATACAGTACGAGTACTCAAGCACTTGTGATGGCTGATAGAACTCGCGCTCGCGATCAGGTCACCGTCTCCGGCTTCCCGATCCAGCCCCAGTCAATCTCCAGTATTGAAATCGAGATTCTAAGTGAATCGCCGTGGGCGACCCTCGTCCCTCCGACCACGGGTTCGCTCGAGGGCGTGACACTATCGTCTCTGGAGGACTGCACAGTGGGCACCGTTGAGCTCAATGTCCCTTCTGGGATGGCTTTATACGTGAGTCCGAAGCCGGAGCACCCTCTTTCCTCTTGTACAGCGATGTCCTCGTATCCTCGTACTGGGCTCGCACCGTCCCAACTTGCGAACTCTAATCGTTCGGCGCAGGACATGACCACCGCCAACCTCACTGTGGGACCAGCCAACTACACCAGTCTTCGTGACTGTAGGAGCGGAGGCCTTGCCGATGACGCGACCTTCGCTCTCATGGGCTATCCAAACGGCAGCAGCGCGTTGAATAGCGAACCCTCGCTGCTTGCTCATGTACGTGGTTTTATTCATGCTTCACCCTCCCTACCGACCCCTCTACATACGCCGACGGCCACGGCACAGCGAAGTGCAGGCACAATGCTTCTGCTGTCTCAATACGCACGACAATTCTGGTGTTTCAATGAGCACAGTAATCTCACGGTGTCTCCTGGGATCATGTTCGCGTGTGGTCGGGTGGAAGAGCATGTTCAGGCCTGCACGTGTACACATTGCACTCGTATCGCTGACCTTGGCCTAATAACAGTGCAACCTCACAGGCTTCCCTTCCTCCGGCGACACGGGTCGTACCATCAATCTTGAACCCGCTTCGCCATGGGCAACATTCAGTATCAGCAACTGGACCTTCACCCCGCTCGGCTTCCAATGCGAGACCGGCCCCGCGGGATGTTCCACTTCGTGGGGCGCTGCGCCAATCGAAGTGACAGCGCAGCAATACGTCCGCCTCGCAGTGGATCACGCGTGGAACAATGGTCCGGTCGACGCCCAAGGTCCAGAGTCCCTCAATATGTCACGAGGATGCGACGCGGCGCCGGGCCAGATCCATTCGTACATCTACGACACGGACCCGAACTGGACGACAGCGAAGTGGACGAGTATGATACCGGTGAGCGCGGTGTCCACGGTTATGTCACTGTTTCGTGCTCCCTCGTTGCCTTCCCCTAGCCTTGGGCCTTCACCCAGAATGGCCGGGGCCGGAGGAGAACACTCCTTCCAAGCCGACCATACTAGCCTTCTGGCACCGCTTATTCACTCCTCCAAAGCGGACCTTGTGCTGCCTGTTTAACCCGACGGTCTCGGCTGACAGGACTCACAGTGCAATATCACAGGCTACCCATTCAACGTCGACACCACGTCCATCACCTTCCAGAACACGATGCCATACTGGTCCCTCGTCAGCATGCCGAGCGGGAACACGTTCATGGACTGCGGCGACCCGATCCCGTGGGCTGACGCGGCGTCGATTGTGCCGCTTCCCAACGGCGGATGATGGCCTACGTTGTGGGCATAGGGATGGGGTGCAAGCTGTGGCCGTAATCATTGCAACGCTGAGAGGCTGCGCCTTGGACGTTGCACGGAATGCGAAGATGAACACACTGGTAGTCGCGATGTCTATTTAGATGTATGTACTCGACTGTGTATGCGGGAATGGATCGCGGGTTTCAGAACGATCGTCAATTCGGTGCGACTGGTTCACTGCACGACTTCGCGGATTGATCGATCCGGAGCGCAGTCTCGAGCTTCGAGCGCACGAAGCGTCGGCCGCGAGTGCTCGTACGGACATACACATTCATCACCTCTCGCTCGCGTGAGAAACCACTTCTCATCTCCGCCTCGCCCCGCAGGACCATGTCGACTGCCTACCCTACCCTTTGCGAAACGAACCACTTCCCATCTCCGCCTCGCCTCGCAGGACCATTTCGACTCCTCACCCTACCCTTCCTCGCCACCACCCTAACGCACCCGCCTCTTCCACACCCCAATCATATCCCCCCTCCTGTCCCCGACTTTCATCGCCCACTCATCCCTGATCTCACCAAGATGGACGAGTTCCCACTCCCCATCCAGAAGCTCATGATACGTTTGCGGGGAGAGCGACCAGGGTGGGCCGGAAGCCGCGTTGTCAAGCGGGAACATGAGTGTGATGAGTCTCGTACTGGGCGAGTCGCGGGAGAGGGAGGTGATAGTAGCAGCCCAGCGGGGACGGAGCGTCGGAGGCAAGGCACAGAGGAATCTGCGGTGATGCGTGTCCATCAGCTCCGTCATCGGCTAAGGCGATCGCTAGGGGAGACAAGTTGGGGCACGGGTAACGGGACAGCGCATCACGTTGCTCGACTTACGTGAAGTCGTATATCAGATCGAACGGCTGTTCCGGAGCATATGCGAAGAAGTCTGCTTCTTCCACTCGCATCCGTCCGGCGAGAACTGGGTCGTCTGCAGAGTGCTCGCGCAGCCATCTGTGGTGATTAGCATCGAGACCTATAGGCAACAACAAGACGACGGTATCCGAGTGACAACGGCATCCGAGTCTTCCCCGCTCGGTCGTTCGCCGATACTGTAAGTCCCACTCACTTCTGAGCAACGGATACGCCTGTCTTGGACAGGTCGATGCCGGTTGTATCGAACCCTCTCTGAGCGAACAGCAGGACGTCATAGCCCTACGACGGGGCATCAGCGCCAAGTGCCAATTGTGCAAGTGTGCAAGTGTGCAAGTGTGCAAGTGTGCAAGTGTGCAAGTGTGCAAGTGTGCAAGTGTCCGAGTGTCCAAGTGCCCAAAGACGCGAGATGCCCTCACAGGGCTGGCAAGTGTTGGTCCGACACCCACCGTGCCACATCCTGGAACAAGTGCTCTCCCAGCGGAGGGAATGCCCAGCTCGTCCGACCTGGTCTTCAGCAGATCGACGAGCGCCGGATGAGCCCCTCCTCGATCCCACGGAATGTCGCTCGCCGCCCTAAGGATTTTCTCAGCGATAGGACGCAAACTTTCTTTGGCAGACAGGCAGGCTGGCTCTTGTCCTATGTCACATTGCTTTTCCGGAGAAGAAGGTAGAGTATGACGAGATGTGTTGTACGTTCGCGACGCAGACGCACCACTTGGTCTCCCACCGGCCTGAGCAAGTCAGTCGAGCCGTCCGTCCGCATCCCGGATCCGTCGCTGTGGCCTAACGACTTCCTCTCACATCGTACCGGGAAATGCGGCTCACCAGAATCCTCCTGCTTTGCCAAACCGCTTGATTCAGGCATCTTGGTTGGTTTGTTGGACATGGAGCATCAGTGATAATGTAGTCCGGCGTCAACATGGACGGTTCACTCGGTGGTGGGCGGGTGACGGCTACAGTACGAGATACTCGTATTGTTCCCGAGATGCCGAACTCGGATGGCCGAAAATCAAAATCAAAATCACAGATAGGCCAAATCATCGGCGATCGACACGTCACGGAAGCTCTATTCCACGGGTACTCGTAGTCCTAGCCCCAGCTTCGTGTTGTCGATTGTTTCCGTGCTGATGCGGCAAGTTGCCTTGCTGGCGGTGACAGCAATACAGTCTGACTCACTTCGAGGTCGAGAGGCTTGAGCAAGTCCTGGATGCGTGCCTCGGTGTGCAATGCTGGGATGTTCGAGAGGAGGAGTGCATTGGGCTGGACATAGACTTGATGATCTGAGCGGATAGCGGGAAGCACTTCGAGTCGGGTCCGTCGAGGTCGTTGCAGCTCGGGATACCAGCGGGGAGGACCAGGATCAGGGTAGAAGGACGGGGAAATGACGGCGCGCCCGTCCGGTAGGTGTCTCGTCGTGGAGTGGACAGACTGGAGACTGAGTGCGGGGCGGGGACGAGGAGGTGGAAGTCTATCGACGTACATGGCGAGGACTGCGTGCGGGGCGAGGTGTCTAGCTGCCGGGCTGGGTTCTAAGGACTGCGACTCATGAACAATGCGGGGCAAGTTGCGCTGATCCTCTCTTTTGAGAGACAGTGCCGCTCAGGAAGATGGGTAAATAAAGGACCCGGGTCGTTGAGAAAAGAGAATTATGTGAAGCCAGAGGATGCCTCGCGTGTCCATGGCAACAAGCAAGGCAACAGCAAGCCTTAACTCATCGTCGCGCCCATATCGCCTGGGACCTGTCCCCTCGCCCGTTTGCCGTCTCGCAGCCTGTCTTTCCACCTTGACAACGACGCAGCATCAACTTGATACATGCTCTGCGTGACACAACCTAGCGTCGTCCACTTCTACTTCTCGGGCTCGCGCTGCATCAGCTCGGGCATCATCCGCACGACCTTCCCCTCGTTCTTGGCGTGTTGCTGGAGCCTGATTGCATCAGGCGTGCAACGGTACCGCGGAAAGCAAATTGAGCAGCTCACTTTTTCAACAGAGGCGTGTCCTTCCATCGCGCAGGTGGCTCGCGCTTGAATACCGACCAGTAGAAGATGTCCCAGTCGGGCTCATCGAGCAGCTACACCGTCAGCTTCCACGCTTCCACCTCATGACGACGCGGCTACAGCCTTCCCCGCTACCTCGCGGCAAACATGCCAATGACCTTGATCCCTCTCTCCATTTATGCGAGCAGAAATCACGCTTCCACCCACCTTGTCAAACTCCCTCATCTCCTCCAAACCCATCTTGGGCAGCTCGTCCCTCGCAAACGTACTCAGAAGGAGATCCGTCTCGAGCGTGCCCCTCTTCCTGGTCTGGTACACCAGACGAGCGCGGATCCTCGACTCGTCCTCACCCGTCCGGTCCAGGGGTTGAGGGAGCGGCCACTCCTCCGAGGATTCAGAGTCGCTTCGAGACGCGGAGGACGATGACGAGGCCGAGGCGAGGGAGGGATCGGAGAATGGGAGGGGGAAAGGATCGGCAAGGGCGCGGGAGGAGATGGATAGAGGGCGGACGATGAGGTGTCGCCCGACGAGGGCGCGGGAGACAGGTAAGAGGGAGCGAAGCATGACGGCTGAGCAGCGGTTCTACGAGTGAGTCGAGACGAGATGGGGGTAGGGATGATCTGCGAGGTTCGGGTGAAATCGTCAATGGCCGGTGACAAAGTGACTTTTGACGATCGTCGCCGGTGGAGGGGAGAAATGGGGTGGGTCACGTGATCCCAAGTTGGAGTCGGCGGCTTGGCTTCGCTTTCGCACCTAGGAAAGGTGTAACTGGACATACTCATGCAGTAGATTGGGAACGAAGGCGTAGTCCCACGACCTGCCGTGCCGCTCGCGCTGCCTGCTCGAGGAACCAAGGCGAGGCTGAACGAAGGGCGATGGGTTGCGGGTTGCAGACCGCTGGAATCGTCCGCCACGAGCCATGACGTCGAGTCGCAATTGCCACACTGCAACTTTTGGTGTACAAGTTGCTACTCCCGCAGTATGTATGCATGCTTCGACTCCTCTCTCCCTCCATCTGAGCCCCCTCTAACGCAAACGCAATCCCCTCGCCCTCGATATCCCACGCTAGAGTGGAACGGGTTGTACGACGACCGTTCCCACCGACCGGATTGATTCAGATTTCCCCCCGCCGCCGCCTTCCCCCAGACCGGTCCCGCCATAGCCGCTGCTCCTGCCAAATCCCAGCACACAGCGCTCCACGCATACTGCAACCTGCATCTTCCATCTTGACGGTCACTCCCACTTTGTCACGGATCACCTCGTCACATCACAGCGTAGCCACAGCCCACCGCACGATACCGCCCAGAGCCGCTTCAAAATGGACATCGACAGGACCCGCGAGATCTCAAAAGACATTGGCAAGAAGCTCGTCTCGCTCGACCCGTGAGCGAGCTGCCCCTGCTTTCAGCGGTGTCACGCTGCTCGCAGTGCGCGACTGTACTAACATTCCCAGCGTCGAGTTCGACAGCGCCATCAATGAGTACTTCGAGGTGAGTCCGCGGTCTGGGTGGTTACGTGGTGTCCTGTGTGCTCGTGGATGCGCCTGGCCACTGTCCGAGTTGGATATCCCGTCCTTACATAGGAGTATGCCGGATCTCTTGTCTTGGTTCAAGGAGGGCAAGAGAGCAGGTGTGAGAGCTGCCTCGTGCGGCGCTTCTGCTTCTGCTGTCCGGGTTATGAACTGCGGGCGGGGGTGGGAGCCATACAAGTTCCCAGTCCCTACAAGAGTCCCCAGTTACGGAGCAGCCTGCCAAGTTGGCCCCCTTCCTTGCCACCCTATCCCGCTCCACCACCAGGTCTCCTCATCTCAATCCCGCTCACTGCTGTCGAGCTCCCCCCAGCCCCGGATCCTCGTTCCTCTCAACCCCTCCCCTCTTCTCGCGCTGTGCTCATGATACCGTCTCCCCGTCCGCCCCGTTTTCAGTCTCCGCGCCCATCTCCCTCTCGCTAACTCCGCAGGCCAACGCGACCTTCGAGGCCCAGACGGTCAAGGTTCACGGCGCGAGCAAGATCAAGAAGCTCGCGCTGTTCCAAGCGTTGATGGCCAAGGACAGCGAGATGACCTCGCAGCCGAAGTACAACAAGGAGTGAGTGGGGCGTGGGCTTGCATGGGCTTGGACTTTTGGATTGCTTCTGCTACATTTTCGCCCACTCCTACTCCTTCCAGCTCCCCAAACTCCGCTCTGACCTGTTCCCCTCATCTCATCTCGCCCTTCCCCTTCCCCCCTACCTATCCTCTCCTTGGCTCCTTAGCATTCTGGTCCCCTTCCGGTTCTCCACCGCCGTCATTGCCCTTTGCTCCCACTCTAACCTGTGATCCGCGCTGACCGTTTCCCCTTCCCCGTCGCAGGACCCAGATCCTCTCCCTCGGGTTCCAGCGTACCTACGCCACCCCGACCCTACCCACCTACATCCCAGTCGCGGGCATATTCTCCAACCGCCAGAAGACGCTCCACTGGGACGTGGACATGCATTTCCTCGCGGACGAGGATGGCGAGGGCGAGCCCGGCGCCAAAGGGCGGAAACTCTACGTCACCAAGGTCGAGTTGAAGCGGAGGGAGAGGATCCCGTTTGAGGGGTTGCTGTGAGTGCTAGGCGTGGATTGTGGCTGCTCCACTCGTCCGTCGATGTGTTGGCGGGATCCAAGGCCCAAGCGCTTATCCTTGGGCTTGGTTTTCCCCCACCCACATCCATCCTCACTCCACCATGTCATGCTTGATTCCCATACATATGGTCCACCTCTCTCCGGCCTTTATGAGACATACCGAATCCCGCATCAGTCAGTCCCCGCTGACCCCTGCCTAGCCCATTCGGCGTCATCCGCCCAGTCCTCTCCCTTCTCACGCTGATCATCGCCTCGGTCGTCGTCTTCACGTACCAGCACAAGGCCGACGGCCCCGTGTCATTCGTGCTCGCCGCGATCGCGGCGCTGTTCAATGCGGCCTGGGAGCTGCTCCTCGCTGAGAAGGGCAAGAGGGAGGCGCAGGCGGAGAAGTGGAGGGAGGAGAAGGAGGCGCAGGTGAACAAGTGAGTGGGGCGTTGCGTCACCAGGGGTCAACACTTCCCACACGTCGTCTCCTCGGCTTCGTTCGAGGCGGTATCAGGAAAGATCTTCGTCCCGCCAGAAAACTTGTTCCTGTGTGGAGGGCTCTTCTGGTGACGGTGACAAAGAACCCCTCACTGCTGCGTGACCATCGCTGACAACGCAAACCCCCGTGTAGGCTCTACGACAACGCCCTCGCCACCGCCACCGAGCTCCAGCGCACGCTCGAGACCCGCGCGCGCGACGCCGGTGTCCCAGTGGACGAATACAAGCGACAGGCGGGCAAGACGCTCGAGGAGCTCCGCGCGAGGGCCCAGGAGGCTGCGAGCGTGCTCGAGAAGAGGGCCCGCGAGGCGCGGGAGAAGGTCGGGCAGGCGAGCGGGTACTTCGAGGGGAGGGTTGGGGAGGTTAGGGACAAAGGTGAGTGAGCGGCGGGGGAGAGGTATTGGGGAAAGAGGCGTTGGGAGATTGGCCGCTCGTCGGAAAGGGCACATGAGGAACGGGTAGCGAGTTAGGTGGGGCGTGACCGAGGGAGCTTGATGGGTGTTGGTTTACGCTCGGAGAGGAGGCGAAGTCTGGTAGGCCGCCCTCAGAGCCAGAAAGAGGACCCAAGGAGGCCGGAACGGAAATGCATCGGGGACGATACAGCGTCGTTCGGCCACGCGCGACACACGAGCTACGTATCATGATCTCATGGTCAGGCGATTGAGGGGATCCAGTAGGGATCCGATGTTGCTGGGTGATATCAACCGAGGGCGGGGTCATGGGCGAGGACGGAGCCGGGTCATGCTCCGATCGAATTTGACTGTCGCTCACACCAACCAGCCAGTCAAGTCACCAATGATACCCCCCACACCCCGTTGGGCGGGCACGACCCCACTGCCCCCAGGCGCCGAGCTACGCCGAAGCGACGGCCTCGACCTAGCGGGCGCCATTCCCACCCTTCATCCAAAACACGACCCAACGACATGATGTGATTGTGGCTGTGATGATGGGAGCGTCGCGTGGCGAGATCCGGTATGGCACGATGAGAACCGGTGCGATGAGATGAGGTTGAAATTGTGGAAGTGGAGATGAAGTGTATATAGATGGAATTGATTGAAAACCTTCCGTAGTGCGTTCCGACTCATCCGTTCGCGTGCGATCTGATACAGAAACGCAACCTATGTAGCCGATAGTAGGAAACGAATCAGCTCATGTATGACATGCGTCATTGATCCACACGTTGACGGAGAAAGTCCCGGTCGCAACGAACGCTCAACGTTCAGCGTTCACTTCTGAGGCTTGGCTTGGCTTCGAGGACGGCAAGAGTCGAGACCTACGGGACAGTAGACCACGCACGAGAACACGTATCTCGTATACGACATGCTTGGTCTACCTCAATATCGACGGTGCCAGTGAGGATGCGCACACCGAAGCGATCCGAGATAAGGCGTCGCACCCACCTCACCGTGATCATGGACTCTGTGAAATCAGTGTAGATTAACCAGTCACCATGCCGACTAACGCAGACTGAAGCCGAGTTTTGCCGACTTGTGCCAACTTGTGCAACTGATGTGCATCTCGTGCAGGTCTACAGTGGGTTTGAGTCTGTGCTAAATGATGAGCCGAGTCGGAGCGAGAACGGGGAGCCGGGGAGCCGGGGAGCCGGGGACCGCGGACCGGGGACCGAGGACCGGGGGCTGTGGACCGAACACCAACCCTCGGCGTCGGACTGCTGAACCAGCTGGATCACAGCCCATCCTAATCCCTACCGCCAATGCAGATGGAGATAGGGATGGGATGGAAATGCGCGATGCGCGATGCGCGTCTGCGGACAGACATGGGAAGGGCACATGCGAGGCGAGGGAAGAGTGATGGGCTTTGGTGTCGTACGGGGCGGCGCAGCACGGCACGGCGTCCGATGGACACAGGGTACTACTGGTCGAGGAAGGTGTTGATTGAGAGAAGATGAGTCGGGTGGTCGGAGAGTCGGTCGGGCGAGTCGGTCGTCGTCATGGAATCTGAACGGGTGATGGGATACGGTTGAGCAGATGTGGTCGGTCCGAAAGATGACGAAAGAGGAGATGGCCCCGGAATGAGGATCGAAACGCGGCCGATCGGAGTTTGATGGTTGACGCGATACCGGTATCTGTTCGGAATCCGATCGGATGAGATGACGAGTTGAGCGGGATGAGACGGGGGTGGGGCAATGCGATTCGAACCCAAGATATGGCGAGACGGTGAAGGTTTGAAGCGGGCGAATGACGAACAGCGGGTGGCGCGAATCGAAGCGAATCGAAGCGAAACGAGTCGAGTCGAATCGAGTCGAGTCGAGTCGAGTCGAGTCGAGTCCATCGGTAGCTCCGCGGCGGACGGAGCATGGTTGAGATGCGAGGAAGGATAGAGAGTAGATGTATGGCTGTATGCGGGTACGCAAGTAGGGAGCAGTACCCTCACACCGCGTGTGGTGGATTAGAGGAAGTACTCGTGCATCACCGGCCGCTTCTGCGGTATCGTGCGGGCATCGGGCATCGCGCAGTCGAACACCTTGTATTCCTGTCGCAAGTTCTCGTCGAGCTCGAGCTGGTGGAGATGGGGTCAGCAACCTGAACGCCTCGCCCGGGACCGACGAGAGGTCGCAAGTTTGCACAGACAGAGCAGCGGGAAGGGTGGGTACGCAGCGCGGGGTGGGATCGCAGAGAAGTGAAGTGAAGGCTGGGTATGGGTGTGGGTCCCGGAAAAGCAAAACGATCAAGGACTCACCACTGATGCCGTGTTGCCGCATCGGTAGCAGTAATTTGGAGCACTCCACACCGTCACGATTTTCCGGTCGAACATCAACTAGGGAGAGGAATCAGTTTTGCCCTCTGTGAAGATCCAGCGACACAACGACGACGACGACGACGACGACGACGACGACGACACGACGACGACGACGACGACGACATAAGGTCGATGATCAAACGGATGACTTGATGCCCAAGGTTGAAATCATGTGTGGGTTCGCCCAAATTTTCCACCCACCTTATACCCCTCCATGACGAGCTGGTGCGCCCGGGCGATTAGCTCGATATCGTTGTTGTGGTTGAACTGCTCGACGACGTCGCTCCCGAACAGGAACCCAGCGCCGCGGGGGGACATGCCCCAGCCGGTGATCTCTGCGGGGGATTAGCGAGCCACTCGACAACCCAGAATCGGGCGCGACTCGACGTCGGAGGATTTCCTTCGTCAAGGGGTCGGTCGATGGGTGAATCCGCACGCACCGTCTGGATCTGACCATAGGAGATCGCACATTGGTCCTTCGTGCGGGACCTCCTGCCGACGATCTATCACCCGGATCTACAGCGCATCAGTGACACTCCATCGTCAAATGCGTTCGACTCCACTCCAACTCGAGATCGCCGACCAAGGTGCTCGGTCCTCAGTCCTCAGTCCTCGTTTCTGGTACCTCGCTACTGGGTACTCGTTGCGACAGCCCACGCTTCACACCGCAGTCCACCCTCCACACCGCGCCCACTCACCTGGTCTAATCTCGCCACCTGGGGACTCAACCCGCCATGCACGCAGAACACCCTCCCATCAACGACCGCGCCCAGACTCAGATAGTCAAACACGTCGCAGCAATACCTCCACACGTTGCTCGAGCCATATTTGCGCTGACACTCGTCGTAAAATCCATAGACCTGGGTGATCTGGCGGGACTCGTGGTTGCCGCGGATGAGGGTGATGCGGTCTGGATACCGCACTTTGAGGGTGAGGAGGAGAAGGAAGGTCTCGACGGAGTAGAACCCGCGGTCGACAAAGTCGCCTGGAGACGGAGGTTAGCGCGGAGATACAGAATGGGAGGGAGTGGGAGGGAACAGGAGTGAGCAGGAGGGAGTGAGAACGGAGAACATCCCGCGATTGCCCGCTGTGCTACACTTCCACACAGAGGAAGCACGGGTGTCTCTGTCCAAAAATGAAAACCGCACCCACCCATGAAGATGTACGACGTATCTGGGCAATGCCCCCCGATCTTGAACAGCTCCATGAGGTCGAAGAACTGGCCATGAATATCTCCGCATATCTACCGGTTGGGTCAGTCGCGCAGCTCCCCGTCGTCGAGGTAGTCGTGTAGCTATGCCCCACTCACTGTCACCGGGCTATCGACATATTGGACGTTTCCCTCCTCCATGAGAATCTCCTTCGCTTTCAGGCATATCTCCTTGACAGCCGCCTCGGGGATGATCTCGCATCGCTTCAACTGCTCTATTTGTCTACAACGATTAGCACGGCATGACTTCTCGCACCATTTACACCTCAATTCCCAGTCGAGGAGTGGAAGAATGGACTAGGATGCATGTGTGGATGAAAGCCCGCGCCCGTGCCGACTCACTTGTCGAGGTCAGACGACATGCTGGGCTAGGCCTAGCCCCCCCACCCTTCGTTATCTAACTGGAATGAATATCCGGAGGCTCGTTCAAGACGATTCCACGCCTCGTGGGTCGCCAGAAAGGAGATTCCGCCGAGGGGAGTCGTCGGCTGCTCGAAATGGGCGTGAAGAGCCCTTTTGAGTGGGTGCGATGCGGAGAGGAAAGAAATGAGAAGGGATAAACAGATGAGAGCGAGGATGAAAAGTGGGGCAGCATGGCACAATGGCGATTGACTGGTGGCGAGATGGAGTCTTAAGTGTGGGGAGCAAACAACATTTACACCAAACCCATCAATGTCAATGGGTAGATCACTCACTTCCGTCTCAACATCGATCTCCCCTTTCAGTGCTGCTCATCTTTCTCATCTCCCTCTTTACGTATCGTCTCGCACGGCTCGACAGCGACACAGCAACTCACCATGTCGTTTGGCGGGTAAGTTCCTCTCTCTCCCCCCATTCAGCCCGCCTGACCCGCTGCAGCTTCAAGTTCGGCGCGTCCACCTCCGCCCCGACCTCCCAACCCTCCTCCACGCAACCCCCTTCCGTACCCACCTTTTCGCTCACTGGCGCGACCCCTATCGCCACACCGAGCACCTCACAACCATTCTCCTTTGGCGGGGCTTCATCGACTCAGCCTGCGGGAGGTCCTGCGCCCGGCACCAGCCTGTTTGGAGGAGCTGGGGCTGGGGCCGGGACTCAGCTGGGGCAGCAGGGGCAGGTTGGCCCGACTCCGGGACAGAGTGCTACTGGTGGATTCTTTGGGGGTGGGATGTTCGGTGCCCAGCCGTCTCAGCCTTCAACGGGGACTCCAGGTGCCTCCACTGGAGGGTTGTTCGGCGGTACATCAATGGCGACCCCCGCTACGGGAGGGTTGTTCGGAGGTACACCTGGCCGACAAGGTCAAACTCCCGCACAGCCTTCAGGCTTGTTCGGGCAGTCAGCTTCCACACCCGCTCCGACCAGTCTCTTCGGCCAGCCCTCCCAGGCCGCACCGACACCCGGGTCGAGTCTTTTTGGGGCACCGGCCCAATCAAGTACCGGTCCTGGCACCGGCCTGTTTGGCGCGGCACCTCAGCAGCAACAGTCCGCATTGCAGGCTTCGACGGCCGCTGGTCCATCTAGCGGCTCGGGACTGAACAAGACGACGAAATTTGCCGAGACTCCCGAACAGGTGCAGAAGACTATTGAGCAGTTGGAGTGAGTAGGGTTTCGAGGCTCCACCCTCCACGCTGCACGCTCCACGATCGACGCGTCGCCTTCTTTCCCCTGCTCTCGTCGGGAACGGTCTCCGTCTTCCCTCGCTCGTGCCTCGGGCTTGAGGTTTTGTGCATAAGGCATGCGCTCGGCAGTGAGCTGACTTCGTCGCAGCGGGTGGATCAAGCAGCAGAAACAGGCCGGAGAGGGCAGCAACGTCGAGCTCGTTGGACGGGCAATATGGCAGACATCAGGTGACATCAAGGGTGCGACCGAGGTGAGTCGAATCCGTCCCCACTCCCCACCCCCCACTCCCCACTCCCCACTTCCTTGACCCGCGTCGCGCTCTCGCTGACATTGCTTAGGAGTACGCGGCCATTGCCCAGGGAATCACATCTCTCCAAGCTGCGTTGGGTCAGCTCCGCTCGCGTTTCCTATCCGTCGAAGAGGATCTCCGTAAAGTCGCCGAGATCTGGGAGACGTTCAAGTCGGTTGACGGCCGACCGGGGGCACTGCGTATCGCCGCGCACAGAGATTTCCCTCAAGAGTGGGTCGAATCGCTCCAACCGCTCCAACCGTTCCTCTCCTTGTGGTCTTGACCCCTGACGAGGGACCTCGGAGTGAGCTGGAACTGCGTGCTGATCTCCGGCAGGTTCTTCGCGAGGATGGCGCAGAGCATGGAGGAGCGGGTGAAACGATACAGGCGGACCATCACAGTGAGTCGAAAATCGAGGCTGTTGTCCGGCTCAGGCCTCTGTGACATATGGCGCCAGGGACTGACGAGTTCAGCAATTGAATCGGGCGATCAACTCCATGTCCTCTGATCAAGAAACGCCTTCACCCCAAGGTAAATACTTGAGTCCGACTCTGAAACCACCTCCGTTACTCGCGGGACAGTGACTGATCGTGGCATGCCGTAGCGATCGCCCAGACTATCCAGAACCACCAGAACGCGCTGATCGCGCTCGCGGCGCAACTCGAGGATCTACAACTGAGGATGAACGACCTCCGAGCCGTCTACGCGTGAGTTCTTGGCGACTTGTCCCTTTTTCCGAATCCCTCTTCTCGTCACTCGTCCTTCACAGGACTTGGGGCGTTCTCCCCGGGAGTCGGGGCGGACAAGATCACGCATCTGCCGTCACGGACGCGGACAAGTGGCTGATGTTGGTCTCAGGCAGGACTACAGAGAGAGGACGAGCTCAATGAGAGATCCATTCGACGTGGCAAGGGAGGAGAAAGGGTTGCCGCCGGTTCGGGCGTAGTGGCTTGCGTAGGCTGCGTAGGCTGCGTAGCTGGTGGGCCAGTGGATCGGGTGTGGACCCCGCCGCGTGTCTATGTCGTCGGGTGATGCACTGCATACACAAGGTTACACTGATCATACACTGATTATACACAAACGGCATCCGGCGTTAGACTGATCACAAGTACCAGTACACACGGTCTAACAATGTACACATCGGTCATATTCCAGCCGACCCACTCTCCTAGGCACAAGCGGAGCATTCGCTGCACCTCCCTCGGGACCCTCTCGACGCCCTCGAGCCCCTCGATCCGTCCGAGCCCACATTATCCCTCCTGACCAGCTTCGCGTGGTCTCCACCTCTGAGGGGCGAGCCGATCACCGGCGAGGTTCCCATCCGGATGTGATCCCCCGGACTCGCCTTCCTGATTCCCGTAGACCTCGCGCGGCGGAGTCCCCTCCCCGACTCCGATGCGCAGGCCGAACACCCGTCAATGGGCCTGGAAGAGGTGCTGAGTCGTCTTGGGCGATGAGCGTCCAGAATCGGGGGTTGAAGATACGCCTCACCTCCTCGTGAGGCCATTTCGGGCATGAGGTGCGGAGGAGTAAGTCGTGCGTGGTTCGCCTGGAGCCACCCCCCTCCAGTCGGAACGGATCGACCGAGTCGTCCTGCCGTAGAAGTTGGGTCGGGTAGATGACCCATATGAGCACGACCCGAAGCTCCGTCCCACCCATCGTCGATCCTCTGGCCGCCTACCACGCTGCCTCCTCCCCAACCGATGGAGGACCCACCGCCCACCACCGACCCCGAGGGGAGGACCGTGGGCGCCCTGCCTCCACCCCAGCTATTCGGAGCGACCGGGGCGACTGGGGCGGGAATCATACCTCCTGTGCCTGTGAAGGATCCGCTGATTGCTTGATTCTCCACTCGGTCAGTGGAAGGGCGGTACGCAGCCCCGTCATAAGGCGCCCACGGGTTCCGCACTCCATTAGGGAGCACCCTGTTTGGCGCGCAATCAATCAGTCGCGCGGGACCTGTGGGCGGGATACCAACACCCCCGAAGGACGCCCACTGCATGACGGGCGGACTGTGGGAGGTCTCAGGTGGAGTGTGGGAGGCCTGAGGTGGAGTGAGAGTGAGGTGCGTTGGCGCGGGGATCGGCGCGATGGGTCGAACAAGAGGAGAGGTCCAAGTCCGAGGGTGTTCGAGACCGTATGGGAATTGTTGCTCGTGTTTGAACGGCGCGGCGGTGAGTTCTGTGGGCATGGATCCGAGCGATTCGAGGGGTAGATGGTATCTGCGGCGTACCAGCGAGGGCGACGGTCCACGGTCCAGACTACCGTAAAGAGTCAAAAGTCAATGCGGGCAGTATTGCACGTGCAGTGCAGTTGCTCGTCAAGGTTCGAGCGGCGAACCGCCAACACCCAGACACGACACACTAACCTAAATACCCTTCGAGGCGAGGTAAGACCCACTCCCCACTCCCAACAACAGAGAAAAGTTCGCACCGATGCGCTCATCCCTCAAAGGACGGCGTGTCACGGATGACCGCGGTGAAAGGTTGTAGTTCGCGACGGCATAGATCCGTGGAGCCAGCTGAAAGGATAAGAGCCAAGGAGAGCGTGGGAAGAAGGTTTGAATTGGGTTGGGTTGGGTCTGGGTCTCAAGTATAGGGAGACAAGGATGAAAGGAGGGAGGCGGTCATGACTAATGTGATCGAGTGTACAGTAGGTATGTTTGAGGTTTCTCGCTTACCAGGTGGGAACAATGGCTGCGCTGACGGGGCTGACAAGCTGACGCCCTTGCCACTCGTCACTGTTGCACGCCACCTGCTGTCCAGCTTCCCAGCCCCAGGGACGAATTTCTCCTGGCCGGACACAGAGCCGCGGTGGGAAGGTGCAAGTGGGCCAATTGGGTAGTCAAAAATGGCTGCATGCACAGAATCACTACGCACCTCTCCTCTCCTCTCTCCTCTCATCCAGATATAAATGTATTGAACACGCTCAGGGCCCTGTTGAGGACCACTCTACCCGTCGACGTGTAAAGAAGGCCTTGCCTTACTCATTTTCCTCCTGGCCATCCTCACCCTCCCCCTCCTCCTCCATCACCCCCACCTCCCATTCCCCGCCAACATCCCACCTACTTCCCTTCGCCCCCGCCGACAGGTACTTGACAAACCGCATGACGCCCGGGTCGCGGAGCACGAGCAAGAGCTTGTTGAAAGCCACTGGCTGGGTGAGGAGCGGTCCGTCATCCTCGTCCTCTGCCTCGCTGTCGCTATCAAAGTCGGAGGGGGAGAATTGATCCGGGTCAAACTCGAGCTCGGTGCCATTCATGCTTATCGAGACGTCGGTCTTGGTCTTGCGTGACTCGGATTCGCCAACTTTCCCCTTCGCCGGTACCTCTTCTGGCTTCGCGTTGGCATCTGTTTCGATAGTCTTAGCCTGCTCGATGTCCTCGACCTGTCCGTTGACAGCTTCGTCGTCTTCTGCTGGCCCATCCGTCTCCTTTGCCGCCTTGCGAGCAAGGGCACTCTGGAACACGGCCGGGTCCTCGCTCTCGTCCGGCGCAGCAAGATAACACTCCCAACCACCATGTTCCACCAACTCGTCCTCCTCGTCACTACCCGCAGGGACGTCCGCCCACCATGTCGCTCCGAGCCACACGTCCAAGCGGGCGTCGCCCGTCCTCTCCTCGCCTCCCGCGAGGGTGTAGTCCAATCCCCGACGGAAACGTCTTGCCTCCGCCCGATATCCCGTCGGCGCAAGCGAGCTGACGACGGAGAGCCACGCGCGGAATGCCTCGGACGGGAGCAACTTGGTTCGGACCGAGTCGAGGGTCGGCGTGGCGGAAGAAGTGGAGGTGAGTGAGAGATATCGATGCTTCGAGGTCGGCCCCTGCAAGACCCATCCGTCGCCCTCGCCACATTCCTGCGGAGGGATGGCTTTGGGGACATGATAGTCCCGGGCATCCGCGGCTTCAGTCTCCGCTTTAAGCTGAGAAGCGAGATCCGCATGAAGGAAGTTGTGCAGGACGATCTCGGACGCCGCGACGAATTGACCAGAGAGCTTCTCAAATGTCGAGGCAGTGAGATATGAGGGGGCGAGGAAGGGAGCGAGGAAAGCGATGTGCGATGGCGTGAGGCCGGCAGGGGGGTCCGAGGGGTAGGTGCTGAAGGGGAGGGTGGGCGCGGACGTCTATACAAGTCAGGTGGGTGCGCACTATTGAGTGGATATACGTACAATCTGCGCGAGGGAACTCAGGTCCTTTTGGACCTTGGCCTTGTCAACGGGCTCATAGCCCTCCTCGCCTTCGATCGGACGATGGAACCTGCAGGCAGGCGTCAGGATAGGCCAGGCAACAAACGGTTATCACGACACGTACCACCCGCTCACTCCCAGTCGCTGCCTGCCATCACCAACGACCACCTCCTCCACTGCATGGTAGCTCCTTCCCGGCTGGACCTGCGAGCGGTCAGCACGGAATCTCGCGACTGGGAAGACAGCCATGAGGTCGGACTCGCCTCGAAAAACACGATTTGCCCCCACTTCACGTCCACTTTCCCCAATCTCTTCGTGCCCGGCAACCCAACCTCCTCACCGCTCTCCACGGGGTACAACTCGAGCGAACCGCCCCAAGCTGGATCCCATCCTTTGAGGAACGACCCGCTCGCCGATGGCTCGAGAGGGGAGGTGGATGTCGTCGGGGCAGATGGAGGAGAGTTGGGGAGGTAAAGGATGTACGAGACGAGGCGGGATGAGATGGAGTCGTCGTGAAGCAGCAAGTGGGACCTGGGGAGTCAGCCGCTTAGCAAAGCGAAGTGTGGATTCTGAGCGGCTTGACCTACCCCTCGGTGTACAGTCCGACAGATCCGTCCGTCTTCTTCCCAGAAAGAGGACCGCAGCCAGTCACCTCCCGCACGAAGCCTCGAAACTCGGGCGAGTACAGCGCGTCCTTGAGACGGGTGATGGACGGGAGGGCGGCGAGGGTCTCGTCGGGAAGGTGCTCGGGATCAAGGGATGAGAGATCGGGAGTCTGCTGAATCTGCAGAGAAGACTTCGTTAAATCTCACTCCGACGCCCTCTTTCGTACACGAAAGAGGGACCGGACCCACCTTGTAGATGTCCGTCTCCTTCTGCTCCCATCCCCATACCGGTAGACTGCCTTCCTCGCCACGAACGCCATAAGTCCGGCTCTCCTCCACGACCGCCTCGAGCTGGCTCGTCAGCGCGTCCGCGCGGCTCTAACCTCCCGTGGCTCCTGCGGTGATACGTGATACGCACAATCTCATCACTGATCAGTCCGCTCACTGCGGCATACTTGTACGGCACGGCACTGCGGTACGCAGTCCGATGCGCATCAAGGTCCGAGCCGGAAGGGAGGGACAGGCCACTCGCGGCGGTCGCGGCGGTCGCGGCGGGCTCCTTCCGGGCCCTTTTGGGGCTGGCACCGCGAGAAGCGGAGCTAGGGGAACGCTGTCTGACGGCGCTCGGCATGGTGCGCCCGCTGTGGCTTGTGAAGTTGGTCGATGTGATGGACAAGGACAAGGACTGAGAGAAGTGTTGAATGTTAGTTGTGGTCGGGGGACGTCGGAAGTGGAGGTAAAAAGTTGAGCGCGACCATGCGATTTCAGGCACGCACGTGAGGGAGGGGTTTGTGCGGCGAGGCGAGGCGAATGGCCATGGGCCACGGTACGAGGCATGGATCTGCTGTATCTCATACTGCACGAGTACATGCATAGGTCGCAGAGGTAGCGTGCCGTGCTGTGCAAGTAGCAGATGAGTAGCGTAAAGCGGTCTCATAGCATATCGACATAGTACAGTAAGCGTGTATAGAAGCATGACCACGGTATCTTTCAAAGCGTACAAGACGAGACGAGACCTTGTGGTGACTCGTGAGGCTCACTCGGGCTCGCGGAACTCGTGAGTCGTAACCGCCTCACCTCCTTCTGATCAAAGGGAGGTGATACCCTCGGGGTAATAGACGGATTCGATGGAGGACTGGATGTCCGAGAACGTGGCGACTAGTCCACCCTGGTCTCCGTACCAGTTGAGACTGAGAGATGCATCAGACTCAAGGCCCTTGTGGAGATACAATACTGTGTCGTATACAGAAGGTGGTAGACGGCGGACTCACGTTCCAGTTTCCTGATCACCGGTAGATCCCAGCACGGTGTACCATCCCCCGGAGCGGAATTGGCCGTTGTCCGGGCTCTCTTTGGCTTGGAAGATCACAGGGAGAGCAGGGGCGCGAGTCGTGGCGGTCCCTGGACAAGCTTCAGCCAGTCTCCAGTCACCCAGTGTGCGGTGTGTGGTGTGCGGTGTGCCGTAAGGGTTTCCGGTTTACAATTCAGGAGGACTTACAGAAATCGTCACTGCCTGCAGGAGACGAGGTTATGATCTTTCCACTGATCATCTGGAGTGTCTGCGCTCCAGACACTTCGCCCGCCTGCCACGTGATGATTGTCAAGACAGTCTGGGGCCAGAAGAGGTTCGCAGCCGCGGTCGAGAACCCGGAGGGCCACCATGACTCATCGGCATTGAAACTGAGGTCGCAGCTCGTGCGGTAATAGCCCAGCTCGGTGAGCTCATTGTTGTTCGAGTCGTACAGGTCGAACGAGCCGAAGGTGGCCGAGGCGAGGGTCTCGGTGTTGAGCAGGTTGCCCACCTGGCCTTGCAGGAACTTTCCCGAGTTCGCGACGGCACAGAGCGAGGTGACCCACCAGTCGGTGGCGGCATCCCCGAACTTGGCTTAGAACGATCAGCCAACATCGCCTCAGTCATACAGTACCCACCGTAGGACAAGAAAAGGCGGAAGGGGAAATGGACGATCACTCACGAAGGGCGATATCGCCGCAGGTGCTCGCCCCATCGAGGAAGATCGGCTCTTTGGGTACAGACGAGTCTTGAGCGAAAACGCCCGAGACTGAGCGCAGCAAGTCAGCAAACGCAGCAAACGTTGGTGCGCGGCGTGTACCAGTACTCGTACAACAGTCTATGTATACTGTACGAGTACAGCACAAGCACTTGCTCGTCTCATGAACCGCTTACTGAATACCGGTGCAGCGGCGAGGAAGTATTTGGCGAGTTTGGAGTTGAGCTTCATTTAGGAAGATGTTTGTTTACAAGTACGTATACCGTAGAGTACTATCGCTGTTGAGCCGTTAATTACGGGTCACTTCTCGGAGAGTCTCTCGGAGAGATGGGAGATGAAAAGCTGCGCTCTCTGTGAGCGTCCGCAGCCGTTATGTACAGAATCTCATCTACACATCGTCCCTAACGAGACGCGATGCAGTGAAAGGAGAGCGAAAGGAGTAGTCCACCGTCGACCCCGTTCTGTTCTAAAACAAGTCTCAAAGGACGTCCATCCCATGTTGTCAATATCCGAGGGCTATATACAATGGCTCTCACGGTCGCACTGCACAAGTCAAGTACCAGTACAGCACTGGCCCGTAATCTTCGGCTCGCCGCCGATTTGCAATCTCTCTCAACAGTTTCTCGTCTGTAACGTCCCAGAATACATGTGGTCAATCTCTCCTTTGTACCTTAAGACATCCTCCCCGCCGTCTAGCCCCTATGTACACCCCTGCAGTTTTGCCAGTCCGGGGAAACGAGTGAATATCATGTGTGTACGATCGCTCGCTGTTTCACCCTGTGTACCTCCCCGTCCGTCTTTGGTAGGGCTTGGGCTGGGGTGCATGCTCCCTGCTCACTAGGGCCACTGGGGCCACTGGGGCCGGCCGGAGAATGACTCTATCCAAGATACATACACGAAACACACATACACGGAGCCTACTGTACCTACCAGAGTCAACTGTCAAACTATAGAACAGACATCGACAGGGAGAGCCGCCCGCCCGGATGGAGATGCGAGACGGGGAGATACCACTTGAAGTGCGAGGTAGAGGGAGCATGCAATGCTACAGTACAAGTACAAGATGGTGCTAGATATGGCAACCAAATCCGCTGTGCTTCAATCGGGCTTTTGTCTCTTTTGCGAGAATGTGAAGAACCACAGTCACCTATTGATACGCCTGACCTTGTGACAGCTGGACATCCGCCTCTCTGTGCCGTCGTCGTGCTCGCAACTCCCAACAGATACGTGTCAGTGTGACTTTGCAGCGATGCCTTGTCTGCCGCTCCATCAGTGAGCGGTCTCCTGCCGCCCGATAGTGCAGCCGTGATGCATACCCGCCTCTCAGTGGTAGATGTGTACCGCCTGATCTGGCCGCCTGATCTGGCTTGATACAAGTTCACAATCCAACGACTTCCAGGTAATCACTCTGCTTGGGTCTCAGGCCACAGAGCTAACCGATGCCGAGTAGGATCTCACGGTCGTCTATCTGGCGAACAAGGTTGCCCGTCCCACAAACCTCCCGAATCAGGACACCGACCCATTCCAGCTTTGATCCGTCAGTGTCGATGCTCTCACACTCTATTGGGAATCCATAAGTGCTTGATCAGCATATCTTCGAAGAGATGCGGGGCCTGCACGGCGTTATCTCGTACGCAGGGTTGACTCGGAGATGCCGAGGCGCCAAAGGGCTGAAGTATAGTCTCCGAGCGACAGCAACGTGCTTATAAACGTTGGAGGGGGGTCCGCAAGTTGCCCTCCCCCATTCTCCTGGAGAGGCTACGTTTCCCCACAGCATAAGGGAGTTCGCGATATGCGTAGCAAACGTATCGGCGGGATCCTACCGCGCAAGATCTTCGGGGAAACAGGGCACCATTTTCTGCGGAACGGGACCCGCAGAGGGGCGATACGCGAGCCGCGCGAGGTGTCTGGCATAGTTCTAAGGGAGCACAAGCGGTCTACTCAAAGCAGGAATTGGAATCAGGTTGCGGCGTTATGTGTTGCGCGTTTCACACGACCGCTTGTTCACTTGGATGCTTGTTCCGGAGGGCCGCCGCGAGCTTGTTACCGGCAGTGGCAACGACACTCAGCTTGCGGCCTGGTGAAGGGGCAGCGCCGACGGGTTTGCGTGCTGAGCGGAGGCCCGCACATTCCGGCATATGCATGCGAAAAGAAGGCAGACAAACCAGGCATTTACATGCCGAACGGGACCGTATCCCGGGCCTCCCGACGACCTCGAACGAGTGCGGATTTCGGTCCATGTGGCCGGATCCACCTCTTCACCGCCGCTCCTTTTGCACCGTCTTCGCAGATACACTTCCATCTCTCGATACCTTTCTTTGGCGAGACTCCGCAAGCATGCCCCACCTGTCCCGCAAGCCCCGCTCCTGAACCCCGTGGTCCCACCCGCTGCGATCCTGATGGATGTGCATATATAAACCAGCTTCATTCGCTCTCCCTCCTTCACCACATAACCCCGCGAGTCTCCAACCGACCTACGCTATACTCACTCCGAAAAAAAATGTCTGAAACAGTGGACACAAAGGTCGCTACCTCCCCTGACGACAGCAATGTCCCCGACCAGCGCGCCGAGGCCCTCAAGGCCGTCCTCGGTGGGAGGGACACAAGTTTCTACAAGGGCCACTATAGGCGTTTGACTGCCATCATGGTGGGATTTTCCTTCCTGATGGGACCTCATGCCAGAGTCAGGAGTATTGACGGTCGCAGTTCCTCATTCTCCTGTCGTCGATGACCAACGGATTTGATGGCTCGATGATGAATGGCCTGCAGTGAGTCGTCACTGTGTTCCGCAGCTGGTGCGACCGTACTCATCACGCATCAGGACCCTCGACACCTGGAAGTCGTATTTCGACAACCCCCGTGGCGCCACCCTTGCTCTCTTCAATGCCATTCAGACTATCGGTGCGGCGTCTGCACTGCCCTTCGCGGGCTACTGCTCTGACATTCTCGGCCGGCGAACGGGTATTTTTGTTGGTTGTGTTCGTGGGTGGTTTTCGGTTGGGGCACAGATATCAGGGCGCTGATCTTTTCCACAGTCATGTGCATCGGCGTCGCCGTTCAAACCGCTGCGCAGAACATGCCCATGTTCATCGCCGCGCGCTTCTTTGTCGGCTTTGGAGGGACATTTGGCATGCTCGCCGCGCCAGGTTTGGCGACCGAACTCGCGTTCCCGACTCACCGCGCAGTCATCACGGCTTTGTACTGGACGACCTCGTACCTCGGAGGCATTGCTGCCGCGTGGACGACGTATGGCACTTTCCGAATCCCAAGCACCTGGAGCTGGCGCATCCCATCGGTCATGCAGGCTCTCCCCTCGGTGATCCAGCTCGTGTTCATCTTCATGATCCCCGAGTCGCCACGCTGGCTTGTGAGCAAGGGTCGTGATGAGGATGCACTTCGCGTGATTGGCAAGTACCACTGCAACGGCGACACGACGGATCCGCTCCTCCACTTCGAGTTCAGCGAGATCAAGGAGGCAATCCAATTCGAGAAGGACTGCGGGCAGGCGAGCTGGAAATCATTCTTCCAAACCAAGGGCAACAGGCATCGTCTCGCCGTCGTGATCGCCATGGGTGTGTTTTGCCAGTGGTCCGGCTCGGCGGTCATCTCGTACTACCTCACGCTGGTCCTTGACGGCATTGGAATCACTTCGACAAAGGAACAGACTCTCATCAACGGCATCATCCAGATCTTCCAGTACGTCTGCGGCATCGCCGCATCCCTCGTCGTGGACCGTGTTGGCCGCCCCAAAATGTTCCTATCATCAACCTCGGGCATGTGCGTCAGCTTCATCGCGTGGACCGTCTGCTCGGCCGTCTACTCCAAGTCGGCTACCAATCTCGATGCGACTGGAACCCCGATCGGCGCCAATACCAGTGCGGGCAACGCGGTGCTGGGTTTCATCTTTGTTTACCTCTTCTTCTATGGAGTGAGTAATCGAGCCATCGCTCAACTGACGAAACGCGTCCTATCAACTGACGGTCGCAGATCGCTTTCACTCCCCTCGTTATTGCGTACCCACTTGAGATGTACGTTATCAGCCATTGCCCACAAGCACTTCGCACTGACCACACCCAAGCCTTCCTTACGGCCTGCGAATGAAAGGCATGACCATTTTCCAAATTGCCCTCACCGGATCTGCTCTTTTCGTGAGTCGACCCCGCCAGACATTGCTGATACTCGTAGAACGCATATGTAAATCCCATTGCCCTCGATGCAATCGGATGGAAGTTCTACATCTGCTTCTGTGTTTGGCTAGCCGTCGAGTACGTTTCCAGCCTTTCCAGAGGGCCTGACAATAGATCGATCCCCTGACTTACCTTTTAGATTCACCTTCTGCTACTTCTTCATTCTCGAGACCAAGGGCAATAACGGCCCCCTTCCGCTCGAAGAGATCGTCAAGCTGTTCGATGGCACCGATGCCGCCGAAGACTTCAGAAACCAGGTGCAGACGCGTATCGCCGTCGACACGCTTGTTCGCCAGGACGACGAGCTTGCGAGTGAAAAAGCCAACGCGGAGCATGTCGAGGCGGTCTGAGTATCGATGCCGGGGGAAACTCCTGCCGCGGGGGATCTCTTCAATGCCGGTTGGACGGGAAAACAGGAGTGAAGGATCAAAGAGAGGACTGGATGTGAGATTGATTGCGAATGGCTCTCGGGGATCACAGCTTCAGCGTGCTGTGAGGGTGCGAGGATTGGGGGTTCAACGAACGATGTAACGATTTTGCGAAGTGTGCATATCATATCTCGATCTCCGGGGCTCATGGGACTGAGGAATCTACATACAGAATCTGTATGTAAAGCAATGTGTCTGTACTTGCACCCGCTTCGTGGGTTCGGAGTGTCTGGCAGCCAGGTGAAGAATTCTTAGAGGGTATTATGCTCGCTGAGACTGTTCTCCACACGTGCGCCTTGAGCGTCCAAACCCACAGCCCCCTCCACGGCTTGATTCGGCCAAGCCCCCGATATCCAGCACCCGCAAAGAAGGTAGGTTCTGGCGTTGCGTCGAACGCAGAAGTCGCTTGTAGTGGGCAACTCTTGGTCCCAGCCACTTTCGCTATCGGTACAGCGGGACACGTGCCAAGGACGACTACATTTAAAGAGTGTAATGGGCGTGGAGATTAGCAGAGCTCCATGGGCATCGTCTCTCTCATGCGAAGTTCGACACCATACACGGGTACTTGCTCCAGCAGTAGTCGATACGCGAGACCTCACTGTACCGATCCAGGCCAGTGCTGCATCATGTGCCGGAGGTCAAAAAGACCGGGCCCAGCAACACATTCCCTACACCTCGAGACTCACAGGTACACAGAAACAACATCCTATCGTCTCGCCATGGGCATGCCTGAGTACGGTCGTGACAACACGTCCGCTCGATTGCCCCCCCCCCCCCCCCCACCCTCCCCTCTTCTCTTCTCGCTTTGAGCAGCTCACTCAAGTGAGTTCTACTGGATCTGCTGCATCGCAGAGCCCCGTACGGACACTTCCTGCATTCCCATTCAGCCCTAACAAAACTTTTCGGGTTCTCCCGTCCTCTTTGACCACGGTGATTCGTGATAGGAGTTGTAATGACCGCAGTCGCAACTCGAGGCGGCTGGTGGGTGTTGAGCTTTAGATCTTCTTCTTGGCGCTCCACAACTTCTGTCGCGCGGCCTTGCTCCCATAAAACTGTTTGCCCATGGTGCCGACTGTCTTGAATGATGCACCGATCAGGGCATGTCGAACCGATCTGGTCCGTACACCTTGCTGACGCCCATATCAAGCTTGGTTGGCCGCACTCCGCTATGTCACACAGGGACACATAAAGGCGGAGAAGAGAGGTTGCAATGTACTCGTACAATATGTACGGCATACATGCACTAAACGCTCAAGCCGTGGCCTAAGGAAGTACGGGCAGCATGAGGTGGCTATCGTATTCGGAACCTGTATAGATCCAATGCGTCCCCTTGTTCTCGTCGTCGGGCTCTTGGAGTACGGCTGGAGGACATTCGGGCAATGTCATGCAGTGCCCGCTCACACGGAGAAGGATCCCTTCCCCTGGCCCAATCACCATACCCATAGGCCACAGAGTGATCTCAAACGGCACGATCGTACCGGGCAGGATCGGTTCCCTCGAGTCATGCCGATAGACTATATCAATGTCGGAGGAAGTTTCCTTGTCGACAGTGTTCCGGTGGGATACTCTCAGATATCCCTCCGGTCCGAGTGTCTTCGCGATGTTGAGGTCCGGCACCTCTGCCTCGGGGACAGGACACGGGTAGTTGAGATGTGCAAGCGGCCGTCCTTGCTTGTCGATTTTGCGGATCTGGACGACCACGTCCATGTCGTCATGCTCAGGACATGACATCCACAGCTTGACCTTGGACAGTCCATGAAGCTCCGTGCGTCGAGCAAAGTGGAGGACGAAATCCTACCGTCCGTGAGCCGAATTCAGGTTCATGATGGGTTATCACTGTGCACTCACCGAAGAATCAGACAGGCTGTGACCTTGGTGAGAAACAGTTGCCTGACTTGTTGGCAAGCCGTCCAAGAGTCGTCCACTCTGGGCGTCCAAGTGGTATTTGACGTGCCGAGTCTCAGCGATTGGGTACGAGTCATACGGTCGCTCAATGACCGTCGGTTCGGCGCTACCTTCGAAATCAAGCAGGGAGAGCCGCACGCGAGGCATCTCGGTCTCCCACCCGTTGCACAGGCCTTTGGCGTAGAAATCAAAGTATCTCTGTAGCTCGTTGTTTATCTCGGGGCGATATAGGTCATACCCTGGGTTGGATTGTTAATGAGCGTCCACGTAGGAGAGCCCGATAGAGGTTCTCGACTCCGTGTTGCTTACATTCCTGATAAGGATGAACTCGCAACCATTTCCTCGTCGACCGTGCTTTTTGAAATACCTCAAAGGAGCCTCGGGTGTGGAGTTGTGAGCTGCCTCCTGTCAGCTTCCTCCGTGGTAACAAGTCCGTAAGCCTCGTGGGCCTCACTCACGAGTACGATGCGAGCTGATAAATGGGCACATCAATATTCTCGACGTGAATCTTTTTGGATTCCCAGAAGTCGTCGAACAGCGGATGATTCACATGCGCCCCGGGGAGGTCCTCAGCCGTGCCGTGTCCTGAGCAAGTAGCTCGTCAGTGGTCTATGGCAGAGGCAATGAACGGCTCAACCCACCGGCGAACCCTCCAAGTAACATCGCATGGAATTTGGGGATATGCGGTCTGCCCCCACGCATATTGAAGTGCACATAAGGATCGGTGAGGCATTCCCACGGAGCGAGAGCTTTGAGGGCAGGGTGCTTTAGGCGGGAAGTAAAGTTGATCTGAGCGATGGCGAGCCAAGAGTTACCGCTGATACGGAACGCGCAGAACGGAATCGTTCAGCGCGGTGATTATGATCATGACCAAGACCACAGAGAGTAGTGGCTTCTGATTCCAACTCACGCCATGACGACCGAACCGTTACACCAGATTTGCTGGCTGACCCAGTCAATCACATCGTAGATGTCCTCGGCTTCCTTGGAAGTGTTAGCGACCGCAGAGGAACCAGTGGGTACTGCACGAATGACTCGACTCACTTGAGGTCCCCAAAAAGAGATGTCCCCTTCGGAATCACCGGCTCCTCGAGCATCGATGTTGACGACGGCATACCCTCGTTCCGCCCACTCTGCTGGATCGGGTGCCTTGCCACGGTGTCAGCTCATTCCATACTGTGCTGTTACGAAAAGAAGGCGTGACCGCGATGCATGGAGAGGCACGAAGAGGTTCAGACCAACCCACCTCAAACTTTTCGTACCCGCTTGTGCGGTCCAATGGCAATCCCATCCGGAATGGTCCCATAAAATCATAGTTCTGAGGCCCGGTTCCGGTCTTGCCATATGGCGACCAAGGGATGATTGCGGGCACTTTGTCAGACCCGTTGGGACGGAAGATGTCGGCGCGCAATATAGCCCCATCCCTAACGGGTACGGACGTATCGCGCTGAAAGACCGTTTCGACTCCGAAAGCGCGCCGACCATCCTGGTACTTGTGTCCTACCGGGAGGATCTCCACCGTGTCGGGATGAAAACCGCGGTAGTGATAGATGGGGTGATCGTCGGGATGGGTCAGGGCGACCCATTGGACATCGGGGAAAAGTCGCTTGGCTTCGTCAATCCGAGCCATGGCGTATGTGCGGTATTGCACTGGCTGCCGCCTCGGTACGAGAATAGGTCATTGTCGCCGTGAGCCATATATGAACACCACCATGGTAGCTGTCCTCGTGCACTCAAGAAGGGAGGGGTGCGGGTCACGGTCCGGTCGTGTCGGGCCACATACCCCGAAGAAGACGCCCCGTTCTCCCGCCGCGAAGCACAAGCCGCATTGTCCGAACGACCGGCCAGACAATGGCGCACCGCTGCGACTCTGAGCGGGACAGGAGCGGTCGGTCATCTGGCGTCTATGCAGTCAGTTATCAATACCTCCGTCAAACCCCTCCAAACGGGAAACTGTGCCGAATTCCGGGGAACCGTCAATCAGTGTGAACGTTCTGCTTTGGCAGGTAGAGCAACGTCATCGTCCGCCCGGAGTTTACATGCCGCCAGAGCCGACTTTGTCGACGATGTCGAAGATGTTCCGAAAATTTCGATCCTTCATGACCGGTCCCCAGGTATCATTGAATCACACATCGATATTATACGTCACACGTGTAAGAGAGAACATCAGTATGAGCCAGCACCAAACTACACTTTGGGCGATCGCGACTGTTGGCGTTTCGGCAGCGTGCTACCTGTCCTGGGACTTGTTGGCGGCACCTCGTCAGACCAAAGCCAGATGCAGAAGCGCGTCTGCAGTCTCTTCGAAGCCGTCTCCGGACCAGACAGACCGGAGAGAGGAGCATGAGGTTCCACTCCATGTCGATCAATCGCAAGCTAAGCGGCTCAACCAGGATCACGCGAACAAGTTTACGAAACCCAAGTTCACAGAGGTCGAGGAAGTTTATGTTCGAGGCACAGGCTGGCAGCCCGCTCCACCACCTTCTACACTTCCAGGAAGTGACGGTGACTACTTCATTGCGCACCACCGCTCATC
Source organism: Saitozyma podzolica (assembly GCA_003942215.1). Classification (NCBI taxonomy): domain Eukaryota; kingdom Fungi; phylum Basidiomycota; class Tremellomycetes; order Tremellales; family Trimorphomycetaceae; genus Saitozyma; species Saitozyma podzolica. The sequence goes on along the minus strand of RSCD01000022.1, from coordinate 102,753 downwards.
GACTTCCGGTAACCCGCTCGAGGCGGCGACGTGGATTGAGATCCGACACGAGGGACTGCTGGCTGCCGTCAAGTCACAGTACCCGCGATATAGCGGGCTGTACAATCGGCAGCCTGGGGTGAGTTGACGGTCTACTGAGCAGTATTTGGAGAGAAATGCTGAGCCGCTCAGATAGATAGCAGGGATCTGTTCCTCTGCCAAATTGCTCTCCAGGACGTATGCGACGGCCTAACGGACCCTTCAGTGCGGCAAGCTCTCTTCACTCTCCTCGAATTTGTCACAGCGCGCTTCAGCACGATGTGAGTTCCAGCCGCGCTCCAGCCGAGTATGCAGCTTCACGACGGCGGGGATGGTAAAGGGGAAGTTGAAAGCTCATAAGCCGAGCAGAAAGCAGAAATATGATGTGCTACCTGCCGGAACCATTACCTGGCCTCTTCTCTGGTGGATCATGCCCGCCGGGCAAGAAATCGAGGGACCCCACGATCTGCATGACCGGCTGGTGCGTTCCTCAGGAGGGATGACTCTGATGTGCAGATGGCTTACAAGATCGACTCGTGGCAATATACGGTCGACGATCGAGGACGAGCGTTCATCATCAAGGCGCATTACTACCAGTGGTCCGGCTACGATTTTCAGCAGATGAGTGTGACCAAGAAGATCCCAGAGTTCAAGGTGAGTGAGCCGTTAAGGGAAGACGACATTCAACCCTTCTGCTGTGATAGGATCCAATAACAAGTGAGGTGAGGCTGAAAACTGAATGACAGGAGATCAAACCCTTGTCAGAACTGGAGTTCTGGCCGTTGACCCAAGAACGAAAAGAGGCCCTACACGGTCAGTTACAAGTGCAAGGCGTTCAGAGTGGAGCTGACGGGGCCATAGCCAGGGGACACCTCTATGCCCGTCGCGTATGTGCAGCTGCTCAATCTTTCTTCTGTGGAAGATGACTCACACATATACAGTACTCGTCGTTGGTCTACTCAGACTACAAGGGAACATTCTACACTCGCATGCTCACGGGAACGTGAGTACGACCATCTCTCATAAGCCCATCGGACTGATCATCGCCACCTGCAGTTCGCGACTTTCGGGTACGGGCAGAGTGATGGTAGACGTAATTGGTTACCGGAAGGCCAATCCGAACCTGGACGGCTGGATGTGAGTCGTGGACTGCGCTCCTCCCCACCGTCCTCGCTGAAGGTGTATAGCGGTGACGTGCACCGGGACGGTGAGACTCCGGACGCCCTGCAAGCAAATGGGTCAATGCTCTCGCCGGATCTGTACTTCCTCCTCCCACCGTCTGTTCATGGCTTCTCATTCAAGGCTAAGGTAGGAGCTTTCAGAGGCTATACCAAGTGGTATCTGAAGGCTGCACTGACCAGGTTTAGAGATGGGGAGAGTTCCTCGTCGACAACCTCAGTCCGATCGAGTGGGGCGAAAACGCCTTCGAACATCTCGTCATCCCGGACGAATATCGCAAGGTCATCCGAAGCCTGGTGGACGTTCACACTGGCGCGCTCGGCTCCCAGGTGATCACCGATGTTGTCGCGGGCAAAGGAGAGGGCCTCATTCTGGCGTTGCATGGCCGACCGGGTACGGGCAAAGTGAGTCTACGCTCAGGCATACCCTAACTCGGTAGACCCTCACCGCCGAAGCAGTGTCGGACCACCTTCACACTCCTCTGTACATCGTGAGCACTGGCGAGCTCGGTACGACTGCGGCCGTGCTCGAGAAGAAACTGAGCGAGGTGCTCGACGTGAGTGCTTATTGGCAGAGTCATACCTCTCAACAATCATGAGGGCGAATGTTGAACGGTACGCAGCTTGCGACGGCGTGGAAAGCTGTTCTGCTTATCGATGAGGTGAGCTACAGTAAATGGCAATATTTGCTATCCCTGCGGAAAGAGTGGGCTCATATATGTATACTTTAAGGCGGACATCTTCCTGGAAAAAAGAGCCGTATCGCATGTGGAGCGGAACGCACTGGTCGGCGTGTTCTTGCGCTGTACGTGGATTCACCTCGGCCGTGGTTATACCTACTGATCAACTCAAGTGTTAGAATACTACAACGGAGGTGAGTGACGTCGCAGAGGTGGTACTAAAGTACACGTGAGCGGTTTGACTGATGCTCCCAGTGTTGATCCTCACTACGAATCGTCTCGAAGAGTGAACAGGAATCCTGTTTCCGGCGTATTGCACCGCTGACCAATCCGCCTACGCATGACAGGTTCGACGAGGCATTCGCTTCTCGATTCTCTCTGACCTTACCCTTCCCCGAACTCAACCGCAAGTCGCGTGAGACCCTCTGGCTCAAGGTACGGCTTGTGAGCAGCCGAGAGTGCCAAGCCCACTCACAAACACAGCTCATCTTGCGTTGCCGCCCCGAGCTCGACGCCGCGCAGACGCGCAAACAGTTCCGCCTGGACGAGCTCAGTTGTCTCGAGGTGAACGGTCGTGCCATCAAGCAGGTCATCCGAACCTCCCAGGCGCTGGCCTTGGGGGACGGGCAACCGCTCGCGATGAACCACCTGCGACGAGTGATGAGCTTGACTACTTGATATCTCAGTGTATATGTAATGAAAGTCAGTACATATGAAGGACTATTGCACTCATAGATCCTACTGCACTCGTAGATCCTACGCCACCACTTCATCACTTCCCAACCGCCGTACAGTGTATGTATGCCGGCCCCATGATTGCGGTATTGTGGAAACTGGGGGACCGCCAAACCAGCAGTATGAGCAAGTGAGACCCCAGCGGGACTCAAGCGGGGCCGGCATCCCAGTGATGGAACGGAAGGTAAATGCCGATGGAACCGCGTCGCTCCTCCATACTCATAGGCGGACACTCACGACCGACTGTTCTTGTACTTGTACAGCGTGCACTTTACAAGTTCAGCATTCACATCTAGGAGTCTAGTTCAACATTCAAGCCGGTTCCGCGGGAACGTAGAAGTCATTCAATTCAGACGGGGTGCAGTTGCGAAATACATTATTACCCGTGAGGTACAGTACCGTAAACGGTACATTATCGGTAGGAGATCTCTAGGTACCCGTCGTCATTGTCTGAGATCCTTGCCCGAAAAAGTCGTCCATTACACGAGGATCCACAGGGAAGGTTCTCCTGAGAACATTGAGTATGTCAATGTCGGTACCGCCGAACAGATCGTCCGCCGGTGGGTAGTTCATAGAAGCTTGTGGTTCGGGCTCGGTGACAGTGGGGAATGCGTCCCAGTCAAAGACGAAAGGGTCTTGACCGACAGCGGCGAAGAAGTCGTTGGTGAGAGGCACTTGGTCGCCCCCCATGAAATCAAAGTTGATGTCATTCGTTGTTGATGAGGCGAAAGGATTGTTGTCATTCGAGGGCTGCGCACCCATAACGTTCTGCGGTGTCGCTCCTGTCGCAGAGGAGGGGGCCAATTGAGACGATTGGAAACGCTATAGCACCTTACATTCAGTCGAAGCCAGTAAGGAGCCTACTTGGGCAACTCACCAACACCTGGCGTAGCAGACGATGAGCGGAGGACTCCGCATCCTGTTTCATTCCCAGATTGGACAACTGCAGAGACGGATCTCGCATCTCGAGATCTTCCGCTGCAAAACCAAAAGCGTTAGTTGACCCGTCCGCATGATTGGAAAAGGAGGCGAATCTCACCGAGCAGCGTTTGCAAGGCGCCGGCCGACTCCTCAAAGGCACGCGTCGCAGATGATTGGCTAGATCGACACTGAGTGTTAATATCCCCAGGGCCATATCCAAGTGCACTCTACACGTACCTCAACCAGCTGACACCTTGTCTGGTGGCTTCCACCAGTTGTCGATCGGGCGAGTCTCGACTCTCTACGCAAACGCAGAAGAGTGCCACGGTAGCTGAGAACACGGTGAGGTTAAGAGGCCTACGTGGTGAGTCGGATGGAGTGGTTTTCCTTTGCAACATAGATGGCTTACCACCAGCGAAGAGAGACCCTGTTGGGAATTCGTGGCAGGGCATCCAGCACCTGCCTTGCGTGGGTAATGCTAGCCTGACGGGACAAACGATAATGCTTCGATAACAGTGCTCCAGGCAGGTAGATCCGATGGAGTTTGATCAGGCGGGAGTTGATGTCGCAGTGAATGAGGAACCGCTCGGCGCTTCTGCAGTGGGGCTGTATCAGCGGATCAGGTCATATGAATGTGTCCCAGTGTCAAGGCTCACATGCGATTCAGACCAGCCGCGTCGCTGGCTGTTTCAGTCAAATCGGATCCCAGCTTGAAGAAGGCAGGAAGTTGGTCGAGCAGCCGAATGTATTGTGTGTGAGTCCTGTGCACCACCCATCAGGCCTCGTCGACGATCCGAACATATTTGGACTTGCTGTTCAATGAAAGAGTATCGAAGAGAGAAAGCCTCGTTGACTTTTGTCACTAGGGCGTTCCACGGGAACAAAAGAGTCATTCGGGCCAGGTGATATGACATGCCCTAGATCGTCTCAATTGACATAACGCCCGGAGAGCTCACCGTATACACGTCTGACGGCTTCGAAACAACTGAAGCGCAGCCGATCAAGGCGTCGTCGTCGACATTGGCAGGACGGGCACACCACTGGAACCGCAGTGGATGACTGGACGACCACCGGTGATCGCTGCATGACATGATCTCGAGATCGACCTGGAAGACAGGGAGAATGAGCCAAATACAGTAGGCAAGGTCACCGCCGTGATCGACTCACCAGGCTGTACCATACTCGGCGGCCAGTCTCCCTTGCAGCAGCCATCACCCATCGAGGGCCGAAATGCCGGCGAATCTGAGAGTAGGTGGCGTCCGGTCCGAGCTCGGTCCCCAAATTGTGGATACCGAGACTGTGAGCCACCTAATCCAGCTCGTCAATGCCTGAAAAAGGGGGACGACTGAAAATGGCCGTCAACGACACGGCAGACTTACTTTGGTAGCTGTTCCAAGCATCGCCCAATATGCTTCCGAGCGGTCGATAGAGCACCAGTAAGGGCCTATTATTCTGCGGATCTGTTAGTGAAGTGCACAGCAGGATCACGCAACTCTGTCTCACATGAAGGCTTGGAGACTTTCGATCCGATGTCTCTGCATCCAGTCGGCACACTCCAAAGTGGTCGTCATGACTCGAGACCAGGCTGCTGAAGTGGCCGACCGCCGGTTTTCGTCGAACCCCATCAAAGTGAGCTGGTCGGGATCCAGAAGGTGTAGCGCAACCGTCAAGCACGCGCACTGCAATGCTAGGAGGAATGCCCTGTCCACAGACATTGGATTGGTCAAGGATTGTAATGCCGCTTCGTCGCATGATTGTCGGAAGGTGGGCACATGTAGGCAACGGAACCTGTTTCGGATGTCAGCTGGCGAGGCGAGCATCTGGAGAGCTATGGACACTAACATCCATTCAAAGCTGAAGAAAGCGAAATGAGATTAGCGTGGGCTTGTTGAAGCCGGACAAAGCCTTACTCAGACAACTATCGAGGGAAGACACAGATCAGCTGGACAAGGTCTCAACCCAGAAAGCGTGCTGCTCACAAAGATCTCCAGCAACAGCCGCGTGAGCGCGGCATCCGGTAGACACTCGATTCCGGGGACGTGAACCATCGTGGGAGTGGATCTAGAGGGCCGCTGTGAGGACGGCAAGGTCACGAGACCTATCGAGGGCGGTTGCCCAGCATCTTCTTCGTCATCGTCAGCGCCACTATCTTCACGATGGTGTCGGTGTGAACGAACCATCTGGCAACGCCATTGTCTCCCTTTGCACGTTATCCGATCGCCTCAACGCAAGGTCCTGTACAGATAGTGCAGATCAGCATCGTTTTCTCAATTCTTTCCCATTGGACCGACCTCAAGCAAGATTCCTGGATTGTGGTCCGCCAGTGACGGCGCCTCGGACGGTGGTCGGCTGTGATGATAGAATCCTGGAGGACGTCGGTCGGTTGCCTCATCGTGGTGATCATTGAGTTCTTCCTGGTGGTCTGACTGCGACCGTCTACGTTTGGAACGACCCTTCGGCGAGTGCACAACATGTTGCGAAAACAATAACGAACGATCCGGTTGGAAACTACTTCCGGAAGACAGGCGAGTCGCTGGCAGTGATCCAGTAAGTCCGGCCAGAGGCTGGCTAGACTGCCCTACACATGGCTTGCCCAAGCTCTGTCCATCCTCAAGGCGCTCGACCACGCGTTCATGGCTCGCGATGACCTCCTCCAAAGACCGACAGTAGTCCACGAGTTTGTCAAAGTCGGCGAGATGTGCGTAACCCTTGACGATCGTGAGTGGAGTGTGTAAGAGAGATAAGGACAAGCACCCGTACGTACAACGTATGATTTGGCCGGCCTGTCTTTCGTGGTCTCCACACACTGGTCCTCCTCCCCCCTGGCCTTGCAAGCAGAACACGGGAATGTCCGATCGCACTAGATGGTCATGGTCGTCAGCGACACCTTTGCCATTGCTACCAAAGCGGGACAAGGCCCACCTTCTGCTTGCGACGGCGGCACGCCACGCATGATTGGATGTTGCGATAGAGACGGTCGCCCTTGTCCGCGCGGTCGACAGCCTCGGTGTACGAGAGAGTGGGGAAGGGCTACAGTCACGCAATCTGTCAGCGTGCAAGCGAGCAGCGGAGCACAGAGCCCGCAGTCGCCAATGGGACCTGGAAAGCCAAGCACACCGCACTCACGGGCAAAGTTGGGCGGTTGTGCGGCATGATCCCGACGCTGACTCAAGCGCTGTTGGAAAGAGTTGGGATGGAATGTGTATCACACGAATCGGGTCGGAGGCAAGGAGGGGACGGGAAAACCAAGATGCAATCCATCGCACTTCATGTCCCGAAGTGTCCGTTCCACGTGATGGATGAACGGCGGGACCGGGGGCACCGGTCCGGTGGCCCGAGTGGCCTCCGCGTCTCTCTTTAGGCAGGCGCAGCAGGATATATTGAACATGCATCGCAACATGCATCGCAGAAGCATGTCATGAGAGCGGCGAGGAGCCTGGTTCCGTGAGAATCAACGTATGCATAGAGACATCACAAGCGCGTAAGGGAGAGACTGCGAGTAGGAAAGCCGCACAATGTCGACACCAATAAACTTTCATACCGCCTAGTACGCAGCGATACCGCTCAGCTTGAGTACTGTGTCCGTCGCCACCCGAGGGTAGCGAGGGATGCCGGTATCAAGAGGATCAGGCAAGCCAGTGTCAGCGCGGATGCCCGGAGTGTGAGCCCGGAGGTGGAGAGATGCGAAGGGGACGTGAGTCTGCGACGAAGTCAGCCGGGATTGAGCGCCAAAGATGAGACCTACGGTTCCCAGGTACTGGTCAAAGGCAACCTTGCGCTTCTGCCTGTCCTCGTTGGAAAGAAGCTTGGCAGGTGCCATGCAGATGTCTGGGTCAGTCGTCAGCGAGAGCACTCATCTTCGGAAGACGCGCTACTGACAGGCACAGGTTCGGTCGCGCTGACCCGTCGGTCGGACGTTGTAGTGCATGGCGCGCGAATCCCAGAGGATCAGGTCTCCCGGCTCACAGCAGACCTTGACCCACTCGCATCCATGGTCGTGGAACCATTGGTGCTGGTCGTCCGTGAAAGAATAGAAGTCGACAGGACCCCAGGTCCTTGTCTCCTCGCGGCCGATGGTGTTGAAGAACTCCTCAATAATAGGTGCCGAGCCTTTGAGGATCATGAGTCCGCCATCCTCGGGACCGCAGTCGTTCAGGTTGAGAATTCCCTGAACACAGTAGAGCCCACGACGAGATGGCGACTGGTCGATGTGCTCCCCTTTACCTCGTCAGCATGACAGTGAGGCTGCGAGCATGACCAAGGCATATGGACTTACATCGTCCCTTGTCGACGACGTCGGTTCGGTTGGGGAGCATGACAGCAGCAGAGTCAAAGGAGACTACGAGATCTCTGGTTCCCCTGGACAAGTCAGCCAGAATACGGACACAAGTCACAGTCCTTACTCACCAGACTTTGGCAAAGGCATCGATGACGCCAGGCTCCGTTCGCAGGTTCCAAAGCCATTGCTCGTGAGCAATGCCGTACCCGTGGATCATACCACCTCTGAAAATGGTCAGTGTCACCAGCCCTAGCAGGTCCCTCTGTGAAGTTCAAGTCTCACTTCATGTGGTTGGGCAAGTGCTCGTTCTTGAAGGTGCTTGGGTCGTCACGCTTGAAGCCCAGAGGGAAGTCTTCAAGCCACTGGAAAGCTTCCTCGCGAGCCGCGAGTGCACGTTCCCTGGAGACCGCACCCTTGATGACAGTGTAGCCGTCTTTGACGAGAGCGTCTCGCCAGTCCCCAAAGCTAGCCTCGTTGAGCAGGTCGGAGTACTCAAAGGGCGGGAAAACAGGCTCAGGGCCGCGCCTGGTGATGACGGGGACAGCCATTGTATCGTGGGCGCGGCGCTGATGTGTAGTGGAAGCAAGTGATTCGGTCAAGACGCGGTTGCTAGTTGAAAGTGTCTTGGAGTTGGAGATGGAATGTCACCCCCGGGAAGATTATATCCTCCTACTGGAATACTACACACGATGAGGAGGGGGTCATTTCGGAACATGGCGTCCGATGCCGCTATCGATGGAGGTCTTTCTCGGGCCTGTCGGCTTACAGAGGCCGTCCTCTCGGTCGTGAGCAGCGTTGAGGCGAATGAGGCCGGTCACTTGGATCGGACCGGCCGGCCTATGCTATGCGTCTGGTACTGATCTCCTTTGCGTCCGCTCGCTTATAATGAAGTTGTGGGCATCTTGGACGACTTCAAGAACTCTACATCACGCGCGACATACATCTTCCCCATACCGCTCAGCCGACCTCCTCCCCCTCCAACACCAGAACTCCCAATCATGCCACCTCCCGTTCAGATCGCCTACCGCCAGGTTGACCTTGCCGCTGCTGGCGTCAATGGCTACGTCGGATTCAACCCCCACACAGAGTACCTGAAGAAGGGTGACAAGCCCTTTGGCGCCAGGGCGGTCGACTGCGACATCACGGTCGAGCACGACGTCACCATCACTGTTCGTGACGGCTGTCGCCTGTTCGTAGACATTTGCCGACCCACCAACCCAAAGGGTCCTGTGCCTGCTATTCTGTCATATAGCCCTTTCGGCAAGAAGTTCAGCGGAAAAGTCTTGTGAGTTCGTGGATGGTTTAGAGGTCGAGCACTATTGCTGACACACCTCCCCATGAAGCCTTGACGAGAGCCCTTGGCTGCCTTACCATTGCGGTGTTACGGACGGTGACATCAGCGGGCTGGAGAAGTTTGAGGGCGTCGACCCCGCAACCTGGTGCGCCAAGGACTACGCCGTCGTCAGCGTCGACGCTCGAGGGGCCGGAGACTCGGACGGAGCGGTCGTGATCATGGGTACACAGGAAGGCGAGGACGGCTACGACGTGATTGAAGCCATCGCCAAAATGGACTGGTGTAATGGTAGCGTGGGCCTCGCCGGGAACTCACACCTCGGCATCGTCCAGTGGTTCATCGCACAACTCAATCCTCCCTCCCTCAAAGCCATTGCTCCATGGGAGGCCTGCAGTGATCTCTACAGAGAGCAGTTCGTCCGAGGCGGCATCTTCAACATGAGCAACTTCGAGTACATCACCAAGAAGATCATCCAAGGCCGGGTGGGAGTAGAGGATTTCCGCGAGATGTATCGTCGAGCCGACAACGGGTTGATGAACCCTTACTGGGCGGACAAGCGAGCCGACATGAAGTCCATCAGAACTCCAGCGTTCATCACGGGCTCCGAGTTCAGCTCTCTCCACACCATGGGCTCCCTTCGAGGCTTCATGGAGTTGGGCACTGAAGACAAGTGGCTTCGTTGGTCAGCCACACAGGAGTGGTATGACCTCTGGGCCGTGAAGGAGCACAACGATGAGCTCGTCGAATTCTTCGACTTCTTCCTCAAGGTGAGCAGCAGCATCGCCCCAGGTCCTTTCTCAGTGCCGAAAACTCATCATTAGCAGGGCAAGCAGAACGGGTGGCGAGAGAAGACTCCGAAATGCCGCATGTCGCTTCTCCGTTTCGGCCAGCAAGGGCCGATCGAGAACGTCGTCGTGCCCGACTTTCCGCTGCCCCAGACCGACTATCGCTCCTTGTACTTTGCGCCAGAAGGCAAGCTACTCGACAAAGTTCCCACCGCGTCGGGACTGGTTTCCTACCAAACCCAGGTAGCTACGGACATCGCCTCGTTCACCTACACTTTCGACAAGAAGACAACGCTCTGCGGTCTTCCCAAGGCAGTCGTGTATATGTCCTGCCAGGAAGCGGACGATCTCTGCGTGGGCGTTCAGATTCGCAAGCTGGGTTCCGATGGCAAAGCCCTCAAGCACCTGACGATCCCCTTTGAGCGAGCGGGGATCAAGGATCCAGAGGAAGCTCCGATGAGCGGCGTCGTCATCCATACCGGACCTGTGGGCTTCCTTCGCGCTTCGCACCGAGCGGTTGACCCCAGCAAGTCAATGCACCCTCAGTACCCCTATCACCCCCACGAACAGTTGGAAAAGGTGCCCCCTGGAACGGTGGTCAAGCTTGAGATTGGCATATTTATGATGGGCAGCCAATACGAGGCAGGAGAGTCTGTTCGCGTGGATATCATGGCTTCCAACCCTCTGATCTTCCCAGACTCGACTGACCCCAAGGGCGCTTTGTTGCCCGACAACAAGGGTCGTCACAAGGTCCACTTTGGAGGAGAATACCCGTCCTGTATCATCTTGCCCTTCGCCGAGCTGTAATCATGAACGATGCATTGTCGCCCAGTACCTCCGCGCATTATGCGTTCCTCCCTCTTACTAGCTCCATCTTCGGACAATGATTGAGGGAATGGCGCAGTGCGATGTCGGTAAGATTCGGTCCATGGACGACCCCACTCGCTGAAACGAATTCACAGGGCATCAATCCCCTCCCGGAGAACTCTCTGTTTGATATATTGATAATGTAATCGTGCACCGTCTCATCCCAGTTGCACAATCACTGACCGTTTCATTGGGCGTACATGTACTGTTCATATCGCCATGAATCACTACGGGCGACTGACGATGCAGTGCAGCTTCGAGGCCGATGACCGGTTGGCGGCAATGGGGAACCCACGCCCCGCGCCCATCACACCTCATGCGAAACAAGTGGCTAGGTATCACGCAAAGATCCCACACAGGATTCATACCAAATCATCTCGTCGCAATTGCCTGAAAATGGGTTGCCCTCCCATGCAGACGTCCCACCGTACAACTCCTTCTGTTAAAATGATCCCGTCTCCACACGCTCAGCACGGCTTTGCATACGTCGAGGTGTGCGCCTAAAGTGGTTAGCTCTCGCACTCGACCGATATCTCCACTCGTGCACACTCACCGAGATGTGCGCCGTGTCGAGACCGGTACCCTTCTGACCAGGTCCCGAGACCTGTTTGGCCTTCGCCGAGACTTTCGCCATAGACGAGCTTGGCCCGGCTCCCTGCAGGAGGTCCTCGGCACTGGCCAAAAGTCAGCGGGACCTTCGTTATATGTCGCTCAGTGGACTTACACGTTGAGGATGTCGATGATGAGCTTGCGGGTAAGGTCGCCAGACAAGGACTCGCGAACGACAACGCGGAGGATCTCAGTGTCCTCGCAGTTCGGCGGCAGGGGGTAGCTAAGAGAATCGATCAGCTCGTTCCGCATGGCCCAAGTTGTCAGGATTTGACACCTACTTTGGCACAATCCACCCAATCGCACGAAGCTGCTCCTGGACCCAAGCCTGCTTCAGAGTCGGGTACTGCGACTTGATCTCGTCGGTGAATCTGAACGAGACGACAGGGAGACCCTCGTAGTAGTACTCGGCGTCCTCCTCGTTGAACGGCGTGTGGCCCTTGGCGAGCTGAGCGGCCGCGTTGGAGATGACCGGAATGGCGCCCTGCGCGTCGAGCGGCTTGGGGCGGTGGATGTTGGAGAGGAGGGTGAAGTAGCCCGAGTTCTCGAGCGCGCGGGAGAGCAGGCGGGCCTTGGAAAGGTTGTTCTGCATAATGCGACGGTAGCCGCCGAAACCCAGGTTGAGGACTGGATGGGTCAGCAAGGGAGCACAGTCCTGGGGCCGCGGGCCGCGGGAGCTCACAGTTGAACATCTGAGCGAGGACAGGGTGAGCAGGACGACTGAAGTTGAGGTTGAACGAGTAGTCGGTCTGTGATGTCAGCGCTGAAGCGGCCGAATCAAGGAAATGGTCTCACCTCGCCGAGGTAGTGAAGCTCAAAGATGAGGTCCTTCGGGAGGAACTCCGCCGAGCGCCAGATGATCCATCCGACACCGACCGAGCCTAGCACAGGTTGAGCGCAGTTCTGCCGGCACAAATAGCCGACTCACTCATCCCGTACTTGTGTCCAGAAGCGTTGATGCTGTGCACGCGGGGGATCTTGAAGTCCCAAACGTAATCGGGGTACGCAAAGGGGCTGGGGAATGAGCGGGCACGAACGAAATACAACGTATAGGACTCACGCGACGAAGCCTCCAGACGCCGCATCGACGTGGATAGGGACGTAGTTGCCCGTCTTCTTCTCGTACTCGTCCAGCTCTGCGGCCATCTCGCTGACCGACTCGAACCAGCCAGTGTAGGTGGAGCCGAGGATGCTGTTTGCTGTGAGCCACATGCGCGTAATGCCGTGGTGGAGTGGGTCAGACTCACACGAAGACTCCAATCGTGTTCTCGTCAACATACTTCATCGCGTCCTTGGCGGACATGACGTAGTTGCTCTGCCGAATCTGTAAGCCGGACCCGCAAGCCCGATCGAATGAAGCACGCTCACCTCCTTGGTGACCGGCACAAGCCTGCAGTCGACCTCAAAGTACCTCGCAAATTTCTCGAGCGCGACCTGGGCCTCGGCACCCATGACGATGTTGGGGCCCGGGTTGTGGATGTCTTTGCCCGCCTTCTTCATCTTCTCCTGCCAACGGCGCTTGAGCGAGAGACCGCCGAGCATGATGGCCTCGGAGGAACCGGTGGTGGCAGTGCCCATGGCGGTGGCATCCTTGGGTGCGTGCCAGAGGTGGGAGATCATTGACTGGGGAGAGGGGTCAGCAAGGCGGAAGATAAGAGAGACAGGTACGATCCAACGGAGAGGATACGACTCACGATGCACCGCTCGTGGATCTGCTGGGCAGCGGGGTACTCGTCCTGGTCCACCAGGTTCTGCGGCCAGTCAAAAAATGCTCCAGCCATTGACACCTCTATGGACCAGCTCACCTTGTTGAGGTTCTCCTCCATGAGCTTCTGGCACTCATCCGGCACCCACGTGTGCACAAATCTAGCTGATGAGCCGACAGTATCGCAGCGACTCACGATGCGAGGTTCATGTTCGGGTTCCCGTCTATCGCATTCATCAGCACAGCCCTGGCCTCACCAACAGTGACTGCGCAGAATCACCCACCGAGGAGGAGCTCGTCATGAAGGAGCTGGTACGCCACCTTGGCATCACACCCCTTCTCAGGCAGCTGGAACCTCGGCAGCTCGATGTCGACATCGTAGCGCGAGGTGTAAGGAATATCATGGAGGTCGACACTGACGCCCATCAGTGACTGGCATGCAGGATGGATTGCATAGCATGCGATCAGCCTGGATGGTTCACTCACCGCCTTCCGGTATGCTTGTGGATGGGGTGGTCGCGGGACTGGTTGATGAGCTTTTCCGCGTCGATGTGGTGTCCGAGAGCCATTTTGGGGGATGAGAAAGCGGACGAGGAATGAAGAAGTGGACGGGAAAGAGTTGATCTGGGTTGAACTCTTTATACCTCTGGAAGCGAGGGGACTGTGCGCCGTCAAGATGAGGCTGCGGCGAGGATGATGCGTGGAGAGAGAAGGGTGAGAGAGATGGAATGCGATGCGAGAAATAGACATGGCGTAGACGCATCGTCGACGGAAACGAGTGACAACCCGACGCCGATGACGTCTTTGAACCACGTGGCCGGGGGCGGGTAACGGCTATATCGGGAACAGACGGGTGAAACGTGGCAGGTGTGGCAGTGGCAGTGGCAGGTGGCAGCGAGCGAGCGATCCTTTGTGAACCCAACAGGTATCAGCAGCCGATCCTTTCACCATTTGGCGACAACAGGGCCATCCGTAACGTCGCAGGGCTACCGCCCGCCAGGCAAGAGAGCAGCACTGCCAAGGAACTAACACAGCGACCTGCACCAGCGCAATCTACGCCATCATTCATAGTCGGGTACAACTGCTCACCTCTACCCATTGTCCAATTGCACCGCCACCATGGCCAGCGCTTACTCCCCCAAATCGCAGCGCTACAAGCCCAACATCCGTACCTGGACTCACTGCCTCGCCATCCTCTTCCTCATTATCTGCTGGGCACTCATCCTCGCCGTCCTCCTCGGTTCGGCGCCTTACACCTCAAGCCTCACCGCGGGTCGGGCGGCGGACATCCCCTGGCTGGCATATATCAACCAGACGGACCACGCGCCGACGTCGAAGTTTGGGCTGGACTCTGCGGGGGAGTTCACGCTACAGCGATGGGGGTTTGGACCGTGGGGATATTGCGCGTGGGACTACAATGCGGTGCACATGGAGATGACCGCTGCGTGTATCAAGCAGGGAGGATGGGAGCTGCCGAGCAACAACGGGATGATCCCCGAGTGAGCTGCGATTACCCAGAGTCACATTACGAACAAAGCCGCAGTGATCCGAGAGTCTGTACGTAGCTAACTGATCTGAGCCCTATCGGTCGCGGACTATCTCACTCATCAGAGATCTTCCTCATCCTAGGCGAGTTTCTCCTTCCCGGGAAATCCCAGTCTTCCACTGATGTATCTCTCAGCCCTCCTCGCAGCGGTCGGGTGGTGGATCGCCCTAGTCATCTCCTTCTTCCATCCCGGACCAGCCAAGCCCAACCCGAACGGTCCGGCGATCGCCAAACGTGAAGGTTGGGAGGGGAACCTCTCCTTTGCATTGCGAGGAGGGCTCGGGTGGTGCTGCTGCGGAATGGTCGCGGTGTTTGGTATAATCCCGGTCATTGTGGCGTCGGCCGGTGTCGGGCAGGTGAACAACGCAGACGGTCTCACGGGGAGTATCGGAATGGGGTCGGGAATGTGAGTCGAGTCGAGCCGAGTCGGGTCGGCAAGCCCTCATATAGTATACCTGACCACCGACTCCTCAAGACGAGGCGAGGCGAGACGAGACGGGACGAGACGTGGCTGACGCAAGCAGGTTGATCGCCGCAGTTGCCTTGGCATTTGCGACCCAGGTGCTCGCTTGGAAATGGACCAAAGGAGGATTGCGGGTCAGAAAGGTCGGTCTGCGATCCACAGGTTGACAGTCGTGTAGAGGTAGACGGGGTCATCGCTGTACGAGTCCTCGACGCGGTACATTCGCCCGGTGTACGCTCTATAAGTGATGTACTGTATGTATGTACGTAACGGATCGCCCATGGTACATATATTGTATCCACGGACTGTGACTCTCGTATCCAACGCGAGAGACACTTCCCTGATTGCCTACCATCCAAACGTCTCACTATTGAAAGTAATGCTTTGTTGTCCACTGAAAACCTTGCTTGCCGCGCCAGCTGTTCTGACCGCCCCGCGGGTATCGTTTGAAAGTTGCGTGGGACCACAGACTGAATTCAGTTCAGTACGAGTACCGGACCAGTACTATACTCGTACTGTACATATCTGCGGTCGCTTCCCTGTCCTCCATCCACCACTTACCAGTAACGTGCATTGGACCAATTGCCGCTTTCGCGTCTTCCTGGACGATCTGCGCGATATTGGCTCGGCCCACGTTCCACCGGAGGTATGCGGTTGCCTGTGGGGAGAGCCCTGTCATTGGTGCGGCGATCTTCAGCTCGGGTACCACCATCTTCTCGTTATCCGCCGCACGGAGGATCGGACTGTCCACAGGAGTCGAGTCGGACGATCCTGGTAGGGCCGTCTTGGTCTCGCCCATGCCACACAGAGTTTCCGCATCAGGGTCAGAGCCCGCAGGGGATTTGGTAATATGCAGGTCGATTTGCACGCTGAGACTGGTCGGCATGTCGACAAGCGCGTCATTGAGTAACGGTCCAATCCACTGGATGTGCGAAGAGTGACGGGTGTTCCACACCAAGTGGAGGTGTCGAGTTTGGACGTTGCCTTCGCGTGCTTGAGTAAGGACGGCGATGAAATAAGATAGGACGTGGGTTATCCCGGTGCCGCCTGGAAGGGAGTCGTTAGATACGTGACTGCTACTGTGTACGTTCTCAGGAGGAACGTGATTGCTCACCAGCAACGAGGAGCACTGTGTCGTACGAGCTTACGTCGTGGCTGACGCCATACGGACCGTCAATGTACATTGGTACCGTTTGAGATTCACTCCGCAAGTGGTCGAGAAGACGCTTGGTGACGCCTATTTGCAATATGCAGATTCAGCCAGTGCCGTGACCAATGCGCTGCGCATGTAATCGTTGCTCACCATTGTGGGCCTTGATGAGGAAGACTGCCTTGCGGGACTCCTTCGTCGGCACGGTGGCGAATGAGAAAGGGTGTTGCTCGTGAGGTCCGCCTCCTACCGATGGCATGGACAAGAAACTGAGGCGGGCAGCTTCAGAGCCTACCCTGAACGACCCCGCGAGACGACCGAGGACTCACGCGTGTTGGCCGGCTTTCCAATGCAGAAGGGGTCGAGCCATGGTGATTCTCATGACCCCCTCAGATACCAGTTCAACGAGACACTCGCTCGTGTCCCGCTTTTGCGAAGTGGCGAGCAGCCACAGCTTGTTTCCAACAATGATTTTGCAGAGGGATAAGAACCGGTCGAGACCCCAGACCACGAATCCGGCCTACAATGTTCTTGTCAGGCGGCGACATCGAGCCCGTGTCAACGATTCGCGACACCCGGGGTATCGGCTCACCCAGATCCAGTAGTTGCCCTCCTCGAAGTGAAAATAGCACCCGACAAGGAACATTCTCGGATCCGTTCAGCAGAGTGGAATCCATACCGTCTCGGAGTTTCCTTGCGGTAGCTCACACTTACAAGACGAACACCACATGGGCGATGAGGAAAACCTCGTACGCTGCCGCGCGGATGAACCGGATACTGGTGAAGTTGACCATTGCAAGCCCAACAAAAGCGATGATTCCAGTGGTGACGACCGGTGATCCGATGGGATGCTTGGCGTGAGGGCTGAGTAAAGCGTAGTGGTGTCAGCCTGAATTGTTCTCCCCACAACCAAGAAATGAAGCTTGAGAACGAGGACGAGAACGTACCCCAGGCCTTGCAGGATCCTGCCGACCATGTGAATGATCGCGGTGAGGAAGCAGACTCGCCCCGCGGCGGTGCAGATAGTTGAGCTTTTGGTACGAGATGCCGGTGAGGAACGAGATGATGTTGTTTCGGCCTGCGAGCGCGATGATGAGCGGGACTTGGTGGAATGACTGAAGTCGAGGTCAGTCATTCAGTGATTTGGGTTCGGTGATCCTCCTTGAAGCGGCTGATGACTGACGATGTGTCCCATGGGGTTCGCCCAATCCTGTCCATGTGCTAAATAGGCGTCAATTCTGATTCTTCCAAAGACAAGCGTACGGCCTTCGCTCACAGATTGTGGGGTACATGCCAAGGAGGATACAAGCCGTCATGTACCCGACCGTCCAAAAGACTTCGGCGAGACTGGTAGTCGTATACAGCCAGAGTGGCAGCGTGCGAAGGAACACCACGTCGTTCCATGTCGCTTCGACGGCTCTCGCCGTTCGTACCAGCACGCTGGACCGCCGATCTCCTCGATCTCCTCGAGGACTATCGGTCGACTGCGAAACGCCAGACCGGCGTTTACGGAGTTGGGCACGACCGATACGGAGGAGATGGACGAGCGAGCACAGTCCCAAGCAGCTGGCAACGATCCACCACGCCCGGTCAGCCATGGCCGCGTCGTAGTCCCACTTGGCGTCTCGGGGAGTGTTGGTGTGGCGGTGAGTTGTCATGGTGAGTCTGTTCAAGAACACTGGAGTATGACTCCGGAGACCCGTGTCGAGGAACAAGACCCAAGTCCGCAGGGAGGCAGCACAGTACCACTCCAGAGTGAGGGCTCTGCGATGAGGAGGTCCCGGGGGGGGGGGGGGGGGGGGGGGGTCGGAGGGGGGGGGTTTGATTTTTTCACTTTGATGGTGCTCGAGGTCCGTATTTATACGATTTGGTCTCTCCGTCTCGGACAAGATTTCAGCTACCTTCCTGTCTTTGTGGCCCCTCACCAGAGGTGCCAGCGTTCTGTGACATCCCACGTTTGTGTCGTTTCTCTATCCATTCTGCCTCAACTGCAGTATGTGCCTCACTGTCACACACTTTGCGTCCGATGTTTAACTGATACCTCAAGCGACCCCAGGAGCATAATTCCCGTAGCGAAGGTCCAAGAACATTCACAGACCACAGTAGCGCGACGAAACGGGGTGAGAGTGAACGAAAGTCAGGCCGACCGCCACCGACAATACGAGTACTGTCCTCTCGTTCTCGTTCTCGAGTAGAGTACTCGTACGGTAAGCGGTTCCCGGCGGCTGGAAGCCCACGACAAGTCGTGCGGCACTGCAAGCGACAAGGAACAAAGTCGAACAAAGTCAAAGTTTAGTTTCGCTCTTAGTCTCATTTGTACTCGTGCTCGTACGGCGTGTAGAAGAGCACGCGCAGGATCGTTCCTGAGCGAGCATGTGGCGGCACTCGGCACTGCACTTCCAATGGATCACTGGGTCTGGGGCCTGGAGACGCCTCAGCCAAACCAGCCCAAGATGTCAAACGGGGTCCTCGTGGGCATGTCAAGAACCAATGAGAGTCGAGGTGTTGGTCAGGCCGGATCGTCCTCCCGTACTGAATTTGAAGTAACTAGAGAAAGTGAATTAAGTAGTGTCCGCGGACGAAGCGACATCCATCCGTGTTTTCCGGGCTAGAAAATGTGTTGGCACTCACTCGGAACCGTTGGAACAGGGGGATCACGCCCAGGCACTCGTGTCGATCTACGAGCCCAGTCTAGCGATGTGCTTTGTACTGTATGCGTTCTGTAACTTTTTTAACCGCCTTCTCCGCTGGGCGAGTACGCTGTAATGTCCGCCTACTCTGCCTTGTCCCGCAACGGCGCAACATGACTGATCACCGTGAAACACGGAACATGGGGACGCTCACATACCGTACGACCACATATCGCTGGCCTCGAAGATGGGACGAAGCACAGGCACTGGCACGCCACTACAGTCGAGTACTCGCAGCGTACTGTAGACCTGGAACACCTCGCTCTTCTAGGAGTACCAGTAGGACTACAGTCGTGTCCTCGTGACGTACTGATCCACCCACTGATCGCCTGCTCTGCTCCGTCGGAACTTCACCCTTAACATCCACCTTGTAATCCATGCGCCGGTTTGACGCGCCAATGCGTCTGTCCATGTGTTTCGTTCTTGTTCCCACGCCCTGTTTTGCCATAGACACGGACACCAGAACGTGGGTGAAACTTGTGCCCGACTCTCACTATCGTCACCAGCCAATCAGGTCACCGGGACCTGTACTCGTACTCATACTCGTGCTCGTGCTCGTGCTCGTGCTCGGGCTGTAGACGTGCTGTGACAAAGTCATCTGGTCCTGATCTAGTTTCTCTAACCTCTTCTAATCCCTCCGTGCCCTACGCATCACATCCCTCCTTTTTATCCCCGCCTCCACCCCAATCCCTGCAAACACCACTCCCACGCCTGCCCACTGACCTGGCGTCAACTCATGCTCAAAGACCACCACGCTGAGGAGCATCGTAAACAGCTTTCTCGTTACGGTGACCATCACGAGCGTGAGGCTTCCGAAGTGCTGGATCGTCTCAAATATGAACAGCTGTCCGAGCCCTCCGAGGAGCGCGTAGGCGGCCAACGGGGCCAATGCCGTCGGGTGGGTGGAGAGGAAGGAGAGGGAGGTGATTGCTGCGGGTTGGGAGTAGACGATGGGAGGTGCGGGGAGAGAGGGGCGGAGATGGACGACGAGAGGGGAGGGCAGGTGGTGGAGCAGTGAAAGAGGGTGGGAGGGGAGCGGAAGAAGGAGAGCGGGAAGGAGGATGAGCTGGATGAGAAGTGACATGTGCGTCATCATCTGTTGGCCGGTGTAGGAGGGGTAGAGGGCGAAGATCTGGTCTTGGGTTGAGTTGGTGAGGCCGTCAATGAACAGGCTGGCGAGGTCAGCAACGGCGACCGCAGTGGGGCTGGAGCGCGAATTGTCTGACGTGGAAGCGTGGAGCGTGAAGCGTGAAGCGTGACCGGAATCATCCGCCGACCCCTTCAGCGGAGCCGAGAGAGGAAGTCACAGAGCAGGGAAAGCCATGAATATGTGGAATAGGTGAAAGCAACCACGAACAGACGAGAGGTCTCTTCACCCTCTCGCCCGTATCGAGAATGTAGCGAATGACGCAGCTCGCTTGATACCAAGCCCAAGCCACCAACACCGGAGCGACCACTCACTTGATGCCCAACAACGCCAATCCCCACGCACTATCGCTCCCGCCCTTCTTGCCTCCCGGTCCGAGCAGCATGAACAGGCTGATCCCCAGCGTCACGAGCGCCACGACGATGTACTTGTGGGACGAGAATTTGCGGCGGTAGAGCAGGACGTTGAGGAGCATGACGGGGATGAGCTTGCAGGACTGCATCGGGTCAGTCTGAGTCAGCCTTGGCCAGCCGTATTGATAGGCTAGCAGGGAAGGAAAGAAATTTGCAAGCTTGTTTCGACGTAAAAATGGGGTAGAACAAGTGCACGAAGAAGGGGAGATGAGAAGTGGAGGAGATGAGGAGATGAGCCGACAAGGAGATGAGAAAGAGCCCACCTTGCCGAGGACCATGGTGGGGTAGGAGATGTGCCTCAGCGCGAGGAACCCTAGTGGCCCAGCCATGGTCTGGAAGACCGATACCTGGATGAGAAGGAAGAGCAGGGATCGTTTCGGCGTCGGCTCTGCCACCGTCGATCCCTCCTTCGTCTTCCCCGCGGCGCCGTTCGCCTGCACAGCCTGCTCCGCTCCCGCTGTGCCTTTCGCCGTCGCTCCTGCCAGTACCTCGGTCCTACCTCCCGCCCTCGTCTCGCCCTTCGCGCCCAACAGCGTGTTCACGCCAAGCACCGTCCACAGTCCATCCCGCTTCAGCGCGCCGCTCCGCCAAGCGCTGAATAGGAGATAAGACAGCGCCGAGAGGGACGAAGCAAGTGCCTGTGCATAGTTGAGGAAGAGGGGCGAGGGGAACTTGTCCCCCGGCAAAGGGTGTTGTGGGGATTGATGGATCGGGGCCGACGTCGAGGGGAAGGGTTTGGAGACTGTTCGTTGTCAGAACGGTTCGATCGCATGTGCAAAAGAGCCCGGAGTTGACGCCGTTCGAGTCACTCACGCCGTTCCTGCGCGATAGCCCAGAAGAGGAACGCAGTGTATACGCCAGAGACGCAGATCCCCAACCGGACGACGCCCATGGCGATGAAGGCAATCAAGGGGACGTGAGCGCGAGGAGGGAGGGACGACGGATCGGAAGGGACAGGGAGAACCACGGATGGCTCGTGAGCTCTGAGCCGTCGCCGTCGCTTTGATGTCTAGAGGAAGTGGGTTGCGCAAAAGGATGTCCAGTGTCGAGCAATGAAAAGAGCGGTGCGACTGTGGTCGGCTTTTGGTTGGATTTTCAGTCGCGTCGTCGACGTGGCGTCCATTTTCACTTTAATCCGGTGCCTACCGATCTTCTACTGTACTGGTATCGCCTGTTCACTCGACCTCCCTTGCATGGCTATCACTACAACAAAACGAAATCGAATCGCGCTAGACCAACCCCAGCATATCTCTCACGCTCTCCAGGCCGACCGCCTCTAGCGGCGCCGAAAGAATCCTCGTCCACGTGCCCCGCAGAAGCAGGAAGCCAATCACCATCCACACCCAATCCCTCTCCCAGTACCCGCTCCGCATCATCGCGTCCGCTGCGCCCGGACGCTTGCCCTGCGCGGTGCGCATGAGCCCCTCGTCTGGCGTGAGCGCCTTGGCCCGGCCCAGCTGGACGGCCGACGCCGTCCATGTCTGGAGGTGGTTGAGGCCGAGGAGCCGCTCGAAAGCGTCCCGCCATGCTTGGAGACGGAGCATGAAAAGGAAAAGTAGTGTCTTGACGAGATCGCGTTTCCTGTTGCGAGGATATCGGGGACGAAGAACGGTGAGACCGGGTTGAGAAGAGTCGGGGACTCGCTCGGCCGGGTAGCCAAACCAGGGATTGGTCGATGAGAATGCGGATACCGGCTGAGCCGCAGACAGGGCGCCGGATTCAGGCGTGGGTCCGGTCCCGGTTCCGGTTCCGCTTCCTGGTGCGGCCTCGAAGCCTGAGGTAGAGATGCTGTGCGGAGGTGGTGGGGAGGACGATGCCGGGGGAGAAGGCGTCGGAGACGGTTCGAGGCCCGGAGACTCAATCGAAGGACCGGGAACATGGACAGGGCGAGGCACAGGATTGACCGCCTTGGGCGTCACGTCGCTATCGGATCTTTGAGTCGGCTCGGGCTGCTGACTCGCCGATCGATACGCTTGCATCGCCTTGGCATGATGCAGCTGCAATCTGTCCGAGTACGTCCTCACCGTCTCGTCGCCTGTCAGGTGAGCCGGGATGCCATGGATGTTCAGTCCCGGTCTCGCCCGACGCTCGGCCAGGGTCTGTGGAGTCGGAGTCTTCGCTCGGATCGTGGCTTCTGGGTCCATCACCACGGGGCGGAGGACCTTTCGAGGAGGTGGTAAGGGTGGCATGTCGTCTTCCGAGTCGGAGAGCAGCGCAGGAGGGGCGAGGCGGGAAGGTGAGAGATAGAGATGGAAATTGGAGAGCGATTTGATTCGTTGTAGCGGAGTCGAGCGGGGCGAAGAGCGCCTTGATGATTTTCTTGATGATGCGCGGGAACGGCCCCGAGCGAATTGTTCTTCGAAAGGAGACGTGACTTTTTCTTCTTTTTCTTCTTCTCTACCCAAGGCTGCCTCGCGCACGTGCTCAGAGTGAGAGGGGCTTGGCGGGCGCGACGGCGTTGTTGTCATTGTCGGGCGGGGGTTTATGGCGGTAGTTGATCGGCTCCGCTGCAGAACCGTACCGTCAGTGACACCCGTCATGCGAAGACCTTGGGGCAGACTCGGACCTCCAGATGTACTGCCTCGACGGCTGGCTTGACGACTCTGTCCCGGCGAGTTTTGCGCTGAGTAGTACACATCGGCGATGGATGTGTAGCTTGCCGTGCGGGCGGGCGAAGCGTGCGAAGGATCACTAGGGGTCTCGACGGCAGAGGGAGAAGAGATCGGGGACGGGGAAGGTGGTTTTGGGACGGGAAGGGGTTGATGTGCGTAATGCAGGAGAATCGCGTTCTCGGCGGTGCCAAAGGCCCAAGGATGCCGTCCACCATACGCTGAGACGTCAGCGGCCAGCTACAGCATACCAGGAACACTGGACAGACCAGTCGGGAGTCGTTCAAGGTCGAAGACCTCCTTGAGCGCAGAGGAATCGTCGAGGAAAGCAAACTTGTCAAGGGCGGTACGCGGCATGACCTGCTTGACGACGGTCCACATGCTCCGATGTGTCCACTTGGCATTGACAACGTAGACGGCCTCGATGATACCTGGGAAATGATTATGCCCCACCGAAAGCAGGGTGGGGAGTAGCTCCACTTCCTGTCGCAGAATCAGTTCCCCCCACAAGTCCGCCTATAGCTCTTCGAGACATACCAGGTTTCGGTAGCCCGCACCCGCGGCATTCACCAGCACTACACATCCCTCCCCACCGTATCCCCTTGCCTTCCTTGCTCGGGCCCCGCCATCGGACCACGCACCCTTGGTCCACCAGTCATGGACAGTCCGTCGAAGTTTCTCCAACGCCCACCATGTCCATTCCTTGACGTCGTCGAGACTGCCATTCTCGTCCCTCGCCACTTCGGACAGCGTGAGGACTACCACGGGGCGGCCTAGGCGGTCCACGAACCGCGGCAATGGGAGGACAAAGAAGAGTGGCGAGTTTGTGAGGTCGGTCAAGGGGATGGGCTTGTGCAGCTGTCGATTCACCCGTTCTGCCAAGTCGGACAAGAGCAGAGCGTGCGCCTTGTTCTCGTCGTACCGGTATCGCTACAAAGCCTGTGAGACCACTATCGAAACACCCGCAAAAGGCGTGGCATAGTGCCGTCACTCACTCGAAGCGCCCTCCAGACGTTGTCCCTATCCCGCAGCCACTCCTCGACCCCGTTCCTCGTCTCGGCATCCCACCCTTCCTGGGCCATCAACTCCTCCACGTCCCCGCGGAGCTGCTCCTCCAACCGCTCCGTCAGGGGGAGGTAGTCCTGGTACTCTTGTCGTCGTTCATTGAACCTCTGCTCGTGCCGGCTTGGCTTTGGGCTGGGGCTGGAGGATCCGGCCATGATGCGGTGCGGTGAAGTGTGGTGCGGTGGGTCGTATCGGTTGAGTGTCGATGAAGGGGTTACAGATCCATGGCGCTACTTCTTCGAGTTTGCTGGTGATGCCAGTGCTATGCACAGTGAAAGGAGATGCTGTACAATGTACAACAATGGGATTGGAGAAGGATGAAAGGAAGATGGAGCGGGCTGACGAGTACCGCCCAACGTGACCGAGGAAGAGGCGGAGGGAGCCGACGCGACCAACGAGGCCTCGGTGTCAAAAGTCTCGTACAATACATCCAAAGACATCTCTCAATCCTCCAACGTAATTTTGCTGACTCGCTCATCACCTGGTCATTCGTCGCGACGACGCAGCACAGCAGCATGTTGCCGACCTCTCTCCTGGCGCTGCTGTCTCTGCTCCTTCTATCCGGATGTCTCGCCGCTGAATCATTCTACAAGATCCTGGGCGGTGAGTCGCAGCGCGCCACGTCGACAAGATGTCCCTGCGCCAATGAGCCATGGTTTTGACGAGTGTACAACACTAATTGATGCAGTGGCGAGGGACGCTTCGGAGGGAGACATCAAGAAGGCGTATCGAGTGGGTTGCACATGCTTCCCGACGCGGCGTGTGCATGATCACTTGCGGCTCCAGCTGAACCATGGTAGAAATTGTCAAAGAAATACCACCCCGATATCAACCCCGACGAAGCCGCCCACGAGAAGTTCATAGAGGTGTCTAGAGGTGGGTGGGGTGTCTCATGTTAGCAAGCAGATATCCAGCTAATCGACTCTCAGCATACGAGATACTTTCAGAAGAGGAGGTAAGCGCTTTTCTGTTGCTGGGCGTAGGGTACGAGCTCCCTGGAGCAAGTCTCCCTCGCTGACCGGGCTGACCGGAGCAGACGAGGAGGATCTACGATCGACATGGCGAGGAGGGACTCAAGCAGCACGAGGCGCAGAAGCAGGGAGGGGGGCATAACCCGCATGACATCTTCTCGCGGTTCTTCGGCGGTGGTGAGTCGAGGGGACTTCTTCCCTATCGCTCCTCGTCCATTCCATCTGATCAATCTCCGTACTTCCGCCTCGGCGTCTGGGTCGTGACGCGTGCTGAATCGTTGCAGGCGGACCCCCGCAGGAGCAGCGCGGACCAGGTCTACTGACCAACCTCGAAGTCAGCCTGGCGGACATGTACACCGGCCGGACCGTCGAGGTGAGTCATCCGAGTCATTGCACATCGCGACAGAGCAAGACGAGCTTGCGTCAGGCATGCTGACGTCCCGTGCAGTTCCAGATACCCCGGAAGGTCATCTGCTCGCATTGTCATGGTTCTGGCGCGCACTCGGCGGGGGACATACACGATTGTAACCACTGCAATGGCCAGGGCGTGGTCGTCCAACGGCATCAGGTGTTCCCCGGGATGTTCACCAATGTCCAAATGACGTGAGTGAACACATTGCCGTTTCCGGTGTGACGGAGAACCGTGGCTCAAAGTCATTGGTCGTGCTCCGTTTGCTTACAACGTCTTCCAGATGTCCCCACTGTTCCGGCAAAGGAAAGCGTATCGCCAAGATGTGTTCCCAATGCCACGGCGAGAAGGTCGTGCAGACCGAGCATACCCTCGCGGTGCATATCCCCGGTGGCGCACCCGAGGGCTTCGAGGAGGTCTTTGCGGGTGAGGCGGACGAGAACGTCGAGTGGGAAGCTGGGGATGTGGTTGTGCGAGTGAGGAGCCAGAGGAGGGAAGGCGAAGGGGATTGGGCGAGGCATGAGAGCGGGATCTTGGGCAGGGTTACACTCTCCGCTGCGGAGGTGAGTGATAAGTCACATACATATCTTTTACTGGGCTCGGCCCCCGTGCATCAAGTCACACCACGTCGCGGAAGGTGGCCACCGCGACAGCGGAGAGAGGAAGCCGGAGTGGACAACCGGCTGATGTGCATGTCTAGGCGCTTCTTGGTTTCGAACGCAACTTGACCCACTTGGACGGAAGGACCATCACAATAGGCCGGAGCGGAACGACACAGCCAGGCGAAGTCGAGGTGGTCGAAGGAGAGGGTATGCCGTCGTATCACGACGTGCCCCAGGGGGACATGTACATCGAGTATTCCGTGGTCTTCCCCACGGAAATCTCAGGCGCATCGAGAGCGAGTGAGTTCAGCGAAGCGAGGTCTCACTCCTTTCTGCTGCTTCGTCTCTCGCGCGTGACGCTGCATCCCGTCATGAGAGTTCGCTCACCATCCGCAGGACTCGCCGAAGTGTTCGACACGGGGTCTCACGGGACGTTCTGGAGGAAGGACGAGCTGTGAGGACACGGCCTACTCGTAAATTGGATACCAAGCATACTCTGCATACATACATATCCCTAGCCCTGGTCCGAGACCCATCCCTCGTCGCCTTCCACATCTTTCCGCATCCCCGTATCGACGTTGCGAGCAGCGCTTATCCGATCCCATAAGCCGCCTTCGTGTTCGCCATTGCTTCAAACGAGCACGTGCACAAGCGAGCTCGGGTTCTCGATAGTCATCGCGAAGCCAGTTGAAGGTAGGCGTGAAGGCAGGGCCGAAGGCGTTCGAAACCCGTCCTCCCTTTCAGGCGTTTCCAACCTTGACCAGGGAGCAATCGAAACCATATAAGATCGTCCATTGCCAGCATCCACCACCTCCCCCATACTGTAAGCTAGTTGCAAACGCTAAACCCAAAGCCAATCGTCCACTGATAGCGACCAACATCGAGTCTCCGCCATTTCAGCGAGGGGTTTGGGAAGCTCCGAGAAGACAATGCGTCCATAGAAACCCGTCGTGGCAAACTTGATGAGCTCGCCAAGGATCTGCTGCAAGTGGAAGACTCTATCCGTTCCGACGAGTCCAATATCGCAACACAGCAAGAGGGTCCAGAATCGGAGGGAGACGTCGACTCCGACAGCATCGACTCGAAGTATGAGCGATGGAATCAGCTTGTCGGCGAGCGGCAGATGAGACTCGCCTTCGAAGTCGTCGATCAGTGGCGCACTATCAAAAGTATTGACGAACAACTCATCCCTTCTCTCATATTGAGGCACATGCATCGGGCAAGCGAGCCTGACGCCTTGGACAAAGCAACCAGTATCTCATGGACGTTGGGACCGGAGCATATCCCGGCCACGACGACGTATATCCCGGGCTCGGATGGACGGGAATCCTCTGTGCGACTTGAGTGTCCGAGATTGGAAGGTGGGGAAGTCACCTGTCAACTCAGCGACATCCAGGATCTCGCGGGCGAATGGCTCGACGGCTCGGCAAGGGACCTTCGCAATATCGCGGACAAAGTTATCAGCCAGGAAGCTGAACGTGGGCAAAAGCTAGAGGTGGACATTGCCATTGATGTGGCTTCGACCAGGGACATTCTCTCCGGGCATGCAATACCTGGGGAGAGGGAACGCGTCCAGCTCTGGAACCCAGAGAGTCCGACCAGGTCCGTCTCTGCCGCTGACGCCTCGACTTGGTCAAATCAGTGTTCGTCGTAGGACCGTTCAAAGACTCGTACCGTCCGAACGACTTCGGCCCGAGCGACTACGTCAAGCCCAGGTGGATGATGAAAGCGGAGCTGCTGATGAGATCGTTGTGTGCTGTAAGATGTCCTGGGTCGATGCTTATGTTTGGAAACAGATGTGGGCGCATGTAAATTGATCAGGGTGAGCCTCCACTTTTCGCTCGTGGCGAATCTTTCGTCTTCTCCCTACGCAGGATGTGTTTCGTCACAACAAGCCCGACCAGATCGACATCGAGGAGTATTGTGAGGGGACTACTGTACAAGTACAGGACATTGAGTACAGCAAGTCCGGCAACAGACAGATGCATCTCCTCTCGACCGACAGCAAACCATCACTTTTATCCTTACAAACCCTTTCCGCCACCTCAGCGTCCCACCATCGCGTCTCCCATCCCCGGGAGACACTACACACATGTTCGACTCGTCGACTCGGGCTCGGGCGAACGTATACAGTGCGAGCGTCAATCCGGTCACGCCCACGATATGGTGCTGTCCGCCTAAACCTCCTTGCCCCCCCTCGCCTCGACTGCAGCGTGCATCTGCTGCTCCGCGGCCGTCGCCGTCTTCGACCACCTCCAGGCTGGTATCTTGCGTTCGTACAGTTCGTCGATCTCTGCTGCCGCTCTACCTTTCGTCTCTGGCACGTACAGCCACATGAGGACACACATGGGCACGGAGAACGCGCCGTAGACGAAGCCCGCCTTGAGCGAGAGGTTGAGCAGCAGAGGCGGCGTGGCGTAGCACGACGCGATGCCCGTGATGGAGTTGGTGAGGAAGGTGATTGGGCCGGTCTTGATTCGCAGGACGGCGGAGGGGAGTTCGGTCGAGTAGAGGTAGTATGACATCCCGACAGTTTGGAACATGAATGTCCAAAGGCAGCAAATGACGAGCTGGCGTGGTCAGCGAAGAACAAGAAAGGAGGAGACGGTTGGGATGGATAAGGGATGGCAGAAAAGCTCACCAAGGCGTTACTCGCTGCAACGTTCCCGGTGGTTGCGCCGGTGTAGTACAGCCCGCCAACAATGAACAGGATCACCGTAACCGAGGTCTCGCACACGTTGACGATCGTGCGACGACCGAGCTTATCCGTGGAGAGCGACCAGAGCAGGACCGCGAGCAGGTTGCAGCAGCTATACAGAGCTCGTCAGCAAATGGCTCACCGTCCACTCATCCGAAGTGGGAAAGCTCACGATAGAATCAGAGAGCCCAGGAAGGGGTCGGCCAGACCGGCGAGGGAGAAGAAGTCTGAAACTGTCAGCAATTGCATTGCACCACTCGGCATGCCGCAGACGCGAACGCAGACACACAGGTAGAGTAGGTGCTGATGATGGTCAATCCGGCGAACTGCTGGCACACAGCGAGGATCATCACCGTCAACGTGCGTCTCTGCCCAGGTCAGTTTTGGTTCTCAACCCGAGTCCATGTACTACGCCAGGTAGGAAGGGAAGAAGAAACTAAACCACACACCCGGTTGAGACCCTTGAAGACGTCCCTGTACCTCGGCGCGTGGTCAAGCAATGTTCGTTCATGTTCGATTGTGCGCTCGATGATACCCAGCTCCTCCTCAAAGTCGTATCCTTCGACATTGCCGAACAGCTGCTTGAGCGACTTCATCGCCTTTTCCTTGTCGCCCCGTCGCGCGTGGAACCAGGGGGATTCGGGGATGAACGCCCAGAAGATGATCATCAGGCCGATCGGTGCCCACAGGATCCGCATGGCGAGGAGGTAGTCGTTCGGGTGCTTCTGGTTGAGTTGCTGCATCATGACGGCGACGACGATCCCGCCGATATTGCCCCTACACAAGCGGAGTGGTCAGTCTCGGATGACATGGTATCATTGGTTGGACCGGGGAGCGGAGATCGGTGTGGGTAGAGACCGGACCAAAACCACCCACCAGACAGCTTGGAACGTGACCATTCCCCCACGAATTCGGTTGGGACAGATCTCCATAACGTAGACCTGGCAAGTGATCTGCAACACGCCAATCCCTGCGCCGTTGCAGAGCTTGGCGAGAGCCCACACCGAAGGCGACTTGGCCGTGTTCAGGAAGACGCATCCCTGGGTGACGTGTGGCGTGAGCATGGCCCCTTTTGACTCGCTCGAACACCGAGATTAGTGTGTAGTACTCACAACCACGAGCCAGATCCAGGCATAGTAGAATGACACTTTGCGGCCGTAGCGATCAGCCAGCAAGGCGACGTGGGTTTGAACGACCATTTGGCCGACGTTGAGCAGTGCAGACCACGACGATACTAGTGCACGGTCAGGTACTGTACAAGTACGCGGAACATGGTGCATGCAGTGGGAGGAGGGAGTCGCCTACCCCAAGTCGGGTCAAGCCCCCTGACGCCACTGGCATCGCCACTACCGAATTGCTGGATGAAACCGGCGTTGGCGATGATGCTGCCTCCGGCACCTAGCTACTCTCGTCAGACCAGGCGCTTAAGTTGAATTGGGTGAGGCAAGACAGATAAGTGGTCGAATTGGATGAGTTCAAGTGGTGACCCACCTCGAAACCTTCGCAGACATATCCCGTGTAAACAGCCAGACAGACGAGGACCGTCCGCCTGAAGATCCACAGCGTTCTCGGGATGGAGAGATCGTCGAAGCGGGACTTGAAGCGTGCTTGATAGACCTCGGTTTCCAAGGCGGCAACATCCTTATTCTCAACGTGTTGGATGCCCGTGGCCAGGGTTTTCTCGTCCTCCCCGACTGGAGAGATGGGGATGCTGTTCATGATTGCTGCTGGAGATTGTCTCAAATCTGGGCGAGTGCGAGTGGAAGTGCCGTGGGGCCTACTTGCGGGGCATGGCCGGCTCCACAAGCAACTGACAAGGTGTATATGTATCCCCGGGTAGCGCGACGAGGTGGCTCTTCACGGTACGAAGTCTCGCCGCTTCGGTCGCACTATAAGCGGCCCGACTGTTCGGGCGATGGAAGACATGCAAACCCCTGCCTTGGGTCTCCTCTCTTGTCCTTGTTCTCGGGGTCGCGTTGGGCAAGAGGAAGGAAAATAAGGTCTCTCAGTCATTTCCCACCACGTTGTCATGTGACTGTGAACCATAACGTCCGAATCGACGGCCACTTTGCCGCGTCCATCTCACCGCTCAATGGCCTAAACGTCCGACGACCGGTCCCGGATGTCTGGACATAATAGCCTATTTGCTCGTTAGCGCCGGACGAATGCTCGTCCGTCGGGGCCGACGACGACGACGTGGGCTTGTGGGGTCGATGCGCCGTGTGTCTATCCTTGGCGCCGAGGCGAGGTCAGCTGGTCAGGGGAGGATGTTGCGCCGTCTGAGTCACGCGCTCGTTTTACAGCAGTCGGTTCCAATACTGTACGAGTGTTACGACAGCACTCATACTGTACTCGTACGGTAGACGATTCCCGAGCTGCGATGCTGTGCCGAAAGCCCTCGGGCCATGTATTGTCCGCTGGACTCCACCACCCCGGGGGACTACCGTGTCTGAGGAGCAGCAACTGGGCTCGAAGAGTGAACGGCTTGTGGTCATTTGTACATTCTCCCCTCTTTCAGCTCTCGACCATCTGCAATCAATCAAACCGACATGACAGCGACAGCGACCACGACCGCTCACGCACACCAGGCCGATTGGCACCCTCACGACACCGCCAAAGGCCGAGTCGAGGCGTACCACCGGGACGGCGTCATCCTCGCCCGCTCCGTATTCACCCCTCTCGAGCTGGAAGAGATACGGGAGACGTTTGTCTCCCAGCTCGAGTTGGGACGGGGAGTGATGGCTCATGAAGACCACGTATCGTCCAATGACATTCTCGCTCGATACCCCCGGTTCGTTCACCCCCATCGTCACCCCGATACCCATGCCGGTGTGCTCGCCCGGACACACATGGTCGACGACCGCCTGGTGTCGATCGTCGAATCCCTCGTTGGACCGGCATACGGTGCGCAGAGCATGTTCTACTTCAAACCCCCTACTGCGCGTGGTCAGGCCCTGCATCAGGACAACAACTCGCTCCGCGCCGCGCCCGAGACTTGCATCGCAGCTTGGATAGCCGTCGACGATGCCGACGAGGATAACGGCGGACTACTCGTCATTCCCAGATCGCACAACAGCGAGATCATGTGCACCGAGGCCGCGGATGAGACTCAAAGTTTCTCCAACTCCCAAGTCAAACTACCTCCAGGCGTCGCATCCCGAGCGGTACAGACGAGGATGAAGGCGGGCGACGTCCTCTTCTTCCACGGAGCGACGGTGCACGGCTCACACCCAAATACGACACAGGACAGGTTCAGGCGGAGTTTGATATTTCACTATATCCCCCAAGCTAGTAACGAGATCTACAAGTTTTACCAACCTTTGATTCGACCGCGAGACGGCAAGGAGGTTTGGATCGACGACGCTGCCGAAGGGGGCCCTGTGGCGAGGGGTGGCGGGAAGAGGGGCAGGGGGCCTTCTCGGCGGTAGAGACTCCGCCCGTAGTTGCCATTCCTGCGTCCTGATCGTTTCAATGTACATACTGCAATTGTACTCGTATCGTTGCAGTTCGGACGATGAAGCAGTGACAGAAGAAGCCTCCCTACCCTGGTCACACGCCACCTGAAAGGTTTCTGATTCACAGGTTCACAGGTTCGACAGACGTTCTCTTGTATGTGCATGACTCGGTCCGTTTTAGAGCACACGATCAGGCTCGCTCCACACCGCAACTACACTGTCAAAAGGAAGCGCAGCAGAATCGCCTGCTGACGAACGTTCGCTCCTCTTTCTCTGCTGCTCCGCCGACGTGAGGCGCCAGTCGCATAGATACTGTACGAGTACTGTATTACTGTATGGATGCATCAAGAAAGCGCGGGGGTCTCGTTGCGGCTTTCTCCCATCCCATTGGCAGGCCTCATGCACATATAAGGATCAGTCGCAATGCCGGCTCGTGCTGTTCAAAGACAACCATTCGTCAACACACGAATTACAATACGAGTTACTCGTACTGTACTCATACGACCAGGACAACTGCGCCTCGCGGTCTTAGGAAGCTGTGACGCGTTAAAAACCGTACCGTAGCAATCGGACACCACAAAGCCTGCCTGTCTTACAGAAAGGAGAGTGAGCGGTGACCAAAGCGATTTACCCTCGTTTGTCCTCCCCCGAAGGCGGCTTGCAGCCTCAAAGGAGAGAGTGGTGGGCTGGTACTGTACGAGTCCAGTACGAGTACACAAATGTATACTGTATGGAACGGCACCTCGTCAGTCAAAGCTCGCCATTCTTCAACTCTCCTTCCCGCTTCTCGCTCCACGGCTACGTCCGCATTATGAGCAACGTCATGTCATCCTACGACCCCGAGTACTGGTTGAACGATCCACATGACTTCGACGACGGCGCGCGCCAACTCTGGCCACTCAGAGACCCTGAGCTGGCCAACAGCGACCGTATCGCCTTTTCTGTAACACTGGGACCGACGGCAGGGATGACCGGACTCTACGTGATGATGGACGCTACGACTGTCTCGTATGACTCGGAAGGTCTTCGACACGTCCAGACTGAGGAAAACTGGAGGCGGTGGAGCGAACAAATCGAAGCGGAGGAGAGCTCCACAGTTGGATCGACCGTGCCTCCACCTGCCCCGTACGTCGACTATGACTCTCTCGCCCGTCAGGCTCTTTTACGGGAGGAAGGGCACCAGCAAACTGGCGACGGAAGTATACTGAACCAGGAGCTGTGTGAAAGAGCAATGAGAATGGCGTGTAGGATCAACTCTCTCTCGGACGGCTACGAGCCTAGGCCATCCGTCGCGGACGCTTATGCCGTGTTGGACAGCATTTACGTGGCTCTAACCGATCCATCACGCAGAAACAACTGGCGCGACATCACCTATCCAAGCGACAGGGCCCCATCCTTACACAGAAGAACCGAGTATTGGGGCTCAAGTCCTGATCCTCACGGCAACCACATACTGACTCTCTCGTCCCCCCGCGGCATCGGGGACCCTGAGGATAATGTGGATCTCGACGATCACGAGGACACCGAGAATCGTGACGATCTACGACTCCCACACGGCCAACCGTTGTCGATAAGCCATGGGCGCATATCATCCCTCGTGGCCATGGTGCTCGGTGACAATTTGAGGAATCTGACCAGGGCGGTCCAGACCGTTCAAGCCGAGACAGCAGACCAAGGACGGCCCCTGTCCGTGGGCGTGCGTCTTGACTGTGCTAGATCCATATCTTCCTTTCAGCACCAAGCCGAAGTCGAAGTGGAGCCAGTCAACGACGCGTAGACGACGAAAGGGGTGCGCGGCACTGCCACGGCTAATGTACGAGTATGTACACGTACAGTACGAGTACTTGTACAGTTCGAGTACTTGTACAGTACAGTACAATGCAACACTCACTTCCGATTTGATCGCGATACACTGCAAGCGATAAGCGTGTCGCGGTGAGCTGTAGGATCGAAGTGGATATCACAGTACTTGTACATCACAAGTGCGATAGATCGCTTCCGGTTTGATCCGGGCGACGGGCGACGGAGTCGTATTGTTGAGGTCGGTTCGGGGCCGGGAACCGAGATTCACAACTCCCTTCACGAGGACGTAGGAGGCCGCGACAAGTGGAATGGAACAAAGGGCCACTGTGCCGGAGGGATGGCCGAGTATGTATAGTACGCGCATGTACAGGCCAAGAACGTGAATGGAGAATGTAATGGGCCGTCCAAATGGGCGCTCCCGAAAGGAGGATTGCTGACGAAAGGACGAGTGCTGCGTTAGATGTGGGGGATCAGTGCTGGTCTCGTCCAAGATCTTGTAATTTCCCTTTGTACAAACCTCGAACCCCCCTGCCCTTGCTGTTCTTCATAACCCCCTTACCCACCCTGTTCAACAAAACCTACGTCCTCGTTGAACTCACGATGCCTGCTTACGGGCCCGAATACTGGACAAACAATCCGAGTCCCTATAAAGACTGCGCGGGGCAAGAATGGCCCCTCAGAGATACCTCTCTTGCGAACAGTGACCACATAGCGTTCCTGGTAGCTCTGGAGCCTTTGTCCGGCCGTCCTGGACTCTACACCACACTTGACGCGTCGACCGTCTCGTATGACTCCCATGGTGTTCGACATGTGCAGACGCCTCACTCGTGGAGGACGGTAGATGATCCACTCCGCGCGGGGACCGTCAACTCCCTGGAAGCTTGGCACATACCTCCGGCGCACATCGATTATAATCTCCTCGCCCGTCAGACGCTTTCTACAGAGAAAGACAGTTATGACGAAGGAGGGAGTACTTTGGACCCGGAGCTGTGCCAGAGGGCTCTAGCAATGGCGCAGAAGATCGAGCGGCTCAGTTGCGTCGATCCGATGTGCCCTGAGGCGTCAGAGGCCAAAGGCGTGTTGGAGTGCATCTTTGTCGCCCACAGAACCCAGAGTTCCAAGCGTGACTGGCACATCGGCAAGCCGACCGGATCCCTCACAAAAACGAAACGCAGGGCGATCCGATACAACTATACAGACCCCGAAGGAGGACATATTGTGACAATCAAACAGCTCGGCGGATACGACGATGTCGAGGTTCTGGAGGCCGAGGACGCGCCCCATAGCGAGGTGCAGACGATACGTGTGGACGAGGCAGGCATAAAATCACGAGTGGAAACTATCCTCGCTGAAGCCGCGAAAGACTTCTTCAAGGCCACCAGGACCGTCGCGGCTGAGACGGAGCGCGATGAACGGCCTCTATCGGTGAAAACGAGTTGTGATATGGCTTTATCCCTGACTCACTTTTCGACCCTACTCACAGTGCAATCGGAAAGCGAGCCAGCTAGAGCTGATCGACTCGGCTTCTCCACAGAGTACAGACGTTAGGTGAGTCACTGCCACGGATACAGAACATTATCTGTACGAGTACAGTAACATGCATGTGGGTAATGTGCCGCTTTGTGATCCACCAGCATGCTCAGCTTAGCCCTCGCGGTAGCGCGTGAACCACTATTCGATGGGTTGACAGGGTTCTCTCGCTGGGCAGCATGTACTCGTACTCGCACATAGTACATGTAGCAAAGCGGAGGTTGGAATCTGGATCACTTCGGACTTCGAAGTCGGACTGTCGCTTCGGTTCGGAGCCGGGAACCGAGATACTGTACGAGTACGAGTACTGTACGAGTACTGTACATTGGCACCTTTCATGCAATATGTAGAAGTCTTTGAGACGATGGCCAGGCAGAGAGAAGCAAAGCTCGCACTGAAAGCGGAGCTCAGCGGTCGAATATCATCGGACCTCACGTACAGAACAGTACGGACCGAAACCGGCCGTGAACATGAGCGGAGACTGTAATCCGCGGTCCTCTTCCGTGCCCCAAAAAGAAGCTCAAAAGATGTGCAGGTTCATGCAACTGCTACATATTTGCATATCGAACCTCGTCGCCGTTCTTCATTCCTTATTCCACACTTTTTTCTTCGCTCGATTAGGTTCTCGCTGTACGCACCATGTCGTCCTCTGACTCCGAACAGTGGACGAATAACTCGGACACCTTTGAGGACATCGCCGGCGACCGCTGGCCCCTCAGAGACCCAAAACTGGCGGGAAGGGACCACATCGCCTTCGGACTGTCTCTGCAGCCTATAGCGTCCGTTAGACCAGGGATTTTCCTCACGATTGACGGCTCAACAGTCTCGTATGACTCGGATGGTGTTCGACATGTTCAGACGGGGAGCGACTGGAGGACGTGGGTCGACCCACTCCGCGAGGTGACCGCCGGCTCCCTTGCATCTTTGCACATACCTTCGGCGCACATCAATCATGATGCGCTCGCCAGGGAGGAGCTTTCTCAACAGGACGGAGACACCTATGAAGAGGGAGGGAGTGTATTAAATCGAGAACTATGCGAAGGGACAGTGAGGATGTCGCACAGGATCCTCGAGCTCGCTAATGATTTTTCGAGGAGTGGAACCTCGTACGACTATGAAGTGCTGAATTGCATTTTCGTCTTCCTCAAGGATTCGACACACAGGGGTACTTGGAGTGACATGTGCGGCCCGGCCGGGTCACACACAAATGAACGCAGGAGAATACGATACGACTATACAGATCTCCAAGGAAGTCACATTGTGACGGTCCAGCAGCCCGGCGCACTCGACGATCTCGACGATGCCGACCAGCCCGATGGCGAGTTCTTGACGATAAGTGTGGACGAGGCCGGTTTAAAATCGCTAGTAGCACACGTGCTCGCTGCATCCGTGGGAAAGCTCATCAGGGCGACCGACTCAGTCGCACCAGAGCAGCGCCGGGGACGACCCCTCTCGGTGAAAGCATGTGGAGACCTGCGTGAATCCCTAGTCCACTTTCTGGGCCAAGACACAGAGCAGTCGGAAGGCGAGACAGCTACACCTGTTAGATTTTGCTACTATACAAAGTACGAATGAATGAGGCACCGCCTCTGTTACAGTATGTACATACAGAACAGTATGTACATACAGAACAGCATGTACATACAGAACAGTATGTGTGCCAGCCTGCGAAGCGCGGCTCTCATATGCGCGCGAATAAACTGCAAAGGAGCGGTAGGCGTGTCACGGTGCGCTGTAGGATCGGAGTGGGTGTTGCAGTACTTGTACCGTAAATGTACAAGTACAGTACAATGGATCGCTTGCGGTTTGATCCGGCTCGAGGGCGTCGGACTCGGGACTCGGACTCGGACTCCGACCGCAAATCGAGCTTGATCGGCTGTCACGCAAAATGTACGCAAATGATGCATGTTGACTTTACCAACGGGGAATGCATCGATCTCGATATCTGCGGTGTCTGCTTCATTTTCACCTCTCTGCGAGTCTCTCATGGGTCCCTCGGGACGAACGGGACGGGTAGCTCTCCCGCACCTACGCGACTATCTATCGTTATCTTCCGGCAGGTGACACCTTTCCTGTTCTGGCTAACAGTGCAGTACCAGTACAATGGACATGCTTGGCAGCCTTCCAAGAAGAGGCGAACCGGAGCGGAATGAGGGGTTGCTGCATTGGAGAGAAAGTTGAGTATGCAGCTGTCAGCACTACGGGTTGTCCTACTGTAAGTACTCGTACTGTACCAGCCGGAGAAAACAGCGGAGAATGTAAGTTCTTACCTTCTTTTGAATCCCCGAAGGCCGCTTGCGGCATGAAAGGACTGGTCCAGTG
The DNA here is from genome assembly GCA_003942215.1 of Saitozyma podzolica. NCBI lineage: Eukaryota > Fungi > Basidiomycota > Tremellomycetes > Tremellales > Trimorphomycetaceae > Saitozyma > Saitozyma podzolica. The sequence continues at coordinate 64,809 of RSCD01000022.1, read as the reverse complement.
CAGAGCCACGTACCTACCTCCCGGCCACTGACCCCCCTTGTCCCACGTCGACTCCCGTCTAGTATCCTTCGGGTTCTCCTCTGTACAAGCCGGAGAAAACAGCGTAGACTGCAAGTTCTTACCTTCTTTTGACTCCCCGAAGGCCGCTTGCGGCATGAAAGGACTGGTCCAGAGCAGAGCCATATACATAACTCCCCGCCACTCACCCCCCATGTCCCACGTCGACTCCCCGTCTTCTCTCATTCCTAATCCCTCTAACACGCCAAACATCACTGTATCGCTGAAGGCACGATGCCGTCTTCCGACACAGGCTCGATGACGTCTGACGACTCCGAATACTGGACTGAGAACTCGCAACCCTTCGAAGACTTGGCCGGCCAACAATGGCCGCTCAACGACTCTTCCCTGGCGAACAGTGATCACATCGCTTTCGAAGTCAAGTTGGGGTCTGCAAATAACCGTATTGGACTGTCCGTCAATCTTGCGGCAACTACCGTGTCGTATGATCCAGAGGGTCTTCGACATGTCCAGACCTCGATCGACTGGGTGAATACGGAATCTCGACCGCTTGACGCAGATGCCGCCGACTCCAACTCCGCGGCGCACGCTCTGGCTTTGAGCTTGGGCTTGCCTTCGGCACATGTCGATTATGATTTGCTCGCCCGTCAGGTACTCCACCCAGCGGAGACAAACAGAGATGACGAAGGCGGAAGCACAATGAACCGCCACCTGTGCGAAAGGGCCATGGTATTAGCGAACGCGATCAACCAGCTCTCTGAGACCTACGTGCCGAGTACACAGGTCACGGACGATTTTGCCGTGTTGGACTGCATTTACGTCGCTCGCACAACTCCGTCTGTGAGACGGGCTTGGCGCGACGTTGGTTACCCGAACCCCGATTCGCCACTTTCTCAACACAGGAGGACGCGATACAGTCACCAAGAACGGGACGGGAGCCACGTGATGACTCTCTGTCATTATGGTAGGCTCAGGGACTATGCGGAGGACGACGAAGCGCAGGGCGAGTGTCTTACCGTTGACAAGGCAGACCTCGATTCTCGAGCGCTTGCCGTTTTGGCTGATGAGGTGAGCATCCTCGATAGGGCCGCTCGGGAAATCAAACCCGAGGCGGAGCGACACGGGCGATTGCTGTCGGTGACCGTGCAAGTCGAGTCCTGAGGGATCACTGTTCTAGGTCGCAGAGCATTCGGAGCGCGACGAGTAGACATGCAGTATTATTTCTACATTATATACAAGGCTAAGACTACAAGGCTACGACTTGTAGCTTGGTAGTAGCCTTGTATGACATGCAGTGTTATTCCCGAAGGCTCAGGTCCATATCGGAATAGGAACTGGGTTGGGTTATAGCCACTCCCTTTGAGCTGTTTGCTTTCGCCAACTACTTTTGCGAGGCACTGCCACGCTTATCAGTGGTGCCCCAGGCGGCAACGTGCGGGGGGGATTAGGAATGTGCCGGTTTGTGGCGGCACCGACTTTTGGGGACCCCGGGAACTTGAATGTGGGGGAATCAGATAAGCGAACTACATACACATACAGGGGGCCATGTCATGTCTCGTGACGGTTGCGTGATACACCGACTCGCTCAGTCCGGGCCTATATAACATCCCCCCATCCCCCCCGTTCCGTCCTCTTCCTTACCCTTCCACTCAGCATTGCATCAGCACGGCACAGCACCCACCACACACACCCATACTCGTTCATCCCCAGCTCGTCGAGCAACACACCGTCTCGCAAAGACAACATGACCAGGACAGAGGTATGTGGAGCGGAAAGCACACGCCGGATGAACACCCGCTGACGCGAGGAAACCCTCTCCCGGCTCGGCTCCCCACTCGCTCCCGCCCACGTCCGCATCACCATCACGGTATCGCGTCCATCCAATCTGGCTGGCACACCACTGCTTGTGCACGTCCATGACACCCACGATGGCTCGTGTCTCATACTTGACACGTCCGTGGTGCATGGCCCGACATGGCCCCTTTTGCATTCCTCGAACGCTCGCGTGACTGCGGTGTATCGTGGCCTCGCTTACCTGTGCCCGCGCGTAACCCTACCCTCGATTCGGTTGGCTCCTTCGCTTTGCCCGCTTCCTTTGTCTTTCGCACTGCGTCCCATGGTCACTCCACTTGCTGTTGTCCTGTCCGCCCGCCCACCTGCTTCCCCACCGCCCCGGCGAATCCTCCCGCACAATGGCTGTGCCGCCGTCACACCCCGCATCCCCCTTGTCCTGCCCGACGCCGCATCCCCTGATCTGCTTCCGCCCCTACGCGTTTCCTAAATCCTTGATCCACCCCCGGTCCATTACCCTCTCAACCCCCACCCCCCTCCCCTCCCGCCCACCCCCTCGTCCCTCACAGCGCAACCAATACCCCGCCGCGGTGCTGAAGGACCGCCACTCGCGCAGTGGTCTGCTCAAATCGGAGCTGGAGCGGAAGCGGGGCGCGGGCGCGCACAACTGGGGCTCCTTCGCTCAGGAGGGTCAATACGAGTCGCTCGCCGACGCCGATGCTCAGCGGGACATTGGTGATCTCGATGCATCCGACCTCGTCAACAACGACGACGAGGCCGAGATCAACGCCGACGCCGACGCCGACGTCCTCGCCGACCTCCCAAGTGACCAAGGCGGGATTGGCGGTACCGCCGACGAGACGGGAATCAACCCCGATGTGCCCAAGGACTTCACTCGCGAGACAGCGAGGGCCATCGTAGATGCCAATGGCGTCGCGCGCAGTCCTACGGACAGCACGAGCAGCCTCGACAGCGCGAGGGGCGGACAGAGGAGGAAGAGCAGCGTCAGCGAAGAGGAGAGGGAGAAGGCAAGGCTTTACAGAGAGCATGCCATGCACAAGGGAGGTGAGCGCGGCGCCGATGGGCCTGAGCCTCCGACCGGAGCCATTGAGAGCTGATCATGGTTCGCTTCTCCATCATTCCCGTCCCCCTGCGTTTTCACAAACTCTTCCCCACTCCCACGCCCCCTCGATCATTCGTTCGTCTCACTCTTCTGCCTCGCCGGCTCAACCGCTCATCCCATGCCCGCAACGACCTCTCCATCCATATCTAACTCTCGCCACACTTCGAATGCTCTTCACGGTCCTCACTGTCCTCCCGCTTCACGCTCCTCCCGCTTCACGCTCCTCACGCTCCCCACGCTCCTCACGCTTCGCCCCCAGACCTCGACCTCCGCAACATCGCCGCCACGTCGTACGGCATCGCCCAGTCCCCTCCCGGCGCCTCGGGCTTCGGCACCTCGCCCATCAAGCACAAGAGCTTCGACGTGGGTCGGGTGGTTCATCTCATGGGCGTGGTTGTGTTGCTTGCGTCGTACCCTTCCTGGTGTCCACTTTGTCTTTCACTGTTCTCTTGATATCAGCCGGCGGTGTGCCCTTTTTGGGCATTGGATGCGCTGTGGGAGTGACGGCACGGGTGTGGCTATCCCCATCTCCATCACTTACAACTGATGACCTCTCTCCCCCTCCCGCATTCCCCCTCCTCAGATTCTCCTCCTCCTTGTCTCCTTACGACCTCTTGTCTCCAAGACACCCCACGTCCACATCGAGCCAACTTCAGTCCCGCGATACCTTTGCCGCGCCGATACTGACATTCCGCAGCTCAAGTAAACGAGATACCCATCACCTCGACCTACCCAAGGCAAACCCAAGGCAAACCAAGACAATCATTCCAACCCCAACCCCAACCCCAACCCCAACTCCAATGTCAATTTCAGCAAATCAAGACCGTCCGTGTCCACCATTCATTGTAACCAGAAACAGAAACCATGTTCGTACCACCAACCGAACCGAATCGAACGAACCGAACCTAGGCGAAACCAATTTGAAAGGAGCAATGCAAGCAGAGAGAAGAGGGAAACAATCAAAGCGAAGCCGAAGCGAAGCGGTACGATCGATCCATAGCGAACGTCTTGTAGGTATATGAACTGAGTGTACTTGTCGGACATCGGACGTGGTGTCGATCGTAAGCAATCGGACTGGACATTCTTGGTCGTGTGCCACTCTGCAAGTACGGACGACCCGACGAGTACGAGTACGAGTATGAGGACATGATTTCGCCTGGCATCCATTTGGCACCGTTGGACTGGGGGTCATCACAGTACATCTCATCTGGCCAGCAGACACTACACTATCCCAGACTCTCCGATACCTCACCTCCCGCGATTTCGCTGCTCATTAACAAGCCCCTCCGCTCAGAACATTGTCTATGAACACTGTTGACACTGTCTCTCCGTTGAGTCGTGTTCTCTCCGTCTGCGACGTACCCGCACACCGCACCCGCCCCGCCTGCCGCATCTCGTTGCATTCGCCTCACGCCGCTTTCGGCTTGATACCAGCAACACTCTTGCCCAGGACCACGAAAGTCCCGTTTGTCTGCACGGTGGCGATCTCACCGATATCCACCCATCTAGGATCCAGGATCAGCACGGCTCGTGTCCAACGTTTCGTCTAGCGTCCAAAGTCCCCCGTCCCTCGTTCCCCGTCCTCTGTTCCTCCTATCTGCACCGCTTTCCTTAGGACTCTCGTTGCTCATCATTGGATGCCTAGCCCCATTCCGACGTGGATCCAAGTCCAGCCCGCGTCGATCAACCCGACCCGACCCGCACTCACCCATCTGCCGCTGCCGTCTCCTTGCCGAGGCGCGAGACGACCCCAGGTCCCCTCACCCACACCTCTCCCTTAATCGGCGCATCCTTTCCTCCCTTCGTCTTCGTCCCCGCCCCAGCTCCAGCTCCAGCTCCGTCCTGTGCGTCCCACCCTTGTCCCACCCCGCGGAGGACTACCTCAACATTACTAGCCGGCGGGCCCACATGTGCCCTCTTTTTCTCCTCCGTTGTGTCTGCACCTTTCCCCTCGATCCGCTCCACTTCGTCCTCGAGCTTGCTCCACGTGGAGTGCCAGAGGTTCGCCCAGTCGGTCTGGGACTGGACGTCGTAGTAGTGCGAAACAAAGACGGGGCCCGTGGAGTAGAAGGAGGGATGAAGACGGATCAGCGGGAGTCCGAGGAGGACGTGCGACATGCCGAGGATGTCTGACGGAGGGGCGTCTGCGGGTGTCAACGATGGTTCTCCCAAGCACATGTGCCGTGACGACAATGTTCTGCGCCCAATCTGACGTTTCTCTAGTGATCTCCGGCACCGAAATACTCGGAAGCATAAAGCACAGGCTTTGAGGCAGCGGGCATGTATGTAACGAATGCAATCGCAACAACTTCACTCACCGCCAACGACCACCACAGCCCTCAGTTGCTTCCCGGCCACACCGCCGAGGACCATCTCCCTCGCCAAACCGAACGACCACTCGTCGAAAGCGCCTCCTCGGGAAACATGACCCGCAAAGAGCCCGTCCGCTTTTTGGCGGACGCCAAAACGGACAAACGGGCGATACTTGATACTCGAGTGGAGACGCTCAAGGAGGACGCGGTGGTGCTTGCACGATCTGGGCCGGTCAGCTTGGCTCAACGCGAGTGAGCGAGCAAGAGGGCACGCAAGGGGAGGGCCGGAGTGTGACGTATGGCTCACATGAACAGGATTGTCGGCTTGGGCTGCGAGTCCGCCTTGTCCATCAATGCGGTGAGCTCGCCAGCGGGATCCTCGATGATGTCGTCCCAAGTCTGCTCCTTTCTCCCGATGAGCCTGAAACCGGCACCTGTATCGCCAATGATTTCAGCTATAGCTCCATGTTTGTCTTGAATCGCACGATTCGCGCGAGATGCGACTAGATGTGGTCATGTATTCGGACTTGAGACACGGAAACGTCTGGATAGAGAGAGATTGCGCGATTGAACAGTTGGAAGTCAGGGGGATGGGACGGTGAACGACCGCGACATACCGCTGTATACACTCGCCAAAGCCACGGTGAGCCCAAACGGCGTGTTGAGCGATACACACGAAGCGACAACGTCACGGAGCGATCCGCTGGGACGCTTGTCGGCTGGGAAAAGGGCAAGGACGCCCGCGATGCCGGCGGTGATGTTCTGCGGGAATCAGATCAGTGGTGCACAGTGGACCGGGACATCGATACAACGTCAAGGAAGGGGAGCGCAAGCGGGCTACGTTGCATGTGGTATGGAACACGAATCCAAGAAGACGCGTGGAACTGCTGACGCACCAAATGCGTGACTTTGACAACTGCGGGGTCGGTCGAGGTCTCCGTGTAGAAGTAGGAGTGCACATCGGCGTGGCCCGCAGCTGGCACGATGTTTCAGCAGACTTAATCACGATCCACCGCACTGGCTTCCCACTCACACGGCAACTCCTCTCTCTTCGCCTCGTCCCCCGCATCCCACAGATCAGCCCACCACGCCACATCCATCCCCTTCTCTTTCGCCGCCATCACGGCCCCCTTTCGCATCTTGTCCGGATCGCCGAAGATACACACCCCGCAAGTCCCCGAGAGATCCTCCCACGCCTGCTCCATCACATCCTCCGCGAGGCTCTCGTGGACTACTATCACACCCGGGTTGGGATGCTCTTTGGCAGTGAGCGCTGCGGTGAGGAGGTGGGGCGTGGGGAGGATGATGAGTGGGCAGTTTGGAGGGGCCTTCAGCGCGAGCAGGAGGAGCGGGAGAGAGGCCGTGCGGGAAGGCGGAAGGAGGATGAGGATGGAGGAGGGCGACTCGGGAGTGGCTTTGCGGAGAGAAGAATACACGGAGCGGAGACCAAGCGGGATGATACGTAGGATCTCGGCGAGGGCTTCGTCCGTGAGCTGTGGCATGTCAGCCGTAGTCGACGAAGTTAAAGTCAAACGAGCTGTGAGGGGGATAGGTGGGTGGTGTAGCAAGTGAGGAGTGAGGATGACAGGCGAGGAATTCGAGAAGAGAAGCGAGACAGCAAGGACCCACGCGCACTCACCGATGTGTCGAGGATGCAGCGCGGGACGGCCGCCCCGGGCTCATTCGATGGAGGCGTCTTGACGATATCCTGTGCAGTCTTGAGCGCTCCTGCGGGTCGAACAACGAGCTGGGTCCGGGGGGTCAGCCAGAGTTCTGAGCCCCACTGTGTTGGCAACAAGCAAACGATCCAACAGTGCAACAATGCAACAGCCCAACAACCAATAGCCCACAACAGCCCAATAGCCCAACAGCCCAACAGTCCCACAGCCAAACGACCCCACAATTCCGTAGCCTAACAGCCGAACAGCCCTGAGATCTGCCGTTCTCTGCACCGGACAGAGTCTCGCAGTTTGGCCTACACAAGTACACCGAACTCGAACCAGATCGCACCGACCCTCCCCGACTCACCGGCGTGCCCTGTCCCGTCGCGAAGGAGCGATACACCCCCGTCTCCCCCTCCTTCCTCACCGCGCTGACCTCGGACTGTTTCCCGAGCAACAGCGGGTGGACGAGCGGGGACGGTCTCGAGAAGCGCGAGTAGAGGAGGAGGGCGAGGAAGAGGGCGAGGAGGAGGAGCGTGAGGTTGTCGATCTGGAGGGGCATCGTGGGTCGGCGTCAAGCAGTAGTGCTTGTGCGTTGATACTTCAATATTGGATCAGGCAGGGATCCTTTGGGCCGACGGGTCGTGCAGTGCCAGCGGGTGTGCAGTCGGGCCGTAGCTGAATTCGAGTGATTGCAGATCGGTGGTATCGTGCTTGGCAGCGAGCGAATCGGGATTGAGTAGTCGATGTATGGAGACTGCTCAAGGACTTCCCATCAGTGATAGCTCGTGGATGATGCGATGCGAAAGCACAGTGAAAGAAGGCTTCTGCTTCTGTCGGAAGGACAGCGCGGGTGCGGAACAAGGAGCGATTGGCCGTCGCGTGTCAACCGCGGGAAGCGAGACATCCAGCCAAACCAGCGCGGGAAGCGCAAGGGGTGAGGGGGACGTCACACTACTCCAGTACTCACCTGTTGGTCCCGCGGAGCTCAATCGAGAAGCTGCTGTGCGATGCCCTCTACTGTTCTGAGCCTTGGGAATAGATGGATGTTGCAAAGGGCTAGGTGAAACGACGGATGAGGTTTCAACCACTTTGACTTTGACTTTGCGTTTCCGGCGGAGCTAGTAGCGAGTAGCGAATTGATCCCGTCGACCACGAGTGAGTGAAGTGACTGGCAGCGACGACAGCTATGTAGCTATACATGTCCACATAGATTGTCCATCTGCACCTTACACCACTCCACAGCTCATCATGGCCCCAGCCCGTCACGCCGACTCGGAGGCTCACCGCCGACCCGCCGCCAGGTCCTCGCACAGAGACACCTCCCCGGACGTGTACACGAACACCGAAGCGGACAACTATCCGGGCGGTGAGTGGGCGAACCCACGGTCGGCGGTGGAAGAGGGCAGAGTCGGCTGATCGAGTAGCCAAGGAGAGGACGCGGCCTGGGAGTGATCCTAGTGAGAAGGTGTATGAGCGGGTGGTGGACGCGTACGTAGGGTCTACCACAACCTCTGGCAAGCTCACCCTGCAATACCTCTTGCACTTATCCCTGGTTGAGGGCTGGAGGGTCGGCGGCCGAGGTGAGATCGCTGACCGGTGGTAACATCGTAGCAACGGCAACCCCGTATCTCTCAAACCAGTCAACAGGGCGTTTCTCCGCGGTCCAGCACTCCGCGAAGCCCACTCCGCCCGAGTCGAAGCCGAAGCCCGCGCCCGAGCGGACCGTCAATCGCGGCAATCCTCCTCCTCGTCCGGATCAATCCTCCGAACACTCCTTCTGGCCACCCTCTTCCTCCCCCTCCTCTCGTCCTTCCTCACCGGCTCATACACGTTCAACCTCTCCCCCCTGATCTTACCCCGCGTATCGAACTGGTGGCGCACCACTCCATTGAATCCGGGTCGGGTCCACCTCATCGAACTCACCCCGCTCCAGCTCGCGGCGTATGACGGGAGCGACGCGTCCAAGCCTGTCTACCTGGGGATCGGGGGGGAGGTTTTTGATGTGAGCAAGAATCGGAGGGTGTATGGCCCAGGAGGGAGTTATCATATGATGTGAGTGCGAGTGCGAGTGCGCAGCACGAGCACGTGGTGGTGCAAGTGCACAGAAACGAGCACGAGGAGGTGCAAGTGCACGAGCACGAGCACAATCGACGGCGCATCAACCGCCGCTCCACGCTAACGATTCACAGGGCAGGACGCGATGCCAGCCGATCATTCATAACCGGCTGCTTTGAGACGCATTTGACACACGATCTCCGTGGGCTTTCCCCCGAGCAGCTCCAGGTGAGTCGGAGTGGTGCAGAGTGGATCGGAGTGGATCGGAGTGGATCGGAGTGGATTGGGAATGGGCTGGAGTGGATGCGGGTTCGATGTGGAGTGGGGTCCATCGGCTCGGACCCGTCCTCACTCATACCCAGCGTTGTACGCCATGACCATATTCACGCTCCTGCGCCTACCCACACCCATCGCCAAGCTTGAGCTTGAGTAGAAATCACTCTTCTGCGAACCGTTTCCCCTCCAAAACCGTTCCTTCTGAGTCCTCTACCCTTATCTCCTATCCTCCCCTACCTTCCCTCTCCGTTGCCTTCGGCCGGGCTTTCTCACCCAACTGACCGCTCACCCGCTCAGTCTCTTGACCAGTGGATCGCTTTTTTCCGTAACAACCCCAAATACCCTCTGGTCGGAAAAGTCGTGCTCCCACCTATCGACCCCGATCGCCCATTCCTCCGCCATGCGACGGCTCGGCCGAACATGCGGAGACGAGGGCGGCGGATGCTCACGGGCAGGCGCAAGCGCAGGGACAAGGACAAGGACAGAGGCCTGGACCTGTCAGAGCTGGACAATAGTACGGGTCGGGTCCGCTTAGTGATCCGTGATTCATGTTCATCATACGTAATGCGTGATCCATGTTCCATGATACGTGATTCGTGATCCATGCTGCATATACGGGATCCATGATCCATGTCCCATGATACGGGATCCATGATCCATGTCCGATGATACGGGACCCGTTGGTCCGTGGTCCGTGATCTGCTGATGTAACTCGTGGATCTATGACATTACTGCAATGCATCTGCACTTCACCTCCCCAATGCGCGCTGCTGGTACGACATGCTCTCTATACTCGAGCCATTTTCACGTTGATGCAAGTTGATGCACTTCTCTGCTCTCTCTCTCACAGCTCCGCCTTGACTCCCGCTGCGCCACTGGACGCCCCACCCCCCTCCTCGACGGGATAGCACAGCGCCGGGCTGGTCACCTTGAACCGGTACTCGCACTTCTCCGGCTCAGATACCGAGAGAAGCGCGTTGGTGGTTCCGCAAGAGAGGTCCACCTGGCGAGGGTCAGCGTTGGCCTGCTCGGGTCTCGATGAGTCCGTGACCACCCGAACCGGCAGGAGCGGTAGTAGATTGACCGGACAACCGACACCTGGCAACGGGCAACTAGCAACAGGCAACGGACACACGCAGGCCGCGTGGCTTCGCGACTGCGTAATGCGAGCTGCTCGCTGCGCGACGCATGCTCTGATTGGACTGGAGGACTTGACTCGACGCGACTCGACTCGACACCACTCGAAACCACTCGACTCACCGTGGCGCTCCGCATGGGACCGTTCCAGCATTTCGCCCTGAACAGTCAGCCCGTCCGCCCATCCGACCCATCCTCCTTCCATCCCACTCTTAACACCTTGGAGCTCTCGCGGTCCAGCTTGATCCTCCACCGGATCGAGCATCGACACCTCCCGAGTCCCGACTCACCCGTTGAGATACAGCTGCTGGGTGTAATACTCGTCCGTCCCAGCCTGCGCATGGGGGTTCCACGAAGTGAATGACCTGCGAGGTAGAGTACCGACGTGTCAGCGCCGTCAGGTCACCTAGTCTTCATGCAGTCGCCAAAGCCATCTGCCATCGCGGCATGACGTTGCCACGCGCCGACGTACCCGAGGAAGTTGGAGCTGCTGTCCTTGTTAGACCTCTGTGTGGCTCGGCCAAAGAAGCAGACCTCGTAGGTGTAACTGGAAAATCAGGATCAGCACCGCTCACGACACACAGCAACGACACGGCCACTCCTTCCCCTGTCGCCAGTCGCCCAACTTGCCCGTCCGGCTCGCCCATGGTCGACTGGCGACGACGGCGGCGTCGACGGCGACACAAGCGCGAAGCGCGACGAGATACGATGCACGGTCGATGTAGGATGCACGCTGCAGCAGCTCGACACGCCCCCACTCACTCGCCCGAGACCTTGTCCACACACGTCCCATCCAGTTTCTTCCACTCGCCATCCCTCCCAAACTCGTTGCCCGAGAGCTTGGCCCAAGTCTCCTGAGCAGATCGGACGTCGTTGTTGAGCCGATTCAGCTGGTTTGAGAGTTCCCGATGAGCTTCCTTTGCCGCGGCGACGTCTACACGGGGATTAGCAGGGGCCTTCGAGTAATGTACACCGCCACGCCGCCTCAGCTCGGATCTGCTCGGAGGTCCCAAGTCCAAGTCCGTCCTGCTCTGGGATGGTCGAGTACAGTGGGGGTCCACGGTATGTGATCACTCACGTGGTCCGTCTGAGGTGGTCGCGCCTCCGGACTTTGCGCCCTTGCCGACTATCCCGAGCTTGATCATCCACTCAATCGCGAGATCCCGGACGGTCTCCCACGAGTCGTACAGCGCGTCGGGGATGTACTCGTCGATCTTCCACACTGAGGTTACAGTTAGCAACACAGCCACAACACCTCGGCTCCAGCTTAGTGCACACGCATCACGGGGTGAATGCCCGACATGAAGGGGACTGGGCAGATGCGTCACTCACGCAAGCCCGCCTCATTGTCCACCGCCTCCGTCTCCATCCCCTCCAGATCAGCCAGCAGAACCCCCTCCAGATCCTTCCTCTCCAGCTCATCCAATTCGCGGTCCTCGATCCCGACTTGCTCGCTGCCCTCTTCGACCTTGACGTCGGTCCCGTCGGTTCCATCGGCTTGCGGCGGGTTGAGCAACTCGCCATACCCCACCACCGCGGCTTTGACCGCCATGTCCTGGTAGTTGGGGTTGTAGCCCTTGGACAGCTCGTCGAGGATGTTGTGTAGCGCTTCGAGCTCCTTCTCGAGGCGGGAGGTACGTGCCCTGAGCCGAGTCAGGGCGGAGCGATGAGTGAGGAGGGTGGTGTAGAGGGCTATTTAAATCACAATTTCAGCTTGAAGTACAGCAACGAGGGGCTAGGGGACCTGGGTGGTCTCGATGCAAGGTAGATAAACCGTGCCGCGGACAAACCAGCGCCCGTGCGCACTCACGAGAACCCTTGCGCTTCTCGAGCTCCTCTTTACTCCGCGCCTCGGTCCGCTCCAGCGCGACTGCATGGTCAGTCAACAGCTCGGAACCCCCTTCCAGAATGCCAGAATGCGGATCGGGCATTCTGATTTCCATCTCCATTCGCACTCACTCCGGGCCCGCTCCACCTCCACCTCCCTTTGCAGCACCTCGGCGCGCTTCTTCTCCAACTCATCCTCGAGACGCTTCCGCTCGCCTGTCGCCCATTTGACGTATGTCCCGCGGATTTTTGCGCCCTGGTTCCGGGGGTCAGCTGAACGACCTCAACTCCAGCCTTCGAGACGAAGACAGAGTTTGCTTTCGAAGACTCGGAGGATCCGGTCGAAAGTGCGCGAGGCGCACAAGAAATTGAGGGGCTGGTTGAAATTACACATGAACTCACCGTCTTGCGCGTTTTGAGCTCCGCCTCGCGTTGTGCCCGGTACTCCTTCCCTATCTCGAAGCACCGATTGGGACATGCGCCCGAAGCCCACTCGTCAGACCCGTCGCAACATTCTGGATCTGTCATCGCAATCATCAGCTCGCCCCGGGTCCCGGGTCCTTGTGAGGCTCTGGACATTCGTTTGACTGGCACACGGAACCGACTCGCTCACCGCAGATCCCATCGTTGACTCGGCTGGAGAGGATGACACCCGGGATATGCCCCTCGTTCTTGCAGTAGAACGTCGCTCCGACTACGCCCTCGCAGGCTGATGTACCCGGCTCGTCCGAGCCGTCCGGACAGTCGCAGTAATCGTCGTTCAACGCTGACCATGGGATGGAGCGTGACCCGTCGAGGCATGTGAAAGCGACACCGGAACCGGGCTCGTAGCGGTCATACACTGAGACGGGTCAGCGGTGATCAGGAGCAATCTGGCGTGACACTTCGAGGTATCCTTCGGGCTGCGTCCCGGACTTACGGGCAGGATTCAGACCTCGAATCGAGGCGGGTGTGAGGGGTTTGGTATCTCCCAGAGCGGATGGCAACAGAAGGAGGAGTGCGCCGAGCAGCTCTACGGGGACAGGAGCGGCTCGCATGGTTGAGGTGGAGTTACGGAAGAGGATAAGGAGAATGGGCTGTGGTGAGTGACTTTTGACCTGTCGCCGTGTCGTGTCGTGGTGGTGGTCGATGATGCCGTCGTGTCGCGCGGCTAGCGTTTGACGGGATCAAATCTCGGCGCGGCGTCATTGGCGGGATCAGATTGATTGGTACTCGCCGAATGCCGGGTATCCCGCCAACCGGATTTGAATTGGATTTGGATAGGATCGAAATGGAATTAGTATTCGATTAGGATTGCCTGCAAATGGAATACTAATTGGACCCGATTCAACCAATTAGCCGCCGGTCCAAGTCAAAGTCGGCCAAGGTCCGCTCTTTGAGTCGTGTGTTTCGATCCACAGCTCATTGGTCGTCGGACTCTGCAGCGAACACACACTTCTTGCCTTTTCCATCCTCCATCTCTCTTCTCACACATATCTTGTGTAGCATTCCATTCGCCGACTACTCACGAGTACCCCGGCTCCGACCCCGCCGTCATGTCCCGCACCATCCCCCGCCGATTGCGGCTCATCACTTCCTCCATCCCAGCCTCGTCCTCCCGCTCCGCACCCCTCCTCCTCCGCGCAACTGCCATACCCACCACCACCGTCTCGGCACCGCGCCTCGCACGCCCCTCTCACCGGGCCTTTGCCACCGTCTCCGATGCCGATGCTAATCCCGACGACAACGACGCGTTTGACCCGGAGAGCGTCGAGCGCGCGACGGACGAGGTCGACGTGTGTATCGTCGGCGGTGGGCCCGCCGGGCTGAGCGCGGCGATCCGGCTCAAGCAGCTCGAGGCCGAGAGGGGAAATGAGATCCGGGTGGTTGTCCTTGAGAAGGGGAGTGAAGTGGGTGAGTGAAACACAGCGCTACGAGAGACTGGGAGGGCTGTGTGGTAGCTGATCGTGTAGGCGCACATATCCTCTCTGGCGCTGTGATCGAGCCGCGTGCATTGGACGAGCTCATTCCCGATTGGAAGGAGCTTGGTGCACCTCTGAACCAGCCCGCCACGTCCGACTCGATGCGATTCCTCACCTCCACTTCGTCCTTCCCCATGCCTCACCCACCACAGATGAACAACAAGGGCAACTACATCATCTCCCTCTCGCGCTTCACTGCCTGGCTGGGCGAGCAGGCCGAGGCTCTTGGCGTGGAAGTCTACCCGGGCTTTGCGGGCGCAAAGGTCCTCTATACGGAAGATGGCAAGGGCGTCAAAGGTGTGGTGACTGGTGATGTGGGGTTGGACAAGGAAGGGAAACCGAAAGACTCTTATGAGCCCGGAATGGAGTTCCACGCCAAAGTCACGCTGGTAGCGGAGGGGGCTCATGGGAGTCTGTCGAAGCAGATTCAAAACAAATTTGGTCTGCGGGATGAGGCAGACCCTCAAACGTACGGCCTGGGAATCAAGGAGGTCTGGAGAGTGAGGGACGAGGTGTACGAGCCCGGAAAGGTGGTGCACACCATTGGGTGGCCGATGGATTACAAGACCTACGGCGGGAGCTGGCTCTATCACATGGAGGATAACATGGTGTCCATCGGTCTCGTCGTGGGACTGGACTACGCGAACCCTCACCTCTCCCCTTTCAAGGAGTTCCAGGTGAGCGAGTGGAGCATACGCATACCTGGTGAAGCCGAACCTCGACCGCTGACCCATCGGGATAGCGCATGAAGCACCACCCCTTTTTCGCCAAGATTCTTGAAGGTGGAGAATGCCTCGCCTACGGCGCCCGGGCGCTCAACGAGGGCGGGCTGCAATCAATACCCAAGCTGCATTTCCCCGGCGGTGCGCTCATCGGCTGTTCCGCGGGTTTCCTCAATGTCCCAAAGGTGAGTCGAGGGGCTTCTCACCTCCCACACTTCGCATGCTGACTCTTTCCTCAGATTAAGGGCACCCACAACGCTATGAAATCCGGTATGCTCGCTGCCGAAACGGCCTTTTCAGCGCTGTACGGTCCCTCCACCTCGGCGTCCGCCGAAGCCTCGGAATCGGCGGAAACCTCTCAGTCCGAATCCGAGTCAGATACTCCCGTCGATATGGCGGCCTACGAGCAAGCCGTCAAGGATTCGTGGATCTACAAGGAGCTCACCGAGGTCCGGAACCTTCGACCGTCGTTCCATAACCCGCTCGGACTGTGGGGTGGGCTCGCGTACTCTGGCGTGGACAGTCTGATCCTCAAGGGGAGGGTGCCCTGGACTTTCAGGAACAAGGTGGAGGACTACGCGGCGACCAAGAAGGCGAGGTGAGCGCAGTACGATGTTGTCGCGTTAGAAGATTCGAGGGTCGAGTTTCGAGGAAGAGTGGTGTGATCTGATGGAAGTCCTGCTGACTCGACGAAGCGAGTGCAAGCCCATCGATTACCCCAAACCGGACGGCAAGCTCTCTTTCGACATCCTCACCTCGGTTTCTCGAACCGGCACCAATCACGCCGAGAACCAGCCTGTGCACCTTCGTTTGCCGAGCGAGAAGGGCGCGAAACAGCGACACACCCACGAGAACGTCACGGGTGAGTGACGTTTCGTCTTACTAGCCATATCTTCCTCTTCCGACGGGTCTCGCTGGTCGGTGCTCTCTGTGGTATCTCCGGACAGCACTGCATTGAGAGCACTTTGCACGGGGTGCGGTACGGGTGTGTAAACCGATGCTGATACGTTTGCGTCAGAGTATGCGGGTCTCCTGGGCCAGGCTTGCCCTGCGGCAGTGTACGAGTACGCCGATGCGGAAGGCGCCGACGCCGATGCGGACGGGAAGAAGTTTGTGATCAACTCGCAGAACTGCATCCACGTAAGTGTCCAGCCTCACTGATGACCCCGATTCAACCGCACTCGGCACTCTTCCCGCCACATGTTTTCGGTCAAGAAGGAGGTGGTGAGGGGCGGAAGGAGAAATGTCATTCTGCGTGATCCCTGCTCTCGTGGATGCTGACGCGTGTCCAGTGCAAGACTTGCTCGATCAAGGTCCCCACGCAGGACATCACTTGGACAGGTGAGTTCCGGGTGTTGGTATCACCTCATCTCCGCACACCTCTGAGAGAGTCGTCGGTATCACGTTGTCTCCGCACATCTTTGAGAGGGTCGTCGTGCTGACAATCTGTTCAGTCCCCGAGGGAGGCGGTGGTCCCAAGTACAGTAAGTCGATCTGGACGACGCGTGCCATCCAATCGATCTCGATCGCACCGCTGACGATGCCTTAGCTATCACCTAGTTGACCCTCACGCGTCATACTCCCTCACATGCACTTTTATTCTCACTCCATGACCGGTCCACTGCAGGAGGCAGCTCACGATCTTCCCGCTTGACCCTCCCGCTTGACCTTCCCGCTTCTGGCTCCGACTCCAAAAATCGATTTGCCATCGTCTCGGCGCAATCCTTGGACCCGGGAATGAAGCTCTCGATCTGCAAATGCGTCTGACGATCGCTGATCCTCGCTGATCTCATGGGGTCTTCTCTACTCCTGTCGCGAGAATGTCTCGAAATGGATCTGGCACGACCATCTCTTGTTTGAACATCCTCTGAGGGGTGATGGGCTGTGCGGCTGCACCGCCAAGAGCCGCCGCGACGTTCCTTTATCCACGCTTCGGGCTGGTGTCAGGAGGCCTAGGCGCGGGTTGAATGTGGGTCCTTTGGGATCCTGACCGCAAGTGAACATGTGCAGTGCGCAGTGATCGCCGTTTCGCCGTTGTCGGTCGTGGACGGACTCGCATCGGGAGCGCAAAATGTATGTCTGTGGGTGCGTAGGTGCGCGCGTGTCTTTGTGTACGAGTATGCGGGTGGGTGTGGTCTGGAAGTAGAAGGAGGTGTTTGTTTCAAAAGGACAAAAGTCTATTCGAGGGACCTTTCTGACTCTCTTGGCCGGCTCCAATGCTCTGCTTCCGTGCATGTCCGGATCGCGTCTCACCTGGTTGCTGGGCAGCTGCGAGAGGTCGGTCGTGTACGCTTGATTCGGTCTAGGCTAGCCTATTGTGGCGGCTGCAAAGGAGAAAGGAGGGCATGCGAAGTACTTGTACTGTACCCGTACGTGCGGAAAACGAGGAGGCGTCGAGATACAGTACGAGTACAGTAGCAGGTTCATTGGTCTCACGGAGAAGCCGGAGTCCACGAGGTGTAACTCGGGGTAAGTGTATGGAATCATGCCGACCCCTTCCTTGCTCATGCAAGTCGGGTAAGGAACAAAAGGTCGGGCAAGGTACGCAGATGTGGTGACGGGAGCGAGGGGTGGGCCGAGGCCAAGAAGGAGACAGGGTACAAAGGATAGAGTGGCGTGTCAAGAACAAGTCAACGGGACCTCCTTACCTCCTTTCTTCCGCCACCGATTAGTCTACCCACCCACTGTCTTTGGAAAGGTACCTTAACCCGGCTGGAAGGATAGATGTGCAACGGGAAACGAGACAAGACGACATCGCCGCGTGCAGCCCAGCGCGAAAAGAAACCCACTGTCGCACTGTCGCTGTCGATCGGGATCCATTGATCGCACCACAAGCCAACGCAACGCAACGCCAACGGACTTCGCTTTGGTCTTGATTCACTTTCACCTTTGCTTTTGTCTTCCCAAAATCGACGCGTCGACGAAGATCACTCTTGCTCTTCCGTACGGCTCAAGTTGCAGGTCAACGAATTGGTCCACCGACCCGACCCGATTCGACTATTTCGGCGGGTTCACCACGTCTTCTCGAAACCGCTGCTGTAGACGGACCTTTGTCGCCCCGCCCCACCCCAGCCCTGAACCGACGGAGCGCACGAGACGATCCTTTCTCAGATCCTCACCCACCTCGTCTGCGACTTCCATTTCGGGCACCTCGACACCTCGCACCTCGCACCTCGCATCTCGCATCTCGCACCTTTCTCACTTGTGCCCGATCTCACCCGAGGTCGACTGTGGAAGACGAGTTTCGCGGCTTGCACATAGGACCGGTGGACTACTTGTCACTACACCTCCATTTTCGTCCACCCCTTTCCCTTTTTCGCGCCGTCTTGACCTCGTCCGGGTGCTCTCGAGAAGGCAATCAAAAAGCGGCGTCGCGACACTCCCATCGCCGCCAACGCAATTGACCATCAGGATCACTCTAACGCCGGCGGATCTCACCATTGGCAGCATCCCGCGTGATCAAGAAGCCCGCTAGGAAGCTGGTCAGGAAGCCTAGATATCTCACGAGGCCCTCCGAATCTCTCCTGCCCCTCGTACGCCGCGGCTCGTCTCGCTTTTTGCCTCCTTCGAAAACATTGCCTTCCCCCGCCTTCGGCCGGATCGTGTGTAAGCACATTCCCCTTGTGGGTGGTTCGTACACGGGCGTACTGGGTCGTACTTCGCGCCACTCGCCTGTCGATTGGACCCTTCCCTCCTCGGGATCTCATTCCATCGACTTTCATCTCCGTTCGGTGCATCCTGCATCGCAGGGACTACGACAACTCCACCTCGATTCTTCTCTTCGCGCGCTGGAACAGCTCGCTCCGACTCCAATTCCGCTCACCTCATCTCACCGCATCGCGCCACACCCCGCCTCGCCACTTCTACCACCACCGCGAACCCAACCGGTTCCACCCTCACGATGATGTTCGCATCCGCCAACCCTCTCGGCCACTTTTCCGCGCCACAGCTGAAACTCGCCGGAATGACGGTGCAGACCGTCCAATTCGAGTTGGAGAGAATGAAGAGGATGCCGATGGTTATGGTGGAGGCGTATCTGGATTGTCTGAATAAGTGAGTGGCCGTGGGATATGGGACATGGCACCGAGGTTCGGGCTGCGATGGTTCGAAGGAGTTCGAGTATAAGCAGAGGCGAGTGAGGTTGGCTAAGGGTTAGGGCGAGGTCGAGAGAGTCACGAGAAGCGGAGTTTGGAGTCGATCGGCGAAAGGGTGGAGAGGGTCGACGAGAAGTGCCAGTGCCGAGAATCGATCGGGAGAGACGCCGAGCATGCAGGATGAAACCCATTTGAACGCTTGCTGACACACGCAGACTCATCGAGCCCCTAGCCATGGTTCAGGGCATGATGGGTCTCCGGGCGTGGTTGTCCGAAGTCCAATTCTTCATTGCAAAGCTCAAACAACGTTCGTTCCAGGGAATGCCTCTGTGCGTAGCACGTCGTCACTTGCCTTCCTGTACTCTGCATCCCGCCACAGACCACGCCCATTCTGTGCCACCTACGCCTGCATAAGGGCAGCACACTGCTTGGACTGAATCGGATGCTGCATCGACCATTTCCTCGCGGACCGTGTCGAAGTGGTGCATACACTCGCTCCGTTGCTGACCCCTCCGCAGAGTACCGCGGGAGAGACAGGTGTTGCAGTGGTATTCCGCCCGATGGCGAGAACTTCGTGGAGGCGCTTGCGATATGGGAAGACCAGAAGCGCAGATCGTGAGTGGTCTCACGGCGGGTATCGGACCGTCGCTACTTTTCCCCACTTGTCTATATCGGAGAACATCTCGTGGACCGGTTCGCTGACGGGGATAGGTCCTCATAACCCTCGGAGAGATGGCGATGTTTTGAGGTGTTTGACGAGTTTGGTCCGCCTCCATCACCCTACCTAGCATCCACGGGCCCGTGTCGATATCCATCACGCATCCTCATCAGCTTGCAATACCCGCCCTCGCACTCTGCCATTGTCATTAGGCTCTCGCAGTCTCGCAGCCTGGCAATGGGACATCATCCACCCTATCACCTGCATCATCACAAGTCAGCCTATCCCAACCCTGACACCAGCCCGTAACCCGCAACTTTGCCATGTCGACACAGACTCCCATTTGCATCTGTCTCTGCACCAAATCACCGCACCACGCCGCCCTGTACGCATCTGCACAACACATCTCTGCCCTTCATAGTGATTCATTGCAAGTAATGCATGCCCAGTTGACCACTTCTGGATACTTGGCTGTACGACTCGCGGAGTGCGTCGCATGTCCGTTGTGCCACTCTGATCTGCGTTCGCCACTCGTTGGTTCGACTCCACCTCCACCACTCTCCTCTTCGCCTCTTCGTCGCCTCATCGGTTCGACATTTGCATTCTGCAAATATCCCATCACTGTTGATCCGTTCTTGTACCACATCGTATCAAGGACCCGCCCGCACCATGCTACTGGCAAACTACGCCTCCGACTCGGAATCGGAGACCGACGAATCCGGTCCTGGTCCTTCGAGGCCTGTCCAACCCCTCGCAGCTCCCAAGCCAGTAACAGCACCGCAACCCGCCGCGGCTGCAAAGGGCAAGAAGCGCGGTCCTGTGCGGATCACGCTGGACCTGCCCAAGGTCACCGCCGATGACCCGGAGGAAGGGATGGAGCTCTCCAAACTCTCTCGAGGCGATTCGGGAGACGAGGAGGAGCGAGGGAGCAAGAAACCCAAGCTCGGTGGAGCGGGGTTGAAGGGTGGGAAGGGGTCGTACGTGTTATCTCCAATCTTTGGCTTGTTACACAGTCAACAGCATCTGGACTGCTTCTGGCTGTGCTGGCTGCGCTGGTTGCGGGATGCGCGGAAAGACGCGCTGACACCTCAGATCAATGCTCCTCGGGATGCTACCCCCGCCGAAACGCAAGCTCCCGACCTCATCCACGTCGAAATCGTCGTCTTTAGCCGTGAACAAGTCCATGGCGACTCGACCGGCAGTGCCCGCGCCAAAGCCTGTACTCCCCCCGTGGGTCGGGAGGTCGACGAAGAAAACGAGAACGAGGACGAGGTCGAGGAGCTTGATTTGAGCAATGGGCCGGACACGGGGATGCTTATGCCTGCGAGTGTTGCGAGGGGTAAAGTAAAGGGCGCGAAGCAGGATGATGGGTTTGACCTGTTCGGTCTCGGTGAGTCAGGTTTGATCGCTTGCACTTTCCCACTGTGCTCCCTCCCATTCTGCTCCTTCCTGGCGAACGGTCACGTATAATGATTTGGGACTTACACTTTCCCATAGCCTCTGCTCCTGTCCCCGCGCCATCCTCTTCATCCTCCAAACCCTCCCTTCCCAGACCCACGGAGATCACCTCCGCTCCTGCCGTTGCCGACTTTGTTCCCCCTCCGCCAACCGCCCATGACCCTTATCCGGGATACTACCAGCTGCCGAAAGGTGGATGGGCAGCCTACGATCCAGATTACTACCACTCGTTCTTCCCTTCACAACCCGGCGTCCAGGGTGCAGGTGCTGGGAGGAACAGGATGATGGTCGATTGGGCAAACACTGGGACGAGCTCAAGGGGCGGGAAGGGGAGGTCGTGGAGTTCGATCCGACCAGGGGTATCAGGGAGGCGAGAGAGGAGGAGGAGAGGCGGAGTAAGGTCATCAAGCCGAGGATGCTGGGTGATGACCACGAGTACAAAGTGAGTACTATGTCGGGCCAGCTGGTCTTCGGTGGTCTTGTAAATACGTTCACGGCATGGTCCTGGCCTCAGTGCAATCCCACTTCCGTCTTCAGCAAACGACCGTGTTCTCGGACTACCGGTGATTCCCATGGAGCACCCGTTGACCACCTCAGGAAATCGGCCAGGTCAAGGGTCTCGCAGCGGAGCGACACCAGCTCACCTCGCTGCTCAGCACGGCGTACACCCAAAGAGACGCACTCGAGGAGAGGTTGCAGGCGAACAAAAAGTCGATGCGCGTCGCAAGGACAAAGTATGGTGCGTACCTGCTCACTGTTCATCGTCTCCTCAGTCATACGTCTGTCCCAGGCGGGGGCCGGTGGCTAACGGGTTACCTGTAGGTTTCTGAGAGGAGAATTGCACTGTTGTGATTTGCGTTGGAAGAGCTTTATGAAACGGACCCGCCGCAGCCAGCGGGTAAGGAGTGGGAAGGTGGGGCCGGGAAAGCTTTTGTACTACTTCCCATGCATCTGCATCGTGGTGTTTACCCTTTCCAGTCGAGTCTGATGATTCTTTCATATTCATTCACCATTTATTGAGGGATAACATACGAGGGATTTGGTTCGATACAACGCCACTCTACAACAAAATACCACAGAATTCGTCTGTACCCGTTCACTTTCCCTCGGCCCTATCCAGCTCCAACCCGGCCCTCTCCTTGATCACCGACCAGACCTTCTTCCTGGCCCTCGCGACGTCCGCCACCCTGTCCCGGGCCTCCTCCAATCTCTCCTTGTACTCGTTGCAGTCCGCGAGCAGCTCCGCGACCCTCTCGAGCGCATCGTCGACGGCCCTGCACTGGTTCGAGATGTCGAGGTTGTACTTGATCGTGGTGGGGTATGCGTTGTGCGAGGGCTGGAGGGTGAAGCCCGGGTGATTAGGGTTGGGGATTGAATTGAGGGTCATCCCCGCCGGACAGGTGAAGAGACGGTGCACGGGCGTGAGCGTCGGGATTGGGGAGGTGGGGGTGCGGCGGCGCCGGTGGGAGTGGCAGTGAATGAGATAGTTGGAGGGGGTTGACTTGGAGTAGTTCTTGAGTCACACGCCAGAGGTTATCGGTGTCGGAGATATGAGGGAGAGGAGGGATTCGACCGCCAGTCCCGGTGCCGTCTTTCGGAGCTGGGGAGACAGTGCCGTCCGCGGCAGATGCAACCGCCGCACCGGCCGCACCGGCCGCACCCGTCGAGTCCGCCTGAACCACTTCATCCTCGGCATGACCATTCGCCACGACATCGCCATTGGCGATCGGCGCCTCGCCATCCGCGTTCGGGACGTCCCGCCCTCGCACCCGAAGAACCTCCTTGAGCCGTCCCAGAGCCTGCATCAGACCCTTCTCGCCCTCGAGGAGCTCCGCCGCGGTGCGTTGCAGGCCAGTCTCAACCGTGTCGTCGCCAAGGGTATGACGCATCGACGGACTCAGCATGACGTCGGTGTAGGACTGCGGGAGCGCGAGCAGCGGGGCGAGCCTCGTTGTCGACATTGGTGGCGAGGGGCTGCGGAGATGAGGCAAGATATACTCTTGCTCTTCTGCTTTGCGTCGCTTTCGATCTCTCCGCTTCTCGGCTGCATCCAGGATGTTCTGCGGGGCGGATGTCCCAACATCGGCAGCGGCGTCGGGTAGGAATTGCTCGAGGCAACGCTTCAGACGTGTTCGGACCCGGTACTCGGACCGAGTCTCGTCGTACGATGGTCCCCACGCATAGAGCTTGCCACGCCGCGACCAACGAGCGGACAGTTCCAGCTTGTTGCCAGAGTTGGTCTGGATGTTGTATCGAGGAGGAGGGATAGAGGCATCACTATCGTATGCCGAAGAGGATGCCGGGGAGGGGAGGTCATAGTACCCGGCTTGATCAAGAGAAGGGAGCGTCCTACCGAGTGTCAGAGAGTTGTTCACGACTGGATTCGAATCGGCTCACTCAAGTGTCTCCTTCTTGATCTCCTGACCGCGCCATGTCTTGTCCCGAGATTTATGTTGCGAGCTATATCTTCCTGCCTGAGCCCCCGTTTGCACAGTCCCCGACGGACCCGCCCTATGCACGCTGTGATGCGCCATGCTGGTTACCGATGGCCTCTATGCCCAGCACAAGGGCTAAGGCCAAGGAGCGTTCTACTGTCGTCAGCGTCGCCTGCGGGCTAGTCCAAAGCTCTCGCGAAGGCAGGGGACAGGTGTCGAGGTCATACGAAAAACGGTGTAGTCAGTCCCGAAGGGTCCTACATATGCTTGTCGTTTTGTATTTGTATAATCATGAAGAAGATGCGGATGGTCGCCATGGTATCAAACAAGGAGCGGGAAGGGGCGAGACAAGAGCTGGCTTTCCAAGGAACAATGACCGAGGGCCATTGGGACTCACGTCTACCGAGAAGGCTTGGGCGCCGGTCGCTCGCCAGCGTCGAGTTCCGCCCACTTGAAAGCGCCCACATCAGCGATGACAGCTCGACAGGCAAGTTGTGGTTAAAATGGGGAGCATGGGAGTGCGCATCATACTGCAGCCGCGTCAGTCCCTCATCGTCGAGATCAACAACACGTGTGACTCACAATTTGGGCTGTGCGGTCGAAGAAGAGTACCAGATCGCAAGTGAAGGAGGAAGAATCCGTTAGCATCCACGACACTCTTGAGATACGGTCGACTCACTATAGATAATTGAATCGTCTTGCACCCCCGTAAAGGGGTGACTCTCGAGTAGCGATTCTTGGTACTAATCCTCTGCGCGGGCATGGGGGGAGGGAGAGGGAAAGGCCAGACGATGGGGCGTGTACTCACAGCTTGATGAATCCACGTCAGAGCTGACCTGAGACGGTGGTGGGCTCAGTGCGTCCCACACACGAGGATAGGGAGGAGGGTGCGCGACTGGATGCGAAGGAAGCAGGAAGAAAGTGATTGGAGAGAATGGGGATGAGTTGTGGACGAGTTGACAGCCGCGAACCGGACCGAGACATTGGCGTGCCCTCGCCAAACTCCGGTGGCGGGACAGTGTGGCACCTACAGCAGACTGTGGCGGTTGCAGCGAGCACCGTTGATCCTTTCTTCAGAACCTCTCCTTTCTCCACGAACGAATGCACGCAAAGGAGCGACTCCCAGACCGGATGCACACGAACCATAGCATTGAGGGGCTGGAGAGAAAGAGGGACTCAACTCTCTCTCGCACCTTGGCTTTCCATCCTCTTACTTTGCAGGGGGTTTACTCGGCTCATCGAAAGACAATGCCGGAGCCACCATCCCATCGCGGACGGGACGGGCCCATCGCGACTCCCGATACTGGTCTCGCTCGCACTACAAGTGGCCAGTCCAGCCACATCATGACGCTTCGCAGCAGCTGGAGTGGAACTCGGAGGGGCTCGGCGCAGAATGGCCGGCCGCCCATCGCTTGGGCTGGAGTGAGACACCAGATCAAAGATGTGGCGCGTATTGAGGACGACGAGAAAGCTAAGGAGCGAGAGCAAGTGTTTGGTGCGTTGCGCGAAAGGTCTGCCGTCTAATCCAGATTCTGGGAGGGCTTCTATCTACAAGTGTCAAATGTGGCTGATTTGGCAAATTAGCGATGGGCCACTGTAACCAGGTGGTTATGCTTACGTGCCTGCACCTCGCGCACGAGATGGCGCTGCGCGAGGTTGGTCAGTACTGCTGGATCACGCCGAACAACAAGGATCCCGTGGGCAGCACCCTCAAGATCATGAAAGGCGAGGGAGACCTGGAGAGCATCGTCCGATCTGCCACCTGCTGATGCAACGTAGCGTACGAGAAGAAAGTCGTCGATCTCGATAGAACCCACCCGGTGACTTGTCGTCTGGTGAGTGTTTCGACGGCTCGAAGTGCTGGGCGAAACGATGCCCGGTCCGGGACGTCGAAGTGTCGCGTCGTGTGTTGTATGGCTGGCTGATGTTGATCAGGCCCCAGACCCGTCCAGGCGTGTCATCCAGCATCACCTGCAAAAGGCCAGACTGGCCGCCGGGTCCAACAGCTACATCGCGGTTGTGTACCTGGGCCACGGAATCCAAGAGCCGCCGACCGAGGCGGGCGAGTTGTGGTGTTACGACCGCTCGTTTGACGAGTCTTCTGCGGATGGCACAGGGTCCAGCGAGTGAGTGCAGTACAGCACCACCGCGACCGTCACCCATGCTGCGGCGATATCGACTGACCGGTGTCAGGTACATACCGATACTTCTGTTCGACATGCTCACCTGGGCCGGGGCATCGACTTGCTACGTCTGGGACTGCCAGGATGCCGGTCGATTCATCAACGCTGCCAAGTCCGAGGCGGCCGAGATCGACTCTCAACTCCAAGTTGCGGCGCTGCAGAACCCCCAAGTCGCCGAGCTTCACCCGCCAGTGTATTCGAAGCGACAGATCCATTTCGCTGCTTGCGGCGCCAACCAGATCCTCCCCCGCATACCTGGTCTGCCGGACGACCTTTTCACGGCGTGTTTGACCTGCCCGACACAAATCAGCTTGTATTACCACAACCTCCAGACTTTCCCGCTCACCACCAAAGGTCGGGAGAAGGACTACGTCCAGCGCAGTCCAGCCTACATGCAGGCGCTGTGGGATAGCATGTCGCACGACCTCCGAGAACGATTGTGGTCCGAGCTTCAGGCGATCATGCACACGATTGCATGGCAAGCCCTCCCGAGTTCCGAATATCAGATCCTCTTTGGTCAAGAGGGAAGAGCCATCTCCAGCATGGCTGGCGGATTTATCCTCTCGCAGCGCGTCCTGGCGACCTATCGAACCCAGCCGGAATCGATCCCCTTTATTCCCCCGACAAACGCCCACTCGCTCTGGATACACTGGGACCTCATCCTCGACAACCTCTTCGCCCAGCTGCCCAAATACATTGACGCAACGAGGATCGACACGAGCTGGGAAGCCAAACTAAAGCTCGTGTCATTCATGGATGACCAGCTCGGCTCCATTCTCACCTCTAACCAGGGTCCCAGTTCCGACACATCTGCGTTCGCAAGCGATGCTGCGCTGTCGAGACTCCCCATCGTTTGTCAGGCCGCTCAGACCCCCCAGTTCCGTGTCCAAGCCTGCAAAGCCCTCGAAGCGTGCATCCAGAATCTTGACGTGGCCGGACTCGGTCACGCGATCAACTGCGGGGTGCTTGAGATTGCAACGCAGCTGCTGGAGCTTGACGATCCCGCTTTGTCAAGCTATCTCATCAGCATATGGGCTTCTCTTGTCCGGCACAGCTCCTGTATCAAGAGGTTAGCCGGAAATGCCAAGATCGACTCAAACGGCAACGGCAACGGCAACGAGGCGTCCCCGCCACACCGCATCATCCTCTTCATCAGTCATTTGGAAGACAACCTGCAGAACCGCTCCGAGGACAATACCACATGCATCATCCAGAATGCCGCTGTCGTCGCCACAGCGGTGGCCGCTCTCCCGGAAACCTTGTCGGCGGACCAACTCTGTCACAGCCTGGAGCTGGCATATCTCATGCTTCAAGATGAACACAGCCTGGTACAGCAATGGGGCGCCCTCCTCACCGCCGAGATACTTGGCTCCACCCCGAGACTGGCGGAAACATGTCACGAGGCGACAGAAGACCTCAGGGAACAGCTCTCCGAGCTACTCGCAAGCAAGATTGTCGAGACCAGGACTACTGCAGTTTACGCGCTGTCCCGGTGGATCCCAAGCGTCCCGGTCAACAATGCCTCGGACCTCAAGGAAGCACTGGGGATCGCAACGCAAGTGATGGACTTTGCTGCCGGAGACGCAGCTCTGTTGATGCGCAAGGAGCTCGTACATCTCTTTGCTCAGGTCTTACACGCGGTGGGGCATTGGGCAACATTGGCCCTCTGGATATACATTGTGGATGACGCCATCAAGCGACTGCCCACGGAGATGACAACTTCCAAGGCCAAGGAGCTGCTCCTAGGCCTCCATCTTGCGGAAGAGTCTCACAGAGCTTTGGTCGACTTGAAAAAAGTTCTGGCCGCGCTGGAATATCTCCACCGAGATCCAGATCATCAAATCTCAAGTCTGGCGGAAACACAACTCCAGCAGCTTGGCGAGGCATTACGAGGAACTGTGCCCCGCTCCGACTGGGATCAGATCATGGTGACCACTCTCCCTGGCAACGGTGCGTCAGGCGAATGGCAGCCCGACCTTGTTACTCAGGTGATTGGCGCTGGAGGGAGACTCGTCAAAGACTGGAGCAACAAGAGAATTGTCAATAAGGAGAAGAGGCACAACAGCCAACTTTTTCTGCGAAGCAAACTGTCCCTTCAAGCTTACATCAACGTGAGTCCCTCAACAGCAACCTAGTCACCAATCATACTGACAGCGTGTAGAAGGAAACCAAAGCAGAGTCTTTCTCTGAGCATCTGAGAGGCCAGTCACAGAACATGCAGGAGAAGACCTGGATTCTGCGTCACCGCATTTTGGAGGACTCGCTGGTTGTTGCCGAGCAGCAGAGTGAGTCCGGATCCCACTGGTGCTTCTCCTCACTTCCCCGCAACGGAAACCATGTTGGGACGGACACTGAGCAGCTATCTCTTCAGGGGTCTGCCGTGGAAATGGGAAATGAAGGACATATCAAGCCCGGAGCCTTGGTCAAACCTCACCTGCCACAGCTTCCACAGCGCCATGATGTCCTGCAACAAGTCACAGGATTTACTGTGAGCAAGTGTCTTGTCCCGTCTCAATCAAATTCCTTCGACCATACTGCAGACTTTGGCTGAAATGAGCTTCAGTCTTTGGGACTGGGCTTCATCCCGCAAGACTGGACACATCCACCTTGACCTGAAACCTGGGGAATACATCAAGTACGGCCGATTTGTCAATGAGCTACACGCAACCACTGCTGTTCTTGCCGAAATCAGTGAGTTGGTCCACGTCAGGTCCTTGCTCCTTGCCGGTGTGATTGATAGCAATGCAAGGCTGACATTTCAGACAATGGGGACATTTATGTCTTTGCCGGCCCACCAAATGAGCCCAATCAAATGAAGCTCATCTCCTCGTTCAAGGCCTTGGACTTCGCCAGGGCTCCAGTCAAGATCTATGATCCAGAAGACAGGGGTCTGCATTCCACTTGGTTCCGCCAATCTGGATTGCTGGTGGTCGGTGGTCCCACCATGGAGCTTAATGTGTGGGACTGCCCAGCAGAGCAGCGACTGAGAGTAGGTGTTTGTCAATCAAAGTCAAGGACTGAGGCAAAGCTGATATGTGAGCAGGTCTTCCGGTCTGGTGAGGATGCTGCAACAGCTACAATCATCACCGAGCCAAAACAGGGGAACCTGTTCACTGCCGCATTCTGGAATGGAAAGGTCCGGTTGTTTGATCTCCGGCAGAGGAGAAACACTTCTGTGCTGGACTGGCATGGTGATCATCCCGGGAGATACAAGGTGATGAGCAACTCTGTTGTACGGAGGCTGGGCATAGTGCTGGGAGAAAGCAAGCACTTCACAAGTGCCAGGTGAGTGGTGTTGCATTTGCATTATCTCTCTGCTCTGAACTTGCATTGGTGCTGAAGCCATAAACAGTGCCAATGGGATGATCAACATCCACGATTTGCGCAACCTCGCTCGACCCGTGACCAGCACCCTGGCCCATCCCTCTGGCATCTCCCATGCCCACTTCCAACCTCACTCTGGTCTCATGTCAACCATATCCAACCTCTATCCCTCCCGTGATATTGACATGCTCAACCTTGCCCCCCTTTCTCTGGCCAACACAGCACCTCATGCCAACTGGACACTTCATCGGTCAACCCTGTCTGACCTCTCTGTGGTGTCACAGGACAACATTGTCTTTGGGCATCAATCAGAGGATGTGCTCCGGGGTGGGTTCAAACCCTACACTGTCATCCATCCACTTCGACCTTTCTTGAGCCTGGGGTATGGCAGAACTTGCTTCATGAGGGGATCAGGCGTTGGCAAGGGGGATGACACGGACAGTGGGAGTTATAGCTTCCTCAGAGCACAGGCCAAGTTCATACAGTAGACGGGGTAAGTGTAGGTGCAAAGTCAGTGTGAGTGTGACAGTGAGATTGAGATTAAACTTGTACTTGTAATGTGACAAAAAGATTTGGTGTCGATAAAGAGGAAATTGGGAAATGTAAATAAAACCGCTTGGATGACACATTGCCGGTCCCTCCTTGCCGAGATCAGATCGACCTGGGCTTCTCGCCCTCGTCAACTTGGTCTTTCGTCAAACTAGAGAGGCTGGCTTTTCTCCCACCGACGGGACTCTCGGACCAGCATTGTCTCGCCATGTCGTCGCCTGCAGGACGCGGGATGGGGGACGTGGGCGACGTCAGCGACGTCGGCAGCTCCGAGTTTCAACGGCTCGCAGGCGATGCGCTCGGCCTGCCCCTGGACCCTCGGCGAGGTGGGTCAACGGTCCACTGCTGACGCAGATACACTGATCCCGATCGTTGCGCTGACACTACCAGAACTTACTCTGCGCCTATTGTGGTCGTTGCCCCGCGACGGTGAGCTTGTCTTGGGTTGCACTGATACCGATGTTGGCCCTGACGATGTAGATGTGATCCACTTGCACACCAGCCTGACTCGGATGCTGCAGCGGGACATCATCGGCGTGAGTGATCTCAACGTCTCCATGCGGAGCAGACTTGCTGAGTCGCTCGCTTCAGTCTCTTCCGCCAGAGCTGTCAGTGTTGATCCTCGGCCAACTCGAGCTGAAGGATATACTCCAATGTGGTCTCGTGAGCAAGCAGTGGCGAGAGTTGTGCAACGAGCAGAGTGAGTCGGTTCTCATTTCTCAATATACCAATCCTCTGATTTGTGGTTCTTCCTTGATCCTCTACTCGTACTCATCCGTGGAAAGAGCTTTGGGCGACTCTATGCGCTTCGTCCACCCCACCCATATCGCCCCGGCGGACCACATGGCAGGACCTCGACGTCCACCAGCAACTCCTCCATCAGTCGAAACTCCCACGCTCGGACTCCATCCGATCAGACGAAGGCGGCTTCGACTCCAGTGGCAGCAACGACGGGACATCGCCTGATACCCCCGAAGAGGGTTACGGCGACGTGATTGACTCGCAGGGCGGGCTTGGCGGTGGAGGAGGGGTCGACTTCTTCCAACGTATCTGGGACAGGGGTAGGAATCGACGATTGCCGACATACCTCCACGCTTCGTCTGTCCGAGAGTACCGTCCCACACCAAACCCAACGCCCTCGACAGCTTCCGGACGACGAGCCTCCTCGATCTCCGGCTCGATGCTAGCTCTCGATAAAGTTCCCGTGCATTTCGCTGCACCCGCTTCGTCACTGGCTCTACCGTCGCCCATGCCTCAACCGAATTACAAGCACTTGCTCATCGTTCACGACATTCTCTCTCGCCGTTTCCAGGGCGAGGGTCCTTACTTCCCCGGTCCGAGCTCCTCGTCTGGGCTCCCTCGTGGCATCGCTCGCTCCGAGTGGCCGATCGCTCCCCGGGTGATCGATTCGCTGTCCTCGCTCGAGGCAGGCGGCCTTCCGGGACATACAGAGACGGTCTATTGCCTCAAGCTCATCGCTCGTCCGATGCAGATATCAATGAAGCTTCTCGAGGGTGACTTCCCTTGGTCGCCCTCTACCTCGTTGCCGATGTACGACACCGTCCTCGCCTCCCCAAAAGCGGAAAGTCATTCCCATTCCGCGGACGTCGGACCAATCACGATCATAGCTCGGGACTGGCTACTCTCCGGCTCGAGAGATCTCACACTACGACTCTGGAACTTGGCCAGCCCGACTCCAAAGGTCGTAAAGGTCTTCTATGGCGGACACACCGGCTCCGTCCTCTCCCTCGATGTGTTCCGTGTGCCCGTGCCTCGGTCCGAACGAGCCAAGTTAGCACCGCAGGGTTCTCCGGCTCGCCGAGCGGGATTGTCCGGCGCAGAGGCGATGTCGAGGGTCATGGCGATCAGTGCTGGCGGTGATGGGAGGTTGTGCCTTTGGGACATTGAGCATGGTGATGGGAAGCCGGAAAAGGTCGTTCAGGCTCATGAGGAGGCGGTGTATTGTGTAAGAGCCGATGACGAGAGGATCGTCAGTTGCTCCAAGGGTGAGTCGGGACTGCTCAACTATCAACGGAATCCATTCCAACAACATACCTCAACCCGCCTGCAGACACATTTTGCTGATAGACAGATCGCACGATTCGCGTGTTCGACATCGAAACGCTGGAGGAGCGATTGACCATCCCGACGGACGAGGATACGCCGTACGGAGGTCACGGTGCTGTCAATGCCGTGGCCATCTCGAAGGACTTCATGTGAGCCTGAGGATCCCTTCACTTCGCCTTCGACGTCTCGCTTCATCCGCTGACTACCTCAGCATCACCGTTTCTGGTGACAAATCCATTCGCGTGCGAGACATTCACACCGGCGCCCTCGTCGCTGGCATTGTTGCCAACACCCGTGGGATCGCCTCTCTCGACTTCGCCCCGGCCCCGGCTCAATCCGCTCGCACCTCGCCCTCTCCCCGTCACCCAAACACCACCTTCAAAGGCAGCATCATCATTGGCACTTCCGACTCATGCATCAAGACCTTCCATCTCGTCTCGCACGCGCACACCAACCTCTCCATCGTGGATGCCCTGGACATCGTCCCGCCCATGCGCAACATGACATTCGAGGAGATGCTCCACGACGCGGACGACGTGTCGATGGTGCCCGAAGATGAGGCGGCGGATGAGTCCGAGTCGCAGCTCCGGATCGAGGCGGCGGGGCAGTGTTGGGCGGCTTGCATCTGTTCGCCCGGCCTGGCGCAGCCGGATGGGTCAGCGTGCCAGAAATGCTTGAACAGAGGTCACACAGACCTGGTCAGGAGTTTGGTGCTGGGCGAGAAACACATCCTCTCCGGGAGCTACGATTCGACTGTAAAGGTGCGTCACACGATACTCGCTCGTCGACTCATTGGCTCGTCGGGTCGAACGACCTCACGGAGTTGAGGGCAGGGCTAGTGTTGAGATTGGTGCTGGTGCTGATTGTCGAGTACAGGTGTGGGATCGGCAGAGCGGTCATGTGCTACTCGACCTGCATAGCCCAGCAAGCGGCAGGGTCTTTGCCGTCGCGGGTGACAAGACGCGCATCGTGTGCTCGGGTCTAGACTCGCGCTTGACACTCTGGGATTTCGCCCGAGGGCTGGATACGGCTTTCATTGTGCCTTGATCGAAGACTGGGAGACTCGGCTTCAGAGTCTGCAACTTTTGTAATCGTATCACATTGCACTGCGTGGTTTGTACAGTGACAGCTCGCTGGGACAGAGAGAGACAGAGGGGTGAGGGTCATGTCATCAATTGTATCTGTGATCATGTCTACGACCGTAATGCAAGGTATCAACGACAACGTATCTGAATGCGAATGCGAACCCGAGTCATGTAGAGTATCGCTTTTGTACTGACCCATCGCTCGTCCCAAAGTAAGGCACACCGCCTTCCCGCCAGCCCAGGCCGTTCAACCAGTCCAACCAGTCCAGCCAGTCCAGCGAGGCTGGCCCAAGTCCAACAACTCGTTGCCTCGCCTAGTTCCTGTCGAGCTGCTTCTTCCTGTACGCCTCGGTCATCTCTTTTTGGACGTTGGGCATCACCGGCGCATGGGTCTTGTACTCCATCGAGAACTCTCCTTTACCCTGGGTCATACCCCTCAGCTGACTCGAGTATCCGAACATATCGTTCAATGCCACCTCGGCCGTGAGAGTGAACTCGTCGTCTCGGATCTCGGTATCGATGATGGTGCCTTTCCGCTGGTTGATCGCGCCGATGACGTTACCCTGGAACTCAATCGGAGCTACCACTTCAACGGTCATGACCGGCTCAAGAACCACGGGCTTGGCTTTGCCAAAGGCTTCGCGGAATGCGCCGAGAGCGGCGAGTCGGAAGGACAACTCGTTCGAGTCGTTGACGTGCGCGGCACCGTCCTCGAGAATAAATTTACACCCGTTGATTGGGTGTCCGGTGAGTTGTCCTCGGTCGAGAGCTTCCTGGAATCCCTACGTGGTATCAGCACCATACTCAGCACCCTCACGTGGCACGGGAATCGGGACCCGAGAAAGACGTGAAAAAGAAACGTCCACGTCCACACACCTTCTCAATAGCAGGGATATACTGGTTGGGGATGTTTCCACCAATCACCCTGTTCTCGAACGCAGTGTCCTTGCCCGTATCCGGGTCGATCTCCATGGGCTCAAGCGTTCCCTTGACTTTACCAAACTGACCCGAACCGCCCGACTGCTTCTTGTGCGTGTAGTCGAACTTTGAAGGAACAGTAATAGTCTCTCGGAACGCCACGCGGGGCTTGCCGGTGATGCACGCGACGTTGTACTCGCGCTTCATGCGCTCAACGTAGATGTCGAGGTGAAGCTCGCCCATGCCGGAAATGATTGTCTGCGCGAAGTGAGCGTCCACTTCAAGGTCACGGACGCCGGCAGAGAACGAGGCGGGACTTGACTCACCTCCTGAGACTCCGAGTCGACATGCACGCGGAACGTCGGGTCCTCCTTCTGGAAACGGTTGAGCGCGCGAGAGAAGTTGGGCGACTCGTTGCCCTCGGGGCGGATAGACAGGGAGATGACCGGCTCGGGAACGAACATGGAGGTCTAGAAGATTCAGCGCCGACCCAGAGCCTGTTGTTGAAACACGGCGACATACCATTGAGAAAGAAGTCGAGCCGTCGGTGAAAGTGTCACCGGAGGAGCATTCCACTCCGAACATCGCACAGATCTCTCCGGCGCCAATGGACTCGACATCCTGACCTCGATTAGCATCAACTCCAGACGATTGGCGAAATTGGGCGACCGAATCGAGATCGAGGATGACCCACCTCCATCTCGTCACTGTGCATCCGGACCAGCCTTGGCACCTTCACTTTCTTCCCCGTCCTCGCATTGAAGATCAACGAGCCCCTCTTCAGCTCTCCCTGGTATACCCGCATATACGTGAGCTGTCCATACCGTCCTTCTTCGAGCTTGAACGCCAATCCGACCAGCGGGGCCTCCTGAGCTGGCACGAGCGGCACCGGCGGCGCGTGGGCCGGAAGCGCCGCGTCGAGAGCTTGGTTGTGCACCTCATCGGGAGAGGGGAGATACGACGTCACGCCGTCCAGCAAGGGCTGGATACCCGTGTTCTTGATTGCGGAACCGACGAAGACGGGTGTGAAGCGGAGGGAAATTGTGGCCCGTCGAAGAGCCTGGGCGATGTCGAGGTTGGAGATGGGCTGCTCGTCCAGGAAAAGGTCACAGAGAGTCTTGTCGGCGTCTGAGAGGTGCTCGATGAGTTCGGCGCGCTTTTCCTCGACCAGGTCCCGGACACTCTCCGGGATCTCGTCGCTCTCCACAATCTGGTTACTACAGCCGTATTTAGCGCATCACTCAAGAATTAAACTAAAGCATTGCGAGGCTCGGCGCGCCGCTCTCACTCACCCCTTGGTACCCTCGTTGTAGATCGCCTTCATCCGAACAATGTCGACAACACCTCGGAAGTCGCTCTCCGCGCCAATGGGGACCTGCACAGCGGCGGCATTCATCTTGAGCTTGTTACGAAGCTGGTTGACCACGCGGAACGGGTTGGCGCCGGCTCTGCGGATGATCAGCATTGGCGACGAGAAGTTGGGAGACGAGGGATCCCTGACCGGTCCATCTTGTTGATGAAGGCGAGTCGGGGGACGTTGTATCGCCTCATTTGGCGGTCAACCGTGATGGTCTGACTCTGCGCCTGCGTTAGCGCTACCCGCGGGAGTGACGGCTGAAGAGAGGTGTCGACCCACTTGCACGCCGCTGACCGAACAGAGGACAAGCACCGCGCCGTCCAGCACCCGAAGCGCCCTCTCCACCTCGATGGTGAAGTCGACGTGGCCTGGGCACAATCAGCAAGATCGCCTGAGAACTCACAGATCTCACAGATATCACAGAGCTCGCAGATCTCATAGCTCTCAGAACTGCTTGAATTGGGTCACTCACCAGGCGTGTCGATGATGTTGATCGCGAAGTTATCTTTCTCCGCCCCGTCAAGCCCTGCTACATCCTTAACCTCAGAGGGCGGTGGGGGGGCCAACCAATCGCAGAACGTAGCCGCCGACTGGATCGTGATTCCCTTTTCGCGCTCGAGCTCCATCGAGTCCATCTTTGCTCCTACGCCGTCGCGTCCCCGGACCTCGTGGATGTCGCGCACACGGCCCGTGTAGTACAGCACGCGCTCGGTGAGTGTCGTCTTGCCAGAGTCGATGTGGGCGGATCTGGACGAGTCGCGTCAGTGCTGGATACGGCCGCGAATGACTAGGTTCCATATGCCAGGGACGTTTGCTCTCTCCCCTCCGGCATTGAGCATCCCACTGGATTTCTCGCCGCCATCCTGAAGTAGTGAGATAGCAGGGGGTTCCTCATCCAGCAGCACGCGATATCTCCCGTCCGCCGGAACAAGGATCGATGCTCAACGCGGATCTGCACGTCTCCACGACTCCGTGGATGCTCCCCTCCTGCTCACCCTCCTCACACTAGAGCCCCACCATAGTCCCGAATCCTGGATCGCAAGTTACCACTCACATTCCAACGTTCCTCTGCCTTCTCAACCGCCCTTTATCACCCTCACTCATGATCGGCAACACCCTCTCCGGCCACTCTTCGGCAGCACCGGCACTCTCCTCCGTCTCCTCTTTCACCGCCGCAGCAGAGGACGCCCATCGTCTCCCAGCGTTTCCGCCTGACAGCGCAGAGAGAATAGGGAGAGTACCGGCGGTTGTTGCCGATCGGAGGAGTCGGATCGGAGTGGAGACGATCACGGAAGAGGACGGGAGGATGGGTTGTCTCCTCAAAATCGAGGTGCGCGTGAGGGAGGAGGAGGTGGGTGGGCAGCGGAGCCGCACGAGGCGAGGGAGTGTGGACATGCTGAGTTCGCGCTCGCCGTCGCCGAGGTTTATGAAGAGATGTAAGGAGGAATAAGATGATTGGTTCTGATCGATGTGATTTTGCTACTTCTGCTCTCTTGATCTTTGCCCGCCACGGCACCGAGACCGTCCGACTTTTTTGGAGGCGGAAAAAGATCACGTGACTTCGATGGGTCTGTTGGGATACGATGCGCTGCATACCTCAATTGTACAGGTACCCTCGACGAGACAATGATCTCCCACGTCCAACCCCGTCGCGGCCTGTGCCCACCTGCATACGCGCCGGCTTGTCCGCGTCCGGATATACATGCACTTGTACTAGATCAACTGAGAAAGGGCTGGACGCTGCTTGACTAAACGTGCTTCTTGCCGAGAAACCTGCGCCACTTTGACGGCCTCTGCACCCTCCCGACCTCCTCCTGCACATTGTGCTGCCTCACAATCTCCAAGAACGCCGTCTCGGTCGATGCTCTGTCGAGCGATATCAGCCTAGACCACCCACGCATCGTCCCACTCTGGCATCGTCCCACTCACTCATGTATCGTCATCTCCTCCAGACCCAGCTCCTCCTTCGCACCCTGCAGCACCGCCATCAACCTCCCCACCACCTCCTCCCTCACACCCGGTACTGACAACCGCGTAAGAGTATCGTATGATGGTCTCGCCTCCTCGAACCCGTGGGTACGGAGATACTCCAACACCCTCTCCACGTGGCCCGCCGACAGGTGGACCTCGTACGTCGCGAAGCGGGATTTGAGCGACCCGGGCGTTCCCACCGCGAGGAGCTTTGAGGCGATGATGCCTACTCGAGACGCGAGGGCGTCGACTTCCTCCATTGAGTGGGTGGTCATGACCACGGCGCGATCTTTTGTGAGAGTGGCGAGCTGCGGCCGGGCATCAGATGCGTCACTCGCGCGATGACTTCAAGAAATCACTCAGAAACTCAGGCCGGTCAGACGGCAAATGAAGCATCGGATGGCCCACTCGGGGCCGGGGGATGTGGATGGAATGATACTTCGGATGGATGAGAGAACGTTCGCCACTCACCGTGCCCCACGCTTCACGCTTGCTGAACGGATCCACACCGCTCGAGAACTCGTCAATGAGCACCACGGGTCGATCGCCGATCAGCGCGATCGCCAAGCTGAGCTTCCTCTGATTACCTCCGGACAGAGAAGTCGCGAGCGCGTCCGCCTTGGGGAGCAGGCCGGATGCCGATAGCAAGGCGTTGATGTCCGCGCGGAGGTGCCGGGAGGGGACGCCCTTGAGGCGGCCGTACAGCCAGAGGTGGTGGCGGACTGCGGAGCCGAGTCAGCGAGGACGGGGTGGTCCAGTATACGATGTATACGTGGCGACACGACGCACCGGTCAGATTAGGGTCGATCGCATTGACTTGTGGACAGACACCGAGGTATGACCGACTTTGGTACATCAGCATCAGCGGCATCTCAACGGGGACAGCATTCTGTGCCACTCACGCCGCGTTTCGTTGCTTCACAATCGAGTGATTTGCCACCATCACGTCCCCGCCCGTGGGAAGTTCCTTCCGAGTCGTCAGTGACGGCAGGTCAACTCCACGCCTCTCTCTACCTGCTCGCACTCACCACACCTCGAATACAAGCCAGCGTTGTTGTTTTCCCCGCTCCATTTGGCCCGATCAGAGCGAAAGTGTCCCTCGTATTCACGCCGAATGAAACACCATCGACCGCCCATCCCTCTGCACCACTAAACTTCTTGTGGAGGTCAATGACTCTGAGCTCGTCCTCCTTCACCGCCGCGACTCTCTCCTTTTCGGCAATCACGTCCGGGCTAGTTGTTGTGGGAACGGTATAGGCGTCTTTATGCTTCCGCCTCGAACGGAGGAACGAAGGGATGGGCGACCCAGAGTCGACGTATACGAGGATGGAGAAGGCGAAGAGCGCTTGGACGACGAGGTACAGAATCGGACCGCCGAATTGGAGGATGGACGAGTACGGCGCGGTAGAGTAGTTGCCGAGTCCATCACACAGGAGCGAGAACAGGTTTATGGAGACGAGAACAGCACGCACTGGTTCAAGTTAGCCCGGGTCCTGGCTGCGACTTCGGAAGTGATGCAGACAGGAGCCACTCACAGATGTTGGGCACAGGGTTGATCAAGCCAATGGTGAAGTGACAAATGGTGATATGGGTCGCAGCAGCCGAGCTCCGATCATAAGTGAGAATGAGGAGGTAGGCGGCCCTAAATCCGTCAGATCGGCCCGCGAGAATGTGAGGAATGCAACGGCGCTCCACGGCACACGCTTCACTCACAGATACAACAAGAACAAGATCACGTTGATTCCCGCCACGAGCGCCCAAGCGGCGAGCGGGCTATCCAGAAAGAGGGCGAACAAATAGCTGTACAAAGTCCCGGCGATACCGTAGAGTACAAAGCAGATCCAAAGGTCCCCTGGCGCGTTGAACTGGTGCGAGAGCGTCGAAAAGAGTATGATGACGAGGGTCGAGACGAGCAGAATAGCGGGAAGCTCTTGTAAAAGATGGCCGAGCCAGAGTGCAACTGGCGTAGCGCCATTGCTTGAGGTGCATTAGCGCGGAACTGTCTCCGGCCTCTCGTCCCAATAGGTCTGATAGAGATGTTGCACTCACCTGTACTGGTTCGCGCGGACGTTGTTCGCCCGCTCCAGAGTTGGGTAAATGACAGCGAATGCTGGCCAGATGGCTACCCCCAGGCCACTGGCAGGCGTTAGCCCGTCTTCCTTGCCCACCCCCAAATACTGTTCACACG
This sequence comes from Saitozyma podzolica, assembly GCA_003942215.1. Classification (NCBI taxonomy): domain Eukaryota; kingdom Fungi; phylum Basidiomycota; class Tremellomycetes; order Tremellales; family Trimorphomycetaceae; genus Saitozyma; species Saitozyma podzolica. The sequence continues at coordinate 25,636 of RSCD01000022.1, read as the reverse complement.
GGCTGACTCACAAAAATCCAATCCACTTCATGGCCTGTGCGGTGCTCTGAAAGCTTGGACTGGGGAGATACCTGAAATCAAGGTTGATCCTGAAATAATCGTTCGTTGTCGTGGCGTTGTGGGGTATGAGCCGGTCAAGAAGCGCGTTGGATAGGAGGTTGAGCAATGAAGGACCTTTGTTGGTCAAGGATGTTCCTTCCCACGCAAAGATGGGTTGTCCTCCATCACCAGATGTCGAAGGGAGCGATATCCCGCCAAAGGATAGGTTGGTGTAATTGTTCGAAAACAGGTCGATGAACGAGTTGTTGTCCGGTACAGTCGTAACGTAGATGCTCGGCAGAGTGAGGTTTCCAAAAGCGTCTTGGGGCGCGAGCACGACTGGTGAGAGTACGAGCGGGTACGCGGACCTCGGATAAGTGAGATGCTGCAACCTCCTCTCCGTGGTCACGAAAGCGCAGGTCTGTTTCCTGTCCTTCATGAAGAAGAGGGGAACGATCGCCGCGCAGATGACAACGACCACGCCGATGAGAGGGAGTAACCATGAACGACGCATTACGAGGAGACGCTTCCGGAAGATCGTCCACGCGTCAACGGGTATGGCTAGGAGGTAGCTCGGCTTCTTGCCTGTTGTGAGAGTCAGGGGGGTGACGAGTGTGGGCAGAGCAGTGGGAGCCGACGCCTCGAGGTCCTTCTCGCTGGTAGATTGTGATGGCACGAGGTCTTTGTCTCCCGAAGGGGTCGAGGATGGGCGAGATCCGCCTGGGATGGCCGGAGATAGATCCGGCAGGAACGATTCCGGCGAAGGCGTTTCCGTGTTCAGATCCAGGAAGACTTGCTCCAAGGTCGCCGAGTTGACTTGATATCCCCACTCGCCGCCCGTTTCGCGCCGATGCGACTGAACGAGATCTACAAGTTTCCGCGCATCGGCCACCTCGGAGGAGCCAGTGATGAACAGGTGTTTGCCCCGGACCTCCTTTTCGACAACATCAGGAAAGCTCTTGTGGATGACATCCCGCACGCTTTCAGATTCGGGGGTCGCGTCGATGGCGAGGACGAAACCGTGTCCGAGCTGCGTCTTCAACGCCACGGGATTGTCAAGCGCCAAGAGTCGCCCGGGAGCCTGGAGGATGGCGACTTGGTCACCTAGATAGTCCGCCTCATCCAGGACTGGATCAAATCAGCTCTCTCCTCGGCGATGGCGGGACGAGGCGCTCACAGTGTGTCGTCAAGACAATGGTCGACGAGCCACGGTTCGCGGTGATCAGCTTCCAGATTGCTCGGCGACTGAGTGGATCAAGACCAGAAGAGATCTCATCCAGCAACAGCAAGTTCGATCCACCTGCAAGGGCACAAGCCAGCTGGAGCTTGCGCTTTTGGCCCCCGCTGAGATTCTTCGAGAGGAACGAGACCTTTGGTGCGAGGTCACACCGGGCCAGGAGATCCAGGTTCGATTCCGCTTGACGATGGTGTTTCGTCGTCTTGATCGCTCGCCATAGTTCTACGTGCTGTGATAGGGTCAATATGATGCCAGAACGGACGACAGCGCGCCACTCACTTGTTTGCAGGTGAGTTCATCCCACAGCACGTCCTTCTGTGATGCAATGCCGATATGCAGATCTGGCGAGTAGCGAATATGTCCACCGTCGGCGCTCAGCAACCGTGCGATGATGTGGAGTGTCGTGGACTTCGCCGCACCGTTTCTGAGTGGACGTCAGACAGGCCTCCACACCTTACGACTCATCGACGCCCAGCGACGACATACCGTCCAAGGAGGCAAAAGATCTCGCCCTATCAAAAAGTCAGCCCAGCTTCCACTCGCGCTCGCGCATGAAGCCCCGATGAGCTCACCTTGGGAACCGAGTACGATAAGTCCTCGATCGCCACGACGTTCTTGCTTCGACCAAAGAGACCGAGGAACTTGCCCGAATAGGTCTTGCGAACATGCTCCAACTTCACGGCTGTGCTCTCCCCCATCACATCCTCGTGGTGAGGGCGTTTCTTGCCAAAGAGCCGCGCCCAGAAGCCGACAAAGTCCGGAGGGCGGACTCCATATACCTTGCTCTCGAGCCAGGTCGCCAACAAGGGGAAGAGAAAGATGTCAATCTGGCCGGATTAGCTCCGCCTCTGAACGTAGGAGTAGGAGTGAAACGTACTATCGCGATGAGTAGAAGGCCCAGTACGGGCGCATCCCTTCCTGGAGATCGATGGAGGATATTCGGATGAGAAGGGACCTGCTCAAAAGAGCAGAGAGCTTTGGTGAAGAACGTATAGAACATCGGAGGAAACACCAGCGTGAGGACCAGTTGGACGACCGTGTTGCTCTTGATGATGAGAGCGACAATCGCCAGGATAATGGCGAAGAATGTAGCTGTGGGGTCAGTTCAGTCCGGTGTCGGATCTGTTTCGCGGTGACCTACCGGTGATAGCAGCAAGGGTTGGGGCGTTCGCGAAAGGCACCGCTACGAGATGTGTCCAGCTCGCCAGAGATAGACCGGTGAGGATGTAGAGGATGATGAACAGCCCGGCGTTGGTGCCGGTGAAGATGAAGTGTTGGAAGATAACGGCAACGATCACCCATGCTGGGAAGTACGCGGCAGATATGCTCAGATTCCACGATCTACCGAGATTGTGAGCGTTGTGAGGCCAGACCGAGGGTCAGACGATGGATGAGACTCACATGACACGAGCAGATTTGCGACACCCCATAGCCTCGAGATGTGAGGTGAGCAGCGACGCTCTCTCGGATGCCATACTACCTGGGAGCTGAGGTCATTGGTCAGCAGGCCGCAAACACGTCATCGCGCGTGGTTGATTGCTTGCCTGGTAAACAACTCCCAAAAACACCAGAAAGAATGCCAGGACGATCAAAGACCGGATCCCACCGAGATAAGCTGAGATGTCAGCTGCTGGTCTGCTTGCGGACCTGGACTCGGGAACACGGAACCTACAGAGCCGATTCTCCTCTGCCAGCTGTTCGTTGCTCTCATTGGTGTACTCCCACGTCAGGGGCGAGGGAGGGGTTGAGCCAGTCGCCATACTGATGAACGTCTACGGGCGATGTCTCAGCTGCTAACCTCTCCGCACAGCAGGCGACAGAATACCGGCATACTGCACCCACCTTGTCGATCGCCCATTGCAGAGGCAGATACCTCTCCTGTACATCGTCATCCGCAGTGTTGGCAACATCCACCTTCGCCAGTCCAAAGTCTCCTCTCATCGTGTAGTTCTGCATACCACTCAGCCGTCATTCTTCCAGAAGGAGCTGGTTTACTTACGAGGATCCGCTGTTCCAGATCGATCTGGCTGAATGTGACGGCCATGAAGCATCCGCTCAGAAGATTGAAATTCTGTGGGCACTCCCCCTCCACCAGTGACTCGTTGCTGACTTTCACCACGTCACCGTGGACACCTTCGAGCACAGTGGCCATGAGGGTGTCGGTAATGTTGTCGAGTGTCGCATTGGACAGCGCAGCAGGCGGTGGGGACCAGACGAGTTTGTGCCCCAGCAGGTCCGAGGGTATAGATTGCAACGAAGATATGTGACCTTCGCCGAGCTGAGAGTCGTCAGCGGGGAGATCACGATGGTGGGATGAGGACGTACAACACCGCGCGTTGTGAAGAAATCCTGGGGGCCGTCAGCAACCAAGCCGGACCATGGAAGCGACAATCAGTGACCCACCTGCGCTTTGGCAAAGAACGCGGCATACGCCACGGGTAGGATGATACATCGCACGATGTTGATGATCCAATGTCGAGATATAACGATCCTGCGAGATCGTCAGTCCCGGGAGAGATGGCGTCGCTCCCGAAGACGTCTACATTCTCTCCGCCGCCTCCTGCCATCGGAGGAGTCTCTGGGCGATCGAGAACTATATCCGCCCACTGCCCTACGCCTTGGGTGAAGCGATGGAGATTCCGAGACGCACCAGTTCTTCCTACACAAGGCGGCGAACTGCGCCCAGAACGAGCCTGGCATGACGGCTGAGGAAGAAGGGGAGGGATCGGCTCGATTTGTCGGGTTATTGGCTCATGATCCGGCGGGCGAAGCGGCGATGGTTGACGAAGACGAGGCGGTCAGTGGGATATAGACATGGCTACCGACACTATATGACTGAGTATACTGAAAGTATGCACTTGTGAAGATGAGAACGAGACCGAGGATATGCACTGCCATGGAGGTATTCGCTGGCCCATCGCATCTCATCCTGGCTCGGCTCCGGTGACCGTGCCTGGTTGGCTCAGTCACGTGACCGCGGGGCGTGAATGACAGCAACATCCTCCTTCCTTGCTGTCTGCTTTCCTGTCCCTCTCTCTCTCTCTCTCTTTCCGTGCGCGCGAGCGTATCAATCAGTCTCGCCATGACGACCGAGCGACCGTCCTCTCCCGGCCCGTCGAAGCGACCATCAAAGTGGGACGCCGAGGACGAGCAGGTCGACCATCCGTTCCCCGCCGAGGCCCCTGCCATCAAACGTCGCTTGGTCCGGCCCAAAAAGCTTCGTCGACCTGGTGACAACATCGTCGAGGAGTCTTCTCCTGGTTTCGCTGGGCCGTCGTGCTCTCCGCGACGCTCGGCATCCCCTCAGCTCCGCCGCTCTCCCTCACCGTCTCCCGAGACAAGCGAAATCCCTCCACCCGTCATTCCCAGCGAATCTCTCAGCCCGACCCATCGTCGTCGCGCACCGACCGGACCTGCCTCACTCCATCCCCCTCGCTCCGCTCTCGCGCCTCCCCGGTCTGCTCACCCACCTCTACTCCCCTGTCGGTCCGTGTACAGCTACACTCGCCTCAATCACATCGAGGAGGGCACTTATGGCGTCGTCTTCCGCGCAAAGTGTAATGACACCGGAGGAATCTATGCGCTCAAGAAGTTGAAGCTCGAGGAGGAGAAGCACGGGTTTCCAATCACGAGTCTGAGGGAGGTCATGGCGTTGATGGCGGCGGGGGCGCATGAGAACGTTGTGGGAATAAGAGAGATCGTGGTGGGCGATACACTTAACCAGTGAGTCGACTCGCCCTCGCTCGCCTCGTCTCGGACCTTGTCATATCGATGAGTTCTCATCGCCGCAGGATCTTCATCGTCATGCCGTTCATAGAACACGACCTAAAGACCCTCCTCGCCGATATGCCCCACCCCTTCCTCCAGTCAGAGGTCAAGACGATCATGCTCCAATTGCTATCCGCCGTCGCCTACTGCCATGCCAACTGGATCGTACGTGTCAAGACGTGCTCTGTCCCACACTACTTGATCCTGGTTTCTCCGCGTGGCCATCTTCTGTGCTTACCAACCCAGCTTCATCGCGACCTGAAAACATCCAACTTGCTCATGAACAATCGCGGGCGCATCAAAGTTGCGGATTTCGGTCTTGCCCGGAAGTTCGGGGACCCTCTTGGCGAGATGACACAGCTGGTCGTGACACTCTGGTACCGGTTCGTATCCGCTTTCAAACTGATCTCTGAGTCTCAACTCCAAATCGGAGTACTTGGGGCTGATATCTACGCGTACAGGTCACCCGAGCTGCTACTCGGTGGCAAGGAGTACAGTACCGCCGTCGACATGTGGTCCGTTGGATGTATCTTCGCCGAGTTGATACAGAAAGAACCGCTCTTCCCCGGCCGAGGCGAGATTGATCAGATCAACAAGGCAAGTCGAGCAGCCTTTTTGCGGAACTTTCTCCTGCCGTTCTCTTTCTTCGTCTTGATGGAGGGTCGTTCGCTGACTCTGGTAGATCTTCAACCTCCTCGGTCAGCCGAATGACGATGTCTGGCCTGGATACTCGTCCTTACCCCTCGTGAAGAACCTCAACCCCATCGGACCAAAGTGAGCGCCGCACCGACTCGATTACCTTCAATGACAGTGATCTCGAGGGATTGATGTGAAACTCACCACAAATAGCTTCTCCTCGTTGCGGCAGAGGTTCAAGCATCTCTCTTCAGATGGGAATAGTCTCATGTCGGCTCTCCTGTGCTATGATCCGGACCGACGCATCGCCGCCGAAGACGCGGGCAAGCATCCTTACTTCACGTGCGTTTGACTGCGACTGATTTGAACGAGGTGCTCGACCGGAACGAGAGCGATACAATGCTAACGTGGACGCAGGGAGAACCCGTTACCGAAGCACCCAGATCTGTTCGCCTCTTTCCCCAGCCAAGCAGCCGGCGAGCGGTACGTTCCCCCGCTCCCATTCTAAGGATATGGTGCTGACGCTGTGCTTCAGGCGTCACAGGGCGCTTGCCTCGCCGCCTCCTCCCGTCCACGTCGACCGCCTTGAGCAACCCGACATCAACGACCTTGAGTCATTCGTCTAGCCACGAGCCATTTCTTCAGGAGTCTGCATGTATGCAATATGGACTCGTACTGTTAACCAACAACACCCATAACCCTTCTAATCATCTTCAAACCCCTCTTTCTGGAGGTTGAACAACTCGAAATACCTTCCTTCCCTACTCATCAACTCGGTATGCGATCCAAGCTCCACAATCGTCCCCTCTTCAACCACCGCGATCTGGTCCGCTTTCCGGACAGTCGAGAATCGATGCGAGATATAGATGGTCGTGATCCTCCGCTCTCCGCTCCTTGACAACGCGTGAATCCTGTGGAACAGCTGGCTCTCCGCTCGCGGATCGAGCGAGCTGGAAGGCTCGTCGAATACGACGAGGTCGGAGTCGTCGGCGCGGAGGAATGCTCGAGAAAGAGCGACGCGCTGCCATTGCCCGCCAGAGAGACTCGCGCGCTTGTCGGCCTCGCGGTCGAGTTTGGCCTGTTCGAGGATCGAGCGGATCTCGGGAGGAGGAGCTCCCGGCGGACCGAACCCCGGTGGAGGGGGACCGGGGGGAAGATCTCCTGGAGGCGGAGGACGGAGACCAGGTGGTGGTCCACCACGACCGCCTCGTCCCATGCCTCCGAGGAGACCGCCGCCTCCGCCTCCACGCCCCGGGCCTCGCATGCCCTTGCCAGGGGGCGGAAAGGGCATCTGGTCCCTCATCATCTCCTTGAACTCCTTCCCACCTCCACCGCCACCGTCCCCTGCTCCGGCCCCTGCGCCGCCTCCTCCCTCGCCATCACCCAGACCGTCCGGTACGCCAAATCTGTTGAGCTGTCCCTCCATTCCGACCTTGTCCCTCACCCCATCTGCCCCACCCCGCTCAATCGCCCGCTCAATAGCCTCTATATCCCTCATCTGCTGAACGTTCCCCACGCCCACATTTTCTCGAAGCGTGAGGTTGTATTTCGAGAAATCCTGGAAGAGGCAGGACGTCCTCGTATGCAGGGTATCCGGGTCGTACTCCTCGCTTGGTCGGCCATTGATCAGGAGTTGACCCTTGTGGTCATATAACCCCATCAACGCTTTCACCAGCGTAGTCTTCCCACCTCCGTTGAACCCCACGATGGCCAGCGTCTCTCCCGGGGAGATCCGGATGTTGATATTCCGCAGAGTCGGCTTGTCGGATCCGGGATACGTGAAGCTGAGGTCGATCGCTTCGATGGCCATACCCCCGGCTGGCGGGTTGATTCGTACGATATAAGATCGAGACCCTGTCGTTCGGGAGGGAGAAGCAGTTCGGGATGTTCTGGCAAGTCGATCGCTTCGAGGAAAGCGGAGAGGTAGAAGATGCTTTGGAACACCTCGCCGAGGACAGAGGTCAGTGAGCGGACCGAGCCAATCACCGAGGAAGCGGTTTGTTGGTATAGCTGGATTGAGCCCAGGGAGAGGTTCGTCGCCAGAGTTCGGAGTGCGAGCAGGACCTACGGTCGTGTCGTCAGACCAGTTATTGACAGATGCGTGGTAAAGAGTATAGAGCTCTGAAGCAGGTGCTGCGGAGGAGATGGACTCACATAGAACGCCGTCTGGATCGCTTCCTGACCCAACCCAAGACCCAGCTCGAACGCGACCATGCCTCTCCTCTGATCCTGCTGCGCTCTCATCTGATCCGTCTTCAACTCGTCCCACTTCTCCAGCACCCAATCTCTTAGTCCAAAAAGCACTACTTCCTGCTTGTACCCCCCATTCCTCCCTAGGTCCTTGATAGCCCTGATGTCCCTGTTCATCCTCCCCCAATTCTTTCTCCCCTCACTCTTCCTTCCTCGTCCTGACCATCCGCCGAAGAGCCTCAACAATGTCGGAGCGAGGGATAGCGCAATGAGGACCGCCGAGGATTTGTCGAGCAGCTCGGATGAGCCGGATGTGATTGTTCGTAGGAGGAGGATGAGCTGGGAGAAGAGCTGGACCGAGATGGTGACGAGTTGGAAAGTCGATGAGAGGGCTTCGAAAGGACCAGAAGAGGATTGATTGCCCCATCGCGTGGTGCGGGATTCGAAGCCGGCAAAGACACCCGCTTCGTACATGATGGAAGATACGAAGGGGGATGACAAGGCGGGAATGGACAGGGAGAGCTGGGAACGGAGGTACGCTCGCTCGAGGAGGTAGTTGATGTGGGCCTAGCAAGTCAGCGCCGGGTGAAGCACATCCTAGCAAGATGGAGGAGTGACGAGCCGACGTACCCGGACAATCGCGTCGTTGTTCTGGCTCAAGAAACGCAGGATGTCATCCGACGCCGTGAACAGCATGCTCGTCGCCGCCACCCGAAACACCTCGAGCGGCGTCACCTGCTCGGAGCCGAAGCTCTTCTGCACGAGGTCGAGCATCTGGCTGGATGCCCATAATCTGTGTCGGTTGTCAGTCCCTGTGATCAAACGCATCATCTCCTGCTGACTCTATTCGCTGAACAACATCCCCGACTCTAGCCTCTAGCCTTGTCTTCCCCGTTTCCTCTGCTGACCAGCCTGTCCTCCGGTCGTGACTATCATTTCTAGCAAAGTACTCACCGAGCAGTAGGCAAGATTCCCGCTACTCCTCTTCCAAGCACATACACCCCCACTCTCCCTCTAATCCCTTCCCCCAGAAAAGACCCAGGAACCGCCTCCAAATCAGCCCCACAAGCTCAATAGCCAACCAGACATTCTCGAGCGTCAACGGCCGGTCCTCCCCCTGTGTCCGGAACAGTGTGTTTGTGCCGGACGTGTCGGACGGGTCGGAGAGAAGGAGACGGCTGCGGAGCCAGAGCTGGGCGATCTGGGTGTGACGCGAGTATGAGTCGCCAAGTGGGGCAAGTCCCGTGGGGGTTGTAGGTGGTTTGGAATGGGAAGGAGGACTAGCGCTCGTGGCCGAGCGTGGAGTTTCGGCGCCAACTCCGAGGTCATTGTCGGTGTCTCGCCGGCGACGCCTGACAGATCGAGCGTCGGGTTGGTCCATCCTCAAGACACCCACGACGCAGGGATGATGAAATTGAGATGAGGGAGAAATCGAGGCGAGCAAGACGGCGTTGTGAAATTCCAGAGTGTGGTGTCGACTGCGCGTCGTTGTGTTGCCTCGCCTGCGCATTGTCTGAAATGAAATGAAACGCAGCATGACGTCAAAAGAGTTAATCTCCGTCGGACTTGGCCGCGGAGGGGGTTAGTAGTGGGTGGTCAGTCACCAGAGTTGTCACAAGCCATCTCCAACTCCAACAACATGCATGACAGGGGCATAAAATCGTGATAATATAGATGCTATAGCAAAGGCGAGGCGCTAGTACTGACTGCTGGCGTGAGAGACATGTGGTTGTTCGTTAAGGACAGATCATCCGGGATCGTTACCCATTCCCCCTTCCCTCCTCCTTCACCCTCCTGTCCTCCCTCTCACACTCCCCCCATCTAGGAACATCTTACTCAGCATGATCCCCCCACCTCTCCCGACCGTCCCCGTCCCCGCCCCCGCCCCCGCTTCGGCCCTCTCCCTCCTCCTCGCACCACCATGTATCGACCTGATTGCCTCGTCCAGTTCCCCGCGAGACATCGTGCCGCGCATAGTACCTCTGACAGTGGCTCGTCCGTTGGAGATTCCTGTGACGCCTTGACCGCCCGGGTGGAGAGCGGTCGGCGAAACGACCGGGAGAGCCGTGAGGGTGCCGGTAGATGAGCTGTCGGAGGGGTGGGTGATATGCGCAGACGGAGTTGGCGTTGTCTCCCCAACGCCCTCCGTTGCAGAGGGTTTTCCACCCATGGCGTCGTTTGGTGTGGTGTTGCGGATCTGCTGATGGCTCGTAGTAATCGTAGTACTCGTCATATTCGTGGTGAGCGGTTTCCTTGGCTCGGGCTTGACTAGATGCTTCGTCATCTCCGCAGCGGCCTTCTGAAGGCCGGCACTGAAGCCCAACACAGTTGCAAACAGGCCCTCGACTGTTCCTCCCTCTTCCGGAGTCTCGCCGTAGAAACGCATCAACTCTCTCAGCTCGCGCTGGAGGTCCGCATGTAGTGACTGTAGCTTGCGAGTCTGGGGCGTGGCGGCACCGATGAATTTGCTGAGTATGTCGGGAAGCCGATCACCTTCGGCTCTGGGCAGCGCGGTGAGCTCGGTCGTGGCGCCGGATAGGGAACGGACGATGGTCTCAACCGAACTGGCGAGGTCTGCAGTGCCGACTGCGTTGTATCAGTATGGGATGGGACCGTTACCAGAACTGGACTCGATCACCGCCACGACTCGCCTCTCGCAGCAGCTTCAAGCGACGGCATGTCCTCCAAGAATAGTATCATGCGCGGGTCCGTCCGGAGCAGCACGCGGGCAAGGTAATGCAGCATTGTTGGACAACCCGAAGACTTGGCCGTCCGAGTCTCCTTCAACTGTGTCGCTATCAGCGCCACCCAGACACTCATTGCAGTGTCGCGCGGGACGTCACACCCACCTTCAGCAGAGCATCCATCCGGAATCCAGCGGCATTTCCGCGGAACGTCCCTCCGTTCAAGGTGTTTCCGAGGGCCAGAACGACCTTTCGCAGTCAGTCACCGGCAGTAGAAGACGATGAAGAATTAATGGGACAAGCTGAGAGAGGACTCACCTGTAACACCTCTTTGAATCTCTCGCTATCGCGTAGCTGCAGCGCGGCGGACCGCATGATACCCAGATCGGGCATCACTTCAGCCAGCAAGTGCTCAAATCGACGTCGGAAGAGCATCGCCTCAAGGCGGGCTTTGAGTCGAGGGACAGCGCCGATCTGCAGGCTCAGCCACACTCTCGTCTTGCGCTATGATGGCTAGTGCACGGCGTGTCATGCACGGAAAGAGGACACCCACCTCGAAAAAATACTGATCCGGCTTGGCGAGCTTGGTCCGATCCCCAACGAAAGCTTTGATCCTCTCGACCTGTCACGGTCACACGTGCCCCACCGCAACCTGATCGCGCGGGTGATCACTCACCTCGTCTAAAGTCGGGATCAGTCTCGCTAGCGTCGCGAGGTTGTCCTCCGACAGGGCCTCGTCATCGACTTCCACGATAGCCTTCTTGATTCTCGGAGGAGACAACTTGAGGCGAGCAAGAGTGATACCGACGTTGTTTGACCTGGCTGCGTGATGTTCAATTGAGTTGTTCTTGTTGAAATCAAGGGACGGAAGAGCGACCGAAACACTCACTGATGTCGAGCAACGAAACGATCGTAGGGCTTCGCAGTCCAACTGCGGTCTTTGGCTGAGGACCACTGGAAGAGGACTCCACAACAAAAACATCCGCAACGTCGCTCATGTCCAAGTCCGCCGCCGGGATCAGCGACGCAAAGATTGTATCTCTAGCAGCGTGAGTGGGGAGCTTGTTCCAAAAGAAGGGCTACGATGGTCAGCGCTTACCCTGGGACTATGCAACGTCATAGCCCACCTTCAGCTTTGGACCCGCCTCGGCCTGGGGTACTGGGAGTAGGTCTCGAGTAGGTACAAGAGGAGGCAGGCCGGGAGGGGCGGGTGGAGGTGGTGGTGGGGCGGACCCCGTATGTCGGATTCGTGGCTGCTTGACTGTATTCGCAGCAGATGCTGGAGGCGGAGGTGGAGGTGGTGGAGGCGGACGAGTGGAACGAGGTAGGGGAGGTGGCAGCGATATTGACTCAGAGATTCCAACCGGCTCGACGGTGAGTTGGGAGGGCAATGCGAAGGGCTCGTCCAGGGTGGCAGACGTGGTAGCAGGATGTGTTCCCCTTTTTCTCGCTTCAAACTCGGCAAAGCCGGGCAGCGCAACGGCCCCGGGAGGCGGCTTGACCTTGCGAAGGGGTCGCGAAGGTGACGAGGACGTAGGTGGGGTTGAGGGACTGAAAGGCGGTGGAGGCGGGGGCGGTGGTGGCGGGGGCGGTGGTGGCGGTACATCGTGGTACAACGAAGTGGACGGCGGGTCCAGGTGCGCGGGAGGAGGCAAAAGCCCACCAGAAGTCGCGAGAACTGGCGAGGAAGCATGCGGAGCTAGTTGAGCGGCATCAGATTGGTGGGTCGACGTGTCGGACATGGGAATCTTGGAAGCCTTGGGAGAGACCGACGAAAGACCTTTCACCGTCCCCTCATCTTCCGCAGCTCCATCAGGCTCATCCCAAAGATCTTTGACAACGGCCGGTCTCCTGTCGGTAAGCCGTTCCCTGAGGGTCTCCACCTCCGACCTCAAGCCCTCTATCATCTCCTCCTGTCTCACCCAACGAGCTACAGCTTGCGTGGCGATAGAATGGGCGTCTATCGTTTTCCGCCCGTTTTCGGGCTGTTCGTCCTGAGTAGGGATGACAGCCTGCGACGACTCCTCCACGAGCTGCAGACGACTTCGGACGACCTCGAGAGCGCGATGCAGGTATTCGATCTCCTTCTTTGCTTCTCCGAGTTGAAAATCAGAGTCGGCAAGCTGCCAAGTCTGTCAGCGATCATCAGACAGTCAGCTCGAAGAAGAGCACAGACCGTCAATTTCAGCTCGCCGATTTCCTCCAGCCGAGAAGCCATTCGAAGTTTCGCCCTGCCCTTCAGACCGTCGGCGGGGGTCTCCTCGACACGTTCCGCGGAAGCCACGTCAAGGTTCTCGTGGGAGCCCGAAATGCTGGGGACTGATAGTCTCACATCGCCGAGGAAACGCTCGAGCGCCACCTGCCAGTCCGCAGATCTGCAACGATCAGCGAGCAAATCGAGACACAATCATCCCAACTCACATGTCACTGATGTCCGATAGATGTTCGGCAAACATAGCCAGGATGGTCATGAGAACGATCAGGGCGGACCTGGTGACGTTAGCTCTTGATTCGTGTCTGTCAAAGTGGACTTGCTCTTCTGTGTGCATTTGGAAAATGGCCACGCATCGCCGCAGAATCTCCTCAACTGCAGGGACGGCACGAGGCATTGTCTCCGCCGCCAGCAGAAGCGTTCTCGCCATTGAGCTGAGTGGTCCAGCCGCCTCGTCGGTGTACAGCTGTCGGAGATCTGCGAGATCGTCTGTTCGCTCGTCGAAGAAGAGTGAAAGCTGCATATTGAAGTTATCCGGCGGACTTCGCAGTTCAAGCGACTGTAAGATGTCAACGAGCATCCGGAGCTCACGCCATCAGTAGCCTCACCTCCAGGGAGTCGAAAAGACCTCGTCTTTGTAGCTCCCCGCGAATCTCACATCTCCTCTCCAGATCGTCCGGCGAGTTGCACAGCGCATTCACGAGCGCCATCGCCGATGTTCGCCATTCCCAGACCGCTGACAATGGGCCATTTTCATCCACAGGTTCCGGACCCGCTAGATTCTTGAGAAGCCACTCGAACCTCGCGCCGTCTTCAAACGCGATCCGCAGCTCAGAGAAAGCGTCGAGGACGTGATGATGCCCTTCGTCCGGGGACATCACGCACAGCGCAGCCAGGAGGTCGCACACCTGACTCCGGACCTTGGGGGAGGGTGTTCGAAGGCAGAAGACGATATGCTGAACCATTGCCGGACGATCCAGTACGCCGACGAACCCAACCTGTACAGGTTCAGCGAATGCGTTAATCTGTGGAAACGTCGTACGCACCTGGGTGTTCATGAGCACTCTGAGACACTTGATCACCTCGCCGATGACCTGCTCGTTCAAGTCCCCTTGCTCTCTGGGCTGACGGTCGATCTTCTCCAGGATAACTTGCAGCGCGTCGAAGCCGGACCGGGCCACAAAATCCGAGATCCAAGCCAGTTTCGCGGTCGACAGTGTGACTCGGAGGGACAACAGGTGCTTGAGCAAGGATGACTGTGATCGTTTGCTGAGCGATTAGCTGTGACCTTGGAGGACAAACTGACGTATCAAGCAAGCCTTGAATGAATGCCTCGGCACTCCCTTCTTCTGGCTTGTGGTTTGTGCCGGTCCACCAGCCCCAGAGACCTCCAGTTGTCTGTCTTTCCAGAGGCGTCACCTCACCCAGGCCCCTTTCCAATACGCTGCTCTCAGCTCGGGGCGTTATGACATCTTCGTCCCCCGCCTCACTTGCCGGTGCAGCAGTCAGTCCGGTCCAGCTCCCGAGACTCGCGATGGAGAGCCGCTTCGACCAGCCATCCGCCACTGACTGCCGGGACGCAACGGAAGGTGATGCTGAGCCCGAGGAGGACCCGGTCATCTCGGGCAAAAGGCGGGCGATACCAGCTGAGGTTCCTGTTGACAAGGAGATGAAGCTCAGTGGACGGCTAGAAGGTGGTGCGGGACTCTGGCTGGAGGGGGTTGATTTGCTTCGCGAAGCGCGGGATTGGGATAGGAGGTATGCTTTGCGCGAAAGGGGAAGGGCGGCCATGGCGTCTCGCTTGGGGCCGCGGAGGTTGAGATCGTCCTACGCGATTAGCCCGGACCTCAAGTCGTGGTAGTCGAAGGACATACCAGGAAGCTCTCCCATTCGTGCGGATCGACGTTATCCGCTTCACTCAGATCGCCTGGACTTTGCTCTACTTCTCGCTCCCCAGCGAAACTGCTCCTCCGTCCGGCAGTCAGCCCGCCATCCGGCGCCATATCTCCAACAGGACCACTAACGCTCATCGGCCTCCCGTCCCTCCGGAGCCGCTCCGTGACTTCTATCGGCCGTGGTCGGGGTTGGTCAAAATACCCAGCAGCGGATACAGTCGACGTCTCTGGCTGTGTGATCGCGGACTGAGGCGAGGGGGGTGGAGCAGGGTGTTTATGCGCGTCAGCCCAGCCGTGAAAGAGGCCTGAGAGCCTGGACGATCCTGGCCCGACGCGGAAAGATGTTGCTGGAGTGGGCGAGTCAGGAGCACTGCGAGGCTCGTCGGGAAGAGTCGTTGTTGACTTTGATGGCGTGGCCTTGAGGGTAGTTGACCTGTGCCCCTCATCGTCTTCCTCCTCGTCTCCGTCCAGCGCGCTTTTGGGAAGGGTCGTCTCGAACTCGCCTTTTGCACCCGGACGGGCTTTCTCGAACAGCCATTCCTCGTCCAACGCAACCTCGAGCCATGCCGAGGCAGAGCACTCCCGGAGCTCTTCCAGCAAGACATCGCTCGTGTCGATCTTTCGAGTCTCCCCGCCGTTTCTCAAGGTCACCGTCCACCGCACGGCGTCTTCCGGACGAGTACGAGCGGATTTGAAATCCTCTGATGATCCAACACCACCCAAACTTGACGAGTGGGATAGCGTCCTTCGTGATTTGCCTCTACCTCTTTGACCGGGTGACGGAGCGACGAGATCTGCAGTGCAGCGCGGGAGGCCGAGTTCCGTCGTCAGTTGCTCCAGGAGGTGTTGAGTGGTCATCGTCGTTGTGAGAGGTAGGCGGAGTGAAATGGGCTTGGTCGATGTGGTGGTAGGAAGAGTCACGGAGAGTCGAACGAGACGAGTTCCAGGAGGGACAAGTGCGAGGTTCACTTCCAAACTTCCTCCCTCGATACCAGAGACCGAACGCAGAGCTGAACGATCGATCAGCCCCGCAGAGTCCATGATCCCACGCACGAGCCAGACTTTCTCACTCACGATCTCGATACCCCTCGACCTCTCCCTCGGGCCACCACCTCCCTTCTTCCATCTCCCTTCTCGCCCTCAAAGCCCACCCATCCGCCCTCTCTCCAGACCACACAACGTCCGACGCGACTCCTCTCCACTTGTCGCCACCCAACTCCACGTCCACCAGCTCGAGGACCCTCGCCAGGATACCCTCAGCCGTCGCATCCGTCGCAAGCTCGACATCGATGGCTCGAGGCGGAAACACCGGGAGGAGGACATTGAAGGTCCGGCGATCATCGGGTGCGAACATGCCGCCGAGAGAGCATAGTCAACTGCGATGAGATTGACGAGGTGAGATGAGATGCGATGTGGATGGGCGCTCGGTGGGAAAGGGAACGGGCGCGTGTCTGTGATGTGATGAGTTCCGGTCTCGTCATTTCCCCTCCTGTTTCAGGAATCCGGATATCCCGCTTCAGACAGTTTTTGGTTTTTACCGTTGTTCGACAATCTGCTCATTTCCACACATCTCTGATGTATTTTCTGCTTTCTGCAAAACATTTGGTACGCTGGCAAAGTTTCTCCGCCATCTGCATATACACTGATTATAGCTAAGATACACAATTACCCGCTGGCTTGTCCAGTCGCACTCTTGCCCTTTGTCACCACCCACAGGACAGGCACAAGCACAAGTAGCACCACCACCGCAGCCACCCACTTCACCCAGGGTGGTCCAAGCTTGTCCAGGACACCACAACAGAACAACCTGCTCAGCCACCCCCTCTTCTTCTCCACTTGACTTCCATCCTTGTCATCCACCTCATTCTTGAGTCCCTCCGCATCCCCTCCCTTGTCTTCTCCATCCTGCGCCTGTTTCTTGGCATGAGGGTTGAGCAGGGCATACCATGATACTGCCAAGCACGGGAGCACAACCGCAAGGATGATGTGGAGGATGAAGAACATTTGTGCAGAGGTGAAAGAAGTTGATGCTGTCGCAAGGGTTGAGGCAGTGGCGGAGGTGTCTGGCCCGGTGAAGAATGGTATGCTGGAGGATGTGATCACCATGTATGCCAATGAAATGGCTTGGCGCAGGAGGAGGATGCAAATGATAATGTTGGTGATGAAAATGGTGAAGCGGAGAGCTGGCCAGTACCAGCTGGATTGGAAGAAACTTGAGAGACCTCCGTATTTGCTTCCAAGGAAGATGATTGAGGTGCCTTGATATATCCCAGCTTTCAGGGTGGTGAGACCGGTCTTGAGGGTGCTCCATGGATTGGCCCACCAGCTCTCCCTCCAGGATTTCCTCTCCTTCTCCTCCTCACCTCGAGGTGCTTCCCCTGTGCCTGCCCTACTTGCCCTCTCCACACACAGGTAGCACAGGCATGCCAAGAATGGGATGCACAGTGCCAGCCAGATATGCAGGAGGAACACCCCCACTGCACTGTCCGCCCCCGCTCCATTAGCCAGTTTGAGGATGTAGCTCTCCATGGCGCTGACATCTGCAGGCTCTGAATCCCGCTTGGACAGTGTTGTCTGGTCCTGAGAGAGCACAATGACCAGCCCACCAAGCTGTCTTGTGCCCTCAATGCCGGCTCCAAGGCACATCAGTGTGAGTGCTGAGAAGAGAGGAGCATGTCGCAGGATTGAAACACTTTTGCCAAGCATTGCAAGAGGGTAGAGGTAGCTTGCTTGAGAATCTTGCTCCCCAGTTCCTTGCTCTTGGTTGTCTGATTGCTTCTTATTCTTCTGCAAGGTGGTGGTCTTGTCGCTGCTGATTTGATTGTCCACCTTGGTTCTTGGCGGTGATTGTTGATGCACCACATTCTTCTTGTCACCCTTCCAATTCTTATGTGCCATGGTAGGCACCTGTTGAGGTGCCTTCCTGAAGGCCTCTCCCTCCCTCACATCATCCACAGTGGCCAAGCCATCCCCACCCTTCTTCCCATCCTTCCTCTTCCCATCAGAAAGAACTGGGTCTGGACCCTTTGCTTTCTTTTGCTTGCTCTGCTCCTCCTCCACTGCATCTTGCACACCCTGGAGCTTGTCCTTCACCCACTCTTGCTGCTCTTCTTCTGACCTCCCATTGAAATCTTCCATCACCTGGTCACTTTTCTTGCTCTTGGGCGTCTCTTTCATGATATCTTGAAACTGGTCCGAAATGTTCCTCAATGCGGGATCAAGCTCTGAGAGAAGTCAGCAGCCACACTTTTCCGCAAGAAGCTTCACTGCTGAATTCACCTGAGCTGCTCTCTTCTTGAGATGTGTTGCCCTCAGTCACAGCTTCTGTCTCCTTGTTCTTCTTGCTCTCCTTGTCCTTCTTTCCCGTCTTCTCTGGCCCAGACTTGGAATCACCAGTGTCCTTGACTTTCTGGCTTGGCGGACTTGGCTCCTCCAGTGAGGCTTTGTCCAGCTCATCCATCTCCGGCAGCTCCTGTTTGGCGGAAGTTTCCTTGGCATTGCTGGGCTTGCCGGATTTTTCTGGGAGTCTGTCTCCTTGATTGCTTCCTGATTTATCTGCCACTGTCTTCTCGGGAAGTTTTGGAGTTGTTGGTAAATCATGGTCAATTTCTGGTGCATATCAGCCACCGCACCTTGCACAAAACACTGTGTTTCCATGCATACCTGTGTCCTCAGGATCTGGTGGAGAGACATTCTTGACATCTTCTCTTGGTGGAGAGTTTGATGAGTTGTCCTTCTTTGATGATCCCCACAAGCTCTTTGCAGCAGGAGGGTTTTCAGATTTGTTTGACGGCTTCCAGAGTGCCGGCTTGTCTTCCGTCCTTTCAGCTGCTGCAATCTGTGTCTCCCATCCCACATCTGCGCTCAACATAGTACTCACCTTCCCCAACCGCCATGTTTGCCACAGTAATGTCCTGCTCTGTGGGTGGCTTGTATTCGTTGTATGGCATTTTGGCAGGAGACTCCTCATGAGAAGGGGAATTCAGGAAGGCCCGTCCTGAATTGTTTCAGCTTGTCTCTCCTTCAACTTGTAAACAGGACAAATATACCTTTTTCGGAGGCCTGTGCCTCTTGGGTGGCCTTTGAGCCATTCCTCGCCTGCCACAAGCCTGCAGCATCAGGTGTAGGGCTGTCTGGGTCTTGCGGCTTTCGCCAGAGACCTGAGGAATCTGTCATGTCTGATGAGACTGATTCGAATTCCCATCAGTGGTGGGTGATGGATGTGCTGCATGGACTGTGTTTGCTCACAAGCAGCCTTTGTCTCAGGCAAGGGCACCGTGTCGTTTGCCTCTTCAGGATCAAGCAGAGGCATGTCCTTCTTGGGAGAAGGATCTGTCGCTTGGACCCTGCTGGTACCTTGCCACAGTCCTGGAGCTGTGTCCTCTGGTCTGCTGTCATCTTGAGGCTTCCTCCAGAGACCGGGCTTCTCAGTGGTATCTGGAGAGGCTAGCCCTGATCAGCATTCTTTCACTCTCTTATTTCTCAATACACACAATCATTGTCAACATCAACACCTTTCTTGTCCAGAACTGGCTGAGTCTTATCTCCACTGCCACTGCTGCCATTTTTGGAGAGACGGGTCCCCGCCAAAGACCGGGGGCACCAGAGCCAGGACTGTCAGGCTTGTCCTGTCACGGAGCTACTCCGACCAACAACGGCCCCGTAGCGTCCGACTCCAAGGCTAGTCGAGAAGTACTTGTTTTCGGCGAGAATCGCCTAGGGTACTTTGTCGACTCACAAGAATAGCTTAAGGACCTCTGCGGTAGCTAAGCCAGGTTGGTCGAAGTAGCAGTAAGGCAAATCAAGTCGAGAATAGCAAGACGTCGCAAAGGTATAAGAGCTAAGGCAACTTGGGGTTCGGCAAGGGAACTACAGTGGACAACAATCGGGAGTTCTCAAGGTCCTTCGATGATCTCCAGGCGCCTCCTTTTATCCTTGTTCCTCGGCTGCCCTCGGCTCTGCCAGCCTTTCCATGTATCCAAGCAACCACGCGTACGATAACGTAACTGTGTTACTTGCAGTTGTCTTCATGCGTGTAGTCGAGAAGCCGTTGTCGAGTGACCGTCGTCAAGTAACCATAGTCGAGTAACCGTTGTCGAGTGACCGTCGTGAAGAGCCTTTTGTTCCTTGGTGACTGCAACCAATAGCCGATAGTCGGTATGCGGACTTCGAAGCTCGGCGAGACTAGGCGGCGTTGGTCGGTTGTCGATTTAGGTCCCTGACACTCTCCCCCTCCTTTATAGCGAAGCGTCCTCGCGAGCTGAGTTCTTCTCCGTGCTAAGTAAGCGTGAGGTGCTTGTTCGTGGTCCTAGGCTACGGTCGGCTGCTCGGGTTCAGCGTCGGCGAGGGCTGCCGTCCGTCGATGGTTTCTCGGGGTAGCGTAGGTGGAATTCGGCGAGCATTTCCTGTGCGCTGGATAAGTTTCCCTTCGGTTCCCATGTCGTATGCTCGTCGGTTCCCTCATAACCTAGCCATTCCACAAGGTACTCTAGGCGACCTGTCCTTGAGTTTCGGCGAGAGTCGACTATGTTAGCCACCTCATACTCTTCACCTTCATCGGTGATCTCGACTGGGCCTGGTGGTTCTGCGGTTTGTCCGGATAAGTTGGTGGTCGGTAGGCCTGAAGCAGTGCAACATGGAAGACATCGTGTATCCTTGCAGAGCCTGGCAGCTCAAGTCGATAGGCATGGGTGCCAATACGCTGGATGATCCTGTAGGGTCCTGATTGTCGGGTATCGAACTTCTTGGTTGGTCTAGTCGTGGCGATGTTCCTCATGGATAGGAGAACTTCGTCCCCTATGTCGAATTCTGGGGCATCCTGTCGGCGTTGATCGTAGTACTTCGCGTAATTTTCGTTTGCTTCGGCGATGTTAGCTTTGCATTGGTCGTGTACGGCGGTGATCGAGTCGGCAATGCGTAGCCCTTCTGGGGATTCGGATTCCGAGGTTTGCTGAAATTCGTCGACCCATCGTGGGTGATAGCCGAAGTTTGCGTAGAAGGGTGTAGTCTTGATCGCAGAGTGCTGAGAGTTGTTGTACGTGAATGATGCTTGGCTCAAGAGTGTCGACCAATCGTCTTGGTTATAAGAAGTGAAGATCCGCAAATATTGTTCTAGGACTTGGTTAACTCGCTCGGTTTGTCCGTCGGTCTGCGGGTGGAAGGCTGTTGATAGTCGTAGGCTAATTCCGAGTCGTCCGGTGAGATATCGCCAAAGTTTGGAGGTGAACTTCGATCCGCGGTCGGACACGATGGTTGTCGGCAATCCGTGTTGACTGACAAGGTGATCCAGAAGGAGTTCTGCGAGTTTTGCCGAAGTTATCCGAGAAGTGGTTGGAACGAAGATAGCCCACTTCGTGAGTCTGTCGACGATGACTAGAATTGAGTCGTATCCACTTGATTTTGGTAGTTGTTCGACGAAATCCATGCTGATGTCGACCCACGGTCGTGTAGGCACTTCGAGGGTCTTGAGTAAACCATGGCTCTTCTGCTTCGATAGCTTGGTTCTCTGGCAGACTGCACAGCCTGAGATGTAAGTCTCGATATCCTTGTTCATACCAGACCAGATGTAGTCGCGGGCAATGAGTTCGATCGTCTTGGTTATTCCTTGGTGGCTGGCCATCGGCGAATCGTGGCGAGACTGCATGATCTTGAGCCTGGCATTGTTGAAGTCTGGAATGTACACTCGAGAGTCGAGGAGAAGGAATCCCCTCTTGGACCAGGTAGGCGAAGATAGTCGTAGGTCCCTGGATATTCGGCGAAGGTTGTCGAGGTTGGTCGAGCTAATACGAGGGTTTCGGCAGGTGTTGTGATCGCAACGGTAGCAGATAACTGCCTTCATCTCATCGTGGATTGGTGAGATTATCGGATCCTCGGCGAGTCCTTGCGTGATATCGTTGTCCTCAACAAAGTATTCTCGTCCAATGACTATGGGTCGCTGAAGCGCGCGCAGGATAGCCGGACCATTGCTGGGATCATCGATTCCCCCGGATCGTCGGCGAAGTTGGGCAATGCTTGGGCGAAGTTACACTCGAGATCGGTAGTTGCTCCTTTTCCTGGGTGATAATCGGATCGTCTCGAAAGTGCGTCGGGCATAGTCGCTTCCTTGCCTGGTCTGTAGACGATGCTGAGTCGGAAAGGCGAAATCGTTTCCACCCATCTTGCCTGTCGAGAGTTAAGCTGCTGCGGTTCCATCCAATACTTCAGGTTGAGGTGGTCGGTGAGGACGGTTGTGTGAACTTGGAGAAGCATGTGTCGGCATCGCCTAAATGCTTCGACAATCGCCATGAATTCCTTCTCCTTGGTCGAGTAGTTGAGTTGAGAACCTGTAAATCGTCCAGACTCGATTGCAATCGGATGCTCTCGGCGGGTTTCGGGATCGATCTGCGAAAGTATGTATCCCCAGCCGAAGTATGACGCGTCGGTCTGTAGGATTGTCTGTCTTGTCGGGTCGAAGTGTGCCAATATCGGTGCCGTGGTAAACAGTCGCTTGAGTTCCTCGAATGCTTGCTGTTGATCTGGTCCCCAGTCGAAAATCCGGTCCTTTCGTGTAAGCTCCGTGATGGGCGCCGCGATTCTTGAGAAGTTCGGTACGAATCGGCGATAGTAGCTGACGAGTCCATGAATGATCGAGATTCGCGTAGGTTCGCCGGTGCTGGGAATTCTTGGATGGACTTGACCTTCTCTGGGTCGGACTCGACGCCTTTCTCGGAAACGATGAACCCTAGGAACGTGACCGAGGTCCTCTCAAATTCGCACTTCGAAGCCTTGAGGTAAAGTGAGGTTCTCGAATGATATCGAATACCCTCCGTGTGATTCGGCGAAGCTCGTCGAGGTTGTCCGCGTATATCAGGATGTCGTCGATGTAGATCGTAACTCCTTGGCCTAAGACTTCCTTGAAGACATCATTTAGGAAGTGTTGAAAGACTGCGGGGCGTTTCGTAGACCGTCGCGTACGACCAAGGACTCGTACATGCCATATTGTGTCCTGAAGGCGGTGAGGTGTTCGTAACCTTCTGCTATGCGAAGAAGTTGATAAGCGCCAACAAGATCAAGTTTGGTGAAGTACTTCGCTTTGGATAGCTCGCTTGTTATCTGGTTGATCACGGCAATGGGTAGACGTCGGCAATCGTATTCTCGTTCAATTGTCGGTAGTCGACCACCAGTCGGTGTCGCCATCTTTCTTCGCAACAAGAACATGGGCGATCCATAGGCTGCGTTACTCGGTCGTATCCTACCTGCGGCGGTTTCTCGTTTGAGGGTATCGATAAGTACTAGTCGTTCGACTTCGGTGCTGATATAGCTTGGCTACGGATAGTTTCGCCGAAGGTCGAAGATCGATTCGCATGTCGTAGGCTCGATGTGGCGGCAGTGTCTGGGTTCCTTGCTTCTGGGAAAAGATGTCGAGGTAGCATGGTAGTGGCTGGGTAAGAGCTTCAGTAGCTCTTGGGTCTCGGTTTCGGTGTCGTCCTTGGGTTCTCGTGATTCATGTGGTTGTTCCATCGGGAACCTCTGTAAACTTGGGTTGGGTCTCGAATTTGGTCTCTGGGAGAGGTCCGGTTGCGGCAGGATCTCGATCTTGGCTGTTCCTTGGGTCGTCTCTCGGAAGAACCTCGGTTTCGAGGGTCTTAGTCGTGGCTTGGTCTCGGAGTGAATCGTGTTCTCTGGCTTGGTCTCGGAGAGCGGTACCTGCGGTCCGCTTGCAAGGGCTGGGGTGGTCTCTGCTCGAGTCGTTTCGACGATGCTCGATAAGGTCTCGGTTCTTGGCTCTCGGTTTCTTGGGTTGGCTCGCTTGAGTCGCTTCCGCGATACTCGACAAGGGCTGTGTCTCGGTGTCTGGGGTCGTCTCCGCTCTAGTTCTTCGGCAATGCTCGGCGAGATTCGTGTTTCTCGCTTAGTCGTCCACTTGGATCGGCTAGACAAGGCGATGTTATCGGATAGGTGCATGGGTTTCTCGGGTCCATCGAGGTTGCTCGAAGGATACTTTGGGGCGGCTTGGGCGGTCATTTCTCGGGAGGCCTATAGTCAAGGGTTGAACTTGGTAGGTCCGATGTTGACCCCATTCTTGTCATCCACGACATCCTAGACAATGTCGGCACCACATAACTTGGTGACGTTGACTCGGGTGGGAACTGCGGCGTGATCGGGGTGAACTCGGATTTGAAATCGAGGTAATGCTTGATGAGACCAGCTGAAGATGCCCTTCCATCGAATAGGCGCAGCTCGACTGGGTTCGGATAAGGTCGGTAAGGTCGGCAAACTGAGTCGCGGCTTGGTGATCGATGTAGGACTCCGGTGGCTCCGTGTCCATAAGCGTAAGGTGGCGGGGTGATTCGGACTGTCAATAGTTACAGAGGACGTGGGTTGGCGCATGGACAAGGTATCTTGATCTTCGAGGTGTTTCGTGAGGGTATACGACGCTATTTTGGGGCGATCATGGGTTCTCCGAGACGGGTATAGCGGAGAGTACTAGCGGGAGGCTCGGCGATGCTCTCCTACGTCGACGGGCCTTGAACGTTTCCCGGCGTGGCTGGGTTGGATTGGTTGGCTCCGTCTTGATTTCGGTGATTGTGGCCGAAAGAGTTCCTCGGCTACCTGTCGATGTCGGGCAGTCTCTTGCAAAGTGCCCAGGTTGGCCACATCGCAAGCAAAGGTTGTGTCTCTCCTTCGCTGCTTCTCGGCCTCGGTAAGCGGTGGTCGGGGACCTTGACCAGTGTACGTCGAGGTTGGAGTATATTGGGCGAATTTCGGGCCGGTCTTGAGGATCCTGGCTTGGGTTAGTCGAGGTAGTGCCACGGATCGAGTTATCTTTGGCCGGGTGCTCTCGTCGGGTTCCTGTTCCTCTCGAAAGTCGGTTGTCGAGTGGAACGATGAGGCTGATAAGATCGGCAAGGTTTCGGCTTGAACCCTTGCCTGGCGATTCATCTTTGAGATTCGGCTTCAATCCTCCATTGCCTTGTCGATAATCGGATCTGGTCTTCCATCCAAAATCGCAATGTATTGCTGAAATTCGGCGAAATACGCCGAAGCTGAGCCCATTTGTCGGAGGGCCTTTAGCCTTCGCCTAGCGGTTCCTTTCTCATCGGGATCTCCATAGTTGGTTCGGAGATGCTTGACAAAGGCTGGGTAGTCTTCGAGTATGAATGGCCGAGGGTACTCGGAGAGCAGTGGTCGGATGGCGAGTAACGGCGTGTCTCGAAGAAGCGAGATCATGTAGCTGACCTTTGTCCGATCGTCCTGGAATCGAGAGGGCTGTAGTTCGAAAACTAGGTCGCATTCGGTGAGGAAGGAGTTGAGGGCGTTTCGGTCGCCATGGAAGGTCTCGGGTTCCTTGATCTTAGGTTCTCTCGGCGCGGCTGGGGAAAGGCTAGCCGAAGTTTGGCGATCTCGTTGGTTCGTGGCGATAGTCTGCGTCAGGAGGTTCATCATGGCGAACATTTGCTGTTGGAAGGTTGTCGGATCAATAGGTGCGTGCGGGTTCGGCAAGGGTAGGCCATTTTCGTCAAAGGTAGGGAAGACGGGGGGGAACTTGGGGAGGATTCGGCGTCGTCGGCGAGTTGACTACGGACTCGTCCAGATCGAGTTTGAGGCATGTTGGGATTCGTCGGGTGTTGGCTCATGTCGGCGAATCAAGGGGACAGGGGACAAGGAAAACAAGGGTACAAAGGACAAGGGAACAAGGGACAAGGCGAGTCGGACCGGGTAAAGGAGAACTCCCGATACTGTCACGGAGCTACTCGACCAACAACGGCCCGTAGCGTCCGACTCCAAGGCTAGTCGAGAAGTACTTGTTTTCGGCGAGAATCGCCTAGGTACTTTGTCGACTCACAAGAATAGCTTAAGGACCTCTGCGGTAGCTAAGCCAGGTTGGTCGAAGTAGCAGTAAGGCAAATCAAGTCGAGAATAGCAAGACGTCGCAAAGGTATAAGAGCTAAGGCAACTTGGGGTTCGGCAAGGGAACTACAGTGGACAACAATCG